>JARQOC010000004.1:327225233-328425233 GCA_033576535.1 Allobates femoralis | reverse complement strand
ATATTGTTCGCTGTGTCGTCCAGATGATCGCTGGATCGCTGGATCGTTGGTACGTCGTTCAATATATCTGTATGTGTGACACCTCACCAGCGATCATTAAACGATGTTCCAGCGATCTCGGCCAGGTCGGATCGTTGGTCAGATCGCTGAGACATTGAAGCGTGTAAAGGGCCCTTAAGGCTACTTTCACATCTGCGTTTTTCAAACCAAGCAGAATTCCGCCTTTTTTTAACAAATACCGGATTCGGCAACATTGCATTAAAGACCAATGCATTTTCTATGGAGTTCCGAAACTTTGTGTTGTCTTTTGGTTGCACCTTTTTTCTGCCGGATCCGGACAAATCCGGCAATTCAGGCATTTTGAAAACCTCATTAAGCAGGGTTTTTTTGTCCTGCATGCAGCACGTCCACTGAGCAGTTTGAGCAGTGAAAAACCGAATTTTACAAAAATGCAGATGTGAAATTACCCTAAAACCTGGAGCAGAAAAAATCTGATTTTCAGTTTAAAATGCAGATGTGAATCTAACCTAACCAAATACTTTTTACCATTCAGATATTCAACCCAAAAAGTGATCATATTGCAAATCAATGGGGAACTCGGATATTTGTCTGAGGAATTGTTTACACAAATAATATTTGTGTATAAGATTCCCCAGAGAAATATCCAAATGCATTATCATCACTAGTTGGGTTGAATATCCGAATGGTAAAAAGTATTCAGTGAGACTAAGGCTGGCTTCACACCACGGCACAACCGTGTAAACCGGACAGCCCCAGACTGGATTTTGGCCCCTTAGTATACTATGGGGCCGGATGGAGCCAGATGGCAGCTCTCTGCCATCCAGTTTCCATGTGTCCGGGAGAATCCGGGAGGAATCCGATTTTTCAAAATCGGAGCATGCACCATTTTTGTGTCCGGGGAGAAAAATCTCCCCAAATTGAATCCTCCCGGATCCGGGGCAATCCGGCGCTCCCTAACATGAGAGCCTATGGGGCCGGATTGCACCAATCCGGGAGGATGCGGGAACTGGACACCTGTGGCTGCACCTTGATGTAATTTCAGGACCACGGCTAGCTCCCCACGAGCCGTGGTCTTGAATTATCAGCAGCGGCAGCTGCGTCCGGCTGCACACCGGACCGGAGGGCATATTAGCCCTCCAGTTCTGTGTGCTGATCCAGTCTGGGGCTGTCAGGTTAATCCCTGACAGCCCCAGATCGTATTGTGCCATGGTGTGAAGCCAGCCTTATCCAAACCTGAATACCGAACCACTCGCTCATCACTACAAGTGATGCATTACGGCCAAAGTCATCATATAGCCCTAGCCCGTTAGAAGGTACCCTGTCTGATGAATCACATTTTCTTTTGATTGTGTGGATGGCCGTTGTATTGATATTGCTTATAGAGATGAGCAGATCAGGCAAAATTCAAATTTTCCTGCTCAAACAGATTTTTCTGGGAAACTGGATTAACTAAGAAGTTCTTATGGTATCTACTAACTTACTGCTTGTTAGGCTGAAGGCACACTGATCCCTCCAAAACGGCGTGTTTTTGAAGCGCGATATTGATGCGAGTTTGATGCATGTAGTAGTGCTAGTGTAGTGCTAGTGTGGTGCTAGTGTGGTACTAGTGTGGTGCTAGTGTGATGCGATTGAGATTTTTTCATTCCTACTGCGATCCGACAGACTAGCACCCTCTCCTGGTGTCAAGACTGCACTGATTTGCTGCCACTCATTTGTCAATCAATGGGATCACTTGTGGGGGAGCTCCAATATTGAGGCACACATGGGCTCACCAAACGCGACATGGTGTCAGCTAACAATTTGAGCTGATTTTCATTCAAATTGTTAGCTGACACCATGTCGTGTTTGGAGAGCCCCTGTGTGCCTCAGCATTGGAGCTCCCCCACAAGTGACCCCATTTTGGAAGCTAGACCCCTCAAGTGCATAATGAGCACTTTGAAGCCCCAGGTGCTTCACAAATTGATCCGTAAAAATGACAAAAATATTTTTCTTCCACAAAAATCTTATTTTTTTATTTTTATGGATCAAATTGTGAAGCACCTGGGGCTTCAAAGTGCTCATTATGCATCTATATTTGTTCCTTGCGGGGTCTAATTTCCAAAATGGGGTCACTTGTGAGGGAGCTCCAATGCTGAGGCACACAGGGGCTCTCCATACGCGACATGGTGTCCACTAACAATTGGAATTGTTAGCGGACACTATGTCACGTATGGAGAGCCCCTGTGTGCCTCAACATTGGAGCTCCCCCACAAGTGACCCCATTATGCATCTGGATTTGTTCCTTGGGGGGTCTAGTTTCCAAAGTGACCCCATTTTGGAAACTAGACCCCCCAAGGAACAAATCCAGATGCATAATGCGGTCACTTGTGGGGGAGCTCCAATGTTTAGGCACACAGGGGCTCTCCATACGCAACATGGTGTCCGCTAACAATTGTTAGCGGACACCATGTCACATATGGAGAGCCCCTGTGTGCCACCAGCATTGCCACCAGCACAAGAGCAACTGGAAGAGTTGGAGTACAGCACCAGAAAATGGTACCTCCAATGAATGCGCTATTTTCTGGGGAGGCTGTGGGTTGCAATTTGCAGCGTGGGGGGGCCCACAACATTTGGATCTCTCCACGATGAGGATTGCAGCCCCCAACTGCAAACTGGCTGGCAACCAAAAATATGGCAAAGCTCCATGTCAGTTTATTGGTAAAAAATTACATGGGGCTTCGCCATATTTTTGGTCCAGCCAGGTACAACTTGGCAGTTACGGACTGCCACCAACCCCCGACTGCCTCGTTTTACCTGGCTGGCAACCAAAAATACAGCGAAGCCCATTTTATTTTTATTTCTAGAACAAATTCTAGAAAAAAAATGACATGGGGCTCCGCCATATTTTTGGTCCAGCCAGGTACAACTAGACAGCCGGGGGCTGGAATCCACAGCATGGAGAGGCCCAAGCGTTCTGGGCCCCCCATGCTGCGAATTGCAGCCCACAGCCGCCCCAGAAAATGGCGCATTCATTGAAGCGCCATTTTCTGGCGCTGTACCAATGCTCTTCCAGTTGCCCTGGTGCCGGTGGCAAACTGGGTAATAAAGGGGTTAATGCCAGCTTTTTATTGGCAGCTGGCACTAAGCCCGAGATTCATAATATTGGGCCAATGTTAGACCCGCCATTAGGAATCTCTGGTAAGTAGTCAATAAATACACACAGAGAAAAATATTTTTATTTGGAAAAAAAACACAAACAAAATTCAGACTCCATCTTTATTAGAAAGATCCGACGTAGTCCATAATGAAGGCCCCACGACACTCAATCTCCTCCGACGTAGTCCACAACGAAGGTCCCACGATGCTTGATCGCCTCTGCTCCAGAGATTGCAGCAAGGGATCAAGTGTCCTCTTCCTACAGTCTCTGGGGTCAGAGTTATGGTGCACTGTATGGCAATGATCTGTCCCCTTCTGTGGCACCTACGTAGTGGGGCGCCACACTCCCCCCTGGTTAAGCATGCTCGTCCCCGAGCATCACACTCGCCCTACGGGAAGTGAAAAGCATTTTTATATTTTTGTAATCATCAACATCAATGGGTAAACTATATACAATCAAGAATATTTAAGGTTTCTTCACCGTCCGGGGAGGCACATATCTTTAAACGTTGCATATAAAACACACATTATCACTCTGGCCCAACGGGACCGATTTCACATCATCACACATAACAGGGGTCAATGTTCAATAGCAAAGTTCTCAAGGGTCTCTGTAAGACCTGTTAACAGTCCTTTAACCATGTATATAAATGTTTCGTGGACTCTTCCTTGTGTTATACTGCCACCTGCTGCCAAAAAGAAAGGATAGCAGAGATAAAAAAACCCTGCTGCTGAGAGTGACATGGAACAGTCCAGGAGATGGATGGGTGGGGTCTCCAGAAGGAGAGAAGAGACAATTCCACGTCTGTTGCAGAGAGAGACACAGACCTAAAGAGACTGGATGTGGAGTGAGGAGCCAGACAGCACGAGCAACGCAGAGATCCAGGACAAGGACTGCACTCGACAGGCTCCTGTCAGCGAATTACGGGCCCCAACAACAATGAGGTACCTCGCAGTAAAACTTGCAGTAATACTCGCAGTAAAGTGTGCACACTGTTTTAGTTCGGGACAGATAGGAAAAGACTCTGCAGTTTGATATACAAGTTATAGAAAGAAAACAAACACTCTGCGTCTCGCTTGATAAAGACTTTGCATTTCTTTATTTAAAGACATTCAGAGACCTTGCATTCCCGGCAAACTAGTCACAGTGGTATATATATATTGTATTTACTATTGCACACCTTCCCGCTCCTTCCCCTTCTTTCCCACACTTTTCCCCCAGTTGTATTAAAAGTGCATTTGTTTAACACTCTGTGTTCCGTGCAGTCCTTGCGTATCCCGTCACCTGTGGGCTATTACACTTGGCGTAGTCGGCAGGATACGCAGGCTGGTACTGAACAATGGAAGGACAGAGGGATGTTGTTGATGGAAATGTTCCAATACAACCTGATGGGGGAATACCAGCAAGGCAACTGTCCCTGGGTGCTATGCTGACCCATATACCAAAATTTACTGGCAACAATGTACCTCTCCATGACTGGGGCGCAGAGAGTGAGGGGCATGTTGAAAGTAGCAGGAGTAACTGCAGAAAACCAAGGGGAGGTACTGTTGATTGCCCTTGAGGGCCATGCTCAAGAGACTGTTTTATTGCGCCCTGAGAGTGAAAGAAAGACGTTAGAACAGGTGGTGAAGATTCAGGAGAGGGTGTGTGGCGGCAAGCCAGAAGCAGGTGATTTGCAGGCACAACTATTCTACCGGCTGCAGGGTGAAGAAGAAGGCTTGCCACAGTATGCGAATGTCCTCCAGATAATAATGAGACAAATGCTTACAGCAGAGCCAGAGCTAGCACAAACCCCTGGTTACGCTGACCGTACCCTGCGAGATCAATTCCTCAGAGGATTATATAACCCTAAGGTCAGAAGTGCTCTCCGTGAATGGCTCAGGGTGGAAAAAAAATTAACTTTTCAGGAAGTACTGGAAGAAGCAGTCTCCCGCACACAAGCTGAAAATTGCAACCCGCAGAACGCGGGGGAAGAAGTTTGTGCTCATAGGGTAGTCCTGAGTGAGAGAAACCGAGAACCAAGCCAGCTTGAAGCTAAAGTGGATCAGTCACAAGAGACTGTTACTGCTCTACAAGAGTTGCTGTAGAATATGCAAGCCCCGGCGTCAGAAGTACGAACGGCAGCACCGTGGCCGGGTACCCGCATGTATACCTATCGAGAAGAGAGGGGACAGATCGAGCAGAGACAATCCAGACCCGCTAGAGACTACCAATGCTGGAACTGTGGAAATCGGGACCATATATCACGGCACTGCCCGGAGAGGAGGATGTCTCAAGAAAGACCGCCGTTAAACTAGCACCTCCCTCCATGGTCACGCACATGGGGGGGGGACCAACTGAGCTTAGAGAAAACAGCCGCCCTGAAGATATAGCAGCCAGCACACCAACAATCACGGCCGAATTTGAAGGGAAAGTAGTAAGATGCCTGATGGATACTGGGTCTCAAGTGACCACCATGCCAGAACAGTTCTTCTATCAACACTTTGGACAAACTGTATCCATTGATAAAAGGACACATATCAGACTGAAGGCTGCAAATAATCTTCCCATTCCGGTTGTAGGGGTCGTGTGGATGAACATACGTGCCTGTGGTCAGAACTTAGGCTAAAAAGGGATCGTGTTAACGGAGGGCCGGTATGACAGAGAAGTGCCGGCTATCGTGGGCATGAACATCCTGAAGGAACTAGACGAGTTGCTCTTCAACACGGAAGGCTGTGATTACTGAAAAATGACTGCTACTAACAGGCCCGCTCAAAAGGTCTTCCAACACCTTATCCGTGCCAGGGGGCTGTGGAGGAATGGTGGGAGCCGCTACCCAGTGGGGAGGGTTCGAGTCCCGAGACAGACAACAATTAATCTACCTCCAAATCGGGAGACAGTCCTCACCTTGTCAGTCGGGGCCCATCGTATGCTCGAGGGGATGGAGGTGTTGGTGGAACCTTACCGCGGTGAAGAGAACGGAGACGAACCGTTGGTGGCTCGCACTTTAGCAACAGTAAGAAATGGAAGAGTCCCTTTCCGTTGCGTGAACACCGGTGAACAGGCCTACACCTTGACCTCGGGAGTTGTTCTGGCCTATGTCTACCTGGGCCTGAAGAGGTGGCGAATGCAGAATTGATTGAATTGAAGCCCATGGCAAGGGAGACCTGGACTTTGGCTGTTTCTATAGAGAGAGAAGAGAAGCCCACTGATCAGTGGAACAGTCAAGTTATCCTAGGACAGATGGAAGTGGACGTGACCCCCTTCGCTTCAGAGCAAGCCCAGGCCATAGAAGACTTCATCTAGCAGAATCAAGCCACGTTCTCCCGTCACGCAGAAGACTTCGGCTATACTGACAAGATTCAGCATGAAATACCCACAGGAGATGCACCACCGATCAGAGAAAGGTACAGACAAATACCCCCAAAATATTACCAAGAGGTGAAAGAACTCTTGGCACAGATGCTGAAGAGCGGGGTGATAAAAGAGAGTCAGAGTCCATAGGCTGCCCCAATCGTACTGGTCAAGAAAAAGGATGGGTCTACTCGCTTCTGTGTTGACTACCGCAAGCTTAATGGATGCACTGTTCGTGATTCCTATCCCCTGCCCTGGATAGAGGAGTCCCTGTCTGTGCTGGGAAAGGCACGCTACTTCTCCTCCCTTGATCTAGCAAGCGGATATTGGCAGGTCCCTGTGGCAGAGAAAGACAAGGCCAAGGCCATTCATTGTGCCCATGGGACTCTTCGAGTTCAATCGCATGCCGTTTGGGCTAAATAATGCCCCAGGAACTTTTCAGCGCCTCATGCAGAGTTGCCTTGGAGACATGAACTTCGAAGCCACGTTGATTTATCTGGATGACATCGTAGTGTACTCTGCAACCTTCGAAAAACATCTCGAACAACTGGGTCAAGTGTTTCAACGGTTACGGGACCATGGGCTTAAACTGAAACCAAAAAAATGCCGGATCTTTCAAAAAGAGATTGAATATCTCGGGCACAAGGTGACGGAGGCCGGCGTGCAGCCGTCCAATGGGAAAGTGAGAGCAGTGCTACAATGGCCCAGATCCAGCACAGTGAGGGAAGTTTGAGCTTTCTTGGGACTGACGGATACTACCGTCGCTTTATCAAGGACTTCGCGAAGGAGGCAGAACCTTTGCATGAATTGCTTCACGGAACTGCGAAAGGACCAAAGGCACAGAAAATGCGCTGGGGACCAAGACAAGCAGAAGCCTTACACCGACTGAAAGAGGCCTTGGCCAGCTCCCCTGTGCTTGCCTATGCAGACTACAACCTCCCCTTTCGGTTATATACAGACGCGAGCCTCTACGGTCTGGGTGCAGTACTGGCCCAGGTACAGGACGGTATGGAACGGGTGATTGCATATGGAACTCGGACGTTGCGAGAAGCCGAACGCAACCCTGAGAATTACAGTTCTTTTGTCTGGAGTTACTGGCACTAGTATGGGCAATAACCGAAAGGTTCTCTGAATATCTCACGGGAGCTCTGATTGAAGTCTATACGGATAATAATCCACTGGCTCACATCTCCACCGCCAAACTGGGGGCAATGGAACAGAGGTGGTTGGCACGACTCTCCAGATATAATTATCATGTGCAGTACTGCTCCAAGCATGAAAATCAGAATGCGGATGCCCTCTCTCGTGTTACCACAGAAGCCCCAGTAGGGGAAAGAGATGAGCAGTTAGAGGAAGACGAAATTCCAGACTTCAGTAAATTCACTGCCCAAGTGGTGGAGGCTTGTATACTGGAGATTACGTCGGGCACAACATCGCGCCTGCTTGGCCAAACCAGAGAGGAATGGGTGAAGATCCAGTCATCTGATCCAGAACTGCTTCAAGTGAAAAAGTGGGTGATCCGGCAGCGTAAGCCTAGGAAGGAAATACGGGCCGTGCTGTCACACGCGGCCCTACAGATTCTCAGCCAGTGGGATAAGCTATCGGTGCAAGAAGGGATGCTGTATCGGAAGGTGCAACTAGCAACGGAGCTGGAAGTACGGTGGCAAGTGGTGATACCCCAGAAGATGGCAGCAGTACCATTGGCCCGAGAAGCGCATGAGAGAGGAGCCCATTTTGGGCCGGACAAGACTTACCAGTGGTTGCAAAGAATAGTGTACTGTCCTCAGACGCTTCGGGCAGTGGAGAAGGCCTGTAAACTGTGTCGTTCCTGCGAGTTAAATAAAGCTCTCCCACAGCAAGCACCAGTACAGACCATTGTCACCAAAGAGCCGTTGGAAGTACTTATGATAGATTACCTGAAGATTGTCCACTCCCACCGGGGCTATCAGTTCTGCCTTGTGATGACAGACCACTTCACAAAATTTGCGGTGATGATGCCCACCAGAGATCAGACGGCTGAATCAGCTGCTCGAGCCATCAGTGATGACTTTATCCGGGTAAACGGCTGCCCTAAAAGGATACACTCTGATCAAGGGGCCTGCTTTCAGGGCAGTGTCATGAGAGAGCTGCAAAGGATCTACGGGATGCAAAAGTCAAGAACCACGCCTTATCATCCACAGGGCAACAGAGCTGCAGAGTTTAACGCACCTCCTACATGCTACCACATGGAAGATGATCGTAGATCACTGCCTATCACAGAACTCGTATGGGCATACAATAACCGTGTCCACTCCACCACTGGGTACGCCCCATACGTGCTATTGTTCGGAAGAGCTGGAAGAGGCATTGAAGAACTAAACCTGGCTCCACCCGAGATCAGTGAAAGTCAGAGCGTAGGTTCTTGGGTTGACGGTCACCGTCGACGGCTGGATACTATCCATCGAATTGTCACCAAGTGGTTGCAAGAAAAGATATACCCCCGGCAGGAACCTGTACGTGAGGCCCCGTTCTTACCAGGATGAATGATAGAAGGAGCGGTGTTAAAATGCGGCGCTAGGTAACACAAGATCAAGCCTTCATAGAATTACCTTAAGTTTATTATACAAAGCTGCAGGGTGCGACCACAATGCGTTTCGACACACAAATCGGTGTCTTTCTCAAGTGGATGATCATCCACTTGAGAAAGACGCCGATTTGTGTGTCGAAACGCGTTGTGGTCGCACCCTGCAGCTTTGTATAATAAACTTAAGGTAATTCTATGAAGGCTTGATCTTGTGTTACCTAGCGCCGCATTTTAACACCGCTCCTTCTATCATTCATACCTATTCTCCCTTCGGGAAGCGCGGTGTAGCGAGCAGCTTGGGCAAGTCCATAGGACCTGGCAGTGCATCATCCAAACTCCACCTGTGTTCATCACATGATCAGCCGGCTCTGAGGAGACAAGCAAGTGATTTCTACCAACTCAAGGAGTGTAAAATATCCTTTCTTCACACAGAGGTCTGATGATCATCAACTTTATGGACCCTATCTTCCTATACGTTTAATCTGGTTGTGCGGATTCTTGCACAACCTGGAAAGGTTAGTGTTCATTTAATAGAACCACATTGTGGTGAAATTCAGTAGTGTGGCGCAACAGTGCAGTTTTTTTTTGTTTCACTGTTCTTACCAGGAGACAGAGTGCTAATTGCAGAGAAAACACCCGAGACACAAGTTGAGTGAGTGCTGGAAACCAGAGCCGTACATTGTGACCAGAAGAGTCTCTCTTGATGGGCCAGTGTACGAAGTGAGAAGCGAGCGGGGAGGCGACACCCTCACCCTGCATCGTAACATGCTGAGGCCCTGCTATTCAGAAGACAGGACCGGACTAAGAGACTCGGGAACTGTGCCTGTGCCCGTTCCTGTTACTCTCGAGGAGGGCTCTGACGATGAAGAATGGTGGCAGGCCCCGTCCAACCCAACAGATTGGGGAAGGTCCAACCCCCCATCCGTTCAAGATGCAGGTGCCACCCCTGCAGAGCATGAGCCACCAATCTCCAGAGATGATGACGAGGATATTGTACTCCCTGCTACTGCACCAGCGTCTGGTGAATTAGCCGTAGCTCCACGTAGGACTGAACGGGCTAATGCTGGTATTCCCCCTGATCGATACTTGGCAGATGAATTTGTGTATTCTGTCACTGGAGTCGGTTGTAAAACATTGGCTCCCAGGCAGCAGGTTGTAAAGCACGGCAGAAGTTGCCATCGTGTGTTCCTGTGCAGAGGG
The DNA here is from genome assembly GCA_033576535.1 of Allobates femoralis. Lineage (NCBI taxonomy): Eukaryota > Metazoa > Chordata > Amphibia > Anura > Aromobatidae > Allobates > Allobates femoralis. The sequence continues at coordinate 328,414,980 of JARQOC010000004.1, read as the reverse complement.
CCCCAGGAGAGTATCGGCCGGGACGGCCGATGTTAAAGAGGGGGGGAAATGTAAGACCTGTTAACAGTCCTTTAACCATGTATATAAATGTTTCGTGGACTCTTCCTTGTGTTATACTGCCACCTGCTGCCAAAAAGAAAGGATAGCAGAGATAAAATACCCCTGCTGCTGAGAGTGACATGAAACAGTCCAGGAGATGGATGGGTGGGGTCTCCAGAAGGAGAGGAGAGACAACTTCCACGTGTGTTGCAGAGAGAGACACAGACCTAAAGAGACTGGATGTGGAGTGAGAAGCCAGACAGCACGAGCAACGCAGAGATCCAGGACAAGGACTGCACTCGACAGGCTCCTGTCAGCGAATTACAGGCCCCAACGGCAACGAGGTACCTCGCAGTAAAACTCGCAGTAAAGTGTGCACACTGTTTTAGTTCGGGACAGATAGGAAAAGACTCTGCAGTTTGATATACAAGTTATAGAAAGAAAACAAACACTCTGCGTCTCGCTTGATAAAGACTTTGCATTTCTTTATTTAAAGACATTCAGAGACCTTGCATTCTCGGCAAACTAGTCACAGTGGTATATATATATATATATTGTATTTACTATTGCACACCTTCCCGCTCCTTCCCCTTCTTTCCCGCACTTTTCCCCAGTTGTATTAAAAGTGCATTTGTTTAACACTCTGTGTTCCGTGCAGTCCTTGCGTATCCCGTCACCTGTGGGCTATTACATCTCCAGGGACACATTCTTCATTTTTAAAAGGTTGCAGCAAGATAAAAAGAGGTATATACAAGGGAAAAGCAATGTCTCTCAATGGGAGTCCATTATGCATTGTTCATTAGTCTGTTTTTGAAATGCGGATAGCGAACCATGCAAGCGGGGCAGGATATCTCTCATAGGTAACCTGTTCGCCTCTGAATAGATCACGTCGGGGGTGTCCTTGTCTTAAAAATGATTCAACATCCCTCCGGGTGAAAAAGACATGGTCTAACAGTCCTGGTTCTCTTATAAAACCCCATCCATCCTTATGGTACACAGATATAACTGTACCCAGTTTACGCAGTTCTATGTGTAATGGGGGCTGTGCACGAGCTTCATCTCTAAGTTTTTTGGTAGTACGCTCCCTTTGGTACCATTCCTCCCTTTCCCTGTGCCTGACTACCGGGCTCCGCTCTTCTGGGACTGATCGGGTGTTTGGCAGGGGATGGTATGGCGGTGGTGATAGATTAAGTCTATGGCGTTTAGGAATTGCACACACACATACCTCCGCAGCGCTTGCTATGGCGGGGGGTCCTTGGCGGTACTGTTGCCAGGTCGTCCACCAGGCCGCTTCTGGGGTGCTTATTCCTGAGGCTCCAGCCGGTTCCTCATAATCGTCATCATCGTCGTTTCGCTCCTCAGGCTCCTTGTAGAGCTCCTCCACGTCCACATCTAGCAGGATTCGCTCTGGTGCAGAAACAAATGCAGTTTCTGGCCGGGGACTACTGCTGGCTTCGGGTGGTGATGGTGCTGGTGTCAGGGACTCGGTCTGCATCGCTATATCCCGGGTCTCTGCTGGTGGTGGAAGGGAGGCTTTGTACTCTTCTATGGCTATTACGGCGACTTCTGCTTCCAGCGCCTCGCGGGTCGTCCTTCTTGCCGACAACTCGTACGTCCTCTCCGCACTCCATCTCCGGCACACACATGCGATCGTCTGCTCCATCTCCTGCCGGAGCCGGGTGAAAGCTTCCCTCCAGTAATCTGCATCCCCCTCTAGAGTGAGTAGGGACACAGCTCCTGGTTCGCCTCGCTCGGCGCGGGCCTGCTCCTCCAGCTCGCGGACGACATCTCTCCATCGGGGTGCTGCCATGCTGCCGGGTACGTAGAAGTCTGAAGGGTCTGTCCTTCTCTTCCGGTTTGTATAGCAATGGGCGGGCTTTCCCCTGGAACTTCCTGTGGGCCGCCCCCCCCGGTTGACTGATGGCAATCGGGGCGGCCACACTTTTTCGCGCCTCTGGCTAGGCCCTCTTTCTTCTAGGGCCTGAGGCACTCCCCCTGGCCTGCACATGTTTTTTACTCCATGGCGTCGGCGCCATCTTGGGTCCCCACGCGTCAATGGCGGGAATCCATCTTGGCATAGTGCAAAGCCAGGAAAAGTCAATTAAAGTAAATTTTTAAGTCCAGTTCAAAGCACGCAGTACCCGGGGATACCACGCATGAGATCCTGTTCATGACGACAGGAAGTTGACGCACCCACACCCAGGGCCATGGGGCACTTAGCTCTCGGGCTGTTTCAGTCTGGGAAGTCACGGGTGGCCATCCCGAGGCCGTTGCCCCGGGGGTCAACCTTAATAATGGCTAGCGAATATTTACAGATGATTATCTAGAAGTTGTCTTTGTCGTGACGCCACCTGCTGAGTCTGGTGATGCTCACCAGCGCTGCTCCAGTCCTCCGGTGGTCGGCGGTATGGCGGCTTAGATGGAATCGTCCCTGCAAGCAGGACGGGACCACCGGGGCAGTAATGATGTAATAAAACAGTTTAGATTGGAAGAATGCAGCAGAGTCGAAGCTCCTTCTTTCAGCTTACAGTTCAACAGTTCAATTGATGGTATTCTGGCGAATGCTTTAAGCTGCAATTAGGATTTTGGCTTGAGATGGAACCCTCCTTCATGTTCCTTTCCTTTTCCTTCTTTTCTGTTCCCTGTGTGAAGCCTGATCTCCTGTAGATAATCTGGCCTCCTATTGCTTCTACTTCCTTCGCCTCCCGCTGGGTCAACCTTCTGTCTGGACTGCGGCTCCTTGCTAGTCCTGGCTTCCCTCTCTTGGGATCTGTGGGAGTCAGGGCTGTATTTGTAATATCCCTGTTGTACGGATTTTCTATGAGTCTTAAAGAACTCACAGGTGCGGGCTCCGGTACCCGGTTTCCTTCCTTTCGGGGCAAACTCTACTGTTACTCAATTCCCCTTTCTAGAGTGAACTCTGCGTCTGAGTTCTTTCCCTCTCTTTCTTTCTTCTTTTTGGGATCTTTCCCTTCTCAGGGACCCTCAGCCAGGGTGGCCCTCTTGGTTCCCTCAGGCTGACAGCCTAGTCTTCCTCCACTCTACCTCTGTCTCCGACTCTCTCTCTCCCACTCTCACTACGACTCTGACTCTGACTCTCTGGTTTCCCCTAGAGGCCACTTTATATCCTCCCAGGGTTCCCTCCCACCTACTGTCCTAGTGTGTGGGTGTCTGTTCTAGGGCTCCATCTTGTGACGATTGACCCAATTGCAGTGGAGCACTACACCGCTTTTCTGGGTGCAGTACCCCTTCTGTGGCACCTACGTAGTGGGGCACCACAGAATGATGTCGGACAGTGGATCACGGCAGCAGAAGTGGTGAAACGGGTGGATCACAGGGGCAGCAGCGGCAGGATGAGTGGCTTTTGAGGGAAGCAGCGGCGGGACATGTGGATCAAGGGGCAGCAGCGGCGAGACGGTTGGATCATAGAGGCAGCAATGGCAGGATTGGTGCATCATAGGGCAGTAGCGGTGGGGCGGCTGGATCATGGGGGCAGCAGCAGCAGCGGGAAGGGTGGTTCTTGGGGGCAGCAGTTGCAATATGGGTGGATCACGGGGCAGCAGTGGTGGGGTGTGTGGAGCACAGGGGCAGCAGTGGTGATACAGGTGGATCACGGGGCAGCAGCGGTCGGACGGGTGGAACATGGGGGCAGCAGTGGTGGGACAGGTGGATCACAGGTGTGCATCGTCGAGATGGGTGGATCACGGGGGCAGCAGCAATGAGACAGGTGGAACACGGGGGCAGCAGCGGCAGGACAGGTGGATTACGGAGCAGAAGCGGCACGACATGTGGAGCACGGTTGCGGCAGGACAGGTGGATCACGGAGCAGAAGCGGCATGACATGTGGAGCACGGATGCAGCAGCGGCAATATGGGTAGATCACAGGGCAGCAGTGGTGGAACGGGTGGAACACAGGGGCAGCAGTGGTGATATGGGTGGATCATGAAGCAGCAGTGGTCAGACGAGTGTAACACGGGGCAGCAGAGTTGGGATGGGTGGATCACAATGGGCTTCAGCAGCGGGACAGGAGGATCATGGGGGCAGCAGCAGCGGCACGGGTGGCTCACAAGGGCAGCAGTGGCAAGATGGGTGGATCACAGGGGCAGCAGCGGCAGGACGTATGGATCATGGGGTAGTAGCGGTGGGATGGGTGGTTCTTGGGGGCAGCAGTGGCAATATGGGTGGATTATAGGACAGCAGGGGTGGGATGGGTGGAACTCAGGGGCAGCAGTGGTGATACAGGTGGATCACGGGGCAGCAGTGGTCGGACATGTGGAACATGGGGGCAGCAGCGGTGGGACAGATGGATCACAGGGGGCTGCAGTGGTGGGAGGAGTGAATAATGGGGACAGGAGTGGCGGGATGTGTGGATCATGGGGCAGGAGCGGGGAGATGGGTGGATCATGGGGCAGCAGCAGCAAGACAGGTGGATCACAGGGCAGTAGCCGCGCGATGTGTAGAGCACAGGGGCAGCAGTGGCAATATGGGTGGATCATGGGGCAGCAGTGGTGGGGCGGGTGGAACACAGGGCAGAAGTGGTGGGATGAGTGGATCACAAGGGCTGCAGCAGCGGGACAGGTGGATCATGAGGGCAGCAGCAGCAGGACATTGGATCACGGGGCAGCAGTGGCACAGAAGACACAGAAGATCGGACGCAGAGGGGGAGAACACAGGAGATCAGGCAATAGAGGGGGACACAGGTGATCGGGCAAGCAGAGGTGAAGGGGGAAAGAGGTGATCAGGAAGCAGCAGGGGAGGGGACAAACATGATCAGGCAGCAGTGGGGAGAGGGACAATGATGATCGGACAGCAGGGGAGGGGAATAGAGGTGATCGGACAGCAGGGTGGAGGGGGACAGAGGTGATCGGGCAGCAATGGGGGATGGAGGACACAGGTGATTGGCAGCCATGGTGGGAGGGGAACAAGGGTGATCAGGCAGCAGCGGGGGACAGCAGAGTGGTGTCACCATGCAGGGTAGATGCTAGAATGTATTGGCTGTTTCCAGGTTACTCCAACAGCCAATCACAGATGCCCACTCTCTGTGACAGTGTCTGTGATTGACTGTTGCGGCCCTTACCCATTGACTGACGTCATAGTAGTGTAAAAATAAAGAATTAAAATAAAATGACAGAGTGTCATTGTATTTTTGATTCTCAGCGCAGATAAAGCAGATAGCTACGGGCTGACACCCCCAGCTGCCTGGCTTTACCTTGCTGGCAATCAAAGTACAGGGAAGCCCATTATTATGTTTTACTTATTTAAATAAATAAAAAAAATGAGTGGGCTTTGCCCTTTTTTTTATTGTCAGTCAAGGTAAAACTAGGCAGCTGGGGACTCCTATTCTCAGTGTGGTGAGGCTCCAAGTTATTGGGCCCCTCAGACTAAAGAATAGCATCCCACAGCTGCCCTAGAAATTGATCCAATAATTAGAAGCGACAGTGCCTGGCGCTTTATCCAGCGCTTCACGATGCCCTGGTGTGGTGGCATCGGGGTGATAAAAGGGCGTAATGATAGCTTAGTACTGACAGCTTGCTTTGAAGCCCAGATTGATAATGTTCAGGCTTCTATGAGACCAGCACATTATCAATCCTGTAAGGAAAGTTAAAAAAACACACACAGGTAAAAGTCCTTTATGTGATAAATCAAACAGACAACCCTCAATTTCCAATTTATTATTACCCCACACATACCCCTACAATGATAAACCAGCAATGATGTCATTTGCTAAGTCTCTCAGGGCTCCCCTCAGCAGTGAACTGCTGGCAGTGTGGTCACCTGAGTTCACTACCGCGGGGTGTGGTGATGGCACTCACCAAGTCACTGAGGTCTCTCTGCGGCAGAAAACTCACCGCTGCCGGCAGCTGGGTCCCCTGAGTTTACTACTGAGTTGAGCAATAAGTTACTCAGTGAGCGATGTCACTCCTCCCCGCGGCAGTCAGTATGGTTGCACAGTCTGCAGAAAGAGGACACCTTTGTTCTCTCTCAGCAGAATCTGGATGTAGCAGAGGCGAATGAGCTTCATTCATGGGACCATCGTTATAGATTATCGTCGGAGGAGTATCTGTGGGGTAATAATAAATTGGTAAATGAGGGTTGTCTGTCTGATTTATTTCAAATAAAGGATTTTTCTCTTTTTATTTTAACTATTTCCTCGTAGGATTGATAATGGGCGGGTCTCGTAGAGGCCTGACAGTATCAACCAGGGCTTAATAACAACAAGTTAATCATCAGCTGTCATTAACCCTTTCTATCACCCTGATGTCACTGCACCAGGATATCGGCTAAAGCACCAGGAATTGGCGCTTCTAATGAATGCACAATAGCGGCTGCTATTATTTAGCCTGGGGGGCCCCGATAACTATGGGTCTCACCACCCTGAGAATACCAGCCCCCATCTACCTGGGTTTTACTTTGGCTGGCAATCAAAAATAGGATGAAGCCCATGCATTTTTTTTAATTACTTTATTTAAATTATTAAAAAAAAAATAGTGAGCTTTCCTGAATTTTGGTGGCAGCCTGTATCTGTCTGCTTAATTTTCGCTGAGAATAAAAAATACAGCAAAGCCCTACATCATTTAATTTTTTTTAATTTTACGCTACTATCACATCAGTCAGTGGGTGAGGGGCACAACAGCCAATCACAGATGCTATTACAGAGCGTGGGCATCTGTGTTTGGCTGTTGGAGCCAGTGTAGCAACCTGGAAACAGCCCATACATTCTAACATTTATGGTGCAAATCACAGATGACCACGCTCTGTGACAGCTTCTGTGATTATAGAAAAGAAAGGAGACACAGAGGTGCAATAGTGCCCTATCAATGCGACACTGACTAAACAGACGGGTCACACAGAGGTGCACTCACCTGATCTAGTTGTGTGCACCCACAACTAGTTGTGATGGCATATAGCTGAAAGCTGCAGCAGGACCTCCACTGCCACGTAACACGTGTAAGAATATCCACAGATCCAGGGAAGATGTATAGATGATGGTGCCCGGAGTGGTACTGAAACGCGTAGGTGGAAATAAAGAAGGGGGGTTTTTATTTGAAGACTTTTGACTAATTATTTCAAGCAGCGCGGACCATCTATACACCTTCCCTGGATCTGTGGAGCTTCTGTGATTGGCTGTTGCGCCCCTTACAAGTAAATAATCTAGAAGTCAATGAGCAGCGCCAGAAGTACAATTGAGCAGACTCTGGTAAATATGAGCTAATGTTTAATCACTGTTTTGTTTTTACAGCTCCCCGCCAAATGCAAACCTGAACTGTAACATGGACTTGTCAGGGAAGTACACCTTAGGGGTCTTTGTGTATTGTAAAGCACTGCGGAATATGTTGGCACTATATAAATAAAGATTTATTATTATTATTATTATTATTATTATTATTAAACACTAAGTGTTCAGTACGGACTATGTACTTTACAGTTCGGGTTTGCCCAACCCTAGACACAACATCAAAAAGAACAACTTGCACCATGGTCTTGTGTGTGCATGCACAGAACTTTCAAAGGGCCTTAATAGAGCCAGACGTTCCCATGCAGATTTGAGCATAAATGACTCAGGATCAGATTATATGATGAGGATCAGGTGGCTGATGGTTAGGATCAGAGGGGCTAGGTTGGTGAAGTGAGTATAAGAATTTTTTTAACCTTTTCATGGCTCTTTATGGTTCAGTAAAATGGTGCAAGTGTCATGGAAGGATTTTTCCAAAGGTCGCTTTTTTTTAAAATTGATGTAGAATTCAATGCTACTCGAATATACTTGCTTATTTTTAATTGCTTATCTAGAAAATCAATGAACTATGATATTACCTATTGACAGAGGTCTCTGATAATGTGTTTACAATGGAGAAAATGCTAAAAAGGGTTGAAGAAACTAACTTGGTCTCTGTGAAAATGTGCCAATGCACTACGTGTTCCAACACCTTTTATCATATTAAATTAAAAACATCTGGCTATCAAGTATTATGCTATAATAACCAACAATACCTTTTTCACTATTTTGTGCAACGGTAGATCTGCCATTGTATTGGTTTAAATGGGCTAGTCTCTGCTTCCCATGCGCAACAATGTACCTTGGATATGTATGGCATTGTTACTGGTTAACATGTCCTTTAAACATTTTTTATGTTCCAATTCCTGCATTTCTAAAACACTCCACATGATCTACCATTTTGGATATTCTCTGACCAAATTCCTTAGCCAGTGCATTTTGGCACGTGTCTACTTGTTCTACGGATTAACTTCAAGATTGGAATCTTCAATGACCAATATGGTCCAGCTTTTGACAGGTAACAACTTAACGTTATTAATTCAATTAATCAGTGATTTTCATGTTTTAGGAGTGAGTCTTCTTATTACGGTGTAATAAACTGTGCCTTGAAACAGTGTTCAAATCTTGTGAATTTTTCAACATTTTTTCATATCACACCTTCAAATTTAAAGTGCAGCCATCAATTACATTTTTATATAATAATGTAAAGTAAGTGATAATAAACTTTCAAATATACTTTATAAGTGAAATATGGAAGAAAGCCTTCAGATGTCCCCACTATAAGTAAAGTGTAAAGGAAATGCAATAGGGAACTTACTAGAGGGTATATGCTCATTTTGTGTTTTTTCTCTTGGGTTTACTACGTATATGTAGACCTGAAAATTGTGATGTGCATTAGTATTTAGCCCACCTACGTCAATACTTTGTAGGACCACCATTCACTGCAAGTCTTTTGGTGTATATTTACCAGCTTTGCACATCTGGAGGCTGAATTTTGTGCCCATTCTTCTTTGAAAATATTTACAGTTCATAGAGATTGGATGGAGAGCATCTGTGAACAGCAATTTTCAAGTCTTGCCACAGATTCTCAATGGGATTTCAGGCAAGTCTATTCACATACATGACTATGCTTTAATTTAAGTCACTCCATTATACCTCTGGCAATAACAATTCCCTGCAAAGGAGAAAAAAAGAGGAAACAACCGCTGCGTCGGTCTAATAGTAGATAAAATGCACTGAATGAAGTAACAGAGATGCACTCACCTGGCTGACATTCATTCAAGCATCGAACAAAATCTTGCAAAGATCCAAGGACTTATATGCTGCTCACAGATAGATACTATAGGAAGATCCCCTTGCGGAATCCCATATTAAAATGTGAATAACAAGTAAAATTACATATACGCATTTTGGCTACATTAAAAAAACAGCCTTCGTCAAGTATTTTGTAATAGAAATTAAAATTGCAATTTGGATTTTTTCTTGTAGCTCTGGCAGTATGTCTAGGGTCGTTGTCCTATGAGAAGGCAAACCCTCTCCCCAGTGTAAAGTCTTCAGCAGCCTCTAACAGGTTTTCCTCCATTATTTTAATCAAAAAAGCTTGAAAAAGTCAAGATAGCTTACCAAAAGTATGATATCCATTGCACTCAGAAGGACACAGGGGTGTCTATCTGGAGTGGTGCGTATAGTGCTAGGCAGCCCGCCTGATCTAATAGTATGGGCATAACCAGTAGGCTGTAGACAGACACTCTGCATCATACCTTCATGTGTAACTGATGTCCTATGGATACGTCATCAGTGTGCATATAAAAATACCACCAATCACCTCCCCCAGGTTGTGTCAGGTTGAGAGGGATTGCAGAACCAGTATTATGCACTTGGTTGCCTTTATCACTGGGCCTACTGTGTCCTGCTGAGTGCAATGAATATCACACTTTAGTAAGCTTTTTTTTAAGCTTTTTGGATTGATGTTCTGAAATTATGTCCTTTTGTAGAGTTTTTTTTCCTCCAGGATTGACCTATATTTAGCGCCATCCATCTTCCCATCAACCCGAATAGCTTCCTTGTCCTAGCTGAAGAAAAGCATCGGCAGGCATGATGATGTTACCAACATGTTTGATGGTGTGGATGATGTTTTCAGAGTAATGTGCAGTATCAGTTTTTTGCCACCCATAGTTTTGCATTTAACTCTTAAAGATCTAATTTTGTCTTATCTGACCAGAGCATCGTCTTCCACATACAGTTAGGGCCAGAAATATTTGGACAGTGACACAATTTTCGCGAGTTGGGCTCTGCATGCCACCACATTGGATTTGAAATGAAACCTCTACAACAGAATTCAAGTGCAGATTGTAACGTTTAATTTGAAGGGTTGAACAAAAATATCTGATAGAAAATGTAGGAATTGTACACATTTCTTTACAAACACTCCACATTTTAGGAGGTCAAAAGTAATTGGACAAATAAACATAACCCAAACAAAATATTTTTATTTTCAATATTTTGTTGCGAATCCTTTGAAGGCAATCACTGCCTTAAGTCTGGAACCCATGGACATCACCAAACGCTGGGTTTCCTCCTTCTTAATGCTTTGCCAGGCCTTTACAGCCGCAGCCTTCAGGTCTTGCTTGTTTGTGGGTCTTTCCGTCTTAAGTCTGGATTTGAGCAAGTGAAATGCATGCTCAATTGGGTTGAGATCTGGTGATTGACTTGGCCATTGCAGAATGTTCCACTTTTTTGCACTAATGAACTCCTGGGTAGCTTTGGCTGTATGCTTGGGGTCATTGTCCATCTGTACTATGAAGCGCCGTCCAATCAACTTTGCAGCATTTGGCTGAATCTGGGCTGAAAGTATATCCCTGTACACTTCAGAATTCATCCGGCTACTCTTGTCTGCTGTTATGTCATCAATAAACACAAGTGACCCAGTGCCATTGAAAGCCATGCATGCCCATGCCATCACGTTTCCTCTACCATGTTTTACAGAGGATGTGGTGTGCCTTGGATCATGTGCCGTTCCCTTTCTTCTCCAAACATTTTTCTTCCCATCATTCTGGTACAGGTTGATCTTTGTCTCATCTGTCCATAGAATACTTTTCCAGAACTGAGCTGGCTTCTTGAGGTGTTTTTCAGCAAATTGAACTCTGGCCTGTCTATTTTTGGAATTGATGAATGGTTTGCATCTAGATGTGAACCCTTTGTATTTACTGTCATGGAGTCTTTTCTTTATTGTTGACTTAGATACAGATACACCTACTTCACTGAGAGTGTTCTGGACTTCAGTTGATGTTGTGAACGGGTTCTTCTTCACCAAATAAAGTATGCGGCGATCATCCACCACTGTTGTCATCCGTGGACGCCCCAGGCCTTTTAGAGTTGCCAAGCTCACCAGTCAATTCCCTTTTTCTCAGAATGTACCCAACTGTTGATTTTGCTACTCCAAGCATGTCTGCTATCTCTCTGATGGATTTTTTCTTTTTTTTCAGCCTCAGGATGTTCTGCTTCACCTCAATTGAGAGTTCCTTTGACCGCATGTTGTCTGGTCACAGCAACAGCTTCCAAATGCAAAACCACACACCTGGAATCCACCCCTGACCTTTTAACTACTTCTTTGATTACAGGTTAACGAGGGAGACGCCTTCAGAGTTAATTGCAGCCCTTAGAGTCCATTGTCCAATTACTTTTGGTCCCTTGAAAAAGAGGAGGCTATGCATTACAGAGCTATGATTCCTAAACCCTTTCTCCGATTTGGATGTGGAAACTCTCATATTGCAGCTGGGAGTGTGCACTTTCAGCCCATATTATATATATAATTGTATTTCTGAACATGTTTTTGTAAACAGCTAAAATAACAAAACTTGTGTCACTGTCCAAATATTTCTGGCCCTAACTGTACTAGCTATGTCCCCCTAAATGCCTTGTGGAAGAAGGTCTGGTCTGCTCTGGTCAGAGATGTAAAGAAGCATTTTCTAACTAACATCTGAAAACATTTGGATACATATGATCTAGTGATTAAGGTCTGTTTGCACTAGCCAACTGCCATCACTAAATAACTGCAAATTAACTACTTGTTTGCTGACCGCTATACATTTAATGGTTATGTTTACACAGGCCAACCCCACTTCAAATGTGCGCTGAATGATCTGTATATCCACGTACACACATTGAGCATTTGGTGAGATTTTTACCTCAGTATTTGTCAGCTAAAACCAGGAGTGGGTAAAAAAATACAGAAGTGATGCACATTTTTCTAATATACTTTTCCTCTGATTGTCCCACTCCAGGTTTTGGCTTACAGATACTGAGGTAAAAAATTCACCAAATATACAAAGTGTGAACGTGGCCTTATAGGTCATTCGGTGTGCAAGGACTGTCATTGCTCTTGGCAGTGGAGATCTTGTCTACTCAAGACAATGCACTGCCAAGAACGAAGATCTTTTTTGTAGACTGACAAAACATTTAATTTGATGAATGAGCATTTTACTCATTCATTGGGTGATCTCCATGGACAATAAGTGGCTTTCTGCTTAGAGCAATGTTGAGAGATTACAATTTAGTACGGTTTATCTCTGTTGGAGAACTTTGTTGCAGCCTTTATCTGAATAGAAAATTGATGTTTATCTTCTATACAAATCACGATTTAGATTAGCCTACAATGATATAAATCAAATTGTATGCAGACTTTTGCAGAATTGCCTGTTCAATTGTTGTCTCAGGTATAACACTTTAAAGTGTAACCACCGTTTAAATTTCTATTTAATAATAATGTAGAACAAGTGATTATAATAAGATTTCAAATATACTTTATTAATGAAATCTGGAAGAAAACCATTCATAAGACTTCTAGATGTCCTCTATATGGTTTTTGTAAACCTCACATATAAGACTGTAAGGGCGGGGAATGCCACAGAGGGGTACTGCACCCAGATAAGAGTGTGTAGTATCCCTGTTACAGGGGAACTAGGGTGGTAACTAAGGACCTTCATAACACCCATCCACACACCTTAGAGCAGGGGACTTGGGTGGACCTGTTGCCAGAGAGACCCAATCCCGGGGGAGGAGTCAGGTGGGTTACTGGAAGAGCGGGAAGACAGTTAGTCAGAAAGGCTGTGAGGAGCACAGCGGAGGAAGTCTCAGGAGAGATCCTCCTGACAGAGGGAGATCCTGGGGGCACCAGGGATTGCGGTGTGCCCGAATCCAAGCCTGCTACAACTACTGGCTGGAGGGATTTGTCCCGGAACGGAGGACCGGCTCAGAGCGGTGCGGGTATTCACCCCCGAGCCGCCGAACCGGAGGCCCAAGCTTCTTCAAGATGTCGTGGCTGACACCTGGCGCACCCAGAAAAAGGCCCATATAGGATCCCAAGGGCTCAGGGAGGAGCCGCTAAGTTAGAGAGGATCCAAGAAGTTGGCTTCAGGCTCTGTGTGCAGAGGCGCTGAGGAAGAAAGGAAGCAGCGCAGTGAGAGACTGGAGAGGAACGGCAAGCACACCACCGAGGGTCTTACGTGAGTCATTCCGCCGATTCCCTGGTGACCACCCAGGCCAGCAGGACCCATAAGGCTGTATCACCTGTTTGCCTGCACTACAAACCTGCCAGTAAACCTGTTCAGAGATAAAGACTGTATTGTGTACTTCATTTGCCTGCACCTGATGAGCTGCACCCTTGTTGCAGTGAAGAGGACAAGTGACTGTGCTGTATAGTAAGCTGCCTCCCTGTGTAAAGACTGTACATAAACTTTTATAACTGCCCTGGGGATCCAGCTCCACCTATGGAGAGTGTAACCATCTAGCTGCTCCATTATCACCCCGGAAGTCTGTCCCGCAGCACCAGTACCATTACCAGAACTGTAGGCAGCATCACAAATCATCCTTTATTTTCCTCCCATAGATTTGAATCCCCTTTTTCAGCAACCACCAGGGCCACGGGACCGGGCAACAGGCCCCATGACTGGGCAACAGGCCCTGTGACATCCCCCGTGAACTATAACGCCCGGAACCGGGTACCCCACGGCCCTGGGGTGGGTCAGCTTTTGGCATCATGAACAGGATCCCATGCCCAGTAAAACCGGGTACTGTGCGTCTTGAACTTTGTTTTAAATTTAACTTTGTGCTGGACCCCAAAATAGCAGGGTCAGAGACTTAACAACATGTGCAGGCCCGGGTGCGTGCCTCGGCTCCCCGACGTGGGATGGCCCTGCCAGAGTCGTGAAACTGCACGCCCGCCTTAACTGACACAGGAAAACCAAGGGGGCGGGCTAGAGACTAAACTACTCCTGCTGGAACCTGTAAAGGGCGGTAGGAAGATCGAGGCGACCGGAGCTGAGCCGGAGGTCCCAGAGGAGTCTGCGGAGCCCGAGGTAGGCAACCTGAAGATCCCTGCGGAGATTCCCGATGTGGTAGAGGCTGAGATCGAGGAGCCAGCAGGCCACCCAGGTCCCGTGGGGAAGGACGAACCAGAGGAGGATGAGGCCAGCAGCAGGAAGCCGGGGCATCTGGGACCCACGCAGTGTCATGGGAGCACCAGTTGCACAGACCTATCGGAGAGGTCAGTGCAGCTGCCATGACAGGCGAGCGGGATCATGCTCCAGCTCTGGCCCCGGAGCCCCAGAACTTCGTGTACCAGCGCTTTCAGGCCAACTAGATGGAGAGGCACATGGGGCCCAAGGGGTGGTACGCTGTTATGAACCAATGACTCAGGAGTAACATTCAGATTCCACAGACATCATTGGTAACTGTACTGACCGCAATCCCTGACTACACACCGCAACTAGAAGTAGCCATGGGATGTAACTAACCAGACCTAGACACCTCTGCACAGCTGGAGAACTAACTGCTCCCAAAGATGGACGTAGGAAAAGCTATCTTGCCTAAGAGCAGAACCCCAAAAGAATAGCAAGCCCCCACAGATATTAACTGGGAAACAAGAGAAAGAAAAACAAACACAGGCAGAGTAAAAGGTTTAGCAAAAGAGGCCAAACTAGCTATATAGGAAAGACAGGATAGTGTTTTATACTGACCGCAACAGAGAGATGTGAACTCCTCCAGGAACTAAAGACAACTGGCAAGGATTGATCCACTTTAAACCATTATATGCTCCAAGAACCAGATTGCCAATCATCTTCATCACCTGTGAAGCCCACACAGTCAGCTGCATCACCAGCAACAATCACCGGAGGGAGCTTCAATGAATTCACATTACCCCCGATTGAGGGGTCACCGAAGCCTCGACAGAGGCCCCAGGCCTATCAGGATGAGCTAGATAAAAAGCACGAACCAAGTCAGGGGCATGAACATCCGAGGCAGAAATCCAAGAATTATCCTCCTGGCCATAACTCTGCCACTTAACAAGGTACTGGAGCCTCCATCTCGAAAGACGAGAATCCAAAATCTTCTCAACCTCATACTCCAACTCACCATCAATCAGGACCGGGGCCAGAAAGGCCATAGCAGGAACCATGGGCTCGACAAAGCGCCTCAACAAGGACTTATGAAAAACATCATGAATCGCAAAAGAGCTTGGAAGCGCCAACCGGAATGAGACAGGATTAATAACTTCAGAAACCTGTACGGACCAATGAACCAAGGCTTACATTTAGGAAAAGAAACCCTCAAAGGAACATGGTGGGAGGACAACCAAACCAAATCACCAACACGAAGCTGAGAACCAAAACACTGATGACGGTTAGCAAAACGGTGAGCAGCTTCCTGAGAAAGATGCAAGTTGGCAACCGCACAATCCCAAATCTGCTGCAACCTCTCAACCACAGAATCCACACCCGGACAGGCAGAAGGTGCAACCTGCCCCGAAGAAAAACGAGGATGAAAACCAAAATGACAAAAGAAGGGCGAAACCAACGTAGCTGAACTCGCTCAATTATTAAGCTCAGCCAAAGGCAACCCAATCATCCTGATCCGCAGACACAAAGTGTCTCAAATAAGTCTCCAAAGTCTGATTAGTTCTCTCCGTCTGACCATTAGACTACGGATGAAACGCAGAAGAAAAAGACAAAGTCACACACACACCTTAGCACAGAAAGACTTCCAAAACCGAGAAACAAACTGGGCACCCCTGTCAGACAATATTTCCGAATACCATGCAAATGAACAACATGCTGAAAAAACAACAGAACCAAGTCGAAAGAAGAAGGCAATTTAGCCAAAGGAACGAAATGAACCATCTTAGAAAACCGGTCACAAACAACCCAGATAACTGTCATTCCCTGGTAAACAGGAAGGTCCAAAACAAAATCCATAGAAATATGCATCCACGACCACTCAGGTACAGCTGAGGGCAAAAGCTTGGCCCGTGAACAAGTCCCACAGGCCTGCACAAAGGAACACACATCCCGGGACAAAGAGGGCCACCAAAAAGATCGGCTATCCAAATCACGGGTACCAAAGATGCCTGGATGACCAGCCGACACAGAACAATGAACCTCCGAAATCACTCTAGTAGTCCACGGGGCAGGAACAAACAATTTCCTCACAGGGCAGCGCTCAGGCTTATCCGCCTGAAATTCCTGAAGAGCAAGCCGTAAATCGGGGAAATAGCGGAAAAAACAACCCCCTCCTTCAGAATGCCGACTAACTTTGAAGTTTTAAGAGAATCAGGCAAAAAACTGGGAGAGAGATAGAACCAGGAAGATAGGAAACCACAAGATCAAAACAAGCAAAAACAAGGACCACCGAGCCTGCCTAGGAGTCAGTCTCTTGGCAGACTCGAGATAAACCAGATTCTTGTGATCAGTCAAGACAACCACACAATGTTTAGCCCCCTCCAGCCAATGACACCATTCCTCAAATGCCAACTTCATGGCCAGCAACTCCCGATTGCCGACATCATAACTGCGTTCCGCCGGCGAATGTTTACAGGAAAAGAAGGCACAAGGGTGTATTGTGGAACTAACAGGATCCCTCTGAGACAAGACGGCTCCTGCACCAATCTCAGAAGCATCAATTTCCTCCTGAAACGGAAGGGAAACATCCGGTTGGCGCAACACTGGAGCAGAGGTAAACCGTCTTTTAAGCTCCTCAAAGGCAAAAATGGCCGCAGGAGACCAATGCTCCACATCAGCACCTCCTTAGTCAAATCAGTCAACGGCTACACCACGCTGGAAAAATTGGCCAGTTGTACTGTTATGAACCGATGATTCAGATTCCATAGAAGTCGTTGGTAACTGCACTGACCGCAATCCCTGACTATACACCGCAACTAGAAGTAGCCGTGGGATGTAACTAACCAAACCTAGACACCTCTGCATAGCCAGAGAACTAACTGCTCCTAAAGATGGATGTAGGAAAAGCTATCTTGCCTCAGAGCAGAACCCCAAAAGAATAGCAAGACCCCACAGATATTAACTGGGAAACAAGAGAAAGAAAAACAAACACAGGCAGAGTAAAAGGTTTAGCAAAAGAGGCCAAACTAGCTATATAAGAAAGGCAGGATAGAATACTATTGCGGTCAGTTTAAAGCACTATAAAAAAAATCACCAACAGCAGATAGTGACTCAGGGTAATTTTTGTACTAAGACTCGGCGCCCTCTATAATCTGCAGACTTCTATAAATGAAATGCCAGCAGAACTGGAAATAACAGATAATAGTGAATGGTAAAATTCCTAGCAAGAAAACTTCCCGAGAGCAGATAAACAAATATACAGACTAAATTGCAAACCCACAACTCACAATAAGACAAAACATAAGCGGAACCTTAAGCACACAAAAGTGTGCCACAAAGTATCAAAAACCCTTCCACTTAGCTTGCAAGGAATTCCACAGAGCAGAAAAAAACAGAGAGATGTGAACTCCTCCAGGAACCAAAGACAACTGGCAAGGATTGATTCACTTCAAACCATTATATGCTCCAAGAACCAGATTGCCAATCATCACCATCACCTGGGAGGCCCACACAGTCAGCTGCATCACCAGCAACAACCACCGGAAGGAGCTTCAATGAATTCACAACAGTACGCCCTAATTGCCGCTTTACACGTCCCAACATCGTTCCAATATTGTATACAACGGCAAGGGAGCGCGCACATTTTTGGCAGAAATCCAAGATCGCATAGGAGCTGTCACACAGGGAGATATCGGCAGGCAACACGACTGCGCTGTATACGCCCCCTTGTACGAGCGAACCAGGGAACGACCATTTAACATGGGAGTGAATAGGGGAAGTTGTGCTCCAAATCGTTGTTGGTCTGTCACACAGCACGATCCTGCCAGATCGTCCATCCAATATCGGGCAGTTGGAGAGCCTGCTCAATTCTCCGATATCATTTTGGCATCGTTCTTGCATCGAATTGCACATTTACACCACACAACGCACGAACTATATCGGCGCCAACGCACGAACCACGTGACTAACGCACGAACCACGTGACCTATATCGTTGTTGGACGACGATATCGGGACGTGTAAAGCGGCCATAAGGGTTTACAAAGCAGCAGACTGAACTAAAAGTAAACCCCTGTATATAGTTTATCTGACATGCTATGTGTGTTTATTTGATGGACAATTTGTGAACTTTATGCCGTTGAGCCTTTGGACTGTACCCGTTAAGCCATAGGACTCTGTGATACTGTGCCTTTAAGACAGTCCGGTGGTGAGATGGACACTGCTAAGAGTGAGAGACAATGACCACCGGAGCTGTGTGTGCACCCGACCCCGTATTTGGGCGGTGGTTAGTGTTTTTGATTTTTATTTTTATTGGTCCCTTTGACTCAGTAACATTCAAGAAAGTACCTCCCGCAAGGAAAGAGAAACGCTGAATAAAAATGTAATTGTTATGAATGCATATAAAAATGTAATGCTGTACCAGGCGGGTCACTCACGGACAAGTAAGTTTAACCAGAGGGGAATGTGGTGCCCCACTGATCAAAATGCCACGGAGGGGTACTGCACCCAAAAAAAGAGTGTGTAGTATCCCTGTTACAGGGGACCTAGGGTGGTAAGGATTCTCACAACACCCATCCACACACCTTAGAGCAGGGGACTTGGGTGGACCCGTTGCCAGGGAGACCCAGTTCCGGGGGGAGGAGTCAGGTGAGTTAGTGGAAGAGCAGGAAGACAGTTAGAAAGGCTGTGAGGAGCACAGTGGAGGACGTCTCAGGAGAGATCCTCCTGACAGAGGGAGATCCTGGGGGCACCAGGGATTGTGGTGCGCCCGAATCCAGGCCCGAGTACGACTACCGGCTGGAGGAATCTGGTCCCGGACCGGAGGACCGGCTCCGAGAGTGGTGCAGGTGTTCAACCCTGAGCCGCTGAACCGGAGGCCCGAGCTTCTTCAAGAAGTTGTGGCCGACACCCGGCGCACCCGTAAAAAGGCCCATATAGGATCCCGAGGGCTCAGGGAGGAATCGCTCAGTTAGAGAGGATCCGAGAAGCTGCGTTCAGGCTCTGCATGCGAAGGCACTGAGGAAGAAAGGAAGCAGCGCAGTGAGAGACTGGAGAGGAACGGCAGGTACACCACCGAAGGTCCTACACGAGTCATTCCGCCGGTTCCCTGGTGACCACCCAGGCCAGCATGACCCATAAGGCTGTATCACCTGTTTGCCTGCACTACAAACTTGCCGGTAAACCCGTTCAGAGATAAAGACTGTGTCATGTACTTCATTTGCCTGCGCCTGATGAGCTGCACCCTGGCTGCAGTGAAGAGGACAAGTGACTGTGCTGTGTGGTAAGCTGCCTCCCTGTGTAAAGATTGTACATAACTTTTACAACTGTCCCGGGGATCCCGCTCCACCTACAGGGCCATAATCAACTATCTACTCCATCATCACCCCGGAGATCTGTCCCAAAGTGTCGATACCATTACCGGAACTGTAGATGGCGTCACAAATCATCCTTTATTTTACTCCCATAGACTTTAATCCCCCTTTTCAGTGACCACTGGGGCCACAGGGCCGAGCAACAGGCTCCTTGACATCCCCTGTGAACTATAATGCCCAGAACCGGGTACCCCACGGCCCTGGGTGGGTCACCTACACAATGTGCCTGGGTACAGATCAGTGTATAGTCTAATGTTTCCCAAACTCCAATCCTCATGGCCCCAAACAGGACATATTTTCAGGATTTCCTTAGGCTTGGACAGGTAATGGAATCATTATCAAGGGGCATCACCTGTGCAATACTAAGAAAATCCTGAAAACATGACATGTTGGGAGCCGAGAGGACTGGAGTTTGGGAAACACTGATATAGTCGGTTTACCTCAGAAAAAGGGAGGCTCTTCAGGCTGGCAGCAGTGCACAGGTATGCATAAGTAAAACTATTTGTAACTACCTTGGAGTGTAGAACTCCCACAATCTACTGAAGCACAGTCATCTTCAAATCCCTATCCTTCACCCTATCCCCATTATACACAGAAGGGGATCTTTTAGGCCACGTGCACACGCTGAGTATTTGATGAGTTTTTTACCTCAGGATTTGTAGCCAAAACCAGGAGTGGAGCAATCGGAGGAAAAGTGTAATAGAAACTCGTCACCACTTCTGTATTTATCACCCACTCCTGGTTTTGGCTACAAATCCTGAGGTAAAAAACTCATCAAATACTCAGTGTGTGCACGTGGCCTTATCTGCTGGTGGACTGCAGCAGCTGACTTTAACACAGGCTTATATTGGATTTGTGACAATCACAACTGCATCAGGTAAGGAATATCTCACCCCCTTAGCAAATCACTCAGTATCACCATATGTGCACTAATTTTTTTTGTGTTTTTAAGAGTTGCTATTGTTATATTAAAGAGGACCTGTCACCACCCTGGTGCATGGCAAACTAAATGCAGCATGTCTGCTGCATTCAGGGAATGGGTCTCCCATGTCTCTAGCCCCCCTGTAAGCTTTAAAGAGGACCTGTCACCAAACCAGGCATGGTGATCTAATTACAGCACTGGATGCAGCATGTCTGCAGCATGCAGACAAGTGGTCCCCCAGCACTTGAGCAGCCCTGTACCCCGAGATAATACACTTAGAAAACTTACATGCTCCAGCCACTAAGGAGGTGGCTAGGGGCTGCAGCCAAGGGCAGATTCACACCCCCTGCATGTGTAATCTTCCCACCGCTGCCAATCATTCTCTCCCTGTCTGCAGCATTTAAACATTTTTTTTTCTCTCCCGTTTAGCCCCGTGCCTCAGGGGGGCGTGGCTAAACGGGAGAGAAAAAAAAACCTCTGTTTAAATGCTGCAGACAGGGAGAGAATGATTGGCAGCAGTGGGAATATTACACATGCAGGGGGTGTGAATCTGCCCTTGGCTGCAGCCCCTAGCCACCTCCTTAGTGGCTGTAGCATGTAAGTTTTCTAAGTGTATTATCTCGGGGTACAGGGCTGCTCAAGTGCTGGGGGACCACTTGTCTGCATGCTGCAGACATGCTGCATCCAGTGCTGTAATTAGATCACCATGCCTGGTTTGGTGACAGGTCCTCTTTAAAAAAGACTTTACTAACTTTACAGATAAGAAGTCGCCTGGGTTGGGTCTAGGTCCTGCCTGCTGGCACAATCCTCCCACTACCCCCTTATGTATTCCACCCCCTCTATGTGTCTGCCACCACCTCCTGTTCTGCTGGGTCTGCCCTCTTCTCCTCCTGCTCGCTTTCAATCGTGCTGCCGCACAGCTCTTGGTGAGTCGCTTACGTGACATCAGCACCAGATTCCCACACTGCTCTTTGAATAAAGCATAAACAGGACAAGCTGCCGCTGACGTCACGCAATGCTGCAAACATCACGCAAAGCCACTCACACCAAGAGCTGTGTGGCAGTGTGATTGACAGAGAGCAGGAGAAGAGGAGGGCAAACTGAGGATAAGAGGAGTCAGCGGCAGACCTATAGAGAGGGCGGAACAAACAAGGAGGAGGCAAGGAGGACTATGCAAGTGGTGAGGACCTCTTATTCAGACCAAACCCAGTTTTTTTAAAGCTTACAGGAGGGCTAGAGACATTGGAGGACCCCTTCCCTGAATGCAGCAGACATGCTGCATTCAGTGCTGCATTTAGTTTGTCATGTACCAGGGGGTTGACGTCTGGAAGCCCCTACCCCTGCCCCTGCCCATAATAAACATTAATATCCTCAAAACAGCAATCATATTTAAGGGACTTAATAAAAAAAAAAGTTAAAATTAAGTGTAATGCAATAATGAAAAATGTGAAAGACACAAAAACGAGACAAGCATTTTTGAAACAAAAGTAACAATGGATCTGGCAACAAGCGTTTCTACAACTTTAAACCATGTCCCTGTTTGATCAAATACGGCAATTATACAGTTCATAGCAGGGACACATATATAAGATTATCTTAGCATAGGAGATGTGGTATGTTCAGACCATGTCCCTGTACAGTCAGACACAGCCATTTCACAGTACACAGCAGGGACACATATATAAGATTATCTCAGCACAGGAGATGTGGTATGATCGGACCATGTCCCTGTACGGTCAGACACAGCCATTCCACAGTACATAGCAGGGACACATATATAAGATTATCTCAGCACAGGAGATGTGGTATGATCAGACCATGTCTCTGTACAGTCAGACACAGCCATTACACTGTGCATAGCAGGGACACATATACAGTTAGGGCCAGAAATATTTGGACAGTGACAATTTTCTCGAGTTGGGCACTGCATGCCACCACATTGGATTTGAAATGAAACCTCTACAACAGAATTCAAGTGCAGATTGTAACGTTTAATTTGAAGGGTTGCACAAAAATATCTGATAGAAAATGTAGGAATTGTACACATTTCTTTACAAACACTCCACATTTTAGGAGGTCAAAAGTAATTGGACAAATAAACATAACCCAAACAAAATATTTTTATTTTCAATATTTTGTTGCGAATCCTTTGGAGGCAATCACTGCCTTAAGTCTGGAACACATGGACATCACCAAACGCTGGGTTTCCTCCTTCTTAATGCTTTGCCAGGCCTTTACAGCCGCAGCCTTCAGGTCTTGCTTGTTTGTGGGTCTTTCCGTCTTAAGTCTGGATTTGAGCAAGTGAAATGCATGCTCAATTGGGTTAAGATCTGGTGATTGACTTGGCCATTGCAGAATGTTCCACTTTTTTGCACTCATGAACTCCTGGGTAGCTTTGGCTGTATGCTTGGGGTCATTGTTCATCTGTACTGTGAAGCGCCGTCCAATCAACTTTGCAGCATTTGGCTGAATCTGGGCTGAAAGTATATCCCGGTACACTTCAGAATTCATCCGGCTACTCGTCTGCTGTTATGTCATCAATAAACACAAGTGACCCAGTGCCATTGAAAGCCATGCATGCCCATGCCATCACGTTGCCTCCACCATGTTTTACAGAGGATGTGGTGTGCCTTGGATCATGTGCCGTTCCCTTTCTTCTCCAAACTTTTTTCTTCCCATCATTCTGGTACAGGTTGATCTTTGTCTCATCTGTCCATAGAATACTTTTCCAGAACTGAGCTGGCTTCTTGAGGTGTTTTTCAGCAAATTTAACTCTGGCCTGTCTATTTTTGGAATTGATGAATGGTTTGCATCTAGATGTGAACCCTTTGTATTTACTGTCATGGAGTCTTCTCTTTACTGTTGACTTAGAGACAGATACACCTACTTCACTGAGAGTGTTCTGGACTTCAGTTGATGTTGTGAACGGGTTCTTCTTCACCAAATAAAGTATGCGGCGATCATCCACCACTGTTGTCATCCGTGGACGCCCAGGCCTTTTAGAGTTCCCAAGCTCACCAGTCAATTCCCTTTTTCTCAGAATGTACCCAACTGTTGATTTTGCTACTCCAAGCATGTCTGCTATCTCTCTGATGGATTTTTTCTTTTTTTTCAGCCTCAGGATGTTCTGCTTCACCTCAATTGAGAGTTCCTTTGACCACATGTTGTCTGGTCACAGCAACAGCTTCCAAATGCAAAACCACACACCTGGAATCCACCCCTGACCTTTTAACTACTTCATTGATTACAGGTTAACGAGGGAGACGCCTTCAGAGTTAATTGCAGCCCTTAGAGTCCATTGTCCAATTACTTTTGGTCCCTTGAAAAAGAGGAGGCTATGCATTACAGAGCTATGATTCCTAAACCCTTTCTCCGATTTGGATGTGGAAACTCTCATATTGCAGCTGGGAGTGTGCACTTTCAGCCCATATTATATATATAATTGTATTTCTGAACATGTTTTTGTAAACAGCTAAAATAACAAAACTTGTGTCACTGTCCAAATATTTCTGGCCCTAACTGTATAATATTATCTCAGCACAGGAGCTGTGGTATGATCTGACCATGTCCCAGTACGATCAGACACGGCCATTACACAGTACACAGCAGGGACATATATATAAGATTATCTCAGCACAGGAACAATTTTTTTAGAACACAACCAATTGTGGAAATTATTATTATTGCAAGATCAATTGATTTAAATTAACTTTTTTCTTGGAAAACCCCTTTAATTATGTAGCAAAAAAAGACAGATACAAAGTAGAGTATTTCACATATAAGGCATTTAATATTCATATAAGAAAGACATATGACTTTACTTGCGTCAGTAATTGATTTACAAAAAGAAAAAAAAGAGAGAGAAAGACTGCTTACAAATAATAGTTGTAAAAACTCAAAATACAATATAAACTATTAGTAGTGCCTTTCTCTATTTCTAGCATAGTATCCCAAACAAGCACAAAGTCCAATGCCCACAATAACCACTCCAAGCAGCATTGCTATTGCATCCCCTTCATCCATTGCTTCCACTCCAGGGAGCAGGAAAATTAGTGATACAAGCACAGATGAAAGCTTGCAGTCTGGTCCAGAGAAAGCCATTTAGTCCTGAATAAGGTTGTTTCTGTAGAAAAGGAATTAGAAAACATGGTTATTTATTGCACACAGTACTAAAATATACATATGGCTACATCGCCTAGGTAGATTAAATATTACATATTTTACTTATTCCTTAGGCCCCCTTCACATCATGTTTTGTTCCTGTCCGTGGGGATCCTGTTTTTTTCAGGACCACATGGACAGTAACGAACAGGACCGGATTGGTAACTCCAGATGCCATTTGTATGTCCGGATCCGTGATTTTGACGGATTTGGACACAAAGAGCTGGGAGGAGCCCGGGCCTGCAAAGTGCAGGCAAGTGGTGTCAGGGCTGACTTTCACTTTCGCAATGTATCTATATACATTGCGGAAGGGAAAGCAATGGTTAACAACAAAGAAATAAAATGCTTACCTCTCCGCTGAGTGTCCCGCGATACGCAGCATCCACCTCCGATGGATGCAAGGACCTTAATCAGCGGACCAGGCTGGGCGGGGCAACCCGCACATGACAGCATAAACTAAGCTGTTTAAACCACTCAGCTAATGCTTTCATGTGACCCATCAGCCGATGGGGTTGCCCCGCCCAGCCCGATGCGCTGATTAAGGTCCTCGCAGCCATCTGAGATGGGTGCCGCGCATCGCGGGACACTCGGTGGAGAGGTGACCATTTATTTTTATTTTTAACTTTGCTTACTTTAATTTCACTTTAGCAATGTATGTAGAAATACTGATAAAGTGAAATTACATTTCCTTGGATCCAAGCTCCATAGCCACAGATCCCCAAAAATCGTGATGTGAAGGAGTCTTTAAAAAGTTTCTAGGACTAGAAAAACATAGCTACTTTCTTCATTAAAAAGCACCACACCTATCCACAGGTTAAGTGTGGTATTGTAGGTCAGTCCTATTCACTTTAATGTAGAAAAACTTCACTATCAGCTGCATCTTAGGTGTAATGCTGTTTATACAAAAAATACAGACATACATTTCTAATTCTTGGAAATCTGTAAGTGCTATTTTAAAGAAGCCAAGGCTTTTTTGACATATTTTTGTAGAATATCAACCATAGGTGTGCACCACTACATTAGCATGCAATCAGAATGTGTTGGGGACACGGAAAAGACAGCAAGATGGAGCAATGGTTACAAGGTTACAATCAATTAAGCTGCATTATGATCATTCGCTACTGACAGAGGTCCAGTTCATTTATCTTCAATATTCTAAACTTTGCAGAGAAATATCGAGAGACACAGCTAGGAGCATATATACACCTCCATCTCCAGTGTCCATGTTTGTGTGAAGTCACAAACTACTCAGAAAGCAGACAACGCTATTTAATCTAATAGCCAACGGTACTCTAGGGCCATCAGATGACCTCAGGGTATCATGGCAATGAACCAAAATTAGGAGGGGCCGCTCCTACCAAAGAGGGTCTTTTAACCCTCTTTTAATCACTTAGATAGCTGACAGCGGTAGTGAAAGGCTTAATTGGCCCTGATCGGTTCTAAAACCAGGTCAGAACCGATGCCCGTGAGTGTCAGCTGACATATACATCTGCCACTTGTGGAAATTTTGCCCGCTGAGGGCACTATATACTTATTCCTCAGCGCCATTAAAAAGCAGTGCTGAGGAATAAGGCCACTGAATGATTTGTGTTAAAAGGTATATCGGTGGTCATTAAGGCATCAAAATAGTGACTTGCTTACCAAATGACACATTTGTTTGCACCAGAATTAGGCTACATTCACACTGTGTTTTTTGATCCGTTCTTTGCAGTGCACTGCAGAAATCTGATCACTCAAATGACATCCCAGCAAAGTCTGTGGGTTTTCAATTTTGCCATTCAGACTGCTTTTTTAAAGTGATCTGTTTTTTCACTTTAGGAGAGCTCCATTCTTGAAAATGAGCTGTCAATTTCTGTTGTGTTTTTCTCCTGCGTTTTTCCAACAGGAGCCCTTCAAGATGAGGAAAAAAATGCAGCAGTCAAAAACAAATCAAAAAAAGCATCCACAATGGATCCGGGTTTTTTTGGGTTTGTTTTTTTTGGCAGATCTTGTTTTGCAGCTAAAAACACAGCAGAACAGAAGAGAAAAAAATGCAGTCTGAATGTAGCCTTAGGCTGCTTTCACATCAAGATTTTTGTGCATCTGAGGCTATCCATTGTAAACGGATAGCCATGGATCCAATTTGTCCCCCATGCATCCCTATGAGCACGGATTGATCCTGTATGGCCATTGGATTGTGTCCAAATTGTCACAGATCTGATTGTGTCTTATTTTTTGCTGTACCCAGAATCAAGAGACCGCTCCAATTTTAGGCACAGTGGACCAAATCGGACAAAATTGGATCCGGCGCGGTCCACGGCAAATAACATGGGGGCCTACGGAGTGCGGGTCCGAGAAAAAAAAAAAAAAAATCGGATTGTTTCCCGGACCCGATTTTAGCTCAGTACACTAAAACTGCTTTGTTCCCGTGTTATTTCACTACCGCAATGTATATATATACATTGCGTAAGTAAACTAACACGAATCAAGCGTAAAAAAAAAAAAAGAAACTCCTCAACTCTCAGGTGAGTGTCCCGTGATGTGCGGCATCCAGCTCCGAGGGCTTAAGGATCTAGATCAGCTGACCGGGCGTGGCAACCCGATCAGCTGATTGGTCACATGACCGCACCAGCGTGGTTTAAATCGCCCGCCTGTTAATCGATTTTGGCAAGCGGGCGATTTAAACCGCTCAGCTGATGCGGTCAGGTGACTGCCCCGCCTGGTCAGCTGATCTAGGTCCTTAAGCCCTCGGAGCTGGATGCCACACATCGCGAGACACTCACCGGAGAGGTGAGAATTTTTATTTCTATTTTTAACACTTGCTTTGTTTTATTTCACTTCCGCAATGTATGCATATACATTGTGAAAGTGAAAGTGCCCAGCTTGCCTGCGTTTTGCAGGCTCAGCTCCTCCCAACTTTCTCTGTGTCTGTGTGATTACCATTACAGGAACACAATGTCACGTGCATGACAGCTTGACACACTCCCTCCTGTGACGGACACCTGTCAATGGCCAAATCTCTTGCTGAGAGCCTGATGTGGGCAGCTCTCTGCTCTGCAACATGCCTATATGAAAAATGCCTAGAATGCAAATGTTTTGATTATGCCATAAGGGCTGCATCCAGAAATCTAAGTTAAACATCGTTGGTTTCAGAACCTCTTTGCCTGCATATTGATGCCCTACAGATGAGGTAGCAAAAACCTGCTGACAGATTGCCCTTTAAAAACACCATTCAAGTGGTGCAATTAAAAAAAAAAAAACACAGACAACAACAACACTGGAGTGGTGCTTTAAATAGAAGATTTTAATCTGAAGTAATACACTCATTTGTAGCCAACGCCCCATTAGGAATCTTATATCTCTGTGCCAATTTTGGATTTCTTGTGCCCATTACTATTTAGATCAAATATGTGTACCTTCACTTTTAATTGCATCTTAATCTTTAGTGTTACACATACAGGACACATCATCAATAAAGTCTAATAGGTTATTTGTGAATTCAACCAGATGAAGTAGACTCTAATGTCAAGTAATTGGCTCCTAAACCATTATTTAAACTGAATGATCGGGAACAAATATTCCTAAAAATACTCGTTCACAATAATTGTACAGTTATAAACAGGCCTCCGATCACTCGTCAAATTAACAAAACGCCATTTTGACAAGTAAAGTGATCTTTTTTAGCACAAAAGATGCTTTTACTCAGCAGCACAGGTCCTGTTTACACAGGATGATACACTGCTGGGAATAGTTTCAGCCTAGGTGCATTAAAACAATCTATTACACAGTGTTCAGTTTGCAGTTGAAGCCATGTACAACTTGAAGGGAGAGTCACCTGCAGGCAATGCAGACCATGGTAGCATGGCCTGGCAGGCTACTCATGGTTGCACAATCAATATATGTGGGATGAAGTTATGTTGAAAAACGTTTTCTGGGGTATTTTGGAAACTGGCCTTACCACTGGGCAAAGTCAAAGTAACACTGAGCAATTAGTGTACCTGGAATGAAGAATATAGGTGTCCTTCTACTGTACATTATGCCACTTTACACTTTAAACCCAGAAATAGGAAAAATGTAATGATCCCTTGTGAAGTCTTCATGGCGTTGCCAGAGATTGGTCTAGAGACCATATCGGCAAAGCCATGAAAAGACCTTCCCGACAGAATGCAAAAATATCCCAGGAGCCATTATATAACACAAAGCCAGGCAGTATGTTGCTCATCCTCTTGAGAGCAGCCTGCATGTCCTACACATCTCCAGTCCCCCCATCAAGCTCATCTGGAACTTTATTGGTCAGCAATTGAAAGAGTTGCTGCTAGCAGCAGCTCTTGCTGGTGGTTGATTAATAACATCATATAGCATGCAAAGACAAGTAGGTGCATATATTTCTGAATGTGGCGCTCAAACGTAATACATTGATGTGTTTGAAATTTTGAAATGTATTTACATTTTTTCATCATTTACATGCCAATAGATCCTGTGATATCTATATTTTTATAGCCTTTCTTTCTTGGTGTTGTAAATTCCATGTTGAGGTCTGGGGGAATAGCTATTCTCCTTGTGGAGAGCATTCTGCCTGCCGGCAGTGAGGAGGCTTATAGTCACAATGCTCCTCTGGGAAATTGCATATGCTAATTGTCACTTCACTGAGGAAGTGAAAAGCTCTAATGCCACCTAATAAGGGTAGCAATCCTAAAAGTCATAATTGCAGCTTTAAGTCTCATCAGCCGGCAGGCAGATTCCTCTCCATGAGGAGAATAACTGTTCCTCCAGACCTCGTCTTAGCCTCTCATACAGTCCGATCAGAATCCCACACACTGCAGTGATGAGGGCAGTCACCGAAATGCAGCTTCTGCAGTTTGGGGTTCTGATCTGGCACAAATTCTAAGTTATAATTAAAAGCTTGTTAAAGAGTCAATTATGACTTTTAGGACTGATAACTTTATTAAGTGACACTAGAGTTTGTCTACTTCTTCACTGATGTGACAATTTGCATATGAAATTTCCATGGGCAGAGTCTACACATGTAACTTAGGTCTCTGTCTACATTTTCTATCTTTATAAAACCATCAGATCTGGAAAGACCAAAAATGTTACACTGAAAGCTTCAAATCTGGTATTTGTCACTTGATGTAACAATACTCATGGAGTGTCTTTACCTATCCTCCTCAGGAGCTGTGGTATGAGCAGACCATGTCAGACACGGCCATTACACAGTACATAGCAGGGACACATACCGTATATACTCGCGTATAAGCCGAGTTTTTCAGCCCAAAAATTGGGCTGAAAAGTACCCCCTCGGCTTATACGCGAGTACACCAACGCAAGTGCCGCCAAACCGCCCGCCCGCCATCATGAGTATACATGCGCCCCCCCCCCCCATCAATATCCAGGGCCCCCCCTTGCAGGCCACACCTGTAAAGGAAGATCCTTATACTTACACCTGCGCCCGCCGCCGTCCCCGCTCTGCACCGCGCTCCTCCATCTTCTTCCGTCTTCCTCCTCGGTCGCACAGGCAATGACGTCAGCCTGTGCGAGTCATTGCCTGTGCGACCGAGGAGGAAGACGGAAGAAGATGGAGGAGCGCGGTGCAGAGCGGGGACGGCGGCGGGCGCAGGTGTAAGTATAAGGATCTTCCTTTACAGGTGTGGGCTGCAAGGGGGGCCCTGGATACTGATAGGGAGGGGGGCGCATGTATACTCATGGTGGCGGGCGGGCGGCCGGTATATCGCTGCGGCTGCTGCCATGTATACCCCTGGGGCTGCTGCCAAGTATACCCCTGGGGCTGCTGCCATGTATACCCCTGGGGCTGCTGCCATGTATACCCCTGGGGCTGCTGCCATGTATACCCCTGGGGCTGCTGCCATGTATACCCCTGGGGCTGTTGCCGTGTATACCCCTGGGGCTGCTGCCGTGTATACCCCTGGGGCTGCAGCCGTGTATACCCCTGGGGCTGCTGCCGTGTATACCCCTGGGGCTGCTGCCGTGTATACCCCTGGGGCTGCTGCCGTGTATACTCCTGGGCCTGCTGCCGTGTATACCCCTGGGGCTGCTGCCGTGTATACCCCTGGGGCTGCTGCCGTGTATACCCCTGGGGCTGCTGCCGTGTATACCCCTGGGGCTGCTGCCGTGTATACCCCTGGGGCTGCTGCCGTGTATACCCCTGGGGCTGCTGCCGTGTATACCCCTGGGGCTGCTGCCGTGTATACCCCTGGGGCTGCTGCCGTGTATACTCCTGGGGCTGCTGCTGTGTATACCCCTGGGGCTGCTGCCGTGTATACCCCTGGGGCTGCTGCCGTGTATACCCCTGGGGCTGCTGCCGTGTATACCCCTGGGGCTGCTGCCGTGTATACCCCTGGGGCTGCTGCCGTGTATACCCCTGGGGCTGCTGCCGTGTATACCCCTGGGGCTGCTGCCGTGTATACTCCTGGGGCTGCTGCTGTGTATACCCCTGGGGCTGCTGCTGTGTATACTCCTGGGGCTGCTGCTGTGTATACCCCTGGGGCTGCTGCCGTGTATACCCCTGGGGCTGCTGCCATGTATACCCCTGGGGCTGCTGCCATGTATACCCCTGGGGCTGCTGCCATGTATACCCCTGGGGCTGCTGCCATGTATACCCCTGGGGCTGCTGCCATGTATACCCCTGGGGCTGCTGCCGTGTATACCCCTGGGGCTGCTGCCGTGTATACCCCTGGGGCTGCTGCCGTGTATACCCCTGGGGCTGCTGCCGTGTATACCCCTGGGGCTGCTGCCGAGTATACCCCTGGGGCTGCTGCCGTGTATACTCCTGGGGCTGCTGCCGTGTATACTCCTGGGGCTGCTGCTGTGTATACCCCTGGGGCTGCTGCTATGTATACTCCTGGGGCTGCTGCTGTGTATACCCCTGGGGCTGCTGCTGTGTATACCACTGGGGCTGCTGCTGTAACACTGCTGGGGCCTGTATATACCACTGGGGGGGCCTGTATACCACACTGCTGGGGGCTGTATACCTGTGCTGAGGTCCACCCTCGGCTTATACACGAGTCAATAGGTTTTCCCAGGTTTTGGGGGCAAAAGTAGGGGGGTCGGCTTATACACGGGTCGGCTTATACACGAGTATATACGGTATATAAGATTAAATTAGCAAAGGAGATGTGGTATGATGAGATCATGTCCATGTACAGTCAGACACATCTATTACACAGTACATAGCAGGGACACATATATAAGATTATCTCAGCACAGGAGATGTGGTAAGATCAGACCATATCCCTGTATGGGCAGACACATCCATTACACCGTACATAGCAGGGACACATATAAGATTATCTCAGTACAGGAACATTATTTTTTTAACCACTTTAATGATATTTTTTTTTATCACAAATACCATATTTTTATTAAAAAAAAATTAGTTCTTAGCATGTAAAGTGCCATGGTATATAATGGCGCTATATAAATAATTATAATAATAGTTTTTGGCTCAATTTTTTATTTAAATTTTTACAAAGAGTAAGAAAAAAACATAATTCGTTGATTTTTTTTTTACCTTGTACAATAATACTCTACAGGTTGTCATACTCTATGATTTGGAGAGTGCAAAGGTGTGTTAAAAAGTTTAACCTCATAACGACAGCCTTACGTCTACAGACGTCGGGAAAAAAAAAGGGTACTTATGCCTAGCCGACGTCTGTAGACATAAGGCAGGAAAAAGCCCTGTAGCGCCGCCCCTGTAGCTAAAATCTCTAGGGTGTCAGCGTAACGATTGTATCTGAGACCCTAGAGATTAGTAATTAGCTGGTGTTTTACCGGCACCTGTAATGTGATGATCGGTAAGCACCGTTTACTGATCATCACATTACAAACAGTGAAAGTGTCGGTAAAAAGTACTTTCACTTTGATCAGACATGAAAACACATGTCGGATCAAAGTGAAAGTATTAACCCCTGAGCCCACCAAGACCCCCAGTACTGGAGATCACCCCCCCACCCCTCCCCCACAACATCCAAAATGGCGGCAGCGGCGGCCTGTAAAACCTGCCGCCTCCGCTGCATCTCAATGCGATCTGACAGGTCAGATCACATGGAGATGCCATCCATGGCTGTCCCCTCAGTGGCCCCCCCAATATTATTCCCCCCTACCCTCCTCCATGATTCCCCTCCGCAGTTACTTCCCCCCTCCTCCCTGCTCCATGGTCCCTGTGCCTCCTCTATTAACTCCATCCGATCTGATCAAACATCTCATACTCACCTGCCTTCAGTCCCAGCGTCCTGAGTCTGCTCCTTCTCTCTGCCTCTGTCCCGGCGTCTCTGCTCTGTGGGCGTGCACCGGGACAGAGGCAGAGTTAACCCCTGAATCACCACACAAGGATAATGATCTGCACTTAACCCCTGTGTGGTCACTCAGGGATTAACTGTCTGCAGATCACCCCTGTAGTGTAACACAGGGGTTAACTGCAGATGAGTTAACCCCTGACTGACCACACACGGATGAACATCTGCAGTTAACCCTTGTGTGGTCACTCAGGGGTTAACTATCTGAAGATCACCCCTGTATTGTAACACAGGGGTAACTGCAGATGAGTTAACCCCTGAGTGACCACACAAGGGTTAACTGCAGATCTTCATCCCTGTGTGGTCACTCAGGGGTTAACTGATCTGCAGTTAACCCCTGATTGACCACACAGGGATGATGATCTGCATTTAACCCCTGAGTGACCACACAGGGGTTAACTGCAGATCATGCTAAATGAGAATCATCGTGGGACCTCCCACTGGACTACGTCGGACCTTCCCTTTGGACTACGTCGGACGTCACAGTAATAAAGATGAGGTCTAAAGATGTGTTTGTGTTTTTTTTTTTTCCAATAAAAATATTTTTCTCTGTGTTGTGTTTTCTTTACAATTTACTAGAGATTCCTAGTGGTCCGGTCTAATATTGGCCAAACGTTATGAATCACGGGCTTAGTGCCAGCTACCAAAAAGCTGGCATTAACCCCTTATTACCCAGTCTGCCACCGCTACACGGCAGCTGGAAGAGCTGGATACAGCGCCAGAAAACGGCGCGTCTATGAATGCGCCATTTTCTGGGGCGGCTGCGGGCTGCAAGTCACAGCGGGGGGGGGCCCCAGAAAGCTTGGGCCTCCTTACGCTGAGGATTCCAGTCCCCAGCTGCCTAGTTGTACCTGGCTGGCCCAAAAATGTGGCGAAGCCCACGCCATTTTTTCTTAAAATTATTTCAAGAAATAATTAAAAAAAAAAAAAAGGACTTCCCTATATTTTTGGTTTCCAGCCAGGTAAAACTAGGCAGAAGGGGTTGGTGGCGGCCCGTAGCTGCCTGCTGTACCTGGCTGGACCAAAAATATGGCGAAGACCCACGTCGTTTTTTTTTAAAATTTAATAAAGAAATACTAAAAAAAAAATGCAGGAGAGGAGACGACCAGGACACTGTGTCTCCATATCTTGTGCACATGCTCTAAAAGTGAGAAATTGTGTGAAAAAAAGAAAGTGTTCAATATGATGTTATCAAATTCTTTGAAGTAGCTGTAGGTTCTAAATGCTCACTTATACCCCTAGATATAATCCTTGAGGCGTCTAGTTTCCAAAATGGGGTCACTTGTGGGGGAGCTCCAATGTTTAGGCACACAGGGGCTCTCCATACGTGACATGGTGTCCACTAACAATTGGAATAGTAAGTGGATACCATGTCGCATACGGAGAGCCCCTGTGTGCCTAAACATTGGAGCTCCCCCACACGTGACCCCATTTTGGAAACTAGACCCCCCAAGGAATTTATCTAGATGCATAAAGAGCACTTTGAACCCCCAGGTGCTTCAGAAATTGATCCGTAAAAATGAAAAAGTACTTTTTTTTTTTTTTCACAAAAATTTTCTTATGTCCTCAATTTTTTCATTTTCACATGAGCAACAGGATAAAATGCATCCTAAAATTTGTTGGGCAATTTCTCCTGAGTACACCGATACCTCATATGTAGTCATAAACCACTGTTTGGGCGCACAGCAGGGCTCGAAAGGGAAGGAGCGCCATTTGACTTTTTGAATGGTAAATTAGCTCCAAAAGTCAAATTGCGCTCCTTCCCTTCTGAAACCTGCTGTGCACCCAAACAGTGGTTTATTACTACATATGAGGTATCGATATACTCAGGAAAAATTGCCCAACAAATTTTAGGGTGCATTTTATTCAGTTGCCCATGTGAAAATGAAAAAATTGAGGCTAAAAGAACATTTTTGTTGGAAAAATTAAAATTTCCATTTTTTGTTTCCATTTTGCTTTAGTTGCTGTGAAGCACCTGAAGGGTTAATAATCTTCTTGAATGTAGTTTTGAGTAGCATGAGGGGTGCAGTTTTTGGAATGGTGTCACTTTTGGGTGTTTTCTGTCATTTACACCTCTCAAAGGGACTTCAAATGTGATGTGGTCACTAAAAAAATGGTTTTGTAAATATTGCTGGAAAAATGAGAAATTGCTGATGAACTTTGAACCCTTATAACTTCCTAACCAAAAATTTTTTTTTTCCAAAATTGTGCTCATGTAAAAGTAGACATGTGGGAAATGTTATTTATTAACTATTTTGTGTCACATAACTCTCTGGTTTAACAGAATGAAAATTCAAATTTTGAAAATTGTGAAATTTTCAAACTTTTTGCCAATTTTTTTATATTTTCGCAAAAATTATCGACCTAAATTTACCACTAACATGAAGCCCAATATGTCACGAAAAAACAATCTCAGAATCGCTAGGATCCGTTGAAGCGTTCCAGAGATATTACCTCATAAAGGGACACTGGTCAGAATTACAAAAAACGGTCTGGTCATTAAGGTGGAAATTGGCTCCTGTCACTAAGGGGTTAACATGTTCCTTGTTTGTGTGTTTGGAAACCACATCCATTTTAAAACCACACCCCATTTTGATGCCACACCTATTTCATATATATTTTCCTCAAAATACAAGTAATGTTAAGAAAAAAAATAAAGGAACTTCAGCCTTCCTACACCTCCCAAGTATCAGTTGTTGCAGTTCAAACTGGAAGTCACTTAGCTTGGCGTATTGTATTAATTGGTTTTTCTACAATTTTTAGAAATTTGGTGCTAAGACAATCCTGCTCAAATTGGATAGGATAATCTCCTGTCCATCTGTCACCTCAACTGTCTGCTGCACCCAATTTCTGGCCTTTGCAGCCACAGGCTAATATATGTGCAAGTAATCACGGAAGCCATGGGATGACGCATTGAAGCTCACCTGTGGGCGAAACGATTGTAGTCCACCTACAGGACATCACCCACATCCTCCTACACGCTTGCATGACGCCTGTTACACCACAATTAATACTTGAAGATTATCATGGTCAGTGCAGCTCTTTATTTCTATATGGGATATTTGCAAAACACTGGTCTACATAGAGCATTGCACCGTTAAGTGGTAGGAAGTTGCTATGGTTTTATAATTCCTTGTCGATGAGTTCCATAAATCCCTAAACTACCTGGTTGTAGTGCCGGTTCACTTTTGATGCTATGAAAAGCACACATATTTGGTATCGCTGAGTTAAGAAATGTCTGATCTATAAAAGTCTGAAATCAATTACGGTAATCAGATCGGTAACCTGTGAAATGAGAAAAGAAAATAAACGCCAGAATTGTTTTTCTGGTCACTTCAGCATTACAATAAAATGCAATAACGGGCGATCAAAATGTTATATCTACCCAAAAATGTTATAATTAAAAACATCAGCTCAAGCCGTAAAAAATAAGTCATCACAGCCCCAGATCCCCAAAAATGAGAACACTACGGGTCACAGAAAAAATGATTTATTTTTCACCACTTACATAACAGTAAAAGTATACATGTTTGGTATCTACGAACTTGTACCGAGGCATCCCACCTACACATATGGTATACATGGTAAATAAACAATTATTACCACTGTGCCTTTTTTACTGAAGTACACACAAGCACTGCGTATGCAGTAATAAAAAGTGCTGATGGCAGTTTCGTCTCCATACAAAGCAGCTATGCGATTGCGGTGTATAGGGAGGGAGCAGGAGTGGATGGGTCATAGGAGACCTATAGCAGCTCTGCTGTACACCCTGGAGGCGACATTTCCAGAGTAATTGGGGTTAATATACCAGCCTCAGCTACAAAGGAAATAAGATGAAAATATATTGAATATCCCCCCTTCCAAAAATGTCTTGTATGGCCTTATGGGGGGCACAATGTGTAAAGTAAATTACAGTATTTTACGGACTACAAGACGCACTTTTCCCCCCCCCCAAAGTTTGGAAGGAAAATGAGGGTGTGTTTTGTAGTTCAGATGTACCTGGCTGTCAGTGGAGAGGGAGGGTGGCGGCGGTGGAGTGGGTCACCGGAGGCAGGAGCAGGCTGCAACAGTGCCTGCCGATCACGTCTGCCTGCGGTTTAAGATGCAATATGCACTGCTCCTCACCTCTCAGCATTGAAGCTGGTGCCGACAGATGAGCATGATTCAGGGGCGGGGGCAGCGCATATTTTTAAACAGCTGCCATATTCGATCACCCAACAGCCGTTGCTGCAGTAGTATATGATATATGTTATTATTCTCTAGGTTCCTTGATGTGGCCCTATGTCGCCTTCATTCTTACCATTTAAGGCTGCGTTCACACATTTGCGTATTTTGCTGCGCTTTTTTGAGCGCGCTTTTTGCCGCGTTTTTCGGCCGCGCAAAAAAGCGCAACAAAATACGCAGGGGCTTTCACACACTGCGCTTTCTTTACTCCAGAAAGCGCAGTGATGTCACAGAGGGGAGGAAGAATCCTGCTTCCTCCTCCCCTCTGTGACAGCCCCATTAGATTTCACAGTGTATTAATATACACTGTGAAATCTAAATTAAACAGAGGCAAATGTATGTAAAATAAAAAAGAATGACTACTTCACCTGTCCGGTGCCTTCTCCCGCTGTCTGGTGCCTTCTGCCGCTCTCCGGTTCCAAGTGAGGTGTACTGAGAAGACCTGTGGTGACATCAGAGGGGGGGGCGTTCCCAGCGCTGATTGGCTGTTCGTGGTCATGTGATATGTATCACATGACCGCGAGTGCCCGGGAACGCACCTCTGACATCACCACAGGTCCTGTCAGTACACCTCTCACTTGGAATCGGAGACCAGACAGCGGGAGAAGGCGTCGGACAGGTGAAGTATTCATTCTTTTTTATTTTACATACATTTGCCTCTGTTTAATTTAGATTTCACAGTGTATATTAATACACTGTGAAATCTAATGGGCGGCCACAGCTGTCACAGAGGGGAGGAGGAAGCTGGATTCTTCCTCCCCTCTGGGAGAATACGCAGGAGCAGCTGAGTAAACAATTGACATATCAATTGTTTACGGAGCTGCGCTTTCTCCCGGAAAACGCACTGCGTATTTTTGCACAATGTCTGCACTGCAAAGTGAATTTCACATTCACTTTGCAGGCAGACAAAAGGCACATTGCGTATTTTGAAAAGCACGCGTAAAAAAGCACAGCAAAATACGCAATGTGTGAATGCAGCCCAACTCTTCTTTTGCGAATATATGGCATTTCTATATATAAAAATCTGTTAAAGAAAAAATGAGATTAATTCAAAATTGGTCTCAATTAAAAAAAGTTCAACCCATCCTCCAAAATACAAGAAGCTCTCAGAGATTTGGCAAGAAAACATAAAAAGTAGAGATCACAAAGTATTGCAAAGAAAATTAGAAATTTTTTTTTGTTAATGTAGCAAAACATTAAAACTTAAATAAATTGGGCACTGATCCTAAGCATACTTACATCTTATCACTTATACCGAACATAAAAAATTTAAAAGGGATGCTGTCACTAGGTTTTTCCTATATAAAGTGTGGCCACCACCAGTAAGCTCTTAATATACAGTATTCTAGAATGCTGTGTAAAGTCCCCAGGCAAATCTGCATAGCATTAAGAAAGACCTTTTATATACTCCCCTATGGGGCGATCTAGTCTGATGGGCATTGCTGTTCTTCATCTGAAGCCTCCACTCTACTCGCTTCATGTGGATCACAAGTCGTACGTCATCCACCCAGTGTCATCCATTGTGCTCCTGTGCACACACACTTCTCTATGTCCTGCCAAGGACATTACTATGTCCTGTAATGTGATGGAACAAGAAAAGGTCAAAGAGCTCCTGTGCACGAGCACAACTTTACTCTATCCTCAGCAGGACAGAAAGAAGTGCGACGTAGGATGTGTCATCCACACGAAGTAGGAAGAGAAGGCACTAGATCAAGACCAGTGATGCCCATAGGACCAGCCCGCCTCGCAAGTGAGTATAATAAATGGTCTTTTTATGTTTTGCAGATTGGCTTGGGGACATATAAAGTTTTCTACAATGAGGTATATAAGAGCTGTGGCCGCACTTCATATAGGAAAAACCTGCTGACATGCTCCCTTTAAAAACATCTCTTGAAGTGATTTTTTTGTGTTTATTTTGTTTCCCAAAAATCAAGCTAAAGGATAGGTACACATTTATCCTACACTGAGCACTTACACAGGGGTTTCCGTTTAAATCCATGGAAAATGTAATTTAACATAAACCAACCACTACTAGGCAGATAGAGTCACTGACGCTGTGTAGCCTTTGTTCTTACTGTGTCCCTCTTTTTAGATCTGCAGAAAAGCGTAGTCATTCACATTTTTACCAACTCAGACTCATAAAATGTAAAATAAATTGGGTAAAGTAGTTCCATACAGTATGTGCTGAATATTATTGTTAGGAATTATTATTGTGTTCATTCTATTTATCTTAATTATTGTATCATAATAAGGCCATGTGCACACACTGAGTATTTGATGAGTTTTTTACCTCAGGATTTGTAGACAAAACCAGGAGTGGAGTAATCAGAGGAAAAGTCCAATAGAAACAAGTGCTCCACTTCGATATTTATCACCCACTGCTGGTTTTGGCTACAAATCCTGAGGTAAAAAACTCATCAAATACTCGGAGTGTGCACGTGGCCTAATGATTAAAAGCCTGATGTCACCATTGTACTACAATAAATTTATCACTTAAACATGAGCAATGTATGAGGGAGTCAGAGTTGAATTCAGGTAAACTGAGGAGTCAGAGGTTTGACTTACTACCTCCACAGCCCTGGTCTAAAGTGACTCCATCGGCCTCATTATAGTAATTAGTTCCAGTGGGTGTTTCTTCCGAAACCTATTTCTGTGAATTTAGATGGCAACCCCAACATACCGTAAGTGATCATTGTAAAGCAAATATAAATGTAAACATAACTTACTTGACAGTTGGAAAAGCTGACTCCAAACATTGTCTGCCATATAAAATTAGAAAATCAGACAGTATTCACACACCCATACCAGCACCAGCTCTCTGCCACTGATCTGGTCTTCATGTTGGCCACAGAAGTGATCTCATGTTGAACACTCACATCACCGCTGAGCTCAGTGACTTACTGCAGTGGTTACATGAATTCACTACTGCAGCCATAACACAGTATGGAGTAATGGTGGAAAGAGAGGGCTGGATGGGGAATGGCGAGAACTATCTGATTTTCCTAATTTACATGATAGGCAACAGTTGGCGTCCACTTTTCTTAGCGTAAAACCCCTTTAACAATTTACAGAACAACAAGCTGTGCACAATGTTTGGGCACTAAACTCGTATATTTGCAGTTTTCACTCAGTTATACACCTCCCCCACTAACGCTATCCCCTTTATACTTGGCATGATGATTTTTGTCAAATGGAGCTAAAATGGGGTCTGCAAAGGGATAATAGCAAAGATGGTGGCCATCAAAATTACAAGGGGAATGCTCATTGTATAGGGGAAGTTTATTACTAAGGGTGCTCTCACACTGCGTTTTTGTTCAATCCGTGGCTGTTCGTTTTAAAACGGACAGCCACGGATCCGATTTGGCCCCCTTGTTAGTCTATGGGCATGGATCGGATCGGATTTGCCCTTAGTGGCATCCGATTTTTGTTGGATCTGATTCTGTCCGATTTTTTGCTGTGCCCAAAATCAAAGACTGCTGCGATTTTGGGCACAGCGGATCAAATCGGACCGAATTGGATCCGACCTGATCCGCGCCAAATAACATGGGGCCTATGGAGCGCGGGTCCGAGGAAACAGCTGATCGTTCCTCGGACCCAATTTTAGTGTACTGAGCATGCTCAGTACACTAAAATCGCTCTGTGCCATCTAATTTCACTTCTGCAATGTATATTCATACATTGCAGAAGTGACATCTAGTGAAAAGAAAGGGTTAAAAATAGAAACACCCTTTATTCTCACCTGTCCCGCGATCCACCGATGCCTCCAGCGCTCGATGCTTCTAGGACCTGGCGTGATGTCACAGTCACATGACCGGTTACCGCGGTAACCGGTCATGTGACTGTGACATCACGCCAGGCGCTGTAAGGAGAAGACGACAGCTGGAAGCGCCGGGGGACTCGTGGATGGGTGAGACTAAAGTTTTTTTTTATTTTTTAAAGAGGACCTGTCACCAAACCAGGCATGGTGATCTAATTACAGCACTGGATGCAGCATGTCTGCAGCATGCAGACAATGGGTCACCCAGCACTTGAGCAGCCCTGTACCCCGAGATAATACACTTAGAAAACTTACATACTACAGCCACTAAGGAGGTGGCTAGGGGCAGGAGCTGAAGGGCAGATTCACACCCCCTGCATGTGTAATCTGCCCACCGCTGCCAATCATTCTCTCCCTGTCTGCAGCATTTAAACAGAGGTTTTTTTTCTCTCTCCGAGAAAGTCTGTTAGCCCCGCCCCCAGAGGGGCAGAGCTAAACGGCAGAGAAAAAAACCTCTGTTTAAATGCTGCAGACTTGGAGCAAATGATTGGCAGCGGTGGGCAGATTACACATGCAGGGGGTGTGAATCTGCCCTTGGCTGCAGCCCCCAGCCACCTCCTTAGTGGCTGTAGCATGTAAGTTTTCTAAGTGTATTTTTCTCGGGGTACAGGGCTGCTCAAGTGCTGGGGGACCCCTTGTCTGCATGCTGCAGACATGCTGCATCCAGTGCTGTAATTAGATCACCATGCCTGGTTTGGTGACAGGTTCTCTTTAAGGTCTGG
Source organism: Allobates femoralis (assembly GCA_033576535.1). Lineage (NCBI taxonomy): Eukaryota > Metazoa > Chordata > Amphibia > Anura > Aromobatidae > Allobates > Allobates femoralis. The sequence goes on along the minus strand of JARQOC010000004.1, from coordinate 328,373,264 downwards.
AAAGGGGGAAAAAGAGGGTAAGAAAGAAGGGGAGAAAGAGGGGGAGAAAGGTGACAAGAAGGAGAGAGAGGCGAGGTGACAGGAGGGAGAGAGGAGGGGGAGCGAGGTTACAGGGGGAGAGGAGGAGAGAGGGAGAGTGATCCTGCAAAATATTGGAATCGGATGCCTATTTGGCATCCAATTGCAGGCATCAGTTTGGATCCGTTGCTGTCCGAGGGGTCCTGCAAAAAGTCGGGTCCCCTCGGACAGCACAAAAACGCTGTTGAAAGCAGCCTAATACTTACCTAGCTGCAGTAGATCTACTTTAGATTATGAGCACCAATGGGGACAGTGTTGCAAATGCACGTAAAGCACAATGGAATTAATAGCGCTGTATAAATTATTAAATATTATTATTATTATTATTATTATTATTATTATATTCCTAGGTCCACAGAAGTTCCTGTGGCGATCCTCACTCTGTTGGCTGTTCTGAAGCTCTCATAAAGCTGTAGGTCTCTGCTCCCAGCGTATCACTGGTGTGAAGTCCCATGACGAAGGTGTCATGTAAGTGACACGCTAGGAGCAGAGGCTGTGATCACATGGCTATCGTTCTGACTGCATCTCTAGGAGGTTTGTGTTGGTTAGTTCTTATACTTTTCTTAGGCCCCTTTCACATCAGCGTTTTCGCTGATGTGCGGCCGATGCGGCAGGTGGCGCTGCATCTGCCACCTAACGGCCGACTTGCAGCCGGGATCCGGCAAACCCCATGCATTGTCTATGGGGCTTGCGGTCTCGTGTGGCAAGTGCGGTTCTGTGGGATACGGCAAATCCAGCACTTGCGGCTGCGAAAAAAAAACCCGCCGCTTGCAGCATTTTTTTTCGCAGCCGCAAGTGCCGGGTCAGCCACATCCAGCAGAACCGCACCGGACCGCAAGCCCCATAGACAATGCATGGGGCTTTCCGGATCCAGGCCGCAAGTCGGCCGTTAGGTGTCAGATGCGGCGCCACCAGCTGGATGTGCGGCACATCAGCGTAAACCGCTGATGTGAAAGGAGCCATAGTGGGTTTGAAGTACATGTTCACAGCGTTAACTGAAATAAACTAACCTGTCAAATGATTAAAATTTTATATTAACCCATTAGATGCCAGTAAAACTTTGGTGCACTGTAACTCTGCATTGGAGTGGAGAGAAAAAAAACGTTTTTTTTTCCTGCAGCTATATAAAGGTATGAACAGATCATAATGTGAAAGTTTATGAAAGGTCCTCTTTACAGAAGTACTCCCACCAATATTTTAATTTTTTTTTATTTTTTGTGTGATTGCATTGTGCGTAGCGTGTTTATTTCTCAGTGACCTCACCTCTCTGCACACTCTTATTTATTTTTTTGCACAAAAAATGCACAAAGTAAATAAAAAAATAAAAGACATACACCACCATTTGCTGCCAGAATTCTGGTGCAGGTCATTTAAACAGGTATTTTTAGTAGAGATGGGTGAAGTACTTGGGTTCGTGACTGGGGTTGCTCTGATAAAGCAAGTAAGGACTCCTCATTATACTTACTGGATCCGCGTTATTCGTTGCAGCTGTGCGGCGGCGCTGCGTCACTTCCGGGCTTTCAGGGAAAGTCATGTGACTGGCTCCAACAGCCAATCACATACGTCCAGAAGATAGGGGGCAGCCCTGAAGTGACACAGCGCGCATCACACTAGGAAGAAAGAATGCGGACCCAGTGTATCAGGTGTATTAACTCTTTGTTTGCTTTAACAGGGCAACCCAGAACACGAACCACAGGAAAAAACAGCGGTTCGTCCATCCCTAATTTTGAGCTCTACATAACTTTCTGAAATCATTCCATTTGACTCCCGATTGTTGAATTCTAACAGTGTGCATTATAAAAGTTAGGCCTCTTTCATACATCTGTGCAAAAACACAAGTGTGAGAGAGGCCGATTTTTGGGGCCTTTGAGTCTGTGTCTCATGCATGATGGAGCATACGTGTGCTATCCGTGTGACATCTGGATAGCACACAGACAGTATGTCTTTGTATACTCATCTGTCTCCAACGCTGCTGTCCCTCTCACTTCCGGGGCAGCTGCTGCACTAAGTGCAGTGAATATGAGACAGGGCATCGCTGGAGACACGGGAGTATGAAATTCTTTATTTTTTCACTTAAGGGTCTGTTAACACGATGCATATTTTGCCTTGTATTTGGTGCAAATCCGTACTAAATATGGAGAACCGTATTTTTCAGCAAAGTCTATGGGATTTGTGGAGTCCTGTTCGCATGATGCATATCTTGCCACATATTTGGTGCAGATCCGCAGCGGATCTGCACTCAATATGCAGCAGTGTATTTTCCCAGCAAGTCTATGGGATTAGAGAAGTCTTGTCCACATGATGGATTTTTTCTGCAGCGGATCTTATGCATATTTCACTGCGGGAAAATCTGCAGCATGTCAATGCATGTCTTGCTGCTCATTTTACCTAATTTTTCACCCATAGACCCTAATGTTAGCGCAAAATAAGGAGCAGATACGCAGCAGTGTTCACACGATGTGGATTTTAATGTAAATTATCAGGAAGTGATAGTGTTGAAGGGGAGACAGAATTTGACAAATCTTTTTTTTTTTTTTTGGCCAAAGTATTCAAGCTTTATTGAAACAGACACAAAGCACCTTAAAATTTGCATAAAAACGCACCGTGTGGCAGGGATGGTTTTGGTGCATTTTTCTGCCAGTAGGTGCAGATTTTGGAAATCTATAATTTCACCACACATTCAGAGTGCGAACACACCCTAAAATTCATGTCTGTGCACACCGATGGCATCTATGTGCACAATGTTTTCTGAATGGGTCCGTATTGCCAGCCAAAAACAGACATACGTCTGCTGCACATGGAGCATAAAAACGAACGTCTGAAAACGAGCATTGATTAACATTTGAACGTACGTGTCCCTGGCATGTGGCTGCACGGACGGCACACGTATATGTGAAAGACTTTAGGCTGGAGTCAATTGGGTGAGCCTCAAATCACATCACCTGCCACAGCTGCCCGCTCTCCTGACAGGAACATACAACCACATGGAAATACATACAGCTGACACGCTGAGATCCGGAGGGCGCACAGCTGTGCCAGGTGGGGCACACGCAAGTGACTCCAGCTATAGGGTAGGTTCATTGGTCTGATAATTTTCATTAAAAAAAAAAAAATGGGACAATTTTTTTCACACTTATCATAAGTGTAAATGAGTTTTTTACAGTAGCAGCTATTAATCATTTACTGGACTATTTAATTTCTTATGTTACATATCTGCAATGTATCTATATAACTTGGATGCACACTGCAGCATCTGATTTTTTTCTCACACTCATACTTCAATGAGTCTCATCCAATTTCCATTTTTTTTCCATACACAAATGGCATCACTGAAAAAAAAAGTGTCAGTCATCTGCACTGCCCCATTGAATAACATTGTTTAGAGTGCTGTCTGGTTTTTCATGGACCAAAAATACGGTTGTGTGAATGAGCACTAAAGATTCTGCTGTTTTTCCACTTCGAAAAGTCATCAAATGACAAGCTTCCTAGCAAAAGTCTCCTGCTGAAAAAGTCACAGTTTGTTTTTTAAATTCTGCCTGAAGGAATCCTAAAAAAAATGTCTGTCTAGACCTGAGACAGGTTTTGTGACGTTGCAGCAACCTCGCTAGCGAAGTTGCTGTGTGTCACATGCCGCAGCGAACAGCGATGAGCTCACTGATCGCTACGGAATGGCCAGGACCATTTTTTGGTTGTCTGTCTCCCGCTGGGCAGCATACATTGGCGTGATGCCCCTCTAACCCAATGTGTTCCCTGGTAACCATAGTACACATCAGGTTACTAAGCACAGCGCACTGGTAACCAGGGTACACATCGGTTACTAAGCACAGCGCACTGGTAACCAGGGTACACATTGGGTTACTAAGCACACCGCGCTTTGCTTAGTAACCCGATGTGTACCCTGGTTACCAGCGTTCTCCCGCTTACCCCAGCCTATCAGAATACAGTAGCGGGACCTCGACATCTTGAAAAAGAATAGTATATATTTTTATCACGATGTCGAGGTCGTTACACGGGTCGCTGAGGAGATCTGCCTGTTTGACAGCTCACCAGCGACCACACAGCGATCCTGGCCAGGTCAGATCTTGGTGGGATCGCTGGAACATCGGTACGTGTAACGTAGCCTTTACGGTGTTACTGCAGACAGACTAAAGGCCCAGTTACACACACAGATAATTGTGCAGAGATTTTTTGCAGATCTCTGGTTGCAGTGAAATCATGGACACAGTGTTACATTTGTATGACTCAACCCAGGGTATGTGGACTCGGGTATCTGGGCCCTCTGCTGCAGTTAGGGATGTCACTGGTGGCCTGCCCAGACCCGTGGCCCTGGTGGTCAACTTACAGAGGGGAAAGTTGAATGGGAGAAATAAAAGTTTATAAAGTTTGTCGTGATGCCACCCGCAGCTTCTGGTAATTGAGCACCAGAGCCGCCTCAGACCTCCGGAGGGTGGTGGTATGGGGGCCAAGTTGGTACAGCTCCCTGCAGGTAGAGCTGTCCCTCCAGGACACGGATGCACCGGTGGTAATGGAGGTGCTGATGATGATAGCAGAGAAACAGACACATGGAGACTCAGTCACTCTACCCGGGTACTTTACTGGAACAATGCAGATGACGAAACAGTTCACAGTGGCAAAAACAGTCTTTATCCGGCCGGGTAGTCACAGTGAGCTGCAGAATCTTTGGAAGTCTCCCGTGGTATGCCTTCTTGGATCTAACCCGTGTCCTGCTGCTGGTGTCTGTCCTGGGGTAGCCAGTACCAGGCCTGTTGAGGTGCTCTGAGGATCCCGGCTTCCACTCTCTCTCTCTCCCTCCTGCTCTGGGACTCGACCCCGGTGGGTTATCCTGGTGTGATTAATCCCGCCAGACAGAGTGTCGGGCCGGTAAACTTGACCCACAACCTCCGGTGTTCTCGGCTCAGGGGCTGGACTCCCTGACCGTCTTCAGAACCGGCACTCCGGTAAAGTGGACCAGGGTTCCCTCTCTGAGTATTGGCACTTGGGGGGTCCCCTCCTTCAGTCTGGGCTGCCTGTTCTCTCTCTCCAGGCCCCCTCCTTGGAAGTCTCCTTTTCTCACTCGGAGGCTCCCCGTTTCCGTCTTTCCTCAGTGCCGACTAGAACTCACTGTCTGTCCTCCCTGCTCCCCTAATCCTCCCCCTAGGGACTGGGCTCCAACCATTTGCCTAAGCTCGGATGTGGGAGTGCTGGGATGGGATCCTCCCACACACACACACACACACACACACACACACACACACACACACACACATCTGCCTTCCACTGTGACAGGGGTTACCGCACACTCATTTATGGGTGCAGTACCTCAATTGTGACGCCTGACCAGGTGGGGCGCCACATGCATACGGCCACAAAATGGAACAATGTGTCCATGATTTCACTGCAACCAGAGATTTGCGAACAATCTGTGCACAATTATCTGTGTGTGTAACTGGGCCTTAACTTGCAATGCTCACATCACACACTGTCATGATTTCCTAGTGCAAGCGGACGGTCATAAGACCACATGTAGACTCGTCTGGCTTCTCTCATGTCTAGTTGGCACATTACTGCAAGTATGTGAATCATCACAAAGTATGCACCGCTCTCATGATTTGGTGGTCTGCACCCATATATAGTGACTATAGACATTTGGACAATCCCATAAAGACAGTCCATTCAGCAGCTAACCTGTGATGTGGGGACACTAAACAAGAATAAGGGGCATTAAAGAGTCATTTAGAGGCTTATTTAAAAAAAGAAGAAGAAACATGCTACATCTACTCTTCGAAAGTTAACTATATGGTAATAATAATCTACTGCTAAAAAAGATGTAATAAGACAGTACATGCCATCCCTATAACCATAGACAGGATTACAGTAGAGAAGACCCACCTGTGTCAGTGAACCGAGCAGCAGCCCCCTCCCATGTGCTCCAGGAAGCAGCAGCTACAAAACACAAGCAGCTGTCACATTAGTTGTGTATGGCTGTATATAATCACAGATCAGATCCTCTATACCCCAGAGGGACAGTATAGAAGATTACCTGGAGGATAGCTCCTGTATAAAACTTATGGAGCAGCACAAACACCAGGCACAGCAGTTTCTTTCCTCATCACAATCAGGAAGAGATTACAAAAGGAAGTGACTTTTACTACAAATCCCATAATGCTTTGTGCCTAGGCAGCAGCTCAGAATACGGCAGTAGCCTCAGTGTTGTGAAGCTGGAGGAGCTTCCTCTTGTCTGATGATTCATTGTTATGTACAGTAATAAAGCTGCCTGTGTTCCAGAGTCCTTGTAAACAGACCCAATATCCAGAAATGAGGCTGCACAGGAGAGAGCAGCACACCCTCTGCCATAGCCTCCCCTATTGACAGCTCTGGGATGTCAGTCAGGTTCACATGACTGCAGATGTGAGTGAATGTTATACACATCTCTGGCAAAAATGAAGAGACCACTGCACAGTCATGTAAAAATCACCATCTCTCCATGTGTGACAGCCATTCCATTCCAGTGTCAGCTGAATTCCAACCAAAGTACACCTCATTCTACTTAATGTGCTTCTGATTAGGTGATTGCCTGAACCAAATCTTATTTAACGAGGGAAAGGTAATGGTGGGGTTACACGTCCCGATATCGCGGCGATATCGGAGGCAACGGTGCGGGAGCGCGCATTTTTTCAGCCCTTTTCCCGATATCGCATCGGCGGTTTACACGCACCACATAAAGACCCTGTCATGGCCAGCCCAATCTCCAGACCTGAACCCCATTGGAAACCTCTGGAATGTAATAAAGAGGAAGATGGATAGTCACAAGCCATCAAACAAAGAAGAACTGCATAACTTTTTGTGTCAGGGGTGGCATAAGGTCACCCAAAAGCAGTGTGAAAGACTGGTGGAAAGCGGCCAAGACGCATGAAAGCTGTGATTAAAAATCATGGTTATTCCACCAAATATTGATGTCTGAACTCTTCCCGAGTTAAAACATTAGTATTGTTTGTATACAAAAAAGAACTTGTTTTCTTTGCATTATTTGAGGTCTGATGTTTCTTTTTTTTATTATTTTGACGATTTCTCATTTGCTGCAAATAAATACAACATTTTTACCTTTGAATATACTCAAAGCTATACTCAAAAATATACCTATAAAGAGAAAAATCAGAGAAACTGAAAATTTTGCAGTGGTCTCTTGATTATTACCAGGGCCCCTGTGCAAGAATGGTATAATGGACTCCTTTGCAGTCCTGAAGCTCATCAAAATAAACAACTCTCCCTGATTTGGATGTGGAAATGAGCCCCTAACCTCTTTGGCCCCTGTACGACTGCAGAGGTTGCACCAATGATATGTCCATCCCTGTATATCTATACATATACTACTAGTGCATCTCAAGGAATTAGAATGTAATAAAAAAAATCAAGGTAATATTGCCATGATTCAGGGCATTCTTGGAGCCCTGAAACACGTTGACTAATAAATCAATATTATATTCACTCTTTGATGTCTCGTGGAATATGGCAGCACAGTTTTTAAACCTTCATCCTCCCTATTTTCATTTTCTGAAATAATGACCTTTGGGTTTTCATTGGCTGTAAGCCATAATCATCAACATTAACATAAATAAACACTTGAAATAGATCACTCTGTTTGTAATGACTATATAATATATGCATTTTGCTTTTTGGATTGAATTACTGAAATAAATGAACTTTTTGATGTTATTCTAATTCATTGAGATACACTAGTATATATGCACACATATAAATATCAGCTGGTTCAACTGATGGCCTGTAAAAAAGTGTCTCATTAACAAGGTGCCACACAAGAAATATCTCATGATGGCCAGGGCTGTATCTAGGGGGAGCTGGCAGGGTATGAGCCCCAGGTGCCGCGGGGGGAGGGCGCTGTTGGGCCCCCTCCTGCAGCACCCACGGTCTCCACTGCCAGCCACATATTGCGCGCTCCCTCCTCCTTTCCCCCACAGTGAGAGCTGGCATTCATCTCCACTTGCACTCTGTGCTGAGAGGACCTGTGCTGATGTCAATGGAGGGGAGGAGGCAGGGGTCACATGATCAGCTCCTCCGTGTATACAGGACTGAGGATGCTGTTGTGCTGTTTGTCATGATAAGGTGAAGGTTATGTGTGGGGTTGGGAGGGATTTACAGTGTGGATGTAACAGAGCCATGTGTGTGCAAGGTGTATGGAGTGGAGCTACGTGTGTACAAGGTGTATGGAGCGGAGCCGCGTGTGTACAAGGTGTATGGAGCGGAGCCACGTGTGTACAAGGTGTATGGAGTGGAACCACGTGTGTACAAGGTGTATGGAGCAGAGCCAGGTGTGTACGAGGTGTATAGAGCAGAGCCGCGTGTGTACTAGGTGTACGGAGCAGAGCCAGGTGTGTAAAAGGTGTACGGAGCGGAGCCGTGTGTGTACAAGGTGTACGAAGCAGAGCTGAGTGTGTACGAGGTGTATGGAGCTGAGCAGAGTGTGTACGAGGTGTATGGCGCAGAGCCAGGTGTGTACCAGGTGTATGGAGCAGAGCCAGGTGTGTACGAGGTGTATGGAGCAGAGCCAGGTGTGTACGAGGTGTATGGAGCAGAGCTGAGTGTGTATGAGGTGTACTGAGTAGAGCCGCGTGTGTACAAGGTGTACGCCGCAGAGAGGTGTGTACGGAGCGGAGCCCAGTGTGTACGAGGTGTACGGAGCGGAGCCCAGTGTGTACGAGGAGTATGGAGCGGAGCCAAGTGCGTACAAGTTGTACGGAGCAGAGCTGAGTGCGTATGAGGTGTACTGAGCGGAGCTGCGTGTGTACAATTTGTACGCCGCAGAATCAGGTGTGTACGAGGTGTATGGAGCAGAGCCAGATGTGTATGACATGTATGGAGTGGAGCCAGGTGTATACGAGGTGAGCGGAGCTGCATGAGTACGAGGTGTACTGAGCTGAGCAGAGTGGGTACGAGGTGTACAGAGCAGGTCTGCATGTGTACAAGGTGTACGCCACAGAGCCATGTGTGTAAGAGGTGTACGGAGCAGAGCCATGTGTGTACAAGGTGTACGGAGCGGAGCCCAGTGTGTACGAGGTGTACGAAGCGGAGCCCAGTGTGTACGAGGTGTACGAAGCGGAGCCCAGTGTGTACGAGGAGTATGGAGCGGAGCCATGTGTATGCGAGGTGTACGGAGCAGAGCCAGGTGTATGCGAGGTGTATAGAGAGGAGGCGAGTGTGTACATGGCATGGCAAACCTGGAAAAGCGCTTTAATTATAACATTAAACACCTTAGCCAACTCCTAACAACATGTAATATACTCCAGCAGTCACTGTACCTGTAAGTGTAAAAAATCGCATATGGATGATTGGTCACATGACGTCTACTCAGACCACGAGAGGGGATGGGGCGCCAAACTGAACTCTTGCCCCGGATGCCAGAAAACCTAGATACACCTCTGTGATGGCTAAAGCCAGTGATTTCTCTGAAGACCTTTACAACCTTATTGTTGCATAACAAACTAATTGCATGGGTTACAGCAGAGTTTCTAAACTACTGAAGCTTCCAATGAGCACTGTTGGAGCCATAATCTGGAAGTGGAAAGAACTAATTTGAGCATAAGACTGCCATGGCCAAAACTCCAGCAAGAAGAGTGAAGAGAGTGGAGAGAATTATTATTATTTATTTATAGAGCACCATTGATTCCATGGTGCTGTACATGAGAACGGGTTACATACAATCAAGTTAAAAATACAATGAACAAACTAACAGTGACAGACCGATACAGAGGGGAGAGAAGATCCTGCCCTTGCGGGCTTATATTCTACAGGGCAGTAGGTTTGGTCTGCTCTGGTGGGGGTGAATCCCTAGGTCCAGTGGTGGTGGAGCACCAGGTCCAGTGGTGGTGGAGCGCCAGGTCCAGTGGTGGTGAGGTGGCACTCTGGTCATTGCAGGTTGTAGGCTGTTCTTAAGAGATGGGTTTTCAGGTTCCGCTTGAAGGTTCCGAGTGTAGGGAACAGTCGGACGTTTTGGGGTGCCGAATTCCAGAGAATGGGGGAAGCTCAGGTGAAGTCTTTAGAAGAGGAACGTACAAGTGTGGAGGAAAGAAGGAGGTCTTGGGAGGATCGAAGATTACGAGTTGGATGGTATCGGGAGATTAGTTCAGAGATATATGGGGGGGACAGATTGTGGACAGCTTTGTAAGTCAATGTTAGTAGTTTGAATTGGATGCGCTGGGGAATTGGGAGCCAGTGGAGGGATTTGCAGAGGGGAGAAGTGGAGGAATAGCAAGGAAAGAGGTGAATTAGTCAGATAGCAGAGGTAAGGACTGATTGGAGAGGTGCAAGAGTGTTAGCAGGGAGGCCACAGAGGAGGAGGTTGCAGTAGTTGAGACAGGAGATGATGAGGGCATGCACTAGTAGTTTAGCAGATTGAGGATTGAGGAAGTGACGGATTCTGGAAATAATTTTGAGTTGGAGGTTGCAAGGGCTTGGATGTGTGGTTTAAAGGACAAGGCAGAGTCAAGGGTTACTTTGAGGCAGCGGACTTCAGGTACAGGACAGAGTGTGATGTTGTGGCGCCCCGCAACGAGTGCGTCACAGGAGAGTATTGCAGCCATAAATGCAGCAGCAATATTCTCTGAACCAGCAGTCATTGGGTTAACTTAGAGATCCAAACCCTGCATGCATCACTTAACGTAGAGGGCCAATCCAAGGTCCTGGTGGGCGGAGTGCACGGGTAGTGTGTAGGAGAAGTACAGTTTTTAGTTAGTCTAGAGAGAGTCTAGAGAGAGTCTAGAGGGAGTCTGAGAGACTTGAACTTGAAGTAGGAGCGGGGGCTCTGCACCGCTGTGCAGCCCCTGGGCCGTCACCGGTCGGGTGTTAGCACCTGAGGCCTGAACAACCGGGATCGGGCATCACCAACCACGGGTTCCAAAAGACCCCCGTGCCCAACTCACAGCCGGTTCACTGGTACCGAAGCTGGCAGCAGTTCACCTCTGCTACGCGAACTAGAAACGTAGAGGAGCAGCTTCACAGGAGCACCCCACCACCAGCCAAATTCCAGTCGTCTAACCAGCGGTGTACCCACCGAGGGATCCAAGGCTCCCCAAAACATCCATAACGTACATCTTGGATGGGGATTGAAGCAGCCTCCCCGTACCCGACCTGGTATTCCTGGGCGACAATGGCAAATACTTAGCTAGAATGGAGGAACACTACGGATCTCTGAGGGACACCTATCACTGCTGAGTCCACCCGGTCCACTACCCGTTAACTGTATGCCATGTACTGCCTGCTGGTTACAGTAAAGACCCGTTACAGAGACTTTCAGTGTCCGTGCTTCCTTATCATTGCATCCGTCCGCACACAAGGTAACCGCAGCTTCCGCACAACATCTTAAGCAGCTCCAGCATCCGGGGATCACCGCTCAGCCTGTGGGGAGCGTTCCATCTTGCTGCTATCCATCCCCCGGAGGTTCCGCAGCGTCGGTAGGACTTACCGAACTACTCATAGGTGGCGTCACGAATAAATTAACCCCTTTAATCTGTTCCTACAAGACGTCTTCGACTTTTGATCTGCACTCAACTGGGCCTCACTACCGGCAGGCGCGGTCCACCCGTGACAAGGAGGAAGGAGCTACAGCCTGTCTAAACCGGAGTCCCTGGCCACGGTGAGTCAATATCATTTATTGTGATAGATAGGTCTGGTAAGGAAGGTGTGTGGGATGGAGTAAAGATGATGAGTTCGGTTTTGTCTACATTGAGTTTTAAGAAACGAGAGGAGAAGGAGGATATAGCTGATAGCCACTCTGGAATTCTGGACAGCAGAGAGGTGACGTCTGGGTCAGAGAGGGAGATCTGAGTGTCATCAGCGTACAAGTGATACTGGAAGCCATGGGGCTTTACAAGTTGTCCCAGACCAAGAGTACAGATGGAAAAAAGGAGGGGCCCAGGACAGAGCCTTGAAGGACCCCAACAGAAAGAGGATGGGGCGAGGAGGCTGTGTGGGAGTGGGAGACACTAAATGTGCGGTTGAACAGGTAGGAGGTGATCCAGGAGAGGGCAAGGTCGGTGATACCAATGGAAGAGAGGATCTATAATAAGAGGCAGTGGTCGACTGTGTCGAATGCAGAGGACAGGTCTAGAAGGAGGAGGACGGATCAGGGCAGTTTCAGTGGAGTGGTGGGGGCGGAAGCGGGATTGAAGGTCGTCAAAGACAGAGTTGGATGAGAGGTGGAATGAGAGTACAGTGTGGACATGCTTTTCGAGAGGTTTGGAAGCGAACGGGAGCAGGGATATGGGCCAGTAGCTGGATGTAGAAGTGGGGTGAAGGGATGGCTTCTTTAAGATAGGTGTAATTGTTGGTGTTTGAAAGCAGAATGAAAGGTACTAGAAGTTAGTGATAGGTTGAAGAGGTGGGTTAGGACTGGGATAAGTGTTGTGGTGAGGTTGGGGAGGAGGTGGGATGGGATGGGATCCAGTGCACAAGTGGTGAGGTGCAATCAGGAGAGAATGTGTGCAAGTTCTCCTTTGGTGATGGAGGGGAAGAGGGTTAGGGGGGGAGGGGAATTATCAGAAGTGTTATCCTAGGGTCAAAAACTACATGTTTAAAGCTAAAGAAAGACAACATGTACGATTTTTTCAAAGTAAACAATAAGCAATAACAAGGACAAAAAGTGTAATAAAACCAGTATTCACAACAAATGTAGTTTCAACTTGACCTTTTCTTCCCCATACAGTACCTACTTTAATAAAAATAAAAAGCATAGTTTTAGGGCCACTTTACACACACCAACTTATCTGTCCAACTTCTGAACAACTTGCTGGTTGCAGTGAAATCATGGACACATTGCTCCATTTTGTGGCTGTGTACAAATGTAACAATGTGTCCATGATTTCACTGCAACCAGTAAGTTGGTCAGAAGTTGGACAGATAAGTTGGTGTGTGTAAAGTGGCCCTTATGGTACCTTTACACGCCGCCACAACAGGATGGATACCAACGGCTACTTCACGTGCACGAGCACGCCCGAACGGTTACCAACGGGAAACGCACCCTCTTTACACGCCGCCACAAGGTGCGCTACGCTACGCTACATCTACAGCTAGCTACATCGCCAGGTGTCGCAAGTAGCCGTCTGTAGCTCAGCGTACCTCATTTACACACCGCAATAACAAGCTAATATGGGCGGACCTGGTGCAGCAGGGACAGCACATAGGCGTGCCACAATTGTGGATTACAAGACGTCCGTACGCTGATAGGACAAAGCAAGAAACCCATGATTGGCCCGGCATCGCAGGAGGCTGATTAATACATGACGCCCGAGCAATTGCGTAGTGTGACTGGTCAGCTTCTTAAATATGCCGCCCTGTGCAGCGACAACCAATCGCAACGAAGGAGCTTCCTCCAATGATCGCTGAAGGGGCGTGGTATCCCGGAGCCTGGGTCACGCCTTAGCTACATTGCAGCTACATCGCAGGGTGTCCAGAGTTCCCTTCCGTAACGTCTTTACACGCCGATACAGCTCGCTACAATCGGCGATGTAGCCATCTGTTTATGGGCAGTGCACGGATACAGAGGTATCTGTAGCCGGCTGTGTCGTCCCGTCTTCACACGCCGCTACTACGGGCGATATTGGCGCGACAAGCTACATTTGTAGCCTGTAGCGGGTTGTATCCATCCTGTTGTGGCGGCGTGTAAAGGTACCATTAAAGTATCTACCGGTTATGAACCAATACCTAAACTTGAGTAATATTGTAGATGGAGGTTGTAGGTGTCTGGCAAGATATGGGCAATCCCTAGGTAACTCTTTGTGTCCAGTCTTTATAGCAGCAAAAAATCTAGACAAAACTGTCTCAATATTCTTGGATTTTACAAATGTGGAGGCAGCCATTGTAATGATTGCTCCTTGCTCAAAATGAAAACATTAAGTTTTCTTTCAGCAGATGATCATAATATACAAAATACCATGTTGTGTTAACTGTGATACCGACCCACAATGCTTAGCTATATCCTACAATTAAGGGCGCATTTTGTGCCATAAACGCATAAAGGGCCCATTACACGCTACAGTGCCCCAGCGATCCGACCAACGAACGGGTCGCTGGGACATCGCTAGCTGATCTGTATCTGATCGCTGGTGAGCTGTCACGAAGGTAGACTCACCAGCGACCAGTGGACCAGCGACATAGTGGAGAAGAATTAAATATTATTTCCACGATGTCTAGCTCCCGCTGCCAGGCTGCGGCAAGCGGGAGCAGGCTGGTAACCATGGTAAACAGCGGGTATCTAGGCAGCGCGCAGCACCTAATTGCTCAAATATATACCTTGGTTACAAGCCTTCTCCGCTTACAAGCTGGTATCCAAGGTGCACAGCAGGTAACTAGGGACAGCGCTGTCCTTAGTTACCCTCTGTGTACCTTGGATACCAGCCTGTAAGCGGAGAAGGCTGGTAACCAGGGTATACATTGAGAAACTAGGAGCTGTGCGCTGCCTAGATACCTGCTGTTTACCATGGTTACCAGTCTGCTCCACTTATCGCTGGTCGTTTGGCCCCTGTCACACACGCCTATGCGTGCTGACGAGCGGACGACCATTGACAGATTTATGGTCCTGACCATAAACCAACGATCAACGATCAGCGACCTGATCGTTGATCCTTGGTACCTGTCACACACAGCGACGTCGCTATGAGGTCGCTGCAACGTCACAAAAACAGTGATGTTGCAACGATATCGTTAGCGATATCGTTGTGTGTAACGGAACAGGGCCTTTAGAAGGGCTGCACTGCATGTACATTGCTACAATTTTTCAATCTTACCATTTAGTGTGTGTCAACCTTCCTTTCTATACATTGACCTTGATGTCCTTCAGACGGACTCTGATCTGAGCACTCCGAATTTCAAGATGGGATTTTTCATTGCCCTACACTTGACAGCTTTTCAACCAGCCTGTTGCTAATAAGCAGCGCACTCAATCTCATTGTCCTGTATATGTGGCACCCCAGGGTCCGGTTGCCACAATAGCGTTGTCTCCCCCGAGGGACCATGCTGTGCTTGGAAGCAAGGGAAGGTACCCACACCAGGTGAACCACGCACCCAACACGTTCTCAATGCCAGCCCAGAAGGGGGAGCTCGGAAACCCGACCTAAGGGGAGGTCCCTTCCTATAAATTCTGGTCTGGGGGTGGGATAGGCAGTTTAGTTCCTAGTAGGACTGTGAAGAGGTACCGTGAACTGGAGCGGAGTAAGGCTCGTCCCAGGACGTAGACTAGCCAGCGTGAGGGACCCATAGGAGAGGGTCTAAGGAAGTGGAGCAGTAGGTCTGGGGAGTAGAGCCAGTGCCAGCTGGCCCCAGCACCAAGCGCAGGAGCGGACACCGGAGTCTGAGGTTGAGGGGGACTCTAGGCCCAGCAACCAACACCGGAGGACAAGACACTCCAAGTCGCTTTCCCACCACAAGACCCAGGAGACAAAGCAGTACCAGAGAGCTCAGGGAGAAGTAGCCAGCGGAGAGTAACCCAAGAAGGGCTCAAGCCGCCTTGTCATACGGGCCAGAGACAACACATAGGAGAAGAGAGGGTTGCAGCATAGCTACAGGCAGCCAGGACCCACCAAGAGCAGCGCAGTAGGAAGGCCTCACAACTCGCCAGGTGTGGATGACCCCGACTTGCTCCCAGGCTCCAGACCCCTGACATCTCTTGTGGACAGTACCCTGAACAAACCTACTACACCCTTCAGTAAAGGTAACAGAGATTACAATCCCTTTGTCTGTCGGTTACTCCGCATGCTAAGTCCTGCACCCCCAATGGTCTACTACCTGCATAGACTCTAACAGTTGCCCTGGGGACCCACTTCTTCCGTGGGGAGTTAAACCATCATAGTTGCAACTTAATCATCCCCAGAGGTCCCGCATAGCAGCAGTGGCCCCTACCGGCCACCTTCCACGGGAGCGTCACGACAAACTCTTTCATCTTACTTTTATTTTTACCCCTTTTCAATCCCCTTTTTACTGACTGCCCAATATGGGACCACGGACCAGGTCACGCCACTGTGACTGCATCTCAGAGATCCCAAGGATGACTTATAGAGGGCCCGACTCCAAGTACCCCATGGCCCCCATTGGGGCAATTCATATGCACATGTGGCGCCCCTGCGGTCTGGTCGCCACAAAGGGGTACTGCACCTATTCAACGGGTGTGG
Organism: Allobates femoralis; assembly: GCA_033576535.1. Taxonomy (NCBI): domain Eukaryota; kingdom Metazoa; phylum Chordata; class Amphibia; order Anura; family Aromobatidae; genus Allobates; species Allobates femoralis. Next base: position 328,357,011 of record JARQOC010000004.1, on the reverse strand, counting down.
TATTCCTGTTATCAGGAAATGGGATGGTAAGTCCGAGACACCCACAAAACCACCCAACACACCCAGTCCCAGGGATGGTGGGCGGACCAGATAGAGGGAGGGCTCAGTCAGTCAGGGGATGGATGGAAGAAAGGTGGAGGGCGGGAAGTTAGTGAGAAGCAGTTGTGAGGAAGTAGTGAGTGGAGGAGGATCTGGAGGACTTGAGCAGTGTGGAGCTCATCCTGGGTCCCAGAACAACAGACTGCAAGCGAGACAGAGGGAGTCCTAGGGGCATGGGTAGAGAGTAATCCACCTGTGCGCCCAAATCTGAGTGAAACGGAAGGGCTGGTCGGAATCCAGTGGACTGGCCCTGAAGGTGGCAAGGAGACTCTACTCTCCAACCATGGAACTGGAGGCCATGAGATCTAAAGGAGCTGTGGCCGACACCTGACATCCGCCAAGAAGGTAGCCGTACTAGGGTCAGGGGACTTGGTACTGGTCACCCGACAGGACCCATGGCTGCTTAATTGGGGCACTGTGTGTGGAGACGTGAGCAGGAGAGAGGCGGACAGTTAGCACTGAGAGAAAGAGCAACCCAGGAAGGAAGGAACATGAAAGGGGTATCTTGGACAAGCTGTCCTGGTTCACTGAAGAATATCTGGACTGCGACTTGGCAAGGACCGCATCCTGTGGCGTCACCGAAGTGAAAAGCTAAGTAAACCGGGTATAGAACTCAGACTACCTGGAAGCACCAAAGCCCGGTTCTGAGTACCCCATAGCCCTGGGGTACGTCAATTTCCTGGCATCATGAACAGGAAGCAAGCAACCCAGGGACACCAGGCCCTGTGCGCCTGAGAGAGACTTTTGAAAAACGGTGTAAAAAGGACTTGCAAAATGGCGAACATAGAAAACTGATGCCATGTGCTGGCCCGGGGGTGTTCCCCAGCTCCCCTGTCATGGGATGAGCTTGCACAAGGTGCGAAAGGGCAGGCCCACCCTAAGTACCAACAGAAAGCCAAGGGGGCTTGTTTGGGGCGATGCTGACTTCACCGAGAGAAGGGAGTGGCAGCCGGAAGGGAAAGGTGAGAAAGAGAGAAGGGAGCACGGAGGACAGAGAAGGCACCATGACGTCCGGTGGTCGAGAGAGTCCGGCAGGCGGGAATGCAGGAGAAGGTGTCCCCGATGATAAGGAGGGGAGCGCAGACCTGCTGCCTGAGGACCCGGAGTTTTGGGGAGCTATGCTGAGAGACCTCAACCTACAACTTTATCAGGCCCAAGTAAGGACTCTCCGAGTATGGAAGAACCTGATGAAAAAGATGGCCCAAGGGTCTAAGATGCCAACCACTCTAGCCCCATCGAAGGAGGCACCCGAGGCCGCGCTGCCAGCTGAAGGTGAAGCCGCTGAATCGGTGGTAGGACAGACCCTGCATGGACGTAAACCTGTCCCACAGGCCCTGAACCAGAAGCTGGGCAGGGAATGAAAGAGCAGGAGCGAAGCAGTGATGGGGAGGAAGTCAATCCAGTAGTAGAGGCTGTACCCTTGGTGAAACCCAAAATCACCAAAACTAAGCAGGTCCACTGGGTGCGATGGCAAGAGGAGTTAGCAGAACCCCAAGTTGCACCTCAGATGAAGGAGGCTCATGTGGAAAGTGCAGCAGAGGCCCTCGCTAAAGCTGACTACTGGCACCAAAAACAAGCGGCAGAGGAAGAAGAGCACTGACAACACCAAGTCAAGTGGTGGACACAAGAGGAGTCCAACCTCAAGGATAAAGAACAAGCCCGTAAATCCCCGGTGGCCAAGCCAACTGAACGGCGATGAGGAGTGGTGGTGAACTTCCATCTTGAAAACGGGTGGGGATTCATCAAGGAACCTGACTTGGAAGAAGAGGTATTTGACAGCCGGTGAGACGTTGAATCCTACTTGCCCAAAGGATCCTGGTAGAGTTTTGTGCCCGGGAGACGAGGTGGGATATTCCCGGCATAGGGGACACCACAGATGGTATGCCCTTCGGGTATACTAAGTGTGACCTCCCAAAATAGTACCAGAGCTGCAGTAAAGCTTTGAGCAGAGTCAACAATGTAAATAGTTATATAGTATACCTGGTGTAAAAGTTCAGTTACCAGTTAAAGTGTGTATTTTATTGATACCTGTAATTCACCGTCAAAGTGAAAAAGGACAATTATGTATGGTTCGATTATTGTACTTCTGCTTTTCAGCCCAGGATAAGGTGCCTTACTCGATTTACCGGGTAAAGAGAATAAATAGACACCATAAGACTTGGAACTGTGAAACATTTGCATTTCTCTTATTTTTATATCTACACTATTTTATTTAACCATTCATAGTATGTTTTTGTTATGTAATGTTTAAGCAAAGAACCTCCCATCCGGGAAGAAGCACGCTTGTCAAGTTTTATTGTTATGCATGCATGCTATAAAATCGAGAGTTCTATGTGGAAAACCTCTATTTAACCCATGTAGCCGCACGAGGATGTGCTAATCTTTGTCAAGGGGGAATGTGGCACCCCTGTGGTCTGGTCACCACAAAGAGGTACTGCACCTATTCCACGGGTGTGGTATTCCTGTTCTCAGGAAACAGGATGGTAAGTCCGAGACACCAACAAAAGGACTTAACACACCCAGTCCCAGGGACGGTGGGCGGACCCGATGGAGGGCTCAGTCAGACAGGGGGCAGAGGGAAGAAAGGTGGAGGGTGGGAAGTTAGTGAGAAGCAGTTGTGAGAAAGTAGTGTGTGGAGGAGGATCCGGAGGACTTGAGCAACGTGGAGCTCGTCCTGAGTCCCGGAACAACAGACTGCAAGCAAGACAGAGGGAGTCCTAGGAACATGGGCAGAGAGCAATCCACCCGTGCGCCTGAATCTGACTGAAACCGAAGGACTGTTTGGGAAACAGGGGACCGGCCCTGAAGGTGGCAAAGAGACTCTACGCTCCAACCACGGAAACGGAAGCCACGAGATGTCACTGAATTGAAAAGCTAAGTAAACCGGGTATAGAATTCAGAACGGTGTGTGAGACTGTTTATTTCCACGCCTGCGGAGCAGTATTATTATTATTTATTTATATAGTGCCATTGGTTCCATGGCGCTTTACATAAGAAGTGGGGATAACAACGACAGGTACAGTACACATGAGCAGTCAATGCTTGCTGATACACGACGGGAGAGGATCCTGTCCACGAGGGCTCACAGTCTATAGGGGTGGGGGGAACACGATAGGGTGGGGGAGCGCCAAGCGTTTGGTGGAGCGGCGCTGGGTCTCATCATAGGTTGTAGGCTTGTTAGTATAGATGAGTTTTGAGGTTCTTTTTGAAGCTCTTGAGGGTAGGCGAGTGTCGGACGTGCTGGGGGAGAGAGTTCCAGAGTCTAGGGGAGGCGCGGGAGAAGTCTTGTATGTGGTTGTGGGAGGATGAGATGAGGGGGAGGAGGAGGAGGAGTTCTTGTGAGGAGCGTAGGTTGCGTGCGGGTTGGTATCGGGAGACCATGTCGGAGATGTAGGGGGGGGACAGGTTGTGGAAGGCTTTGTAGGTCAGGGTTAGGATTTTAAAGCGAGGTCTTAGGGAGGTGGGGAGCCAGTGGAGTGCCATGCGGAGAGGGGAGATGGGGGAAGTAGCGAGGAGGCAGGTGGATTAGACGGGCAGCTGAGTTTAGGATAGAGCCGAGAGGTGCAAGGGAGGAGGCAGGGAGACCGGTGAGCAGTAGGTTGCAGTAGTCGAGGCGGGAGATGATGAGGGCGTGGACGAGAGTTTTGGCGGTGTTCGTGATTAAGAAACGGGCGAATACGTGAGATGTTCTTGAGTTGGAGTCGGCAAGAGGTGGCGAGGGCTTGGATGTGGGGCTTGAAGGAGAGGGAGGAGTCGAGGGTGACCCGAGGCACTTTGCGTGGGGGACTGGGGAGAGGGAGCAGTCATTGACTCGGATTGACAGGTCTGGCAGAGGGGGAGGGCGGCTGGGGGGGAAGACAATGAACTCTGTTTTGTCCATGTTCAACTTGAGGAAGCGAGCAGAGAAGAAAGATGAGATGGCGGAAAGGCATTGGGGATTTTAGACAGAAGGGAGGTGATGTCGGGCCCGGAGAGGTAGATCTGGGTGTCGTCGGCGTAGAGATGGTACTGGAGGCCGTGGAACTCGATGAGTTGACCTAGGCCGAGGGTGTAGATGGAAAAAAGTAGCGGTCCCAGTACTGATCCCTGGGGGACGCCGACAGTAAGGGGGTAGGACGAGGAAGAGGTGTGGGAGTGGGTGACACTGAAAGTGCGGTCCGTAAGATATGAGGAGATCCAGGAGAGGGCGAGGTCGGTGATACCAAGGGATTCTAGGATTTGGAGTAGGAGGGAGTGGTCGACTGTGTCGAAGGCGGCGGATAGGTCGAGGAGGAGGAGGACGGAGTAGTGTTTTTTCCGCTTCGCGGTCAGGAGGTCATTGGTGACTTTAGTGAGGGCTGTTTCGGTGGAGTGGTGGGGTCGGAAGCCGGATTGCAGGCGGTCGAAGAGGGAGCGGGAGGATAGGTAGGAGGACAGTTCAGAGTGGACGTGTTGTTCGAGTAGTTTGGAAGCGAAAGGGAGAAGGGATATTGGGCGGTAGTTGGCGACGGATGATGGGTCGAGGGAGGGTTTTTTGAGGATGGGTGAGATCAAGGCATGTTTGAAGGATGAGGGAAAGACGCCAGTAGTGAGTGATAGGTTGAAGAGGTGGGTTAGGGCAGGAATGAGGGTGGTGGTGAGGTTTGGGATGAGATGGGTAGGGAGTGGGTCGAGGGCGCAGGTGGTGAGGTGAGATCGTGACAGGAGGGTGGAGAGCTGGGCTTCAGTCACGTTGGAGAAGCTTCCCTTGGTCGAGGAGGGTTGGGCGGTAATGGTGGTGGGTTGGGGGGACGTTGGGCCAAAGCTTTCTCTGATTTTGTCAATCTTGTGTTTGAAGTAGGTGGCGAAGTCGTCGGCGGAGATGAGGGGGGAAGGAGGAGGTGCAGGGGGGCGGAGAAGGGAGTTGAAGGTTTTAAATAGTTGTTTGGGGTTATGGGACAGTGTGTTGATTAAGTTAGAGAAATAGGTTTGCTTTGCGGCGGTGAGTGCGTCCTTGAAGTTGGAGAGGGATTGCTTGTAGATGGTGAGGTGGGCTGTGGAGTGGGATTTCTTCCATCTCCGTTCAGCGACCCTGGACGTTCGGCGAAGCTCTTTTGTGAGAGAGGTGAGCCAGGGTTGTCTGAGTGTGCGGGTTTTGGTGTGGGTGAGGGGGGCAGCCTGGTCGAGAGCTGCAGTTAGTGTGGAGTTGTAGAGGGTGGCAGCAGTGTTAACGTCGGGTGAGGAGGCGAGGTCTGTGAGAGGGAGGAGGGAGTGGGAGAGTGAGTTGAAATCGATGAGTTTAAGGTTTCTGCGCGGGTGACTGAGTTTCCGGAGAGGGAGGGTGAGGTAGGGGGAAAGAGGGAGGAGAAGGTCAACAGGTTGTGGTCAGATTGGAAGAGGGGTGAGTTTGAGAGGTCGGTGAGGGAACAGAGGCGGGAGAAGATGAGGTCAAGCGTGTGGCCGTCTTCGTGAGTGGCTGAGGAGGACCATTGGGAGAGGCCAAAGGAGGTGGTCAGAGATAGGAGTCGGGAGGTAGGCGGGTCAGGGGTGTCGATGGGGATGTTGAAGTCGCCCATGATGATGGTGGGGATGTCGGAGGAGAGGAAGTGGAGAAGCCAAGTGTTGAAGTGGTCAAGGAAGGAGGCGGTGGGTCCCGGGGGTCGGTAGATGACCGCGAGCTGGAGGTTACAGGGGGAGAAAATGCGAACAGAGTGCAATTCGAAGGAGGGAAAGGAGGCGGAGGAAGGCGGTGTAGTGGGGATGAAGGAGCAGCTGTCGGACAAGAGTATACCCACACCACCTCCACGGGTGCTACTAGGGCGTGGTGTGTGGGAAAGCGTGAGTCCGCCATAGGAGAGTGCAGCAGGGGAGGCTGTGTCGGCGGGGGTGATCCAAGTTTCGGTGATGCCGAGGAATTTGAATTTATTGGTGATGAAGAGGTCGTGGATATAGGGGAGTTTGTTGCACACTGAGCGGGCATTCCAGAGTGCTCCAGACGGGGACTGGGGTTGGGTGAATGGGTATAAGATTGTGGGGGTTGCGAGAGTTTGTGATGGGGGATGGGCGTGAATTGGAGGTGAGTGGAGGGATGTGGTTGGGGGGTCCCGGGTTGGGGGATATGTCCCCTGCAAGTAGGAGAAGCAGTGAGAGGGTTAGGAGGTGGGAGCAGGAGAGTTTGCGTGGGGGCCGTGCGTGTGTGGAGAAGAGGGATTGGGTGTGGAGGAACAGTTCGGAGGAGGGGGTGAGGTGGAGGGGTAGGAAGGATGGAGAGATCACTATGGCCTTGGTGGGTGGAGAGATGTTCGGGGTTAGGAGGAAGTGGAGTAGGATGGGGGTGAAGGTGAGGAGGAGGGGAAACATTGTGGGCAGCAGGTTTTGGCGGTGGGAAATCACAGGGGTGGGATGGGGCAGGGGAGGTGCGTGGTTGGAGAAGGGGTGTGGACAGGGCTAGGGGGGGGCGGAGGACGGGGCGGCGTTAGGGTGGCGCACGGTGCGGGGTGTGGCCGGAAGTAGGGTGCGGTCGGGTGGTGGGGTGCAGCCTAGGGTGGGGTGGGGTCAGGGATTTGAATAGGAGGGTGTGGGATGTAGCCGGGGGTGGAAGACAGCTAGGGAAGTGGTACAGCCAGGGACACGGAAATAGTCCGGGATACAGAAAAGCCAGGGATGGGGTACAGCCAGGGCGAGGTAAAGCGAGGGGGTGCCGCCGTGGTCACAAGTGAGGTGCAGTCCATGGATGGAGTCGTGCAGCCGGAGATGAGATGACGGAGCCGGAGATGAGATGACGGAGCCGGAGATGAGATGACGGAGCCGGAGATGAGATGACGGAGCCGGACATGAGATGACGGAGCCGGAGATGAGATGACGGAGCTGGAGATGAGATGACGGAGCCGGGTAGAGTGGTGGTGCCGTCGGATGATGGGATGGTGCAGCTGGGGATCGGACGATGTAGCCGTGGACGGGGTGGTGGAGCGAGGGGATCGGGCGTAGCCAGAGGAGTTGACAGCAGGCAGGTGGTCGGTGGCAGCCAGGAGCCGGGCGTAGCCAGGAGGGTCGAGTGCAGCCAGGAGGGTCAAGCGCAGCCAGGAGGGTCAGGCGCGGCCAGGAGGGTCAGGCGCGGCCAGGAGGGTCAGGCGCGGCCAGGAGGGGAGGGCCCAGCTTGGGGTCAGACACGGCCAGGGGGCAAGTTGTAGCCACAGGGCTGGGTGCAGACTGGAGGCAAAAGAGTGGGGGCCCAGATGGGGACAGGCCAAACGCAGCTGGGGCCAGGACAGCAGTCAAAAGGGCCCAGGAGCGTGGGCCAGGGGTAGCCTGGGGTCCTTTTAGTATCTGGGGGCTGGTGCAGTCAGTGGATGGTGGGGGTCCCCGTCTCCTCACCTTTCTGGCCGCGATGTCGTAGGAGCGCTGGTGCTCCTGTCTGTGCGGTGGGCGGCTGGTCTGTGCTAGCAGGGCGGTCGGTCGACCAGGGCATCGGGCGCCGTGCAGCTGCAGCGGGCCGGGGATCCGGCCGAGAGTGAGGGTCCCGCCGGCAGAGCGCGCAGCTAGCGCTGCACTTGTGTGAGGTCCCCGGAGCGGTGCGGGCGTCCCGCCGCGGTGGTGGGCAGGAGGGACAAGCCGCCGGCTAGGTGGCCGCGGGGCCTCCGGTTCAAAGCGGCGCCGGGCGCCGCTGGAGGAGGCCTGCACCAGCAGTGGTGGTGCCTTTTCAAGGAGCGGGTCGCGCCGGGTAAGGAGAGCGAGGGCTCCGGGGAGGGGGTGGTGCCGATGTGAGCACCTTGGAGCCGGTGCGGCAGGGGCCGCAGGCTTGAGCAGGGGCCGCAGGCCTGAGCGGGGCACGGCCGGCCACAGGATGGAGTGTGTGGCCCAGATGGTCCGTGGGGTGCACAGGGGTGAAGGCAGTGGAGCTGGTAGTGTGTAGGGAGGACAGGCAGGCTTGGATGCGGTGGATTGTGTCCAAGTGCCTGGAGCCTCCTTACATGCGTCCATCACCCCTGGCGGCCATCTTGCTAGCTGGGCTGATAAGCAGTAGACTGATAAGACACGCAGGCCTTCAGTGACCTGCCTGTGATACGCTTCGATCCCTCTCTCCCACCAGAACAGCCCTGCTGGTCTACCACTGCCATAGACTTTACTGGTGTTGGCCTGGGAAACCACGGCACCCATGGGGAGCAAAATCACCAAAACTGCAAATCAATCGTCCCCAGAGGTCCCGTACCGAAATGTCGGCCATCATTAGCCGAACACCATGGGTTGCATCACGACAACTATCCCTAAATCCCTATTCCCTGAACTTTTAAGTTGATCCCCAGGGTCACAGAGTCGGGTCTCGACCCCCTGTGACTCCCCGGAAGCACCAAAGCCTGCTTCCAATTACCCCACGGCCCTGGGGCGTGTCACACACTCACCACGCAGGACTCGATTGCTGGAATAAAAAGCATGTTCAACATGTTTATAGTTTGCTCAACAACATTTATACAATCCTGTGAAATACTGGAGGAATATAGTCTGGTCAGAAGATACTAAAATTGAACTCTTTGAATGCCATAATAGATACCATGTTTGGAGGCCAAAGTCACTGCATATAACCCCACAAACCTATACCAGCAGTGACATTTAGCAGTGGACACATCATGGTGTGGGTCTGTTTTTCAACATACAGCACTGGTAAATTTCATACGATTGAAGGACGGAAGAATGGAGAAATGTACTGAGACTTTCTTGATAAAAATCTAACCACTTAACAGTGGTTATGAAGATGAAACGAGGGTGGAAATTTCTGCAAGATAATGGTATCAAACAAAAAGGTTTATAACCATGTTACCGTGGTGCCCCACTGGTCAGCGCGCCAAAGACGGGTACTGCACCCAGATCAGTGTGTGTGGTATCCCAGTGACCAGAGGATGTGATGTTAATCTGAGGCCCTTATCCCTGCATTCACACACCTAGAATAGGGGGGACTAAAGGGTTAACCTGTTTGCCTGGGAGACCTAGCCCCCGGTGGGGGGAGCTTAGGTGTAGTAGAAAGAGAGGGAAGAAGGGAGTCAGGTCAGAACAGCCATGGAGTGAGTCTGAGGAGGAAGGAGAGGAAAGCATGGGAGAGACGAGGAGCGTCGTGCTCGCCTCAGAGGAAAGCGCAGAGAATGGACACCGGGTCCAAGACTGTGCAGGGTTACACATCCCGGCAATCAATACCGGATGGTGGGGAATTCCAGATTTCCCAGCCACACAGTGTCAGGAGGCAAAGCAGCGCATAGAGTTCAGCAACACTGATGCCCAGGAACAGGGTAGAGAAAGTGAAGGACTCGAGCTGCCTGTCATACGGCATACACAGGAGAGAGAGAGAACAAGCCGCTTAGCTTCAAGCAGCAGCAGGAGCTTACAAGTAAAAGCGCAGGTACAGAAAGGACAGAGAGTGACTAAAGAAGAAACATCACAGAGGGCCTCAGAGACATTGCATCCTCTGGTGACTACCCGGCTAGCTACCCGAAACTGTGACTGTGTACCTTGTGAACTGTTTGAAAAGTCACCAGTAAAGTACCCGGTGAGCTCACCTTTGCCTGAGACTGCTTCTTCCAGCACCACAACAGAGTCCCGCCTGCGGAGCCACAGATTGCTATTTCCACACACTGGCTGGAGAAGCTGCAGCAGCAAAAAAGTGCAGCGTACGAAGTACAATCCCTCACTAGACTCCTCCAGTACTACTTCACTGTCCTGGGGACCTTCAGCCCTACCCGAGGAGGGCTTACCATCCACGCTGCCTTAAGTCACCGTTCCCAGCAGGAATACGGCAGCGGTGGTCCCCACTGACCACATACCTCGGGTGGCGTCACATCAAAATCCCCTGTAAATAACCCCTTCCTTTTTGGACTGAGCCCAGGCCACGGGACCGAGTCACAACTACCGTGATATCCCAGAGAGACAGCACCGGCCCGGCCCCGAGTAACCCATGGCCTGAGGGCGCCTCATCAGCCAGCGGAAAAAAGATAGATTGCTCTCAGTGTGATAAACAAAATAATAATCTTGTAGTTGTGATACCTTTTAATGGCTAACAAAAATAAAGTAATAGATGTTACAAGGCAAGCCTTTGAGACTTCTCACGTCTCTTCATCAAGCATGGTATGGCAAAAGTTTTAAAGAAACAGAAATATATACACAACCAGAATAGATGCAAGCTAAAATAGTTGGACATTTAAATAAACAAACAGAGCTTGGAGAGGATCCTAAATAGCCAAACTTAGTGGTGTGAAAGTTTTTATCGTCACAATGTATATGTAAACCTGCTGCCCTCACTGTCAATCGAGCAGATTCTTCAGATCTTTTAAAGAGCCAGAAATCCTTTTGACAGATTTAAACCTGATTAATACAGTCAAGAGTTGAAATGTGTTTAAATTCAAAGACCCGTCTGTGTTTCTGTGATTTGAAATTGCTTCTTAATATGGCAACTTTCATATTTTTAATGTTATGTCCTTGAACACAGAAACGTTTAGCTACTGGTAAATCGATTTTTTGTCTGTAATTGTGTGACGATGAGACCTCATCCTTGCTTTTACTTTCTGTCCTGTTTCCCCAAAATAAAAAGCCCCCACAGGACATATAGTGCACAGAATTAAATACACCACATTGGAAGAGGAGCATGTGAATGTCCCAGGAATCTTAAATGTCCATCTATTTTACCTTGTATCCGCTCTAGTTGTGTATATATTTCTGTTTCTTTAAATCTTTTGTCATACCATGCCTGATGAAGAGACTTGAGAGGTCTCGAAAGCTTGCCTTATAACATCAATTACTTTATTTTCGTTAGCCATTAAAAGGTATCACAACTACAAGATTATTATTTTGCTTCTCCCATTGAGAGCAATCAATGATATCAAACACACATAGAATCTTTTAATTGGCTTCAGAGAAAGAAAACAAAGCTGCAAGGATGGCTCAGCTACTTACCTCACCTGAATCCAATAGAAAAATTACATAAGGAACTAGAGCTCAGAGTTCTGAAAATGAGCCCATGGAACTTTCAGGATTTGAAGAGTGTTTGTGCGGAAGAATGGCCAAAATCACACCTGAGCAATACATGCAACTAATTTCTCCATACAGGAGGCATCTTGAAGCTGTCATCTCCAACAAAGGCTTTTGTATGAAGTATTTAATACATTTCATAGATTACTATTATTACTCATTATTATAGCACCATTTATTCCATGTCATTTTACATGTGAAAAGGGGCATACATGGACAAGTACAATAAACATGAGCAATACAAGGCACACACAAGTACAGAAGGAGAGGGGACCCTGCCTACAAGGGCTCACAGTCTACAAGGCAAGGATGAGGGTACACTAGGAGAGGGTAGAGCTGGTCGCGCGGCAGTTCAATAGACTGAGGATCACCGCAGGTTGTAGGTTTGTCACAAGACGTGTGTCTTCAGATTCCTTTTGAAGTTTCCATGGTGGACGAGAGTCTGATGTGTTGGGACAGAGAGTTCCAGAGTATAGGGGAAGCACGGGAGAAATCTTGTATGCTGATGTGGGAAGAAAAGATAAGAGAGGAGATCTTGAGAGGAACGGAGGTTGCATGTAGGTAAGTACCAGAAAAACCTTTCACAGATGTATGGAGGAGACAGGTTGTGAATGGCTTTATGTCATGGTTAGGGTTTTGAACTGGAGCCTGTGGACAATAGGAAGCCAGTGAAGGGATTGGCAGAGAGAAGAGGCTGGGGAATAACGGGGATACAGGGGGATTAGTCGGGCGGCAGAGTTTAGGATGGATTGGAGTGGTGCAAAAGCGCTAGAAGGGAGACCAGAGAGTAGGAGGCTGCAATAGTCGAGGCAGGAGATGATGAGGGCATGCACGAGTGGTTTTGTGGTTTCTTGGTCAAGGAATGTATGGATGCAGGAAATATTTTTGAGTTGGAGTCGGCAGGAGGTGGCAAGGGCTTGGATAAATGGCGTGAAAGAGAGGGCAGAGTCGCGGATCACCCCAAGGCACCAAGCATGCGGGACTGAGAAAAGTGAGCAGCCATTGACTTTGATGGATAGGTCTTGTGGAGGAGTAGAGTTAGATAGGGGAAAAGTTGATGAATTCTGTTTTGTCCATGTTCAGTTTTAGAAAGCAAGCAGAAAAGAATGATGAAATAGCGGACAGACATTGTGGGATTTTGGTCAGTAAGGAGGTGATGTCAGGTCCAGAGAGTTAGATCTGCGTATCATCAGCATAGAGATGATACTACAAACCGTGTGATTCTATGAGCTGACCCAGGCCAAAGATGTAGATGGAGAAGAGTAGGGGTCCTAGAACTGAGCCTTGGGGAACACCAACAGACAGGGGGCGAAGTAAGGAGGTGGTGTAGGAGAGGGAGACGCTGAAAGTCTGTTGTGTTAGATATGATGAGATCCAGGACAGGGCCAAGTCTATGATGCCAAAAGATGAGAGAATCTGTATCAAGAGGGAATGGTCTACAGTGTCAAAGGCAGAAGACGGGTCGAGGAGAAGGAGGACAAAGTAGTGTCGCTTTCTCTTGGCGGTTAGTAGGTCATTGGTGACTTTAGTTAGAGCAATTTAGGCTGGGTTGTTACCTACATCTGGTAAGAATTCATGTCAATAGCACTTTTAGAAATATATTTACTTAGAAAATTGGTGATGTTCTCAATACTTATTTCACTTGCTGTATATCTTCATCTATCTATCTTCCTTCTTGGAGCCATTGGCTTTCAGTCATACAGGTGTGCCCACACTTTCAGTACAGTGGCCAGCTACTTTCGTAACGCTATTAACCTGCAGATTAACCATATTTCTGCAGGTTAAAAGCAGTATTTGATGTGACAGGTTCCCTTTAAATAAAAAAAAAAATCATTTTAATACATATTCAAACAACCATAATAATCTGAAGATATCCCTATGAAGACTCTTTTCTCTGCCCTTAGTCCATGGCACATTGTGACAAAGTTTCGATAGTCTGAAGAAAGACTGAAGAGGCAGTATGAGGGCAGAGAGGAATGTTGAAGAGACAGCCCAGACCAGAGTGAAACACTTTGGAGATGTCCTGAGATCATATAGGTGCACTGAGAAGATGACTAAGGACTGAGAGAAGCGCTGAGGTGATGGCCTGAGGACAGAGAGGAGAACTAAGGAGATAGGCTGGGGGCACAGAAGGCACTGAGGAAATAGCCTGAAGACAGAGATGAACACTATGGAGATGGCCTAAGGTTAGAGAGAAACCCTACTGAGATGATGCTTGGTGCTGATCAGACGGGCTGAGTGAAGAAATGAAGCCTAAGGAGACAGCCTGAGGGCAGAAACGAGTGCCGATGAGACAGGCTTAGGGCAGATAGGAGTTATGAGGAGATTGCCTTTGAGCAGAGAGGAGCACTGAGGAGATGGCCATAAGCCCCCATCACACTAAGTGAGATCGCTAGCGAGATCGCTGCTGAGTCACAAGTTTGGTGACGCAACAGCGACCTCGCCAGCGATCTCGCTATGTTTGACACTTAACCACGACCAGGCCCCTGCTGTGAGATCGCTGGTCGTGTCAGAGTCGCCTGGGCCATTTTTTAATCATTGGGGTCCCGCTGGGCAGCATGCATGGGTGTGTTTGACAGAGACAACGACCAATGACCTCAATACTACAGGTCTGAGAAACAGGGTCCCAACGACCTCCATATCATTCCGGTTCATTGCTGCGTCGCTGGTGAGATCTGACTGTTTGACATCTCACCAGCGACCACATAGCGATGCACCAGCGATCCCTAGCAGGTCGTATCGTTGTCGGGATTGCTGGTGCGTCGCCAAGTGTGACGGTACCCTTAGTATGGAGTAGGATCTTTGATTTGAAATGTTATGGACTCTTGGACAGAAAGTTGATGGTGCTCCTAATTGTCAGTAGGAACAGTTGGATAAAAGGCTCTGTTGTGTGTTCAAAGATAAATCCATCTCCAGCTGCTTTTCATTGTTCTACTTCTATAATGGACATGATAAGGTAAATTAAATTAAATCAAATTAAGTAAATTAAAATTAAGCAGCCTTCAAAGGGTTATCCCTCACTTACTTAACTTTTCTTAATGTGGCTAAGTAAGAATTAAATGATAAGAGGATATGGTTAAGTGTATAGCCTAATTTGATGCAATGTATATTCTGTCCCCTCTTTCTCCAAAAGTGGGGAGATATGCATACCCTAAATTGGTAGCAATAAAAATATTGGATAATCACTAGTGATGAGCGAGTACCGAAATATTCATAATCGTCACATTCTTAACGAGTGTAAGTCAATGGGAAACACAATTTACTGCTGGACCCCATGATGAGGTTTAGGAGGGCTGCAAAAAGGCAAAGATGGATGAAAACATGTGCAAACTGCATGGGAACAGTATACAAATTGTCACTTCAGTGAGGAAGTAGACAAACTCAAGTGCCATCTAATAAAGGTAGCGATCCTAAAAGTCATAATCGACTCTTTAACAAGCCTTTTAATATGACTTAGGATTTGTGCCACATCAGAACCCCAAACTTTAGCCGCTGCGTTTCAGGTTGATTGCCTCTCATCAGTGCAGTGTGTGGGAATCTGATCTGGCTGTATGAGAAGTCAAGACGAGGTCAGGGGAAAAACCTATTCTCCTTATGGAGAGCAATGAGGTGACTTATAGCCACAATGCTTCTCTGGGAAATATGCAAATTGTCTCTTCAGTTAGGAAGTTCACAAACCCTAGCGCCTTCCAATAAAGGTAGCAATCCTAAAAGTCATTATCGACTTTTTAATAACCATTTTAATATGACTTCGGATCAGATCAGAACCCCAAACTGCAGATGCTGCATTTTGGTGTGATTGAACAGTATACAGACATAAAGTAGACTGCATTCATACTGTTTTGCCATACAGCTGTCTGCTCTGAGTGACAGGCCCAGTGAAGATATATAGATAGAAGAACAGGTAGATCGGGCTTACCAGACTCCTGCTGCTGCTCCCAGGTCAAGCTAAGTCTCCCGCTCCCACTGAATCACTTCCAGGGCCGCCCATTAAGCTACTTGCTTATTCACTGCATAGACCAGCAAACAGCCAATCACAGATGCTCAAACTCTGTGAGCACCTCTGTGATCGGCTGTTGCAGTCAGAGTGCATTTCCACAATCTGGCCGGTAATTGTAACCAACCTGCCGTCATAGGGTGTTAAATCAAAAAATAAATAAATTCATTTAAAAAATGCATGGTGCTTCATAGTATTTTTAAGTCTAGTCCAGTGAAAGCGGACAGCTGCGAGCTGCCACCTTCAGTGGCATAATTTTACCTTGGCTGGCAAAAAAAATACATGGGCTCCAGCCTATTTTTAATTGCCAGCCAAGGTAAAACTAAGCAGCTGAGGGCTGAAATTCTCAATGGGGTGAGTGCCCATTGTTTTAGGGGCCCCCACGCTAAAGGATAGCAGCCCGCAGCCACCCCTGAAAATGGCGCATTTATTGTAACGCCATTTCCAGGCACCTTACCAGGCTTTTCCAGCGGCGCTGGTGGCGGTGGCACACTGGGTAATAAGGAGTTATCACCAGTTTTGTACTGCCAGCTGGCATTAAGCTCTGACATCCTTAATGTCAGGCCAAGTTAGACCCAGCATTAAAAATCTCAAATAAATATTAAAAGAGACACAACACAGAGAAAATTATTTTATTAAAAAAAAAACACAGAGACAATTAGTAACTCCATCTTTATTACCCCCTCACCCTCGTACCCTTCCACAATCCTTGTCTTCTTTCTTCCTGAACAGACTCAGTTCTGCTACAGAAGAGACCATGGGGAGTAAAAACACATCTGCTCGCTGCGATCTCTGATCACTGAATGAGACCTGCGCTATAGTAAAGCGGTAAAGCGTAGGTCTCAGCACTGTCATACAGTAAACGATGAGATCACCATTGCCATAGTAACAATTGTTGCTTTGGACAGCACCGAGACCTGCGCTGTAGCAAAGTGGTAAAGCGCAGGTCTCAGCGCTGTAATATAGTAAGCGGTAAGGTCACCTTTGCAATAGTAACCGTGGTTGCTATGGACAGCACTGAGACCTGCACTATAGTAAAGCGCAGGTCGTAGCGCTGTCATATGGTAAGCGGTGAGGTCACTATTGCCATGCCTATTAGCGGTTATGTCAATGGTGACTTCACAGTTTACTATATGACAGCGCTGAGATTTGCGCCTAATCGCATTGCTGTAGCACAGGCCTCAGTGCTCTCCAAAGCAACAGTGGTTATTATGGCAATAGTTACTACTGTACATGACAGCACGGAGACCTGCGCTTTACTGCTTTACTACAGCGCAGGTCTCAGCGCTGTCAAATGTTCAAAATTGCTTGCCATAGCAACCGCTGTTAGTATTGACAGTGCTGAGACCTGCTCTATAGTAAAGCGATAAAGCACAGGTCTTAGCGCTGTCATATAGCAATCTTTGAGGTCATAGTTGTCATAGCAGTAGCAGTTACTATGGCAACAGTTAAGAAGAAGCTTGAGAAGTTGTATCTTTGCATGAAGTGTTTTTTTTATTCATATGCAGTTGTAAAGACAAACAGTCAACGTTTCGACCCAACAGTGGGTCTTCATCAGTATTAGTAACATACATAGTTTTTAAGGTTGAAGGAAGACTTTAAGTCCATCTAGTTCAACCCATAGCCTAACATGTTGGTCTGGTGAAGGCATTTACAAACCAAAATCAAATTAAAAAACAGTAATAAAGAACAATCATGTGCTGTGATGTACGTGCATATCATGCTGAGTGTCATATGGTGTCTATAACAAAGAACTTGTGAGTGGGGTGTCATAGTGAAAGTGATATGGTATTTTGTAAGCAGGAAACTACTAAATGTACTATATAGTTGAGAGTGAGAGTGAGAGAGTGAATCAATTAAGTGAATTGTGATATTGTATAATGGATCTGGAGAGCTACAAAGTGAACAAGGAATAAGTGGGTCAAGATCGTGTAAGAATGACTATAGAGTAATGAGCTAATTGGTCTGGGACATTTCAGAGGTGGAATCATCAATACCTTCTAATAGTCCAATATCCATTTAAATACACATAGCATGGCTCTTATGCCTAAGCCTAGGGAAGAGAGACCAGTATATACCGTATATACTCGTGTATAAGCCGACCCGTGTATAAGCCGACCCCCCTACTTTTGCCCCCAAAACCTGGGAAAACCTATTGACTCGTGTATAAGCCGAGGGTGGACCCCAGCACAGGTATACAGCCCCCAGCAGTGTGGTATACAGCAGCCCCAGAGGTATATACAGCAGCCCCAGTGGTAGTATACAGCAGCAGCCCCAGTGGTATATACAGCAGCAGCCCCAGTGGTTAGTATACAGCAACCCCAGAGGTGTATACAGCAGCCCCAGAGGTATATACAGCCCCAGTGGTACTATACAGCAGCCCCAGTGGTAGTATACAGCAGCCCCAGTGGTAGTATACAGCAGCCCCAGTAGTAGTATACAGCAGCCCCAGAGGTAGTATACAGCAGCCCCAGAGGTATATACAGCCCCAGAGGTATATACAGCAGCCCTAGTGGTGTATACAGCAGCTCCAGTGGTATATACAGCAGCCCTAGTGGTGTATACAGCAGCCCCAGAAGTATATACAGCAGCCCTTAGGTAGTATACAGCAGCCCCAGTGGTGTATACAGTAGCAGCCCCAGGGGTGTATACAGCAGCCCTTAGGTAGTATACAGCAGCCCCAGTGGTGTATACAGCAGCAGCCCCAGGGGTGTAAACAGCAGCCCGTAGGTAGTATACAGCAGCCCCAGTGGTAGTATACAGCAGCCCCAGTGGTAGTATACAGCAGCCCCAGAGGTAGTATCAGCAGCCCCAGAGGTATATACAGCAGCCCTAGTGGTGTATACAGCAGCCCCAGTGGTATATACAGCAGCCCTAGTGGTGTATACAGCAGCCCCAGAAGTATATACAGCAGCCCTTAGGTAGTATACAGCAGCCCCATAGGTGTAAACAGTAGCAGCCCCAGGGGTGTATACAGCAGCCCTTAGGTAGTATACAGCAGCCCCAGTGGTGTATACAGCAGCAGCCCCAGGGGTGTATACAGCAGCCCGTAGGTAGTATACAGCAGCCCAAGTGGTGTATACAGCAGCAGCCCCAGGGGTGTATACAGCAGCCCCAGTGGTGTATACAGCAGCAGCCCCAGTGGTGTATACAGCAGCAGCCCCAGGGGTGTATACAGCAGCCCCAGTGGTAGTATACAGCAGCCCCAGTGGTAGTATACAGCAGCCCCAGTGGTAGTATACAGCAGCCCCAGTGGTAGTATACAGCAGCCCCAGTGGTAGTATACAGCAGCCCCAGAGGTATATACAGCCCCAGAGGTATATACAGCAGCCCTAGTGGTGTATACAGCAGCCCCAGTGGTATATAAAGCAGCCCCAGTGGTGTATACAGCAGCCCCAGAGGTATATACAGCAGCCCCAGTGGTGTATACAGCAGCAGCCCCAGGGGTGTATACAGCAGCCCTTAGGTAGTATACAGCAGCCCCAGTGGTGTGCACAGCAGCAGCCCCAGGGCTGTATACAGCAGCAGCCCCAGGGGTGTATACAGCAGCAGCCCCAGGGCTGTATACAGCAGCAGCCCCAGGGGTGTATACAGCAGTAGCCCCAGTGGTTAGTATATAGCAACCCCAGAGGTGTATACAGCAGCCCCAGAGGTATATACAGCCCCAGTGGTACTATACAGCAGCCCCATTGGTAGTATACAGCAGCCCCAGTGGTAGTATACAGCAGCCCCAGTGGTAGTATACAGCAGCCCTAGATGTAGTATACAGCAGCCCCAGAGGTATATACAGCCCCAGAGGTATATACAGCAGCCCTAGTGGTGTATACAGCAGCCCCAGTGGTATATACAGCAGCCCTAGTGGTGTATACAGCAGCCCCAGAAGTATATACAGCAGCCCTTAGGTAGTATACAGCAGCCCCAGTGGTGTATACAGCAGCAGCCCCAGGGGTGTATACAGCAGCCCTTAGGTAGTATACAGCAGCCCCAGTGGTGTATACAGCAGCAGCCCCAGGGCTGTATACAGCAGCCCCAGTGGTAGTATACAGCAGCCCCAGTGGTACTATACAGCAGCCCCAGTGGTACTATACAGCAGCCCCAGTGGTAGTATACAGCAGCCCCAGTGGTAGTATACAGCAGCCCCAGAGGTATATACAGCCCCAGAGGTATATACAGCAGCCCTAGTGGTGTATACAGCAGCCCCAGTGGTATATACAGCAGTCCTAGTGATGTATACAGCAGCCCCAGAGGTATATACAACAGCCCTTAGGTAGTACACAGCAGCCCCAGTGGTGTATACAGCAGCAGCCCCAGGGGTGTATACAGCAGCCCTTAGGTAGTATACAGCAGCCCCAGTGGTGTATACAGCAGCAGCCCCAGGGCTGTATACAGCAGCAGCCCCAGGGGTGTATACAGCAGCAGCCCCAGTGGTGTATACAGCAGCAGCCCCAGGGGTGTATACAGCAGCAGCCCCAGGGCTGTATACAGCAGCAGCCCCGGAGGTATACAGGCCCCCCCATCAAGATCCAGGGCCCCCCCCTTGTGCGGCAAACCTGTAAAGTAAAATAATACTTATCACTGTCCTGTCGCGCCGTCCCCGCTGCCGACATGACGATCCCGGGCTTCATTCCGCGTCTTCTGGACGCGGAAGACGCGGCCCTGGATCTTGATGGGGGGGCCTGTATACCTCCGGGGGAAGCCTTATACTCGCGTATAAGCCGAGGGGGGACTTTTCAGCCCAAGTTTTGGGCTGAAAAACTCGGCTTATACGCGAATATATACGGTACATATATAAGATTATGGATTTACTATAGAATTAATTTTTTTGATGTGTGACAGTAGTTAGGGAGTTTACCATATAATTATATGTATATATACCTTTTGCAACAAACTCTTGGTTTGCTATGTTATTAATCAGAAGGAGTTTATTTGTAGTTCTTAGTGTAAACCTTAAGAAATGTGGAGATAGAGGTCCATTAGTATTGATAGAAAGTTTAGAGTATTTATTAAAGGACAGGGTACATACCTTTAAAAGTTACTTGGTATGTGACTCCTGCCTGTGGAGTTTAGGGATACAAGTAATCAGATATAAGGAGAAATAGATTATGGATTTATAAAGTGCTGTCTGGCGTCTTATTACCTTTTGTGTCCAGTGCATCAGGTCCAGTACGTGGATGGGAGGACAGGAGTAGAGTACAGCGGCGTTCTCCCGCTTTTTATGCGCCATTGGAGGGGCAAGGCTTATCGGAGGGCGGATGCGCTTCATCATGGTGCCCGTGCGCGGGCGCTATTTTGTTGGTGGAATTGATCTTATTAAGAGTGACATGTTTATAGCGCTTGCACGCTATTGGGCAGATGGAAAACAAGCGCAACCAGCGCTTTTTATCTGAGTTAGAGGCAAATAGAGGAAAGGGGGGATTATAAAGTTATGTAGCCCTGTGGAGTGTACTGTTATAGTGTCCTAAGATGATGTGACCGGAATATGAGTGCCAATTTGTGTAAGGAGAAATAGATCATGGATTTATAAAGTGCTGTCTAGCGTCTTATTACCTTGTCCAGTGCATCAGGTCCAGTAGAGGTAGGTGGGAGGACAGGAGTAGAGTACAGCAGCGTTCTCCCGCTTTTTATGCGCCATTGGAGGGACGAGGCTTATCGGAGGGCGGATGCACGTCATCCGGCCGGATGTGCATCATCATGGTGCCCATGCGCGGGCGCCATTTTGTTGGTGGAATTGATCTTATTAAGGGCGATATGTTTATAGCGCTTGCACGCTATTGGGCAGATGGAAAACAAGCGCAACCAGCGCTTGTTATCTGAGTTACAGGCAAATAGAGGAAAGGGAGGATTATAAGGTTATAAAGTTATGTAGCCCTGTGGAGTGTACTGTTATAGTGTCCTAAGAGGATGTGACCGGAATATGAGTGCCAATTTGTGTAGGTGGCAGTACCACTTATCCAGTGATGATATCTTGCAGGGGACCAGGTGAGAAGTGGTGGTGGTGCCCGTATCTTAGGGGAACAAAGAAGCATATACATCCTTATATGCTTTTATTTCTAGAACAGAAACATAAAAAAATTGATTAGATCAAATGATAAAGAATTTTTTCACATATAGTTTACATAATAGGAAATTTTTATACGTTCATATATGTACACATCCTAAACAAGATATACCTTTTCCAAAATTTTATCACAATTAGGATGAAATCAAGATTATTGAGACATCTCACGTATTAGGTTCCAGCAACATTTTTCCGAGACAGAATTAGTAAATTAACTCAAATTTCCTGTTAAGTCCATATGGCGAGAGGGTGTTTAAGTGATGTATCCAGAACTCCTCTTTTTCTTTAAGTTTATGGATACGGTCACCCCCCCCGACTTGGTATTGGTACATGAACAACACTTGGAATTTCAGTTGGGTAATGTTATGTTTTTTCTCCAAGAAATGTGCTGGAATCGGTAATAAAGTGTTCTGACATCGGATTGTCGACTTATGCTTGTATGTTGAGTTACATGTGTAGAAACTTTTTATGTTGAACCTTTTACCAGACCTGGGATATGTGAATGTATCCACTTTCATGACATTAGTGCATTGAGCACAGTTCAAGCAGGGGAATGTACCTGTACGTGCTGTGCTGAGGGTTCTTTGCCTCAATTGGGGTGTTGTCGGTCCCACATTAGCTTGTACAAGAAGTTGTTTGAGATTTGGGGCTTTTTTGTGGCAAATTACAGGAGGATTTTTTAATTCCTGGATTTTGGGGTACGCAGTCTCAAGCAGCGGCCAGTGTTGGAGGATGGCTTTTTTAATTAATGGAGAAAAGGGATGATATGTATTTAAAATTTCACTCTATTGGCCACAGATTTTTCTGATCTTTGTGCGTCCCTTTCTCGATTAATGCAATACTCGTCAGGATATCCCCTATCCATGAATTTTTTTGACATTTCCTTGTGCCTTAGTGTTTTAGTCCCGGAATTGCTCACAATGCGATCTACCCTATGGTGTTGGGAGTTAGGGAGGGATTTCTTTAAGTGTTTAGGGTGACAACTGGTCCAATGTAACAGACTATTACGGTCTGTTGGTTTAATGTATAAATCACTACTCAGGGAACCATTTGATTCTTTGATTATAATTGTGTCCAGAAAATTAATCTTGCCCCGGTCGGTATGTGATGTGACCGTAATAGTCTGTTACATTGGACCAGAGACTGCACGTAGAGGTACATTCCCCTGCTTGAACTGTGCTCAATGCAATAATGTCATAAAAGGGGATACATTCACACACCCCAGGTTTGGTAAAAGGTTCAACATAAAAAGTTTCTACACATGTAACTCAACATATGTAGTCTACTTGATAAAGTCTCCATGCGGTCTCGGGTATGTAGGGGAAACCACCCAGCATATCGGAGACCGCATAAGCAAGCATAAGTCAACAATCCAGTGTCAGAACACTTTACCGGTTCCAGCACATTTCTTGGAGAAAAAACATAATATTACCCTACTGAAATTCCAATTGATTGATCATGTACCAATACCAAGACGGGGGGGTGACCGTATCCATAAACTTAAAGAAAAAGAGCCGTTCTGGATACATCACTTAAAGACCCTCTCGCCATATGTACTTAACAGGGAATTTGAGTTAATTTACTAATTCTGTCTCAGAAAAATGTTGCTGGAACCTAATACGTGAGATGTCTCAATAATCTTGATTTCATCCGAATTGTGATAAAATTTTGGAAAAGGTACATCTTGTTTAGGATGTGTACATATGTGAACGTATAAAAATTCCTATTAGGTAAACTATATGTGAAAAAATTCTTTATCATTTGATCTAATCAATTTCTTTATGTTTCTGTTCTAGAGATAAAAGCATATAAGGAAGTATATGCTCCTGTGTTCCCCTAAGATACGGGCACCACCACCACCTCTCACCTGGTCCCTTGCAAGATATCATCACTGGATAAGTGGCACTGCCACCTACACAATTGGCACTCATATTCTGGTCACATCATCTTAGGACACTATAACAGTACACTCCACAGGGCTACATAACTTTATAATCCCCCCTTTCCTCTATTTGCCTCTAACTCAGATAAAAAGCGCTGGTTGCGCTTGTTTTCCATCTGCCCAATAGCGTGCAAGCGCTATAAACATATCGCCCTTAATAAGATCAATTCCACCAACAAAATGGCACCCGCGCATGGGCACCATGATGATGCACATCCGGCCGGATGACGTGCATCCGCCCTCCGATAAGCCTCGTCCCTCCAATGGCGCATAAAAAGCGGGAGAACGCCGCTGTACTCTACTCCTGTCCTCCCACCTACCTCTACTGGACCTGATGCACTGGACAAGGTAATAAGACGCTAGACAGCACTTTATAAATCCATGATCTATTTCTCCTTATATCTGATTACTTGTATCCCTAAATCCCACAGGCAGGAGTCACATACCAAGTAACTTTTTAAGGTATGTACCCTGTCCTTTAATAAATACTCTAAACTTTCTATCAATACTAATGGACCTCTATCTCCACAGTTCTTAAGGTTTACACTAAGAACTACAAATAAACTCCTTCTGAATAACATAGCAAACCAAGAGTTTGTTGCAAAAGGTATTGTGGTGATGTGGCCCCTGGCCGGGTGCATCGCACGGGTTATTAGTGCAGGTCTCTGTTCACATGGGCCGGTTTTCCTGTGTGTGTGTGCTGTGTGAAACCTGTCAGGTGTACAGTGGGTTAACAGCTGTAGGGTTTTCATGAGCCAAATGGGCGGCTGAACCTGCGTGTAAGAGTGCTTTGCTGGGCTAAACCTGAATGGTGCACAGGGGGTTAATCACATCTCAGGTCTGTGTGTGAGTGAGATGTGCTGATTGACTCACTGTGTTGCAGCTGTGGTTGAGGCAGCCTGGATAAGAACCTGCCAGGTGTCTGAGTGAGGAGAGGACGATGGGAGTCAGAAGTCCAGACCACTGCCATGTGAGGACCTGCTGGAAGTGATCCGTCCCCAGTGGGGGAAGTGAAGGGAGCCTGCCAGCTCCATGCCGGTGCACCTGATGTGTGCATGGCAGCCAGTAAAGAGGACCGAAGACGGCTCAAGGGCCAGGCGGTCATATGGACGGCGAGAGAGACCGAGGATGGCTCAAGGGCCAGGCGGTCATAAGTGTAGCCGACTTTGGGACTGACGGTGCTAGTCGTGATATGGTCCCGTTGACTATGTGATGGCTTATGTAAAAATGCCATGTGTGATGTATGATGTGTATGATGCAGTGTGGGTTGAGACTCCCTAGGAGTAGGTTGAGGATCCCTACAATAGGATGGGGAATGATCCCCGTCAGGGTGTTAGGTGTAAGTAACCGCCATTGGGACCGACAATAGGTCATGAAATGGTCCCGTTGATTCTCATGTGAAGGTAATGTAACCTGGGTGTAATGTAATATGTGAATGTCATATACTGCAATGTAATGATATGCATATTATATGTGAAAATGTAAAGCGTGTTGTGTGTTACCAGGGGTTTATGCCGTTAAATAAACTGCTGCGTGTTATGCTATCCGTTAAAAATGTAGTCGCTGCTGTCAATTTCCCCGTTCCAAGCGGGTTCCCCCGGATCGCTACCTCACAGTATATATACATATAATTATATGAAAAACTCCGTAACTACTGTCACACATCCAAAAATTTCATTCTATAGTAAATCCATAATCTTATATATGTATATACTGGTCTCTCTTCCCTAGGCTTAGGCATAAGAGCCATGCTATGTGTATTTAAATGGATATTGGACTATTAGAAGGTATTGATGATTCCTCTGAAATGTCCCAGACCGATTAGCTCATTACCCTATAGTCATTCTTACACGATCTTGACCCACTTATTCCCGTTCACTTTGAAGCTCTCCAGATCCATTATACAATATCACAATTCACTTAATTGATTCACTCTCTCACTCTCACTCTCAACTATATAGTACATTTAGTAGTGTCCTGCTTACAAAATACCATATCACTTTCACTATGACACCCCACTTACAAGTTCTTTGTTATAGACACCATATGACACTCAGCATGATATGCACTTAGATCACAGCACATGATTGTTCTTTATTACTGTTTTTTAATTTGATTTTGGTTTGTAAATGCCTTCACTAGACCAATACTGATGAAGACCCACTGTTGGGTCGAAACATTGATTGTTTGTCTTCACAACTGCATATGAATAAAAAAAACCACTTCATGCAAAGATACAACTTCTCAAGCTTCTTCTTAATGGTGTGACAAGGATGGAGTTTATTATCTGACATTTTTTCACTTTGGCACCCGATTCGGTGGTTGAGCTAGATCTTTTATGAAATTGTTTATATATAATGGCAACAGTGACCTCACCGCTTACTATTTGGCTTCATTCAGACACTGCACCAAGAATGGATCCTCGCAAAATGCTGCCTTGTGTGTGTGAATGCTGCTGCGCTATTTACTCATTTTTTTGCGCTCCCACAGTGATCTTCAGCGAGTTCTCTTTCCCGGAGGTCGCAGTGTCGGTGTCTCTAGAGCCCTGCGGCCTGCGCATGTGACTGAGTGATGTCACACACACAAGGCTGCTGCGCTAATTACTCACCTTCCTGGGCTCCCGGTGATCTCCAGCGATGTTCTTATGCTGGGAGGCTGCAAGACCTGCAAGAAGACCCGACACTGCACCATGTGACCTAGTGACATCATTCAGTGACATGTGCAGGTCGCAGGGTCCTAGAGGCACTAACACTGCGACCTCCAGGAAAGAGAACATTGCTGTTGATCACCATGGAAGCGCAGGAAGGTGAATTAATAGCTCAGTTAAGGTACAATTTTGCAGCTGAGGATGGCAGCTCGCAGCTTTCGGTTTTCACTGGCTAAGACTTCAAAACACTGCGAAGCCCCACACAGGGTTTTTTAATTATTTATTTATTTAACACCCTATGATGGCAGGTTGGTTGCCATATACTAATGTGTATGGCAACCAAGCACAATCACCGTCCCCAAGCCCCAAGAAACAAAGTCGGAATTGTACTTACTCACTGCAGGTTTATATTGTGTTGTGAGGAGGGGCACCATTTCAATTTTCGAGTCAGACTGCAAAAAAGCTAGAATGGTTTTCGACAGCTTGCTGCTTCGCATTTTAATTTACATTTTAATCAATAAACTACCCAAGGAAAAGCCGCTCGGAGAATGGCCAAGTTCACTTCTTTAACCATTTCCTATCTTTGGAAAATTGAAGTGGTTAACAGAAACTCACAATACTGAATATATGAACAGCATGTTCTCTTTACATTACATGTCTGATGTGCACTATTTTAAGCATTTAGTTAGCGGTTTTTCATGTGGTTTATGAAACATATCTATCTGAAAAATATTTTGTGTGCACATACCCTTAGTCTGAATACCATTAGATGACTTGATCATTTAAAGTGCCTAGAGCACCATGAATTTCAACTAACAAAATATATTGCTGCAAATAGTGTCCATATTCTAAAAAATGACAATATGTGTATGAATCTATCAATGTCAGATTACTCCCTGCGTGCAACCAATCAGGGACAGAGAAGATAACCAAGCTCATGTTATGCTGCTGATGTCAAGATTGTAAAATATTTTACTTTTCAAACTGCTAGGGCTGTTAGACCGGAGAGTTGATCCTTATCTAATGAATAACTGAAAGGGGAATATTTCTTTACCTTAGATGATGAAAAATGATTGCTAAAAGTATGGTTTTGTTATGCTGGAATGTTACATCTCTATGGGCTATCTCTAAATAAAAAACAGGGTATAAAATTGCCAGTTTACAAAAATACTTTTTCAATATTTGAAACAAAGAGAGCTAGAGAGAGAGAATGGAGAGTGAGAGAGAGAGATAGAGAGCGCGAGAGAGTGAGAGAGTGATAGAGAAAGAGATATGGAATACCATAGAAATTCCTGAAATGAGGAAATAAATTAAATAGCCCTAACAATTGCACTGTATCAGATTTACGGATTGTAGCAATGAAGTGCTACTTCTTAAACTCTCTGACTTGGTATAACGTTTCTGTATTAGCAAACTTGCTTTGAAAAGCAAATAAAAAAAACCCATCTGTTTCAATTGAAAATGTACCAGTATATGTTTTGTATATACACATGTGACGCACCTCGTGGTGGCTGCGGAGTACTTGGAGCCGGGCCTCTCCCTCTGACAATGTCGTCTGGGGAATCGGGATGTCACGGTGGTGTGACCCGGTCCCTGGCCCCGAAGCGGTCAATAAAAAAGGGGAAGAGTTTGTTGGAAAGGGGATACCGAGTTTTAGGAATTGTTTGTCGTTATGCCACCCGTGGTATGTGGCTATTTGTAGCCACTGCTGCAGTCCGGGACCTGTGGGGATGATGGAATGGCAGCTGTGATAGTTGCGCTCCCCACGTGTAGAGCGGTTTCCCAGGGCATCCGGTGATAGAATTGGTGGTGGAGGGCCAGCGGGGCTGATCTGGCTGCAGGGAAGGATCGGAGCAGCTCACATGCAGGGCCCTGCGCTGGTTATCAACAGTCTATTGCTCCTCAGGCGGGAAATGAAAAGTCTCAAACACAGTTCTGAGTTCCAAACCCGGTTTACTTAGCTTTTCTCTGCAGGCACCACAAGATACATTTCTGGTACAATTGTGGTCCGGGTAGTCCTCAATAACTGCGATAGATCATCCAAGACACCCCCTTTATGTTCCTTTCTCTGGTTGCTGCCTTCCTCAGCACTGCCTGCTCACCTAACTCCTGCTCGCACCTCCGCGCACAGTGCTCCGATCAAGTAGCCAAGGGTCCTGTCGGGTGACCGGCCATGTCCCCTGACCCTAGTAAGGCTGTATTCTCGTGCCGTGATTGGGCCACAGCTTCTCTGGAACTTGCGGCCTTCGGTTCCATGGTGGGAGTATGGATTCTCCTTGCCACCTTCAGGGTCGGTCTCCTGGTTCTCAATCTTCCCTTCTGATCCCCCTTCAGATTTGGGCACACAGGTGAATCGCTTACTTCCCGCGCCCCTAGGGCTCCCTGTTTCTTTCTGCAGCCTGTTGTTCCGGGACCTGGGACGAGCCACATCTCCACTCAAGTCCTCCAGGTCCTTCTCTCCTGCTTACTCCACCAGCTTTCTCTCCTACTGAACTCCCACTTCCTGTTGTGTTTCCCTTTTGTCTCTTCTTCTGCTTCCTGACTGCTCTTCCTAACTTACCACCCTCCACCTTTCTCCCCGCCGTCCCGCTGACTGCCTGGGCCCTCCCCCTGCAGGGTCCGCCCGCCGTCCCTGGGACCAGGTGTGTTGGGTGCATTTGTGCATGTGTGGACTTACTATACCATTTACTGAGGACAAGAATACTACACCTGTGGATTGGGTGCAGTACCCCTTTGTGGCGACCAGACCACTGGGGCGCCACACATGCACTATTTCTTCTATTTCCTTAATGCAAAATGCTATACTGTACATGCATTCTGTCTCAGCACTTGATAAAATTCTTATCCAGAGTGATTAACCCTAGCTATGCTTTGATCAATAATGATTGTGGTTTTGGCAAAGAATGGGGCCACTCTATATCATGTCCCTGTTAGCTCCTGCATATCTGGGTTGACTTGAAATTCCTGAAACTTTGGACCTATTAAATACCTCTTGGCGTGTCCAATAATAATCTGCTACAGCATTCCTTAGTTACTGTAACAGAGAGGTTCCCAACATTTCTTACCTTTAGAGCCACAATCAACTCTGAGGAATGGTTGCAAACAGTGGCGTAACAACCGCGGTCACAGGGGCCGCAAGTGCGACTGGGCCCGGAGGTATAGAGGCCTGGTGCCCACTGACCCCTGCAAACCATGTGCCTGCTTTAAATGGATGTGCACCCCCGAGGATGCATATCCATGTCACTGCGTGGCAGTCTGCCCGGTCGGTCCCCAGGCAGCTGATCAAGGCCGCCGGAGGACTGGTAGGCACTGTAACTTTCAAATTCTCGCTGCCGTTGCATGCTACACTGTGATGAGGTCATGTGACCTCTTCACAGTCAGGATGGAGCTGCCGCGGGAGCGGTGAGTGTGAGTTCCATTCAGGATCCGAAGAACATTTACAGCTTTCAAAGAGGGAGAGGGGAGGGGAGGAGGAAGGGGGTGTGTGTGTCTGTGTGTGGGCTGTACAGGGGGCATTGTGTCTGTGTGTGTGTCTGTGTGTGTGGGCTGTACAGGGGGCAGTGTGTGTGTCTGTGTGTGTGGGGAGGCTGTACAGTGGGCAGTGTCCGTGTGGGGGAGCTGCAGAGGGGGCAGTGTGACTGGGTGTGTGGGGGGTTGTACAGTGGGCAGTGTGTGTGTGTGGGGGGGTGGGTGTACAGAGGGCAGTGTGTCTATGTGGGGAGGATGTATGCTATATGGAGGGCTATGAGGCTGCATTATTGTTTTATACTATATGAAGGGCTGTGACACTGCATTATATGATATGAAGGACTGTGATGCTGCATTATATAATCTGGAGGGCTGTGATGCGGCATTATATTATCTGGAGGGCTGTGATATGAGACGCCCCACTATGTAGGTGCCACAGAGGTGTACTGCACCCATAATAGAGGGCTAATCACCCCAGCTGCAAGTGGATTTCAGGTTGATAGGCAGAACCCTGCCTGCGGAGGACTACACAATCTCAGCCGCAAAACCACCAACCTCTGGAGGAATGTAGGGCGCTGGTGATATCTCATCAAGTACTGCAGGTGGTGTCACGACAAACTATAAACTTGTAACTACTCCCCTGTACATAAACTTCCCCCCCTTTTCAAAGATAATCCCAGGACACGGGACCAGGTGCGGCCGCCATTCCCCGTGACACAGCAGTTAACCCTTTTGCCGCCTGACACCCGAGTACCCCAAAGCCTAGGTGCTACACCTATCTTTCCTGGAGTCATGACAGGATATCGTGCCTAGTACCACCGGGTACTGTGCGCCTACGAACTTGAACTTAAAACAAACTTTTTCCGCCATTGCTTGGCGCCAAAAATGGGTTCCCGCCATTATCGCATGAGGACCCAAGATGGCGCCATAGCCATGTACTAAACACCATGTGTTGGCCCGGAGTGTGCCTCAGCCCCTAGAAGAATGAGGGCCAAGACGGAGGCACCAAAAAATGTGGCCACCCCGATTGCCATCAATCAATCAGGGAAGTCCCCAGGGAGTGCCCGCTCATAGCAAGACAAACCGGAAGAGAAGGACAGAAACAACAAGGCTCCTTTGTACCCGGCAGCATGGCAGCACCCCGGTGGAGAGACATTGTGCGAGAGTTGGAGGAGCAGACCCGCGCCAAGCAGGGCGATTCGGCGTCCCTCTTGACAATGGAGGGGGATGCTGACTACTGGCGGGTTGCTTTCACCCAGCTCCGCCAAGAAATGGAACAGACTTTGATTTGAGTGTGTCAGCGGTGGAGTGCTGAGCGGACATTTGAACTGTCCACTAGGAGAACGACCCGCGAGGCACGAGAGGCGGCGGTGGCTGAACGAACAGTGGAAGAGTACCGCGCCTCCTTACCACCTGTACCACCACCCGTCCAGACCTGGGACACGGGGTCCTAGGCTGAGCCCCTAACTACACCACTGTCCCGGGCCAGCAGTTGTCTCTAGCTGGAGGCAGCTCAACCACCCCTAACAGCACCAGACGTCGAGATTGAAGAGGAAGTCAACGACGTCTCCGACGTGGACGGCTTTGAGGAACCGGAGGACATGGCAGGAGCCTCGGGAGGGAGTACTGCAGAAGCGGCATGGTGGACCGCGTGGCAGCGACACCAGCAAGGACTATCCACCATCTTGAGTTCCGTGAAGACACGAGTAGTCCCACGAGTTCCACCCAGCAACTCACCGCCCCCACAATACCAGTCGTTGCAACGTTCCCGATCTACCTTTGAAGAAAGGGACCAAGTGGCCAGACAGAGAAAGAGAGAGGAGTGGTACCAGTGTGAGCAGGAGACTCCGTGACGAAGCCAGAGCCCAGCCCCCATTTTCATTAGAACTCCGCCGCACAGGGACAGTTATCTCCGTTTACCAAGGGGACGGTTGGGGATTTCTCTGTGAACCCGAACTCTTTGATGACTTCTTCTTTTCCCGGCAGGATGGGGAGTCGTTTCTACGAAAAGGACATCCTAGGCGAGATCTCTATCGAGGTGAGCAGGTGACCTATGAGCGTTACCCTGGCCCGTTAGGCTGGTTTGCCATCAGAATCGCCCGTGCAGAACATTGACACTATGCTTGCAAGAGACTCCCATAACAAGACATTGCCGTGTATATATGTGTAACGTTGAAGTCATGAGCCTCGCAGCAATGGGAAGAAAACCTAAGCCTGCTTGTTTTGTAAATAGTTACCCGTTAATGTTGATGATGAATATATATAAAAATGTTTTCACTTCCCCGTAGACAAGTGCTGATACTCGCGGACGAGTATATTCAATCAAGGGGGTATGTGGCGACCCACTATGTAGGTGCCACAGAGGGGTACTGCACCCATAAAAGAGGTATAGTCACCCCAACTGAAAGTGGATTTCATGATGATAGGCGGAATCCTAAACCCACACCTCACAGTAGGTCACACGGTGGGAGGGAACCCGGGAGGGTATTTAGTCACCTCCAGGGGAAACTAGAGAGGTCGTCGTCGGTAGTCTGCGGTCTGTGGTCGAGAGTTAGTTAGCCAGGCGGATGGCCTGAGGGAGCAAGGAGGGTCTCCCGGCTGAGGGACCCAGGAAAAACAAGGACAGATCCCAGATACAGAGAGCAAGTGGGGGATAGAGGAACTGGAGAGTTCGCCCCAGGGGAAAAACCGGGTACCGGAGCCCGCACCTGTGGAAACATTTAAGGCTCACAGAAAATCCAATGCATGGGGGTATAGTTATATACAGCCCTGATTCTCGAGCGACCAATAGAGGGAACCAGACAAAGCCAGGCAAGCCACAGTGTTTAACAGGAGGTTACCCGACGGGAGCAAGAGAAGGAAAGAAAGTGAGAGACAGCAGGAGATCAGACTTACGCTATGAGATCAGACTTCACACCAGCTACTGGGAAGCAGGGAAGAATTGGAACAAGAAAGGCACACGCTCGGGGTTCCGTCCAGCTACCAGAGATCCGCTTGCAGCCACCCGTAGCCACTTGTCATCTAACATCCAACTGCACTGAGGACTGTAATAACGCTGCTAAAGTTCCTGTAAAGTACCCGGGTGAAGTGACTTTGACTTGGCTGCTTCTTCTTTCCATGAACTGTTTCCTTTCTCAGGATCGCTGCCCCGGAGGTCCCAGTCCTGCCTGCGGAGGACTACACAATCTCAGCCGTAATACCACCGACCTCCGGAGGACTGTGGTAGCGCTGGTGATATCTCACCAGGTACTGCAGGTGGCGTCACGACAATCTATAAACTTGTAACTGCTCTCCTGTACATAAACCCCCCTTTTCAAAGATAGGCACAGGACACGGGATCAGGCGCGGCCGCCATTCCCGTGACACAGCAGTTAACCCTTTTGCCGCCTGACACCCGAGTACCCAAAAGCCTGGGTGCTTACAGATGCTGCATTATATTATCTGGAGGGCTGTGACACTGCATTATATTGTATAAAGGGCTGTGACATTGCATTATATTATAGGAAGGGCTGTGATGCTGCATTATATTATTTAGAGGGCTGTGACGCTGCATTACATTATATTAAGGGCTGTGAGCTGCATTTTATTATTTGGAGGGCTGTGACACTGCATTATATTATATGAAGGGCTGTGACGCTGCATTATATTATTTGGAGGGCTTTGACACTGCATTATATTATCTGGAGGGCTGTAATGCTGCATTATATTATCTGGAGGGCTATGACGCTGCATTATATTATCTGTAGGGATATGAGGCTGCGTTATATTATATGGATGGCTATGAGGTTTGTGAGGAAGTGCTCGCCTAGGGGCTCGCTTGGCAACGAACAATGACACCAAAACCACTGTTTTTTAACTGTAAAACGTTATATAAGCAGTTTATTACAGTCCATAAACTGCTCACATCACATATAAATACATAGTACACTCACATATGAACATTAATCAACACCACATTACAAATAACAATACACTATATTGCACATATACCTCTTTTAAAGGCTTATCTACCCGGGAGCATGGATTACAGCTCCATCGAACACAAAGAGCACCAATCATGGCTCCCTATGGCGATTATGGCCGCCTAGCCTTATTCCACACAATACATAACATTATTCTATCACACAGTTATCAACGGGACCTCTAGAACATTGTAAACGGCCCCAAGGGCGGTAACATCCACCCGACACTATATTCACAGATCAGTCTATATCACATTAACTTGCTCACAGAGCCCACCATAGTTACAGGGCTCATTATGTGCAGACAGCCTACTCACATTCATCCAAGGTCAACGGGACCATAACATGACTTATGGTCAGTCCCAATGGCGGCTATGACCGCCTGTCCCTTGAGCCGTCTTCGATCTCTCCCATGCTATATAGCATACCCACGGGCTCCGGCCTGACTGGGCTCCTACAAACACCGCATGCGGTCCATCATAATACATCCATGGACCACATACATACACACAGACACACAGTCCATCCTAACACATCCATGCACTGCTGCCCTTCTGGGTCCAGATCAGGGATTGGCAAACCTGAGCTACAGGGCAATCAAGGCATCCTCAAGGTCTCCTCACGTGCTATTCAGGTCGGCAGCCGCCTCCAAACCTCCATACCAGGCAGGTATATTGGACCAGGGCTGCACCAACATGTCCAGCGAACACCCTCCAGGTTTTGCCAGGATTCCCAACTCTAGGAGCCATACAAAACCCCGCGTCCTGCCACAGACTCACACACTCAGTCAGAGGGACAGGTGCCTCCCACATAGAGAAGGACAGGCCTCCCTCTCATACCAAAGGGACGGAATGCCTCTGACTACACATCCTCACTGGCTGGATGTTTCACACAGACTGAACTCTCTTACCGGGCACAGAACCGGGTCTAGAAACCTGAGTTACCGGGTACACCAGGCGTCCCCCATGGTCTCCTCCAGCACGTGTTTTGCCCCACACCTGAGCAAGCATCCTCCAGGGTCGGCCACGGTTCCCCAACTCCAGGAGCCATCACAACCCATTGTCTGGCCACCGGATTGGCACACATCAATCAGAGGGACAGGATTCCTCTGACACGACCTCACATCTCAGAGGTCTGGACTGCTCTGATTCACATTGTTCCTCTGAACTCAGCTCCAGGAAGCTCCTTAACCTGGCTGCCACACCCACACCTGAGAACTGTCAGCAATTAGCACATACTGCTCTCTCGGCTCCCACTCCTTAGTCTCATCAGCCCCTTAGATGTTAACCCACTGTGTACTGGTCAGGTGAGCATTTAACACAGTAAAACACAGAGTAAAACAGGCTCATGTGAACAGGCTCTTGTGCTGTATGCCCACCATGAACTACCATGCCAGGCCATACCTCACAAAGCCCATGTGATGCACCCCGGCCATGGAGCACCACAGGCTGCATTATTCTATGTGGAAGGATATGAGGCTGCATTTTACTATATGGAAGGCTAGAGGCTGCATTTTACTATATGGAGGGCTATGAGGCTGTATTATGCTATATGTAGGGCTGTGAGGCAACATTATATTATATGCAGGGCTATGAGGCTGCATTATACTATATGGAAGGCTGTGAGGCAGCATTTTGCTATAATGGAGGTCCATATATACCAGGATAAGGGCATATTCCAGGAGGAGGACCATATATAGCAAGATGAGGGACATTAATACATAATGAAGGGGAGAGGGGTCAATTCGTGACTCTTTATAGGAATTAGAATGTTACATGGGGCGCATACATCTGACCAACGTGGGCACGAGGGGGAAGGTGGGGGGGTCCATGTCTAAATTTTGCACCGGGGCCCTTCGGACTCTATTTACGCCACTTGTTGCAAACCACATCCAATAACCCCCACACCCAACCCTAGTGACACGTAATGGGAACTTGTCACCAGGTTTTTACAACCTAATCAGAGAGTAGCATAATATAGGACCCGAGATCTTGATTCCAGCGATGTGTCACTTACAGGGCTCCTCAGTGTAGTTTTGATAAAATCAGTGTTCAATCATCTGCAGATTATCATTGGTCTGGTAGTCTGGTCGTCTGGCATATTCACAAACTGCTAAACCTGCATCAGAGAAAACACAATTTTTATCGAAATGACAGCAAGTAGCTCAGTAAGTGACACATCGCTGGAATTAGGGTCTCTGTCACTATATTATTCTGTTCTCAGTTGGGATGGCAGGTTCACTTTAAAACAGTGGCATACTTAGGAGAGTCCGGGAGGGGGGGGCAGGAGGGGCATCTGCTCTGGGCTCAACTGGCGAGGGGGTTGCCAATGAGCAGCATGATGCAGTGGTGTGAGATGTAAGTTCAACTGTAAGGAAGGAATCGGGGCACTAGAGGGCTTTTGGTGTTTGACCTAGGCTTGTATGTGCTGCCAGCAATATGGTGTTGCACAGGTCTGCACAAGGTAAAAGTAAAAAAATTGTCCAAAAATTTAGAAGAAACAGACGGCACTCTCCATTAGATTAATGTTTTTTTAATCCAAGTGCTCCGTTAGGAGGTGTGGGTTACAAACATTATGTGGTGGGGAGGAAGGTGCGGGGAGGACGACGGGCGCATGTTTCGCCTGGTTAGGCTACCACGGGTCCAGGACAGGGTTTTCTGAGGGCCTATAGTCCCCCACAGGTGCAGATCCCCAATATCCGTTTTTCCTGGGACAAACTCTATCAAATTCCTCGCTCCCTTTTCTGTTCTGAGCTCCCTGCCTTCAGTCCCACTTAGACTTGTGGAATGCAGAAGGACCACTCCGGATCACTGGTTCAGGCCTAATCAAAGCACCGACCACCAGGACGTCCTTGCAGCTCTCCTAGCGTCTGCACACTCTGCCCCCAGCAGCAGTATTTATAGGGGATCTTGCCTAAAGTCAGCAAGTGAAGCTCCCCTACTGTTCCGAGGTGGAAGGTGTTGTATGAAGTAGGTACCTATGATACCAATGTGATAAAAATGGTGTGTGGATGTGGATAGAATAGGTATAGAACCGGTAATCATAATTAGAATATAGTGACCACAGGCCTTGTCATTCATTCCATATAAATGATCAGTTCTTGGTTGAAATACAAAAAGGGTGACTTCCTCTTTTCTGCATTATGCCATGAAGCCATGAGCTGAGCTGAAATTAAACCACATCCTCAGCTAGGGAAACAGATGGGGGTATTGCACAGGAAAGAAGTGAATATCTTGTGGTTAATGGTCACGGATGGATCATGCCATCAGCACGTGATCAAGGATAGTATAAATTGAAGGAAGTCACATTCAGTGAAGGAGGAAAAACATTTCCAGAGTCCAACATGTTCGGACATCTCTGTGAAGCAAGCCGTGGTCCCTTCTCGCTGATCGTGACTTCCCCTGATAATGAAGGTGAAGCAGCTACAATACACGGTAAAAGCATTGATGCTTATTCGCTATAATTAAGTCTAGGTATAATTAGTATACTTTATGTTAAGCCTGTATTCAATTGATGACAATTCATGTACTACTTTGTTAACAAATAAATTTAATCTTGCTATAAAGAATATTATTATTCATGCCTGATTTGTAAGTCAGTGAGCGCTACGTAAGTACGGGCTCTGCCATGATCCAGGTAAATTTAGCAAGACAATACTTGGCGTAGTCGGCAGGATACCCCACAGTGGGGTATTTAAAGAACACTTATTTTTTAGTAATATTCTCTTATTTGCCATTTTTCCAAATTTCTTGATCTTTTGGCAGAGTACCACAATGTTCAGAAAAAGTAAGAAAACGCTAAGGAAACTGTTATGGAGGTTCCTGGCTCGACCGAAGCTCCATATAATATTATAGCACATGAATTGGTCAATTGTGGACTGGCGGAAAAATGGCTGGATAAGTTAAAAAATTCTGAACCCTATAATGTTGTTGATCTACTTATAGGGACCCCTGCAAAGGCAGGTGATGTAGTAGCCCCTCGATGTTGTGAAGTTACTCAAGGGATCCCTGCTGCAAAGGCTGGTGATGTAGTAACCCCTCGATATTGTGAAGTTACTCGAGGGATCCCTGCTGCAAAGGCAGGTGATGTAGTAACCCCTCGATGTTGTAAAATTACTCGAGGGATCCCTGCTGCAAAAGAAGATGATGTGGTAACCCCTCGATGTTGTGAAGTTACTCGAGGGATCCCTGCTGCAAAGACAGGTGATGTGATAACCCCTCGATATTGTGAAGTTACTCGAGAGGGGATCCCTGCAAAGGCAGGTGATGTGGTAACCCCTCAATGTTGTGAAGTTACTCGAGAGGGGACCCCTGCAAAGGCAGGTGATGTGATAACCCCTCGATGTTGTGAAGTTACTCGAGGGATCCCTGCTGCAAAGGCAGGTGATGTGGTAACCCCTCGATGTTGTTAAAATTACTCAAGAGGGGTCCCTGCAAAGGCAGGTGATGTAGTAGTTTCTCAATGTTGTTAAAATTACTCGAGAGGGTCCCTGCAAAGGCAGGTGATGTAGTAATATTGGGGAAGCAAAACTAGATGCTAGCCTCAGCCTATAGGACAGTTTATACTAAAAATTATCAGCTAGTTAAATTAAAATAGATAGATAAATTTGTTTAAGGGAAAGTGCAAACACATTGCATTTGTGTATTAACATTTGTTGGTGGAATAATTGTGTGTGAAAGAACGTGACTGGTATGAGACTCCTTGATTGAACTGAATGACCGTATGCATGTAATAAGGATTTAAAAATAAAAATCCTGATTGTATAAAGGAGCCCATTTAGTCCAATTAGTTGTGATCCCTTGTCAACTGACATCCGGGATACAATGGAGGAACATTTAGTAAAGTGAAAAAACACATAGCCACACCTGTGAGAATGAGATAAGCTGAAACCAAGTATTTTGTTAACATTGTGAAACTAATCAGAAAGACTGGGAATACACGTAGTCGGGCTTGTCCTGTCTGTGTTTTGCCGGTGGCCTAACTAATATTGGGGAGGCTGCAAGTGAAGTGATTGTGTTGAATGTTCTGCAGATTTTGTGTGGGCTCTGCATGTTTCAGGAAAAGTTGGATGTCCGAGGCTGGTCCGAGGCTCCCAACAATATCATAGTGTAGAAATTGTTATATAGTAGATTAGCTGATGCTTGAAATAATATCATGGGTTTATAACCCCTCAATGTTGTTAATGTACTCGAGGGAATCCCTGCCAAGGCAGGTGATGCTATACAGTTAGAAGGTGAAATTGGGTATTAGCTGTTTTCTTAGCCCAAAAAAATATAAATATGAACAAGGAATAAAAAGTTATTTGTTCACTGATTCATGGTTTGTAGTTAGTGGTTCAGCTACATGGATCATAGAATGAAAAATAAAATGATTGACAAACTCATAGGATAGAGTTGTGGGGGAAAGAAGTTTGTCAAAATATTGAAGAATATGTCCAAACAACCAAAAATACACTTTTCATGTTGATGCACGTTTCTTTTGACTCATTGAAATGTTTGTTTAATTCCCAAGCAGATGCGGCAGCCTCAATGTCTGTCGCATGTACTGAACCTGATAAAGAAAGAGAAATATGGTTGCAAGGTATAGCTGTCTGGACCCATCAGAAAAGTGGACACTTGGGAGAAAATGCCACTTACAGGTGGGCACAAGACAGAGGAGTACCCTTAAGTTTAGATGTTATAAAACAAGTCATTGCACAATGTCTCATATGTCAGCATTCACAGACAAGGGCAGCACCACATACTGTAATGGGACACATAGGTGAATTGCCAGCTTAGATTTGGCAGATGGATTTCATCGGTCCTCTGCCAGACAGTAGAAATTGTAAATCTATCTGTACAGCTGCAGACACATACTCAGAATTGATGGTGAGGTTTCTTTGTAAATCTGCCACCCAGTGGAGTACTTTGAGAACGCTAAAACTGATCACATAGTATTACACATAATCTGAGCATACATAAAGTACATGTAGATACATTGATCTATTGGAAATTGAATGAGGAAGCACAAATTCCTTAGAGCTATTCCAACGGCTGCAGGAGTGGGCCTCTACTCAGTAGAGGCAGTGCTCATAGCACCAGGTAAGGTAAGTACCATTTGTACTGGTTTTGCATGTAAGATTCCTAAAGGACATTTTGGTGAAATTGCAACAAGATCTAGTTTTACTTTAAAAGGTGCAATAGTAGTAGGAGGTGTTATTGATCCTGATTATCAAGGAGAAATTAAGGTTAATTTAGGGGATGAGCCCCTTATTTTAACAAAACACCAGAGAATAGCTCAGATGCTGTTAATTCCAGTACATCTGTCTGAGGTGAGAGAAGGTAAAGCCCCTACGGAGTTGACTGTCAAGGGAGATAAAGGTTTTGGGTCCTCCAACATCACTAATGTGGGGGCCAAAATATGGGTACAGAATACCCAAGGACCGCCATCTGAGGTGGAGGTCATTGCAGTGGGAAAAGATAGAACACTCTTGATACTGAGACCAGGAGTAGAGAAGTGGGAATATGTCCCACAGGAGAAATGTTATGTACGGGAATGATGCCATCTTTTATTGTACCCTAGGTATGACTGTTAAGTGGAGTCCTTGGAAGGGTATTTTTAGGCTTAGCTGATGGATGGAGCAACCTACACTGAGAGGGGCCGATAGCCAACAAGTTCCTGGTGCACCATGAAGCAACGGAAGCGTTGAATCACACTCAACCCACAGATTGTTGGATTTGTACACATTCGCCTGTGACAGCGACCAGTATTCCTTTCCTGGCTATACTGGTAACAATGGAAGAAATCCTGATGTGGGACAATTGCTCAGACAGTTTGAAATCTGAGCGGGACACTTAAGAATTTGCATTATATGGCCTCTAAAGGAGGAGTTTGGGGGCCGAGAAATAGAACTGGGTTGACTGATTTGGACAATATACAAATACAGCAGATGCTTTCAAACCTAGTCTACTAGAAAGGACAATTCATGATGCATTCTGGCCTTATGCCACTATGTTTATTAATGGAACTACTGATACTTGTAGCAATATACCAGGTGATTTAATGTGTAATTTATCAGCTGAATATCAAGCTAATGAAACAAGGTGTAGTAACCCTGATGCAGGATATTGTAGTCCTGTTGGGCAAAAACCGGGTTGGTGTATGGTAACCAATGTGAGTATCTTTGTTGATTTAGTACACTGATTAGTTTTACAATATTCATCTATATGAGATCTCTCTAGAGGGATGTAGTGGATATGTGGGTAAAATGCTTATAAATATCAGAAAGATAATAATGACCACAAAGAAAGCTGGTGGGCCAATACGTTCTCTTTCCTGAATACAGCAAATTGGTTTAAAGGAATTGGAGGATGATTAATGTGGCTTCTGCAAGGGGCCTTCCAGGTCATATTTTTTTTAGTTTTAATATATGTATCGGTTAAAGTGATAGTATTTTTATTTCAATGTTGTTTGAAATTTGATTTCAAGAAAGTTGAAATCAAATATAAAAGTGATTTCCTATTGATGTATTGATCAAATATAGTTGCAGATGCAATTTCTCATCATTGCCATAATATTCTCATGGAATGTTCACACTCTGCTGGAAGAATTTTGAATTTCTTGATTCATCTTGTCTTGGTGATTGCTATTATGGTAATTCCATTTCTTTAAACTGGAATTGTTATATAGCATGCAAAAAGTTCTGTAGAAGGCCAAAAGTACTGATGTTTTTTTAATGGAAAATGAAGATAATTCCTGTGGTCAAGGACCGATTGTGATACCAATGTGATAAGAATGGTGTGTGGATATGGATAGAATAGGTATAGAACCGGTAATCATAATTAGAATATAGTGACCACAGGCCTTGTCATTCATTCTATATAAATTATCAGTTCTTGGTTGAAAAACAAAAAGGGTGACTTCCTCTATTCTGCATTATGCCGTTATGAAGAAACCATGAGCTGAGCTGAAATTAAACCACATCCTCAGCTAGGGAAACAGATGGGGGTATTGCACAGGAAAGAAGTGAATATCTTGTGGTTAATGGTCACGGAAGGATCATGCCATCAGCATGTGATCAAGGATAGTATAAATTGAAGGATGTCACATTCAGTGAAGGAGGAAAAACATTTCCAGAGTCCAACATGAAGCAAGTCGTGGTCCCTTCTCGCTGATCGTGACTTCCCCGATAATGAAGGTGAAGCAGCTACAATACACGGTAAAAGCATTGATGCTTATTCGCTATAATTAAGTCTAGGTATAATTAGTATACTTTATGTTAAGCCTGGAAAACCAAGAGACAAGCGACTAAACATCTGTTAGCAAATATGACAATTTATTCTCTAAATTAACAAGGAGGAGACATACACAATAAAGAGACAGACAACCCAAAAGGGGTGTCTCCCATTATAAGTATTGGTGCATTACAGTACATAATTTTCCACATGGATCATAATCAAACAAAAAAACTGTCACAGCAGTGAACAGCCTTTGCCTAAAAAATCAACCTTACATATCACACCAGGGTACATGGTTAACATGTAGGCTTCCAATTTTTAACATGCCACAGTAGATAAATTACAGGTGTTTGTACATGCATCTCTTGTCCTAATATAGAAAGAGCAGATACATTTTTGAATGCGGCAGGTACAAAAACTTACCGTATCCTTAAAAAGATCTCGTGTGGTACTATGGGTGAGCATGTTTTGGCTATTGAGGGGGCAAAAGGATGTGAAGACCCTAAGACCCTCAAGACATTGCCAAGGCACTTCTTTGAGAATCTTCTCGTGGTGATCTCTTGAAGGTGAGGGGCATTGACTCCGTGGACCTGGGAATTGGTGGTGGGCCATTGGCTAAATGAGTTGCCATGTTGGAAACTAAGTGGATTTGGTTACTCGGAACCTGCGCCCCAATGGACTAAATGAAAATATTAGAAAATATTAGCTTTTCCCCTGTTGAGGGGGAAGTGATGGCATAATTAATATGAATCACTGAACTCCATATTGGATTTAATGAGAGCTGAATATTTCAACCATGTACAGCATTGTTCTTCTGTGTGATGTCTTTTTGGTTTTAGGAGTAAAGGTTGCATCTACATGCTAAATGGATATTGGCCCTGCAGCCTCCTAGCTTGAATGCAGAAGCTGTTTGCTAAATCCAATGTCATTTACATATGTATACAACCTTTGTGGGTTTGGAGTATTGGCCATTGCCTTCAGGTAGACATCCCGTCTCCGGCCTATGGAGATGTATATGGCTAGACAATACTGGTGATGTTTGACTGATAAACCATTGTTCTTCAGATAGACATCCTGGAACCAATCAAAGAGTGTTAAAACTTATTTGACACAAGACATTCTTCCCTGATACAAGGACGCCATCCGCAGGCAGGGGATTATTACTGCATATTACAGGAGGTGATTGGAAATAGTTGCCACAGAAGATACCTGAGAAGGGCGGAGTTGTGGGTTGTATGTGGGTGTGGATGTGAAATCTTTACTATAAATGAAGGTGGAATCAAGACACTCTCTCTCTTTCTACTTGGATCCACCATGCAATAGGACCTTCAACATCTGGCCTAAGTATCACCATCTATATCTTCCTGCTCTCTCTCTCTCTCTCTGTCTATATTCAGGGATAGTTAGGGGCAGGTGAATGAATGTAATTAACTAATATAGTGTGCCTGTGTGTATATTTAGGTAACGTGGGTATTAGTAACTCTGGGTGTTTTACATATTGTAACAGTAATTGATTGTGTATTAGTTATCGTGCTATCTAGAAATATATATATTATTGTTGTAGACTTTTTGGGTGTGTTTAATAAATATTCATTTATTAGAACAGACTTGTTTTCATTAAGTCGTCAGGATATATATATATATATATATATATATATATATATATATATATATATATAGTTAATCAGCATAGGAACAGAAAGTGGTAAGGAAGGGAAGATTCTGGATATCGGTGATTGGAGTCACAACCGACAATATTAACCGATAAACAGAACCAGCCTTACAACATCCCCATATCTCTGATCTACACTGTCCTGTTTCGATATTTGTTACCTGTAATTGATCAGGTTTTTAATTCAATCTTTTTATATAGGCATGCCGGACTCTTGTCTGCATCTGCTAAAGATATAGAACCTTATCTATTATATACCATCTTTGGACCGT
Organism: Allobates femoralis; assembly: GCA_033576535.1. Taxonomy (NCBI): domain Eukaryota; kingdom Metazoa; phylum Chordata; class Amphibia; order Anura; family Aromobatidae; genus Allobates; species Allobates femoralis. The sequence goes on along the minus strand of JARQOC010000004.1, from coordinate 328,313,710 downwards.
ATAAACCATGGATTGACATCTGGACCTGTACCTTATCAAAGCAATGCACAATTTTTTGTTTTGATGTATATACTTTACAATACATGATCTATCTATATACTATACTACTATGTATCTGAGCAATATGGTATAATGCTACCCGTTGACAGTGATATGAACCTACTGTTATACATCTCTATGTTTTGTATCTTGCTTACAAACATCTATAGGTACATGTATCTGTTGGTAATTGAGCCATTTTGCACGTTCTAATTATATATGGTTTCTGTGCCCTCTGCTTTTGCAGACTATTGCTCTGTAACCTAGAGCGCGATACTCTGCTTTGCTTGCAGGACTGTAATAAGTAAACAAATCCATCACATGATCTGCTGTGACGTGCGCTGCTGTTGCTGGGGAACGGGGAAGCGGTGTGACGTGTCGCCGCTTGACTCGCTGGTCGCGGTCACGTGTTATGATGTTGGCCGCGCCTGGTGATGACGCGGTGGCACTTCCGCTTCTCGCCCCCGTCGCAATAGCTGCGCGTCACCTGGCATACAGCTGATCTTGATGATTTTAGCTCCGGCCGGCCTTTTTAAAGCCCCACTCCACATGTGACTCAGTACTCCCTGACGAAGGTCTCAAAGTGGCCATCGGGGTCCGTGCCTCCCGTGATTGAGCACCTTACTGGTGAGATTTCTTATTGATGCAGCACTTGTGATCAAATTTCAGCAGCTTCTGTCCTGCTACTTTCAGATCTCCAGTAGTAGCAGAGAAATCCAGGACAGACCAGGAGGATTTAGTCCCCTACAAGCTCAGGAGAAAGTAACGGCTCAAGCTAGACCGGTTGAAGGATCAGGGCCCTAGAGAAGATAGAGATCCCAAGAGAAGGTCCTTAATTTCAGTTTTAGGAGCAGACTCCTGAGGAGAAAAAGCGGCAGATCAAGTTTCAGGCAGATGTCACCCCAACCATCGCACACACCGGCAGAGGAGGTCTCACAACTCTCTAAGGTGGACGTTCCAAGCTGCACCAAACACCTGGTTACCCTCCTGGACTGTACCTGCTACCTGACATCAGTGAAAAGGTGCTGAAACAGAGTCTATTGTGTGTGTGCCTGATTCACCGCTGCCGCCTGCAACGCTTACAGAACTGAAAACTACTACTCCTATCATCTACCCCGCCGCGCTGAGGAAAAGCTCTGCCTGTGGGGAGCTGTACTACCTCTGCTGCACCACACCATCACATCAGCGCCCGGCTACAGCACTGGTAATCATATTACCAGGTAACACAGGTGGCGTCACATATCATTCGCCAATCATCACCCCATCAGTGATTGAGTGCCCAGGGCACAGAACTGGGACCCAAACAGCCGTGATCCCCACCGAAGCCACCGTCCCGGTATCCGAGTAACCCCTTCCCTGCCGGCCTGGCTCAATTTTGGCATCACGAACAGGATGCCGTGCCCGGTAAGACGGGTACTGTGTGCCGGGAAAAGACTGATTGTTGTGAACTTTCATCATTTTTAAATTGATTTTTCTTTTTCCCGCCTCGCGCAGAGCGTGGGTTGACGGTGTGCGGAGACTTGCAAAGGGCACGAAGAGAGTTCACCACCTCACGCTCTGACGTCATCCGCCGACACACAGCATCTGACAGGAAGTCCCGGAGTGCTGAACATTCCCCTCCGCCTGCAAACCGTCGACTACCTCAAAGTTTACCTCAGAGGCTGGCAGCAGTTGACTAGGGGGTACCGCCATGAGTGAAGCCGACGATGCACGAGTCCCCGCAAGAGGGGATGTCTGGGACGCAGCACCGGCCGGTCTCGCGGCTGGAGTGGGAGCCGCAGCACCCGGAGCGGTGGCCCCGATAATGCCGATAGCCTTGCCGTACGTACCAGGAGCAAAATGGTTGCCGACCTATGAAGGTAAACCTGGTACCTTAGCAGTCTTCAAACGTAAAATGTGTGCAGTGCCGGACATGTATGCCACGACAGGAAGGCAGCTCGCTGCCGTTGTGCTGGGATAATTAACAGGCGCAGCAGAGCTAGAGGTCAAGTCTTGGAGCGATGCTTTTGGAGAAAAAGTGTTTGACAAGCTCAAAGCTGCTTTTGAAAAACGCACACAGTCTGAACTAAGGATGATATTCTACCAATGTAAACAGAGACCGCTGGTTACCATCAGAGACTTTGCCCTGCGTTTACAAGGGGCACTCCGGTCCTTAACACAGGTAGTCCCCCAAGTGTGCAAGATGAAGATAAAATGCTTGCAGAACAATTTATGACTGGATTAAGGTCAGCTTTTCACCACCAGCAGGTACACATGTGGGTCTTAGATCATCCTGATGTGAACTTTAATGCTCTAAAAGATCGTGCTATAACCGTACTACAAGACCCATTGCCTGCAGAGCCTGCAACTCCAACCTGGCAGGTTAATACCTCTCCCATAGACTTTGAGCCTACTTCCAAAGACCCTGCAAAGGTTGTAGGGCAAGCTGTAGCACCCAACTCTGCTGATGATCTACATAACCAGGTGCTGCAGCTATCCAAAAACATGGACTATGTGTTAAAACTCCTGCAAGACATGCTGGGGTGACAACCACCAGGCAGGATCTAGCTAGCTGATTGCCCTGAGGATGTCCCGTGGATGAGGAGGAAGCCCATGTCGCCCGTGGAGGGGACCAACAAGTCGCCCGTTCAGAGGAAAAACAATTTGCCCGTTCAGGGGACCAACACACCGTTCCGACGCAGAGCCATCGACCAGACGGATTCTTCAGGACAACTGGTCTGTCTTCACTGCAACAAACCAGGCCACTTTGCAAGAGGATGTCCTTTAAACCCAAGATTCCTGGGTCCGAGGGTCCCCAGGAGTAAGACGTCCTCCAGAGAGAAATCCGAGCCCTCATGCACAAGCAACAGGTAAATCTGTCTGGTGGAGAGATTGGCAGTGTATGGGTAACAGACCCTATTATGTTACCACCAAAGAGCGAAATGATGATATGGTGTCGAGCAGCTATAGGTCTCAGAGGAAAGGAATACCAGGCAATTGTAGAGCCAGTAAATTCAGAACACAGACCTACACTACTGACAGTCAGAGAAGTGCTGAATGTATGCAGGGGAAGAGTACCAATCCATGTATTAAATTGTGGGGAGAAAGAAGCAAAACTACCCAGGTATGCTACTGTAGCAAAGCTGTACACTGTCTGTGATAACAACATACAGACAGTAGAGTCCCAGCCCCGGTCAAGCAAGGCGGAGGACAGCAACTCCAAGGGACAGCTGGAGGAGTGGTGTTAGCAGTTGCATGTAGGAACTGATGCCTCCCCTTCCCACCAGAAGTAAAGAGTCTACCAGGTAGTACAAGAGTTTGAACATGTATTCAGTAAGCATCCATTAGATTTTGGGAGGATTAAAGGGGTACACCATCACATACCCACAGGAAATCATCCCCCAATTAAAGTGAGATACAGACCCGTTCCACCAAAGAATTACCAGTGTGCTAAAGAGATGCTGCAGGACATGAGGAAGGCAGGGGTTATAAGAGATAGCTGTAGTCCCTGAGCAGCCCCCTTAGTCCTAGTCAGAAAGAAGGATGGCACTATGAGGATGTGTGTGGATTACAGGAAAATCAATAAGATCACTCACAAATATGCTTACTAGAGATGAGCGAGTACTAAAATGCTCGGGTGCTCGATGCTCTGGCCGAGCATCCCAAGATACTTGTGTACTCGGCCAGAGCACCGAGCCCAATGTAAGTCAATTAGTGACAGGCTCCGCCCACAGACTTCCGATTATAAAACGAGTGTTTCTGGGAAAGGATGGGAGGGTGATCTTTTTCAAATCGCCGCAGCATACAACACCTTTCTGTGCCCCCCAGAGTGATCCTAAAAAATCAATCTGCTCTTTGTGAGGTGCCAGCTCACTGTGTGCACTGAAGGGAGCAGTGTATTTGTGTCAGATCGATAATTATTAACGAGGAGTCCGAGCATCTCGGCAGTACTTGGTGCTCGCTGAGCATCCCAAGTACCGGGATACTCGTGCGAGTAACGAGTAGCGCCGAGCATACTCGCTCATCCCTAATGCTTACCTGTTACCCCACAGAGAGGAGTCTCTTGCTGCATTAAAGACTGCTAATTATTTCTCTACATTAGATCTCACTAGTGGGTATTGGCAGGTTTCCGTTGCAGAAGAAGACCGGGAGAAGACACCTTCGCAACACCAATGAGCCTATGCGAATTCAACAGCATGCCATTTGGGTCATGCAATGCACCAGGGATCTTTCAAAGACTCATGGAATGTTGCCTGGGACACCGGAACTTCGAGACAGTGCTCCTATACCTGGACAACGTCATCGTGTATTCCAAAACCTATGAGGAACATGTGGAACACCTGGCAGAGGTATTTGCAGCTTTAACAAAGTACGGAAAGAAGCTCAAACCATCTAAATGTCACCTGCTGAAACCAAAATTCCAATACCTCGGGCATGTGGTCAGCGCAGATGGAGTAGAAAAAGTGACAGCAATCCAGGACTGGCAGAAGCCAACCACCGTCAGAGAGGTACATCAATTCTTAGGTTTGGTTGGGTACTACAGAAGATTCATTAAGAGCTACACAAAGGTGGCAGTGCCCCTACAAGATCTTCGGGTAGGCCAAACTAGGAAGAGGAGGTCCTCTGAGCCACCATTGGAGTGGGGAAAGAAGCAAGAAGACTCTTTCCAGCAGATGAAGCAGGCTCTGACCGGTGAGGAAATCCTGGCTTATCCGGACTATAACATACCATTCGCCCTTTGCATCGACACAAGTAATGTAGGCTTGGGAGCAGTACTATCCCAGATGCAAGATGGCAAGGAAAGAGTAATAGCCTATGTCAGCAGAAAACTTCAACCCACGGAGAGGAACCCGGAAAACTACAGTTCCTTTAAGTTCCTGGCCTTGGTCTGGGCTATAACAGAGCGGTTCAAGCATTACCTGGCAGTTTCAAAATTTACCGTCTTCACGACAATAATCCATTAACACACCTGGATTCTGCGAAGCTTGGTGCATTGGAGCAACGCTAAATGGCTCAGCTATCAAATTATGACTTTACCATCAAGTACAGGGCAGGCCGTAAAAATGCCAATGCTTATACCCATTGGAGTTCTAAGCCCAGTGTATGCATGGCAGGTCGCCTCCCACATCTTGCTGGTAGAAGTGATTTATCAGCCTGCAGCTGGACTTGCTTCACATTTGAGCTCTGACTGCATCCTGTAAGTGCACTTGGTTTCTGTTTTTGGCATGGATGTAAGGTTCCCACATTCAGTAGAAGAACATGTCCAAGTACAAGAAGTACAGCCTGTTGTACCGGAACCAGAGATTCCTGCAATCGGTGAACCTGCCAGTCCGCTAGAAAAACTATGTCAATACTACAGTATTTCAGAATCACGTAGATCTAACAGACTAGGGAATAGTGCACACACAGCACCAGATGCAGACACTAGTGACACACCAGTACTACGCAGATGAATCCGTAGTAACGTTGGTCAGCCACCACTCAGATACAGAGAGTGAAGTGTAAAGTGTCAAAATGAAGAAATGTAAATATTGACTTGTATATAAAAATGTAAATATGTAATTAATGTTAGTGGACATAAGGGTGAAGAGTAGGCTAAAGCAGGTCACAACAGGTACACAACATCAGAAAGAGGGGTAAGAGGAGTTGGCCTAAGGAGCTGTCTAGGGAGAGCAAAATCTTGGTCAATAGGTGACCCCAGGGCCATGAGGCCTACAGCGCTTATGACCGGTAGAGGCCCCTACAGTACCTAGGAATCCTACGCCGAGGCACCTATAGTAAGTGTTGTGTATTTTGAACTTTTAAGCCTACTGAGACTTACCTGTTTGGACTTTTTGAACTTTTTACAATTTCTTAAAAGAAAAAAATGGACCATAGCCACAAGACTAGTGGTGGCAAAAATACTTTAAGCAGCCTGCAGTGGATGGACTAGCGCTGTATGGACTGGTTACCTGTTTTTTCCATTTTTCCCTAGTTTTTGTAAATTTTATTTTGAGACTCTGCTTAACCTTCCTAGCGGTATTCCCGAGCCTGACTCGGGGTTAACATTCACTGCCAGAAGCGGTAACCCCGAGCCAAGCTTGGGCTTACCCGCGGGCTGTGTTGCAGAAATGTAAGCAATGAAAAGGCAGGAGCCGCACGCAATTCCCTCCTGCCGGCACCTCCCCCCCTCCCCCGCTTCTCACCAGACGCTGCCAGCAGAGCCACTCCCCCCTTCCCCCGGCCCCTCACCAGACGCTGCCAGCAATGCTCCTCACTAGGCGCTGCTAGCACAAAAACCCCCGCTCATCACCAGGTCATCCGACGCTGCCAGCACACAAATCGTCCAGGCCCCCGCTCCTCACCTAATGCTGCACCTGGGCCCCCAAGGCTGAAGCAGGGGCGTAACTACAATAGGCGCAGGGGTTGCGATCGCACCCGGGCCCTGCAGCCTAAGGGGGCCCCAAAAGTCCCTTTGGCCTATAGAAAAAGACTAATACTATCAAAGATTTGCAATAATTGGGGTCCCTGTTGGAGCTTTCGCATCGGGGCCCCTGAGCCTGAAGTTACACCACTGAGCTGAAGGTCCACCACTGGGCAGAAGCGCTGTGTCCCCATAGATATAGAAGAGTCACTTATCTATGAGACAATATTGTACGCTGCTTGTGATTATCTTACTGCCTGCAAAGAACTTTTCTTGGCAATTAAACCAGCAGAGCAGCAGTGCAGAACAGCAGAGATTCTGCAGATCATTATGTGGCACCCTGGCACCTGTTGGGCACCACAGAAATCCTTAGAGCACAAATGGAGTAAGTAACAGCACAGCAAAACCCACAACACAAACAACACTTAGAACACCTGGTTTCACCCCGAGCCTCTAGGGGGAGCTCCACTGGTGACTTTGAACCAGTTCCCCCTATAAATAGAGTTTTGGAGGGAGAAACTTCAGAGTGTGGTAGACGCTACAAGAGCTGCCAGCCTGTGTGAAACCTCCACCCTATGAGGGACACACTAGGCCCGACCAGCCTGTTAGCCAGTGGAGATCCCTGCAATTGGGATAATAGGAAGAAGGAGATCACCTCTCAGGAAAACAGAGTTAACCAGACTCTTTCCAAATTAACCGGTTTCTGGAACCGAAGCTGTGAGAGCTGCCCAGCCACCACAGAGAACCAGCACCATCAACAGGAGGTTTAGCCACCTGTTCCACCTGATGCACCCATCCACAAGAGCCCAGGGAAGAGTACGGATCCTGCTCAGACCCTTTTACAGTGCCCTCAGTGCTGTTAACCAGGTGAAACAAGTTCCATTGGAAACACTGCCCGGTCCGGCTGGATTCCACATCCACCCGACCTTAGCACCAGAACTAGAGAAAGGAAGCCTAACACTGCTTGCTGTGAAACTCCAGAAGTGCCAACTTCACTATCCCGGTCCGAGTGTACCTGACTACCATCCAGTAAAGGTACCGAAAAGAGACTTTGTGTGGTTGTGCATTATTCCTGGATTCAGCGCGCAGCATCCCGCAGCTGCCTCACAACATCTTGCGCAGCTCCCGGCTCCGGGGATTCCCGCTCATCCTGTGGGGAGCGTTCCATCTCGCTGTATAACATCCCCCGGAGACCCGAACAGCGCTGGTAAAGTTACCAGAACACCCGCAGGTGGCGTCACGAAGACAAATCACCCCTACTGTTCCGCCATTCCCCTATTGATCTGGACCACCGGGCCTACACCACCGCAGGCACGGTTCCGTGACTGGAGGAGAAACAACGCCCGCTATGTGTATCCCCGGCTACGGTGAGTCAGAATTCGGCGTCACGAACAGGATACGAGCAGGCCCGTTATCACGGGTATTGTGTGCTATTTATTGACTGTAAATATCGAACTGTACATTTGGTCCGCCATTGCTGCGCGAAAAGGCGGGAAAAGAAGGGGCGTGACTGTGCAGAGGGCGCGAAGATTGGCCCCGCCCCCACGCTCTGACGACTTCCCCTGTACGCAGCAGGAACTGGAAACTCCCGTGGTGCCTCACTCCTCCCCGCGAGGCCGAGACTTCCGTTTGAAACCGAGGGAAAGGCTACGCTTAACTAAGGGGGAGCGACCATGAGTAACCCGGCTCCCGATCACGCGGTGCCCCCGCTAGACCAAGCGGCACCTCAAAATATACCTTTTGATGGACAGCAACCAGTCGGCGGTATGCCACCGCAACCCGCTCCGATTATGCCGATGTCTCTACCCTACGTTCCTAGTGCGACCTGGTTACCCAAATACAGCGGTGTACCCAGTACCTTGGAGAACTTCCAGAGGAAGATATGCCAAGCGCTGGACATGTACCCGATGACCGGTAAGCAAAGAGCTTCAGTTATTATGGGACAGTTAACCGGTGCAGCCGAACTGCAGAGCCGCAGCTGGCCTGTAGAAGTTCAGGAATCTGTGGAGCAGATATTCGCTAGATTAACCCGGGTCTTTGAGTGCCATACTGAAGCTGGATTAAGACTGTCATTCTATCGTTGTAACCAAGGGGCACAAGAAAGTGTCCTTGATTATTCACTGCGTTTGCAAGAAGCATACAGACTGTTAAAACAAGTCGATCCTGATAGTGCTCGAGATGAGAACAAAGCGTTAATTGGACAATTTATTGTGGGCCTTAAACTGTCTGAGGATAGAAAGCAAGCAAGCTGGTGGTCCATACAAAATCCAGGCGCAGAGTTTGATACCTTGAGAGACTTAACAGTTTGGGGACAACGACTCGCTGAAGTACCTGATCCCGCTTCACCGCAGCAGCAGTGCACTGACACTCCTTCCGTGCCGGCAGCAGTATCTCCAATCCCTGCGATTCAGTCCAGCGCACAGACTGTCACACCTGACCGGTTTGATCAACTGTGTGCTAATGTCGAGCAGCTGATGAAGGACGTGGCCAAGCTACAAGCTGGGAGAAGACCCAAGACAGATGCAAGGCCATCGGACAAGATTCAACTCGCCGACAGTCCAGACGACGTCCCGTGGATGAGGAGAAAGACACAGCCGTCGCGAGGAAAACCTGCAGACCGCCGCAGTCCTGACAGACGCCGCAACAGTCAGCAGAACGACTTAGGAGGACGCAACCTGCAATCCCGTCCTTTAAACGAGCGACCCCTGGGCGAGAAGGGCCAACCCCAGGAGTAGACGTCCAGCTGGGAACACAAGTATGTGGGAGACTGTCCATACTTACCAATCGTCATCAATGGCATCGCTATCTCCGCTTTGATAGACACTGGATCCCAGGTGACATCCATCCCCAGTACCCTTTACAAGCAGTTCTGGCCAGATGTTAAGCTAGAACCCCCTAATCCCGAGATGAACCTTGAAGCCACTAACGGTATAGCGGTTACCATAGAGGGACAGTGGGAAGCTACAGTAAAGGTGGGGAGGGTGCAGTTGAAAAACCAGGGTATCTTAGTGGTCCAGGATAAGCCTAACCACAAGGATCCATATGTCATATTGGGTACCAATGTCATGATCAAATGCCTCAATGAAGTGTTGTTTTTACTCCAACAGAGTGCTGAAGCCGGTAAACCCAGAGAAAAGAGGGCTATCCAAAAGCAGATCAGAGCTCTGGTGTATCAACAACAGGTAACCTTGTCAAATGGTGAGATTGGCAGAGTAAGGGTCACAGATCCCATTCCAATTGTGGTACCACCCAGAAGTGAAATGATGATCTGGTGTCGAGCAGCCATAGGCCTCAGAGGGCAGGACTACCAAGCAGTAGTAGAACCTGTAATGTCCGACAGTAGTCCTACGCTCTTGACAGCCAGAGGGTTAGTCGACGTAAGAAAGGGAAGAGTCCCCGTACGCATATTAAATTATGGTGATGACGAAGTCAAACTGCCAAGATATGCAACTGTCGCTAAATTGTACCAAGTAAAAGATGATGCTGTGATTGATGTAAAATCCTCAAACCAAATAGTCACTGATGAACCCCCTCACTCCAAAGATCAGCTAGAGAAATGGTGTCAAGAACTCAGTGTAGGAACTGACAATACACCCTCTCACCAGAAAAATGGAGTATACCGGGTAGTTCGGGAGTATGAGCAAGTGTTCAGCAAACACCCACTTGACTTTGGGAGGGTTAAAGGGGTACAACATCATATCCCCACAAACAACCATGCACCCATCAAACAAAGGTACAGGCCTATACCACCCACTCACTACCAGAAAGCAAAAGAGATGCTTCAGGACATGAAAAATGCAGGAGTCATTAGGGATAGCTGTAGTCCCTGGTCTGCACCACTAGTCCTGGTTAAAAAGAAAGATGGTAGTATGAGGATGTGCGTAGACTATAGGCAAATCAACAAAGTCACACACAAGGATGCATACCCGTTACCACGCATAGAAGAGTCACTAGCTGCACTCAAATCTGCCAATTACTTCTCCACATTAGATCTTACTAGTGGGTACTGGCAGGTTGCCGTTGCAGAGGAGGATCGTGAGAAGACAGCCTTCACTACTCCTATGGGCTTATGCGAGTTCAACAGTATGCCATTCGGTTTCTGCAATGCCCCAGGAACATTTCAGAGACTTATGGAGTGTTGTTTGGGCCACAAGAACTTTGAGACTGTCTTGTTATACCTTGATGATGTCATTGTCTACTCTCAGACCTATGAAGACCACCTCCAACACCTGAGTGAAGTGTTCGAGTCACTGTCCAAGTACGGGATGAAACTGAAACCGTCCAAGTGCCACCTGCTGAAACCCAAGGTCCAATACCTAGGACACGTGGTAAGCGCTGAAGGCGTAGCACCGGATCCGGATAAGGTCACCGTCATCAAGGACTGGCCAGCACCCATGAACCACAAAGAGGTACGTCAATTTCTAGGACTGGTCGGGTACTACCGACGCTTCATCAAAGGCTATACCAAGATAGCCGCCCCCATGCAAGATCTCTTAGTGGGCCAATCCAAAAACGGCAAGATCAGGGGACCCCCGTTCCACTGGGGCCCAGAGCAGGACAAATCCTTCAAAACGCTGAAAGATGCTTTAACTGGAGAAGAAATCCTGGCCTACCCTGACTACAATCTACCGTTTTTATTGTACACCGATGCAAGCAATGAAGGTTTAGGAGCAGTCCTATCTCAACGTCAGCAGGGCAAGGAGAAGGTGATAGCCTACGCCAGCAGAAAGCTCCGTCCCACAGAAAGGAACCCGGAGAATTACAGCTCCTTCAAGCTAGAGTTCCTGGCCCTGGTCTGGGCGATCACAGAGCGTTTCAAACATTACCTGGCCTCCGCCCCGTTCACAGCTTTCACAGACAACAATCCTCTAACACACTTAGAGACTGCAAAGCTGGGAGCCCTAGAACAGCGTTGGGTAGCAAGACTCGCTAACTACGACTTCACTGTAAAGTACCGGGCAGGTCACAAGAATGGCAATGCTGATGCCCTGTCCCGAATGCCTCATCTTCCTGAAGAGGGAGAGGACATAGATGACCTGGAAGAGATTGAACTACCTGCTTTCCACCGTTCGGGTACAGCAACATGTCATCAGAGAAACCAAACACGTGTAGAGAGGACCGTGAACCCGTTACCTCACCATGACTGGAAGGAGGCTCAAGCCAACGACCCAGATGTCAGCCTGGTAAGGGATCTCATCACTCAAGAGCACGCCAACATGGACTCTGATGCCTCGCCAAATGCTAAACGCCTGTGGAAGGAGAAAGGAAGGTTGTTCGTCTACCAAGGTAAACTATGCAGAAGATACCTCAATCCGAGAACCCATGAACTAATCTGGCAGATTGTAGTTCCCAAGACTGAAGTCCAGATGATCCTTGAAGCATACCATGACGATGCAGGACACTTTGGATGGAAGAAGCTGGAGAGACTCCTGAAGGATCGGTTCTACTGGGTCGGTATGCGAGGCTCCATTGACAAATGGTGTAAAAGCTGTGGACCATGTCACCTTCGAAGGAAAGACCATCTAACTCAGAAAGCTCCGTTGCAACCAATTGTTACCACCAAACCTCTTGAAATAGTTGCTCTCGACCACGTGAAGCTTACCCCAAGTCGAACCGGGTACACCTACGCTCTCACCATCGTTGATCACTACTCAAGATTCCTGGTAGTCGTTCCAGTTAAGGATTTAACTGCTGAGGTAGCAGCCAAAGCGTTCCAGAGTTACTTCTGTCGCCCCCATGGGTATCCAGACCAGGTCTTAACTGACCAAGGGCCAGCCTTCGAATCAGCTCTTTTCCAAGAATTCTTAGGGCTGTATGGGTGTAAGAAAATCCGCACAACACCTTATCATCCTCAGACGAACGGTTTATGTGAGAAGATGAACCACATAGTCATTGACATGCTCAAGACCTTACAGTTGAAGAGAGAAATCAATGGCCAGAGAAACTTCCAGATCTCGTGGACATCTACAACCACATACCCGTCAGTTCGACAAATTACACACCTGCTTACTTGATGAGAGCAAGACCAGGTAAACTGCCTATTGATTTGCAGATGGGAACCATTGAACCCACAGAAGATTCTTCTGATGAAGACTGGGTCAGCCAACGCCAAGAAAAGTACAGAAAAGCACAAGAGAGTGTTGAAAGAAACCTAGAAATCAGTAGAACCAAGCAAGAAAAAGACTTTAACAAGCACGCCTCAGCTGAACCGCTAGCTATAGGTGATGTAGTGCTGAAAAGAAAGCGAAAAACTAACAAATTGGATAACAGTTGGGAATCCGTACCCTATACCGTTATGCCGTCACACTATGATAACTCAAAAACTTGTGTTATTAGTAAAGACAATGGGAATACTATTGCGACTGTTTCACGGGATCATTTGAAGAAATGTCCACCACAGTTAATCCCACAAGCAACCAGTTACCCTACTGTAACTAAAGATGAAGAAAACAAAAGAAAATCTAGTCCTTACAGAAATTGGATACTTACCAGCTGATTGGCCACAAATAGGTGAAGCATTCCTTATTCCAGTTATGCATTTCTACCAACCTGTTGAAGATCAGCAATCTAATCCAATTCCTCAAGTCAAACAAGAAGAAGTCCAAATGCAAGAATTGCAGCCTGTTATCATGGAACCTGAGATTCCTGTAATCGGTCAGCCTGCTAGTCCCACAGTAAGAGAAGCCATTCCTAATCAACTACCTACAGAGGTTAGTCCAGTTGATAGACTCCGCACTTACTATGGTCTTACACAAAGCAGAAGTAGAGAACCAATAACCACTTCGTACACTACACCAACAGCTTTGGAAACACCCACACTACGCAGATCCACACGTAGTACATTAGGTCAACCCCCACACAAACTTGGAGAATGGGTTTAAAATGTAGTGGAACAAATAACCTGTAAGTTTTGTAAATAGCTAACCAGTTTCAAAACCTGTAAAAAGTAGTGTACAGAAGGGTGGAGGAACTGGGCTCTGTCCCAAGTATACTAAGTTGGGGACAGAAAGCGCCTGGTAAGGTATAGAAGGTTAGTACCGGCCTCCCAAGCAGAGACACCCGTAGGGAATGTATAAAGTTTACCGTGTATACCTGGACTTTGCCTTTTTCCCTTTTCATAAACTTTGAACAATTGTCACAGGACTTGTGTGACCACTAACTCTACCTTTTCCAGCCTGCGGCAGATGGACTAGTGCCGTACGGACTGCTTTTCACCTTTTCCACATTTTTCATTCCTTTTCAGTGATTTTTGTGTTTTCTTTAAGACTTTGTAAATTGAATGTTATAAAATGTATAGTGGTAAGTTGTAAAAAGAAACCTTTTTGCTCAGCCGGGAGAACTGAGGTTAACTAAGGGGGAATGTGGCACCCTGGCACCTGTTGGGCACCACAGAAATCCTTAGAGCACAAATGGAGTAAGTAACAGCACAGCAAAACCCACAACACAAACAACACTTAGAACACCTGGTTTCACCCCGAGCCTCTAGGGGGAGCTCCACTGGTGACTTTGAACCAGTTCCCCTATAAATAGAGTCTTGGAGGGAGAAACTTCAGAGTGTGGTAGACGCTACAAGAGCTGCCAGCCTGTGTGAAACCTCCACCCTATGAGGGACACACTAGGCCCGACCAGCCTGTTAGCCAGTGGAGATCCCTGCAATTAGGATAATAGGAAGAAGGAGATCACCTCTCAGGAAAACAGAGTTAACCAGACTCTTTCCAAATTAACCGGTTACTGGAACCGAAGCTGTGAGAGCTGCCCAGCCACCACAGAGAACCAGCACCATCAACAGGAGGTTTAGCCACCTGTTCCACCTGATGCACCCATCCACGAGAGCCCAGGGAAGAGTACGGATCCTGCTCAGACCCTTTTACAGTGCCCTCAGTGCTGTTAACCAGGTGAAACAAGTTCCATTGGAAACACTGCCCGGTCCGGCTGGATTCCACATCCACCCGACCTTAGCACCAGAACTAGAGAAAGGAAGCCTAACACTGCTTGCTGTGAAACTCCAGAAGTGCCAACTTCACTATCCCGGTCCGAGTGTACCTGACTACCATCCAGTAAAGGTACCGCAAAGAGACTTTGTGTGGTTGTGCATTATTCCTGGATTCAGCGCGCAGCATCCCGCAGCTGCCTCACAACATCTTGCGCAGCTCCCGGCTCCGGGGATTCCCGCTCATCCTGTGGGGAGCGTTCCATCTCGCTGTATAACATCCCCCGGAGACCCGAACAGCTCTGGTAAAGTTACCAGAACACCCGCAGGTGGCGTCACGAAGACAAATCACCCCTACTGTTCCGCCATTTCCCTATTGATCTGGACCACCGGGCCTACACCACCGCAGGCGCGGTTCCGTGACTGGAGGAGAAACAACGCCCGCTACGTGTACCCCCGGCTACGGTGAGTCAATTACAGCAGAGGGGCTCTGCAGATCATTACAGCAGAGGAGCTTTGCAGAGCATTACAGCAGAGGAGCTCTGCAGAGCATTACAGCAGAGGAGCTCTGCAGAGCATTACACCTGAGGAGCTCTGCAGAGCATTACAGCAGAGGAGCTCTGCAGATCATTACAGCAAAGGAGCTCTGCAGAGCATTACAGCAGAGGAGCTCTGCAGAGCATTACAGCAGAGGAGCTCTGCAGATCATTATAGCAGAGGAGCTCTGCAGATCATTACAGCAGATACTCTGCAGAGGCGGGAGGGTGCTACCAGCCACAGAAGAGGGGCGGGGGGGTTCTTGGGGTGATAGCAGCTCTGGGTGAGGAGCGGAGGTGCTAGCAGCTATGCTAGCAGTTATAGCTAATGAGCGGTGTTGGGGGGGTGCTCCCGCCTGGGGCTGGGAGGTCTGGGAGCCGGGGCTGCAGAGGAGAGGGGGGGGCGGGAAGAGTTACCCTCCACGCTTCTGTCACAGGGTCACGGGGGCCCCTATTGATGCTTGAGAGGTCCACATCTGACGCTCGGGTAAATGGCAGCGGAGTCTCCTTACATTCTTCTGGTGATCCAGCGATATCCCCGCTGTGATCGCCGGTGAGAGCCCCTTCAGATGCCTCCATATGACTTCCTGGTTCCGTCTCTGTGAGTAGCAGCGGCTTATTGGAGGCGCAACTGGGCGGGAAATACAAATGTATAAAATTTCTGCCCATAAAAGAAATTTTTTACCAAAAAAATGGTACCACTTTTAGTACAAAATTCCTGACATAATCATTCCGCCAGGGAGGTTAAATTAATGTAAATATTAATGTCATGTTATGCTTGCTAAATAAATAATTGTTTCAGTCCTTGAGGACTGAAGTTAACTATTGGGGAAGGTGGCACCCCTGCAGGGATTGCCCCCACATAATAATGTCACCACTGTGTCCCCCACATAACATAACAATGTCACCACTGTGCCCCCCACATAACAATGTCACCACTGTGACCCCACATAATAATACCACCACTGTACCCCCACATAACAACGTCACCACTGTGCACCCTACATAATGTCACCACTGTGCCCCCCACATAATAATGCCACTACTGTGCTTCCCACATAATAATGTCAGCACTGTGTCACCCACATAATAATGTCACCACTGTGCCCCCACATAACAATGTCACCACTGTGCCCCCCACATAATAATGTCAGCACTGTGTCACCCACATAATAATACCACCACTGTGTCCCCACATAATGTCACCACTGTGCTCCCCACATAATAATGTCACCACTGTGCCCCCATATAATAATGTCAATATTTATATGTCCCTGATCCTGGCCGGACCCCTGCCTCATATATATGGGCCACTTCCTGTATATATGTCCCCCCGTCCTGGCTGGGCCGCTGCCTTATATATATATGGGCCCCTTCCTATATATATTCCCCATCCTGGTTGGACCCCTGTCTCTTAAAAATGGGCTCCTTCCTGTAAATATATGTCCCCCATCCTGGCTGGGCCCATGCCTCATATATATGTGCCCTTTCCTGTATATATGTCCCCCATCATGGCTGGGCCCCTTCCTCATATATATTTGGGCCCCTTCCTGGGATATATCCCCCATCCTGGCTGGGCCCTTGCCTCAAATATACAGGAAGGGGCCCATATATATATGAGGCAGGGGCCCAGCCATGATACGGGGCATATATATACAGGAAGGGGTCAATATATATGAGGCAGGGGTCCAGCTAGAATGAGGGACATATATAGGTATCCAGGAAGGGGCCCATATATATGACAGGGGCCCAGCCAGGATGGGAGACATATATATATATATATATATGGGCCCCTTCCTGTTATATGAGACAATGGCCCAGCCACTGTGTCCCCCATCCTGGCTGGGCCCCTGTTATATATATGGGCCCCTTCCTGGATATAGATATGTGGCGCCCCTGCGGCTAGGTGCCACAGAGTAGTATTGCATTTATTATTTATGTGTAATATTATTTTGTAAGTTGCTGGTTTAGGATTTAAATCTTATGGAGTCTATTTTTACACTCACTTAGGACCGCACCACTTAGAGTAGGGGAACTGGTAATATAGTAGGTTCCACGAGTGGGGGCGGAGTTTAGGACTGAGTAAGAGTGACAGTTGACAGTTTACCTCAGACGGTGCTGGGAAGGCAGACAGAGTGGTCAGACCTGGCAGCCCAGCTGAGTGGAGGGTACCCCATCTTTATGTGGGGACCCAGGACAGAAGGCAACGGGCCAGGGCTGGTAGGAGCCAGCTGGTCATGTTGAGGGGACACCGATGACATGGACAACCAAGGCAGCCAGGAGTTCATCCCTGACTGCAAAGCCGACGAGCTGCAGGCCCAACAGGACCGGGTTGCTGACAGCGCCACAAAGTTACCTCTCCCCTCAGGACTGAAAACCAGTTCAGGACACTAGAAGAAACTAAAAGGGACAGACATATACTGCGGTGCTGGAAGGAAGCCTTCTTTATATCTTTTCCGGGTTGCCTTATCCAGACCGGGTAGTGCACAGACCTTGTCTTCTAGATACAGACCGTAGGACTGGCGGGGGAGCTCTGCAAGGGTGGTAAAAGACTGAAAGATCTAGCGAAAGAAAGTAGTAAACCCTGAAAGACAAAGAGAGGACATCTAGAGACTCCATAAGAGAAACCCTGAGTTGGCAACAACACCCTCAAAACCAAACAGTACCATGTTTTGTTATGCCATCAGCCAGTACCGAGTAAAGCAGAGTTAAACTTGAACTGATTTCTGTTATTCATCCTGCCGCAGCCCGGAGGGCTTAACATCATCAACATCATCAAAGCAGGGGGGTAAGAACTGCACCACTATCACCATCACTGTCCTCCCTCACCGTCTCACCACGATAGCTGCCCTGAGGTAAAGCTCCACCTGTGGGGAGCTGTACCACACTTAGCTGCCTCAACCATCACCTCAGTGGCCGGCTGGCAGCGCCGGTACCGTCTTACCGGACTCTACAGGTGGCGTCACGTTCCCCTGTAAATAACCCCTTTAACCCCCACCGTTTACCATCAACATCTGGTTTAATTGATCGCTAGGGCACGGCACCGTGTCCGAGTCCCTCACCCACCCTAGCTCTGGTTGATTCAGATATGTCCCCCATCCTGGTTGGGCCCCTGCATCATCATATATATGGGCCCCTTCCTCATCATATATGGGCCCTTATATATCCCCCATCCTTTCTGGGCCCCTGACTCAAATGTGTCCCACCTTCTGGTCCCAGATCTGAATAATAAAAAAAACACTTTACTCACCTTACCCGATGATCCAGCAGAGTCAAGCACTGAAGAATCCCAGTGACAGAGCTGCTGGCGCAGGCGCGCACACACAGCAGAGTCCTGGAGCGATGACATCATCACCCTGGGACTCTGACCTCCTGTGCACACGCGCCACTACAATCGTTGTGCATAGGAGGCAGTGGTACACAGCAGGGAGATTGCGTCTCTCTGCTGTGTACTGTTCAGCCTCAGAGACTAAGCATATCTGGCACGCTGTGCATGCCAGATATGCTTAGTAGCGGGGCTTTGGTGGGGGACCCACGGGCCCACTGTGTGCGGTCGGAGGGGAGTGTAGGGGGGTGGGGTGAAACTGGCAGGGAAACCAGGACCCAAGGCCTACTGGAGGATCTCCCGAGGCCCCGATGGCCCAGTCCAACTCTGGCTCCACACACCAGGATGGTCATGCATATTAGACTCTATAAACAATGTCATGTGATGGCTCATGTGACTATTTAAAGGGTGGTGGGAGTTGTCAAACATTACCTTACCAACAGCAGCAGAGAAAAACAGATATTAACCCTCACAGGTCTAAAGGAAATAAACCTGTTTTTTTTTTGAACCATCATTTTTATTGATTTTAAAGTGCAAATTTCACAAATGTAATTAACAAATAAACATGTTGCATTCCTTGGTTTGACAGTAATTAAACAATTCACAATACCATTGTGTCTCTCATCTTTCAAGGATATCTCTCACCTCTAATTCCCAAATAATTATCATGGAGTAAGAGTGAAGAGAAAGCTATGCATTTTAAAAAACCAAGATAACGCAATGCCATATTATCTAAAATCAAAAATCTCTACCCAACCTTTTCCCCTGAGTATGTCTATTCTTCTGTAGTTTTTAGATTAACATCCAAGTACCATATAAAATTAGTCACCAAGCCAAATAATCTTTCTTCGCTAATCAGTCATCACATTTTAGTTTTCCCAACGTGCCTCCCAGGTCTTCCAAGGCATACCATTCAGTATGTTTATAAGGTAACATAAATATCCAGATTTCTGTATCGGACAATTCCCTTTCAATAAATGGTCTCCACTTAAGGAAAAATTTTTTCGACAACCTATCCTCATTTCTAAGTATTTCTATGTATTCGAGTGACAGGATTTTTTTTATATTATCTCGAACTAAGTCTAGACCGGAACGAAGTCTTTAAGCCAATTTTGGAGCAAGAGTCTCTTCACCACCATGGCTATCGTATGAAATAAAATATGTGGCTGGCGAGTGCCAACCTTTTCCCCTTGATAATGGAATAACCAAAGCATTGGATTCACCCTGTCTTCAATGTTAAATAGTCTCAAGGTCATCCTCCCGATCCTATCCGAGAAGAAGCGTGTTTCTACACAAGACCATATCCCATGTTCCAAATCCGTTTTATAAGTTTTACATTTGGGGCAGTGTATTCATCTTCCCTGGTTATCTGGTGTGGGTGGAATATTAAAACCTTGAATGGACCCATGCATAAGTCTATATTGGGAGTCTCTCCATCTCTCATTGGTTATGTATTTCCTGACTGTCGCCCATCCTTCCAGTACTTTTTGTGTTAGGTCAGCTTATCATCTTGATAAGATGGAAACGACCCAGCAAGGATAGGGGAAGATTCCTCCACCTGGCCAGCTCTTTTTCGACTTTATTTATGATTGGAGTGAAATTAAACCTATAAATCTGTCCAGTGTTCTTGCTAGATGTATACCTAGGTATTTGATACTCTCTTTAGCTTTCTTTATACCACAAAGTGTATCGTCTGTCAAATTGCCTTTATCTTTTCTAATGAAAATTATTTCACATTTGTTTTTATTTAGGCGAAGGCCAGATGAGCTGCCCTTTCTCTCTATATCAGCAAAAATGGACGGGAGGTCTCTCTCCGGGTGTTGTACAAATAAGATGATATCATCTGCAAATAACAATAGTTTTACTTCTTTGTGCCCTACCTTTAGGCCTTCATATTGGTTATGTGTTTCAAGAAAAATTGCCAGAGGTACAATTGCTAGATTGAAAAGTAGGGGGGATAACGGGCAACCCTGCCGCGTCTCCTTTTCCAGACTAAACGTGTCTGAAAGGAAGCCCGGGATACTAATGCACGCCTTCGGGTTTGTATAGAGGGAACGCAGAAACCACCGAAAGGGTCCCCTCAAGCCAATTGAATCAAAAACTCGATCCAGCCATGACCACCTCACATTATCAAATGCTTTCTCTGCATCAAGGGTGATCATGGCTGGATCCCCTCCTCCCCTCCCAGCCTGCTTTCCCATTACGTCTAAAAGAAGCATCGCTTTCCTAATATTAGTGACAGTCGAGCGCCCTTTGATAAAACCTGCTTGATGAGGCAGAATTAATTTAGGTAATATTTGTGCTAGCCTGTCAGCTAAAATTTTTGAGAGGAGTTTAAGGTCCTGGTTAATAAGCGAGATGGGTCTGTAGCTCGCAGGATCGGTTGGAGGTTTGTCTGTTTTTGGGATTAGTTTTATATGGGCCATATTCATTCTATCCGGTATCGGAGTACCCTGAAGAATGTTGTTGAATAGATCTTTTAGGACAGGAGAGATTTGTTCTTTGAATGATTTGAAGAAAGCACCATTATAACCGTCCGGGCCGGGTGCTTTACTGGGATTTAGTAATTTGATAGTGAGCTCTATTTCTTCTACTGATATGGACCTATTCAGAAATTGTTCATCCTCCCAGTTAATTTGGGTAGTTTAATCGATGTTAGCCACGACTCCCCATCTAATTTCTACCTTCCTCTCTATATAACGAGGCATAGTATTTCCCCAGCGCTTGCGCAATATCTTTAGGATCGGTCCAGACATTGCCATGTCTGTCTTTAATCATCCTGATCGGAGTGGATATTTGTCTACCCTTGGCCAGCCTTGCCAGTAATCGACCAGCTTTGTCTCCAAACCTGTGTAAGTCTAATTCTAGTCTACTTTTGTATAAATCTTCCCGTTTCCCGGCCCATAAGTCAAACTCTTTCTTGGCTATCAGCCAGGCTTCCCTATCTGGGATCGTCATTGTTTCTTTGTATAAAGAGTATGCCCCTCGTACTGTCGCACTAGCTTTTAAATATTGTTCTTTAACCCTCCTCTTAAGTCTCATGCAGTACGCCATGATGTTACCTCGTAATAAAGACTTTGCTATTTCCCAAAATAGACCCGGTCTTTTGCAATCTCATGAACATCCACTTCCGGCACTAGCAAATCCTTAATCGCGCTTTGCATATGATGTGATGATTCACAAGATTGCAGTCACAGTGAGTGACTGCAGTCTTGTAGCCTAAGGCTGGACAACCCTTTTAAGAGCAAGTATAATAACCAATAAATACAAACACGACCACATGCAAACTAACACAGATGAGAATATTAAACAATCACGGTCCTTAAGCTTATCTTGACTTGATTTATTATGGTCCTCAAATATGTTTAACTGTTTATATAAAACATATCATTTACATAAAATGACATTTCACTTTTCATTTGTGCACTTAATTTCGAATTGCCCAAAAAATTATTTGCATTACTTATTTTTTACTTTTTTGTTTTGTTAAAAACCTTAAATAACACAGAGATTTGAGCTAAAGTGGTTTTGTGACTAAATTGCTATTTTGAAAAGAGCTGTAATAAAGGAAAAGACCAACAAACAGAGAAAATATATGTGCTTCTCAGTACACAATATACTTCTGTTCATAATAAATGGCTTGCCATTTGAACAATCATGCAAAATTATTATTACCGCTCCTGAATATTTCAGTGTAGCTTTATTACACAATTTCTGTTTTGACACTCTGATTGGCAATCATATAACAGCAGACCAGAAGAAGCAGAAACAAGATAAATGATTGCACCTGCATAATCATTACTGATGCCCCTCAGCAACTGCCCCTTACTGCATTCAAAAATCCAGAAGGTATTGTGTTATTTTAGCTGCAAATAGAATAAACTTCACAAGAGGCAGTAGATTTATTTCAGTTAACATGAAGAACAACGATTAACTACAAAGCAGTTTAATTGTGTTGTACATAAAATCCGTATTGACTGCAAAATAATAAGCATTAAAACTTAGCATTAGGCATCTTAGAAATTTGAGAAAATGATCAAATAGTGGCTATTTACAGGAGTGAAGAGTCACAGGTTAGAGGCTGTTAACGTCCAGCATATATGCAATTTCTATGCTATCCTACTGAGGCAGGACACTATCTGGTTCACACCATGCATATACAGTCTAAACTCCTAACGAGTAGTAATGTGCAGTAATATTTTTTTGATATATTTCCTTGTATAAATAGAAGAAAATATATTTCTCATCCCCCATCCTCTAACTAGCACATTTAGCCTACGTAATCTCATCACTAGGCAGCGCAACTGAATGATGCTTCAATAAAGGCTCATGGACAGTATTTTGATGCTAATCGTTTCAGCAACCACAAGATGGCAATTTTGCTAGCAATTTCACTGCAATTGTGGTGCAGTGAAATCATGGACACATTGTTCCATTTGTACACGGCAACAAAATAGAACAATGTGTCCATGACTTCACTGCAACCAGCAAATTGCCAGTGAAATTGCTTGCAAAATTGCCGCGTGTGACAGTACCTTACCACTCTTTTTGCTACCGCGGTATGTCTATGTTGCGGAACCATCATAGATGGTACTACTTCATTCTGTTCACAAACGACTGGGGAAATCTTTCATATAAATTGCAGGGCAGATTGCCATTCTAGCTATGTAGTGTACCTCTTACAATGCATATGTGGGCTCCAGTACGTGGGTCGTGCTCTGCAGAGAATGCATGCTAGATTGAACAAACATCGTTCTAATATTAAAAATGGCTACTTACTGCATAGCATTTCAAAACATCTATCCTTGGTACACCAAAAAGATCCACGTTGCTTAAGACTGACAATAATTGATCATATATCTCAGACAGTGAAAAATCTATTCAGCAGCCTAATCAATAAAGAGAGCTATTGGATATTCAAATTAGGAACACTCTGTCTAGGGGCTTGAATCTGACTATAGATAACGTATGTAAATATATACCATTGTAGATTCTTGGATAATATAACGATTCACATGTTTAGTGGTTTTTTTTATTCAGATGATGTCATTGGTTTTTTATACAGATGATGTCATTGGTTTTTTATACAGATGATGTCATTGGAATTATTATTACCGGTATAGGTATTTTGCAGGGGCTTTTAGAATTTTCAGAGAATTTTCAGATACTTTTTATTGCGGTTATATGTATTTTAATAGTTTTTATAGTATTTTTAATTAATTTATTTTCATTTTAGATATTAGTTGTCATGAAAATGTTTTATTTAAGTGATGGATTGGGATATTAGTTTTTAACGCAACGGTTTCTAACTCAGATCAGGATGTTATAGGGTTAAATGACATCATGTAGGATAACAACATTGATTGGTTCCTAATAGTATTTAATGTGTATTGAGGTTCATTAAGCTGTAAATCCACCTGATGAAGACGGCTTACTGCTGTTGAAATGCATTGTGGTGTTTAATAAATAAAAGGTTTGTAAACCTCCATTGTTGCCCGAGCCTCTGTGTGCCCCAGCATTCCGATTCTAACCACAATAATTATCTCCTTCACATTCCTACAACCCTCCGGGGTTGTGTGGTTGGAGCTGCCGGTGGCCACAGATAGCGAAAACCACCACAGGACCATGCAGTGACATAGCAGAAGACGCAGGACCCTGTGATCGGAAGGCGGCTCACGTGACTGATACCCGGAAGTGTGGCAGAGAGGATATGCCGACCAAAGGAACCCGCTCCCGCTGCTCGTTCATCCTGGTTGTGCGGACAGCACAACCTGGACAGGTGAGAGTCTCCCAGTGGTATCGGAACAATGTCCCACTAGGCCACCTGGTAATTTCAAAGGCGCTTCTCTCCCCATTTTTTTTGCGCCAAAGCTAACCGACACTTCTCCATCCTCCTCCTTTAGACCTGTCGTCTGCATTCGACACAGTCGACCACTGCCTCTATTAGAGATCCTCTCTTCCATTGGTATCACCGACCTTGCCCTCTCCTGGATCTCCTCCTACCTTTCCAACTCGCACATTTAATGTCTCCGACTCCACACTACCTCCTCACCCCATCCCCTCTCTGTTGGAGTCGCTCAAGGCTCTGTCCCGGGACCCTTTATTTTTTTCCATCTTATACCCATTGGCTTAGGACAACTCATAAAGTCCCACGGATTCCAGTACCAACTGTACACTGATGACACTCAGATTATTATTATGATTATTATTTATTTATTCCCTCTATACTAGCTGCCCTGGATACAGTCCCAGTCCAGACCTCCGGCTGCGCATTTTTCTCCACTCACGCAAGCTTATTTGGGTTTCTGGGAAAGCTGGGGAGATAGGTTACGTCTGCCAATTTTCCTTGTAGTCTGGGACCCCTTTTTGACAAACCCGGATTTTCCACCAACAATCGGGAGACAGACCTTTTTGTGTTGGTGATCGGATGACTCTCCTTGTCTGGAACATGTAGCGAAACGGCTCTTCGGGCTCTCTGGAGTGGGGGCTCTACGGGACCCAGAGGGAGAGCCGTTATCTTGGTTGGAATTTTCTCAATTGAAGGTATACTTGAGGTCTTTTGGCACGAAGCCTCCCACCAGGCTGGAGACTCTTTTGTATTCATCAGAATCCCCAACTCACATCATTTCTCTCATGTATGGCTTGATCTCGGAGGCAGCTTCCCCCGACACTCCTAATTTTGTTGAGGCTTGGCAGGGAGACTTGCGGATTGACCTCTCTGATGCTGATCGCAAAATGTCGATCTCTTGCAGTTTCCAGGAAACGAACTATAAGATATTGACTAGGTGGTATAGATGCCCGGCCCTTCTCCACAGGATGTTCCCCTCAGTCTCTAGAATGTGTTAGAGATGTGGAGAGGAAGAGGTACTATGCTACACATGTGGTGGCAATGTAGACCCATACGAGCCTTCTGGTTTGAAATATTCTCTGTCTATGAAACTATGTCAGCCACACCCTACACTCTCTCGCCTCAGATTGCACGTTCTTCTTAATTCCTGGGTTCTCTTTCTTTAATTAAACAGGGCCTCTTCCGATTCTGTCTCATGGCAGGCAGAGTCTTAATCCCATGCCACTGGAGATCCATGGTTGTCCCCTCTATCAGCGACTAGGTGACGGAGATGGACAGATTGAGTTGGATTGAGTCCTTAATCGCATACAATAATGACACATGGGATAAACACAAAGGACGAGGACTCCTTGGTGGTTCTTCCGAGATGGTCCTTTGCTGGCCCACTGGTTGCGAGATGCATTGCACAATTAGTTGGGCAGGGGTTAAGTTCACTGCTTCTTCCCTTCCCTCTCTTTTTTTCCTTTCCCTCTTTCCCATTCTCTTCTCTTTTCCTTCTTCTTGGCTCCATTTTCTCTATGTTTTCAGTGCTATATTTTATTTAATTTGATATGCCAATAGTTTAGTTTCTCCCTATTCATGGAGGTCGGCATCCAATATCTCATCTTGTATTGAGACGCTACTTGCTTATTGTGTAATGTTGGCTTTCCTATTGTTTGACTAAAACTTAATAAATATTTTCTGAAAAAAAATTATTATTTATTTATTTACTAGCTGTAGTACCAGGCTACTCCCGGGTTAATAAATAACTGCTGTTAGCTATGACAAAATAGAATTTGAATATGTCATATTAATGACCTGTAGGAAAATAGAAACTGAGCTGTGATTGATTGCTATGGGCAGCCTAATAAATCTCCAGCCAACAGTAAACCCTCCCCCTGGCCGAGCAGTATATGTTACCTCACACATACACATAATAGACAGCTCATGTGACTGACATCTGCCTTAATTCCCTATATGGCACATGTGTTGCACATTGGCTGTTTTTAATCAGATGTTTATGTTTTAAAGATAGCACACATGTGAGGCAAGTTGTGTGAGGTGATTTGTGCACATCTGTGTTTCTCTGTGTGGTGTGTGTGTCCCTGGGGTGTGTATGTGTGTGTCCCTGTGGGGGGGTCTGTGTGGTGTGTGTGTGTATCTGTGTTGTGTGTGTCTCTTTGTGGTGTGTGTCCTTATGGGGTGAGTGCATGTGTCCCTATAGGGTGTGTATGTGTGTGTGTCCCTGTGGGGGGGGTGTCTGTGTGGGGTGTGTGTGTCTCTGTGTTGTGTGTGTCTCTTTGTGGTGTGTGTGTGTCCCTGAGGGGTGAGTGCATGTGTCCCTATAGGGTGTGTATATGTGTGTGTCCCTGTGGGGGGGTCTGTGTGGTGTGTGTGTGTCTCTTTGTGGTGTGTGTGTCCCTGTGGGGTGAGTGCATGTGTCCCTATAGAGTGGCTATGTGTGTGTGTCCCTGTGGGGGGGGGTCTGTGTGGTGTGTGTGTCTGTGTCATGTGTGTCTCATTGTGGTGTGTGTGTCCCTGTGGGGTGAGTGCATGTGTCGCTATAGAGTGTGTGTGTCCCCTTGGGAGTGTGTGTGTGTCTCTGTGTTGTGTGTGTCTCTTTGTGGTGTGTGTGTGTTTGTTCGGGTGCGTGGTGAGTATCCAATGTTGGGGCTGCACCTTAGCGACTATACACTTGCTGTTACTCTTTGTGTGCGTGTGGTGTGTATACATGTCCCCGTGCGTGGTGAATATCTCATGTTGGGGCCCCACCTTAGTGACTATATGCTGGTATATGCTGTTAGTCTTTGGCGCTGTCATTAAGCCCCTCTCATTCACAACTGTCAACTGGTAACTGTCACTTTTTCCCCATTATGTAGTTAGGGGCAAAATTGTTTGGTGAATTGGAATGCGCGGGGTTAAAATTTCGCCTCACAACAGAGCCTATGACGCTCCTGGGGTCCAGACGTGGGACTGTGCAAAATTTTGTCTCTATAGCTGACAGCTGTCGATTTTGCTCCAACTCTTTTCCATTCACTTTTTCCCCATTATGTAGATAGGGGCAAAATTTTTTGGTGAACTGGAACGCGCAGGGTTAAAATTTCGGCTCACAACATAGACTATGACGCTCCCGGGGTCAAGACGTGTGACTGTGCAAATTTTTGTAGCTGTAGCTGGCAGCTGTTGATTTTCCTCCCACACGTTTCCTTTCCCTTTTTCCCCATTATGTAGATAGGGGCAAAATTGTTTGGTGAACTGGAACGCGCGGGGTTAAAATTTTGCCTCACAACATAACCTATGACACTCTCAGGGTCCAGACGTGTGATTGTGCAAAATTTTGTCTCTATAGCTGACAGCTGTCGATTTTCCTCCAATATTTTTCCATTCACTTTTTCCCCATTATCTAGATAGGGTCAAAATTGTTTGGTGAACTGGAATGCGCAGGGTTAAAATTTCACCTCACAACATAGCCTATGACGCTCCCGGGGTCGAGACTTGTGACTGTGCAAAATTTTGTGGCTGTAGTTGCGACGGTGTAGATGCCAATCCCGGATATACACACATACACACACATATACACACACACATACACACATTCAGCTTTATATATTAGATAGAGCACTATTGATTCCATGGTGCTGTACATGAGAAAGGGTTACATACAAACAAGTTAAAAATACAATGAACAAATTAACAGTGACAGATGGTGGTGTGAACAAAGTTTACAGACCTGTTCACATTGTGATCCAGCTCAGTATCAGTTCTTAACAGTGACAGACTGATACAGAGGGGAGAGAGGACCCTGCCTTTGCGTGCTTACATTCTACAGGGCTACGGTGTTCATTTTAGGACATGGTCATTTATCGAAGTCAAAGTCAAAAAAAGCTGTTCCTGATGGTTGATTATGACTTTGACTTGGACAAATGACATTACTAAATGACTTTGACTTTGATAAATGACTCTGACTTTGATAAATGACTCTGACTTTGATAAATGACTTTGACTTTGATAAATGACTTTGACTTCGATAAATGACTTTGACTCTGACTTTGATAAATGAATTTGACTATGACTTTGATAAATGACTCTGACTTTGACTCTGACTTTGATAAATGACTTTGACTTTGATAAATGACTTTGACTTCGATAAATGACTCTGATTTTGATAAATGACTTTGACTATGACTTTGATAAATGACTCTGAGTTTGATAAATGACTCTGACTTTGATAAATGACTTTGACTATGACTTTGATAACTGACTATGACTTTGACTCTGACTTTGAGAAATGACTTTGACTTTGAAAAAATTTGATAAATTACTTTGACAAATGATACTTCACTTCTCAAACATCAAATTATGATTTATCACTATATCATGTGTCTATTCACTAACATAATGTATTAAAAAAAAAATTCTACAGTGGGTCCATTATGGATTAGAACCATCAACGCTCGCTTCCAAAGGTTAAAAGCTTATCCACTAGCCCATTAAGCCAGCTACTATAACAGCCTGATCTTTTTAGACTAAGATGAATAACCTGCACACAGCCTGTGTGCAGACATTTTTTGACAATGACGTCTGAGAGCTTCTGAGTTATCGTGGTCACACTCAAAGTCAGACCTCACTTTCATTTCTCATGGAAGTTAGCAGCATAATCAAACTACAAATCCCCAAGCAGTGCCAATGTTTCCTAGTTTGTTTTTCTTAAGTTATTATAGTTAATAATATTAATATTATCATCTGAAACCAAAATAATGTAAAAAAAATGTTTCCTTTGAAACACTAATTACTGTATTTACCATTGTCTGTAAATTTCTATAATTGGTTACGAAATAATTTAACATAATATAATAATAATAATATGTTTACCACTGACTGTACATTTGTATAACTTTTTAGGAAACTGTTTAAGAAAATATAATAATAAAAATGATTATTATTATTATTATTATTATTATTATTAAATAATTAATAATCCACTACATCGATTTGAACACCAAAGATGCAGACCTGCAAACATTTTAATTTATCACTATATTTTATGTCTATTGACTACCATAATTTATTACAAAAAAATAATCTATAGGAGGTCCAGCAGGGATTTGAACCAGCAATGCTGGATTCCAAAGGCAAAATGCTTTTCCACCAGACCACCAAACCAACTGTTACAAAGCAGAGATTTTGTTCGCCTAAGAAAATGAACATCTAGGCAGCCTGTTTGCAACCTGAGTCTGACAATGATGTTTGAGAAGTCATTTCTCGTGGTCAGAATCAGAATCACTTCTGAAAATCACATGACCTCAATGTGTCACAGAGGCTTGCCAGTGTAAAGAAGGTTCACATCCCCAAGCAGTAGCAGGAGTTTCTAATTATTATTTTTTTTTATTTAAAGGTATTATTGTTTTTATTATTATTATTATTATTAGTATTATTATACTTTCCAACAAAAAAAATGCCTTCCATTCATTTAGCCTGTAAATGGACAACATGGCAGAAACCAATCATTACTATGTTATGATGATTATTATAATCTAACAAACTACAAATAAAACATTAGTGTAAATTGTGTATTAAACAACCAAATTTAGAAGACAAAAAATATATATAAAATAATAATTAATTTAAGTCCGGGGGGATTTGAACCCAAGGTGCAGGAGTTCTCACTTGCACCAGAGGCAGGAGCCTTAACCATTAGGCCACTCAGTAATATGAGTAACTTCTCGGGTGTGTTTGCTGAAGAGACCAAACGTGCAGACTAGGTGCAAAACATCTGATGATCTTGATGTGTATTTTACTGAGATATCATTGTGTCGTGTGAAAATCATACATTAAGGTCACAGAACAGTTTATGTCTGCATTGAAAGGCATATAAGCAATGAAAAGATGTCTGCCTCTATTAAGTGCCTATAGTTTAGTGGTGGATGGGGAATGGGTTTTGTGTTGGAGACTTTGGGGTTAAAATGTGCAGTTCAGGACATGTAAATTGTTTATCATTAAGTTATTGTTGTTATTTGAAAACAAATCATGGTATAAAAATTGTTGAAATGTGGGTTTTAAATAAAGCAAGGTCCATTGTGTCCGGCCTCACAGAAAAAAGGGGTTAAAGCTTTTGTGTATGGAAAAAATATTTTCATTTTTTTGTGTGAGAAGTGAAGTGTCATCTGTGAAAGTGATTTATCATACTCGGGTATGAGAATGAAACACAAAGTGAACACTTTGTTCTTGTACATTTTTTTTGTTGGAAAGTATAATAATACTAATAATAATAATAATAATAATAATAATAATAAAAACAATAATACCTTTAAAAAAAAAAAATAATAATAATTAGAAACTCCTGCTACTGCTACTGCTTGGGGATGTGAACCTTCTTTACACTGGCAAGCCTCTGTGACACATTGAGGTCATGTGATTTTCAGAAGTGATTCTGATTCTGACCACGAGAAATGACTTCTCAAACATCATTATCAGACTCAGGTTGCAAACAGGCTGCCTAGATGTTCATTTTCTTAGGCGAACAAAATCTCTGCTTTGTAACAGTTGGTTTGGTGGTCTAGTGGAAAATCATCTTGCCTTTGGACTCCAGCGTTGCTGGTTCAAATCCCTGCTGGACCTCCTATAGATTATTTTTTTTTAATAAATTATGGTAGTCAATAGACATAAAATATAGTGATAAATTAAAATGTTTGCAGGTCTGCATCTTTGGTGTTCAAATCGATGTAGTGGATTATTAATTATTTATTATTAATAATAATAATAATAATAATAATAATAATAATCATTTTTATTATTATATTTTCTTAAACAGTTTCCTAAAAAGTTATACAAATGTACAGTCAGTGGTAAACATATTATTATTATTATTATATTATGTTAAATTATTTCGTAACCAATTATAGAAATTTACAGACAATGGTAAATACAGTAATTAGTGTTTCAAAGGAAACATTTTTTTTACATTATTTTGGTTTCAGATGATAATATTAATATTATTAACTATAATAACTTAAGAAAAACAAACTAGGAAACATTGGCACTGCTTGGGGATTTGTAGTTTGATTATGCTGCTAACTTCCATGAGAAATGAAAGTGAGGTCTGACTTTGAGTGTGACCACGATAACTCAGAAGCTCTCAGACGTCATTGTCAAAAAATGTCTGCACACAGGCTGTGTGCAGGTTATTTATCTTAGTCTAAAAAGATCAGACTGTTATAGTAGCTGGCTTAATGGGCTAGTGGATAAGCTTTTAGCCTTTGGAAGCGAGCGTTGATGGTTCTAATCCATAATGGACCCACTGTAGAATTTTTTTTTTAATACATTATGTTAGTGAATAGACACATGATATAGTGATAAATCATAATTTGATGTTTGAGAAGTGAAGTATCATTTGTCAAAGTAATTTATCAAATTTTTTCAAAGTCAAAGTCATTTCTCAAAGTCAGAGTCAAAGTCATAGTCAGTTATCAAAGTCATAGTCAAAGTCATTTATCAAAGTCAGAGTCATTTATCAAACTCAGAGTCATTTATCAAAGTCATAGTCAAAGTCATTTATCAAAATCAGAGTCATTTATCGAAGTCAAAGTCATTTATCAAAGTCAAAGTCATTTATCAAAGTCAGAGTCAAAGTCAAAGTCATTTATCAAAGTCAGAGTCAAAGTCATAGTCATTTATCAAAGTCATAGTCAAATTCATTTATCGAAGTCAAAGTCATTTATCAAAGTCAAAGTCATTTATCAAAGTCAGAGTCATTTATCAAAGTCAGAGTCATTTATCAAAGTCAAAGTCATTTAGTAATGTCATTTGTCCAAGTCAAAGTCATAATCAACCATCAGGAACAGCTTTTTTTGACTTTGACTTCGATAAATGACCATGTCCTAAAATGAACACCGTACAGGGCATTGGGGCTCAGATCTACCTCTCTGACCCAGACGTCACCTCTCTGCTGTCCAGAATCCCAGAGTGTCTATCAGCCATATCCTCCTTCTTCTCCTCTCGCTTCCTTAAACTAAATGAAGACAAAACTGAACTCACCTTCTTTCCCCCATCTCGTGCACCTACCTTACCTGATCTATCTATCTATCTATCTATCTATCTATCTATCTATCTATCTATCTATCTATCAGCGTGTAACGCTGGTATATTCAGAGTGCAAAGCGTCCCTTGAGGCTCCTTCCAGCCTCTTAGTACATACGGTTAATAAGTGGGTCACAGCACTTCTTTCCAAGGTTGTATGTGTTTATTCCAGCCTGGCACAGATGGCAACGTTTCGGACCTGTCAGTCCTTCTTCCAGCAACCACAATACATTTAGAGCAGTCTTTTATGCACCTTTGGCTAATTACATCACTTTCTTGTATCTAATTTACATAAATTCATTTACATAATCATACCCATCACCTAATTCATAACCAAACAAATAAATAACGTGACTATGTATCATTTTCTACAGTAATATGAAGTTCATACTCTTTGTTCTTATATATTAGTCACTTCTATGCTGAGATAAAACAGCTCTATGTAATGTTTCACCAATCTGTTTTTACTCTTATTAGCTGCATGTCATTATATTACAGTATTGTACTCATTGGGAGCGGCTTACCGGGTTCCTGTATCTCGGCATGTGTTTATCGGCGTCCCGGAAATGCCTGCAGCGTGTATGCCACTCGGCCCCCACCTTTGCAAGCGTGGGAGCCGCGCTGTGCGTGCGCGGTGACGTCAGAGCGTCCGCGCATGCGCATATCCCTAACTCCGTCATCCTCCATCTTTGTTGGGGCTTTCTCTCGATCTCCGCTGTACAATGCTATGTGTCCGGGAGTGGTGGAGGTACATAGATGATGTGTTCCTCATATGGAAGGGTGATGTAGAGGAGCTCGAGGATTTTCATAAGTACCTCAATACAGTAGACACCAGCATCAAGTTCACTATGGTTTATTCAAAAACGGAGATACAGTTTCTCGATGTGAATGTTGAGCTGGAAGGAGGGAGTTTGAATACTATTCTACATGTGAAACCAACAGACAGGAACAGGCTGTTGCTTTTTGACAGTAACCATCCTATTGAGATGAAAAAGGGCCATACCTAAAGGACAGGTCGAACGAGTAAGGCGTATTGTAAGTGATGAGGAGAAAAGGGAGGAGGCAGTCACTAAGTTGATAAACAAATTTAGAGATAGGGGCTACCCAGAGGAAGTCCTGAAAAGGAGTAGGGACCAACGTAGTAAAGAGAGAACCACCCAGAAGAAAAATTGGAGGTTACCAGTCGTGACGACTTTTGGTGAGGAGTCTAAGGAGATAACTCAGGCAATAAAAAGGAACTGGCAGATTCTTAGCAATGGCTTACCAGAAATAAGGGAATTCAAGGAACCACCGCTCTTCTCATTTAGAAGGGGTCGGAGCCTGAAGGATCGCCTGGTACAGTCAGACATTGGATCTTTTAAGCGGCAGACCACGCTGACAGGCATAACAAGAACAGGGAATTATCCGTGTATAGGATGTGTTAACTGCCAGTTGATGAAAAAGGGAAATTCATATGAGGTTAAAGGAAGAACATACAGGATACAACAATTTTTCACATGTGCCTCTGACCATGTAGTGTACCTATTAGAGTGCCCGTGCAGAGAATTTTATGTGGGTGAGACCACCCTAGAGTTGAGGATCAGGATGAGCCAGCACAGGTATAGCATCAGGAAAAAGATAATGAATTTACCAGTGTCGAAACACTTCACAGAGGCAGGGCATGAGGAGTGGGATTTAAGAGTTAGAGCAATAGATGGGGTACCAGTGATGAGGAGAGGAGGTGATCGAGAGAAACAACTGAAAATACAGGAACTGAAGTGGATAAAAAAATTAGGCACTTTGAAGCCTGGTGGCCTAAATGTAGACTACAAGTTAGGATTTGCCCTTTAAAAAGCAGGATCGGAGTCTCTTTCATAATAGATTGTATACACTTTTTAACCACGATTGGATTTTAATATAAGTTTTAAGAGGACACAGAGATATTAACACTAATTTTCTAAATTGTTTTATAGAAAAGTATGAAGATACGGGAATCAGAAGAAGATCACAAAAATGCTGATAGAGTCTACACAGTGTTGAAGGAATGGGAGCGGCGTTATAGGGAGCACTGTATGGTAATTACAAACAACATGGCGCACTAAACAGACATCCACCTTTGGGAGGCCTTATTTTAAAGTAAGAATTCTTTTTATAGAACTATTTTAAGAGACACTTATTTATAAAGAATTATTCACATTAGTATAATAGAGCACATTGTCACTTTGTGACCAGAATAAGAGGATAAAGGGACAACAGGTATACCCCTAAATAGCCCCACTTATGAAGGGTTAATGATAGAGGCTTGGTTAGAGCCAAAGGAGATAGACAGAAGCCCTAGTGAGGTAAAGAGGGTGTTTAATAAGACCTGAGAGAGCCCTATATGAAAGAAGGTCACCCTAAGTAAATTTGCACAGTATAATAATACATATTATTCTAGACATAAGCACTTTAATATACTTTATTCTAAATAAGCACCTTAATATAAAGAGGTTTTTATATTTATAAGCAATGTATATGCACTGAGCACTTAGTATGTAAGATCAAGCACAATGCACATAGCATTGTACAGCGGAGATCGAGAGAAAGCCCCAACAAAGATGGAGGATGACGGAGTTAGGGATATGCGCATGCGCGGACGCTCTGACGTCACCGCGCACGCACAGCGAGGCTCCCACGCTTGCAAAGGTGGGGGCCGAGTGGCATACACGCTGCAGGCATTTCCGGGACGCCGATAAACACATGCCGAGATACAGGAACCCGGTAAGCCGCTCCCAATGAGTACAATACTGTAATATAATGACATGCAGCTAATAAGAGTAAAAACAGATTGGTGAAACATTACATAGAGCTGTTTTATCTCAGCATAGAAGTGACTAATATATAAGAACAAAGAGTATGAACTTCAGATTACTGTAGAAAATGATACATAGTCACGTTATTTATTTGTTTGGTTATGAATTAGGTGATGGGTATGATTATGTAAATGAATTTATGTAAATTAGATACAAGGAAGTGATGTAATTAGCCAAAGGTGCATAAAAGACTGCTCTAACTGTATTGTGGTTGCTGGAAGAAGGACTGACAGGTCCGAAACGTTGCCATCTGTGCCAGGCTGGAATAAACACATACAACCTTGGAAAGAAGTGCTGTGACCCACTTATTAACCGTATCTATCTATCTATCTATCTATCTATCTATCTATCTATCTATCTATCTATCCCAAAAAATGATATCACTCTTTGCCCTATACCTGAAGTCCGCTGCTGTCTCCCCAATATATCTCTGAACTAATCTCCCCATATCATCCAACTCGTAATCTTCGATCCTCCCAAGACCTCTTTCTTTCCTCCACACTTGTACATTCCTCATCTAACCGCCTGCAAGACTTCGTACGAGCATCCCCCAACCTCTGGAATTCTGCGTCTCAAAACGTCTGACTATCCCCTACACTTGGAACCTTCAAGTGGAACCTGAAAACCCATCTCTTCAGAACAGCCTACAACCTGCAATGACCATGGTGCCACCTCACCACCACTGGACCTAGCGCTCCACCACCGCCAGAGCAGACCCAACCTACTGTCTCCCTCCCGATTGCCCTGTAGAATGTAAGCCCGCAAGGGCAGGGTCCTCTTTCCCCTCTGTATCAGTCTGTCACTGTTATTTGTTCATTGTATTTTTAACTTGTTTGCATATAACCCTTTCTCATGTACAGCACCATGGAATCAATGGTGCTCTATAAATTAATAATAATAATAATAATAATAATAATAATAATAATAATAATCATAACCTTCCACTCCCATCTCCAGGACTTCTCTCATGCTGCAACAACTGGGAGACATGTATATACATGTAAGGGGCTCATATACATGAGGAAGGGGCCCAGGATGGGGGACATATCTATCAGGACGGTGTCATATATACCAGAATAAAGATTGGGGACATTCCATACAATATATACCAGGATAGGGTACAGTATTTTTCAGGATAGAAGACATATATATCATGATGGGCCCAAGATGGGGACATATATGCCAGGATGGGGACATATATACCTGTAAGAGGCGCAGGATAAGGAATATTTGTACAGGATGAGCGACATCACTACACAATGAAGGGAACAGGGGAGCAACACATGTTCTTATAAGATTTAGAAAGCTACAAGGGCCCATACATTTGACAAGCAGGGGGGTGGGAATGGGGGGGGGGAGACATATCCAAATGTTGAATTGGGTTCATCAGACTCCAGTTACACCACTGCTGTGGGGGCTGTTATATAATGTGGTAGACATTTTGCAGTGTGTGAACTATAGTTTTGAGGTAGCTGTGGACTCCTCATACTGTGTATAGGGGAGGTGTAGAGGGAATCATACTTTATATAGGGAACATATATGGGCTATGTACATGGGGGACTCAGGAGGCATTGTTAAATGTTAAGCAGGTACTTAGACATTCTTGTTATAGGGACACTCAGGGTATTGTGATCTTATTGTCACATGCAGTGGTGACATTATTATGTGGGGGCACAGTGGTGACATTATGTGGGGGCACAGTAGTGACATTATGTGGAAGGCATGGTGGAATGCAGCATGGGATGTGACATTAAACAATTTTTATTCTTCTTCAATTGATGCCACTTTCCTGGTATCTGGCCCTAATCTTTTTTTAAATGTGGAAACTCTTCTTGGGATCTCTTTCTTGTCTGTTTTCTTGAATTTAGTAGGCCTCTGTGAGCACCATGACTATACGTGTCACTCATCTCTCTGTTCCTAAATAATGATGAAGCTTGGAATACTGGGCCAGGTCTTCTCCCATGAATTAATAATACACCATAATAGAAAGGTTTTCTGGGGAATAGATGACACTTTTCCTTGTATCTGACTCTAATTTGAGCTTCTTTTTAAGATTTTATTTTGCCCATGATTTTGCTTCCTGTTGATTTTCAATGGGGTTTGGATGTTCAGGAAATTATTTGCCAAACAAATGCTAAACTGACGAGCCAAACCGGACTTCAAAAGGTTTGCTCATCTCCACTCAGAAATGGTGGCAGCATGTAGGACATTATACTGCAGCACAGAGAACATTAGTCAGCATCACTGAGCAATGTAGCTGTAAATCATTCACTGGGTTGGGATGACCACGTACTAAAAATCTGCAATATGATTTTCTCCTGACACAGTAATGTTGCTTAGCTAGCTTACCTTCCACGCCGTCAGGCCACGGCGATGTGGGGCATGCATCCCAGATGGTGCTTGTAAGTGGACCCACTGGACCATAGGAGGCACCTGGGCCTGCCCGGACTAGGGAAGGGCAGCGACCGCAGTCTGTGACAGCTAAACATGTTGGTAAGGTGGTAACATGCAGGACTAGAGGACTCCACACAACTTCAGGTATTAAGAAACATAAAGTTTACTAGACAGCGTCACAATACAGAATACAAGACATTACAATGCCAGGCTCCCGATTCTGCACATCATGCAAGGGTTACATCTCAGGTAGGCATTGGGACACAGGCGCAAGATGGGGAGCACAGGTCCAGGAACACTGACTTTGCAACTTAGGACTTCGGCTGGTCAGATCCAAGATCCACAGGCAGAGCCATCACCGGTATACAAGGCTGGATACTCCCAGGAACACGGAAGAGGAGCCCCTCCAGGAATACGAATGAAAATAGGAGATATCTGCTGCAACACTGACACTAAATGTGTACAATTCATAAATGCAATGAGCGGCTGAGCTGTACAGCTAATATAAGAAACATGATAAAATGTATTATTGCAAACACTGCCCTAAAATATATTGCAAATTGGAAGACTTAGCTTCAGCATTGGCCACTGCGGAGTGCCCGGTGAGTAATGACAAGGTGCTTCCATCTCACCGGGTCCTACCACTATGACTAACAGAGTTGTGCAATGTGAATGGGTTTATATGCCCTTATTTTTAATTGAAAAAGGAAAAGTGTGAGCTGGACTTCAACAAGATGGAGACCCAAGACCACAGAAAAAAAGCAGTATAACAAACATGTGGAAGTACACTGCTATAAAAAGGTAATAATAAAAAGCAAGTGCTTAGTAGAAAACAGCATCAAAAACAAGGTACTTAGTTAATACGTTTATTGCAAAAAATGTACGTAAGCCGTTCCACCTTGACACAGTGACCCTTATCAGACTGGTCCTATCTAACTAATTTAAAACCTGATCCTGTATAAATATACCTCATGGATGCAGGGTGAAGACAGGCCAGAGTCCAATATGGACACAGTGCAGCAGACAGCACTTTATGTGCCTGGCTCAGAAAAGGAGGGGTGGGGCACTCCCTGTCTTACTAAACAAGAGAATAAATGAAAAACTGCAACTGAGCCAGGGCACAATGTGAACTAGTCTGTAGGACTGCGTTCACACCACCACATAACTAGACCACAGAAAAAACAGGTGTAACAAACATGTGAAAGTAGACTGCTATAAAAAGGTAATAATAAAAAGCAGCATCCTTACATGTAACAGACAACATTATCCCAGCTAGTTAGAGGAAAAAAGAGCATTGGGTAAGAGCAAAGACATGCACTGTAATGCCGGGGAAACAAGGTACAAACTGACTGCCATTAGATCTCCCTTTGCATGTTCTTGTATTCTGCTTCTCTCTCTTCCTCCTGTCTCTGTAGACTTTACTAGGTAGCTGTAATCTGATACTTCATTGAGTTTACAGCCCCTCTTGTTTTCACGAAGATGAAGGAAGTTAAGCAGCTTTTCAGAGTGAATAATAAGGAGAGGGATGTGATTAATAAGTGGAGAAAATGCATGTTTCTCTGATAAGATATATTGCAAAGTTTCTTATACTTGCTTGTATTATTGATTTTTGTAAAAGTTGTTGAAATGCTAATGAACATTTAAAGTGTAACCATTGTTTTATTTTATTTTTCTATTAATCAATAGTACTCATAAGATAAACAACTTTTTTAATATAATTTATTAGACAAATTAGCTTCTTTCTCTGCCAGAATTGATCAGTCATTATCAAAATTCTTAAAGAGAACCTGACCCCTAAAAATCAGCCCCCAGACCATTTATACCTGTCCCTGCACCTCCAGGAATGCATTGTAGGCATCCCTTTGAGTAAAAAAAAGTGTATTTGTAAAGTCTCTATAAATGATTTTATTACCTTGATTTCTGCGGCTTATCAGTGCTTGAGAAGTCACACAGGGCATTCCCTGTGGCTTCTCAGCGCCGCATGCAGTTCAATTATTCACGCCCAGATGCACGTGCTAAGGCAGTGTGAGCTCCCTCGCCCCCCTCCATGGGCGGTATAGCCTGTATGATGCAAATCACGTCATATCCATATCACAGGACTTCGCGCTGCGCATTGCGCATGCGTGAGTTTGCTCTACGGCAGCTAGTCTGGGATTAGCTGCCACAGAGTCAACTCGCGCATGTGCAATGCATAGCGCGAAGTCCTATAATATGGATGTGTCGCCCCAGGGTGTGGGGTACTCGGGTATCAGGCGGCAAAAAGGGTTAACGGTGTTACGGGGAATGGCAGACGCGCCTGATCCCGTGTCCCGGGGGATGGCTCTTTTGAAAAGGGGGTTTATGTACAAGGCATTATTTACAAAGTTAGTTGTCGTGATACCACCTGCAGTTTCTGGTGAGTAGCACCAGCGCCTCCACAGCTCGCCGGAGGTCGGTGGTATTGCGGCTGAGATGTTGTAGTCCTCCGCAGGCAGGACTGGGACCTCCGGGGCAGCGTTCCTGTGAAATAGAACAAGTTCATGTAAAGAAGATACAGCAGAGTCAAAGTCACTTCACTCCGGGTACTTTACTGGAACTTTAGCAGCAATGGTTACAGTCCTCAGTGCAGTAAGATGTTAAATGACAAGTAGCTAACAGGTGGCTGCAAGCGGATCCCAGGTGGTAGGATGGAGTCCGCAGTGTGTGCCTTTTCTCCATCAATTCTTTCCTACTTCCCAGTAGTTGTGTGAAGTCTGACCCCATAAAGTGGATCTGGCCTCCTGCTGTCTCTCACTCTCCTCGCTCCTGTCGGGTTACCTTCTGCTGGCCGACCGCCAAACCATCAAGCGGTGCCTGGTACCCTCTTGTGGTCACTTAAGAGTCTGGGCAGTATATATATATATACCCCTAGTTCACCGGATTTTCTGTGGTCCTTGGAGGATCCCACAGGTGCAGACTCCTGTGCCCGGTAAGCTGTTGTGGATGTACTTTTCCAAGTCCCTTCCTTCCCCAACTGGCTGTCTGCGCCTGAGATCTTCCCTTCTCTTGGTCTCTCACTCTTTCTATTTTCCTCCTTCTCTGACTGTTCCAGACCCTCTCTCCCTCTCGCCCCAGAAGAGGGAGACTATTCTTGCTCCTAGTTTGCCATTCTGCTGAAAGACCTCCTTTCTCTCCCTGGAAGTGGTTTTTATTCCCTCCCGAGTACCTCCCACCATGTGATCTAATGTGGGGGTGCTTGTATGTAGGTTCCACCCATCAGCCTGAAATCTACTTGCATCTGGAGTATCTGCACCGCTTTTATGGGTGCAGTACCCCTCTGTGACGCCTGCTTTGCGGGGCGTCACATGTATATGACGCAATTTGCATCATACAGGCTATACCGCCCATGGAGGGGGGCGAGGGCACTCACACTGCCTTAGCACGCCCATCTGGCGTGAATAATTGATCTGCATGTGGCACTGAGAAGCCACAGGGAACATCCTGTGTGACTTCTCAAGCACTGAGAAGCCACAGAAAGCAAGGTAATAAAAACACTTTTAGATACTTTACCAATACCCTTTTTTTACACAAAGGGATGCCTACAATGCATTCCTGGAGGTGCAGGGACAGGTATAAATAGTCTGGGGACTGATTTTTAGGGGTCAGGTTCCATTTAAGTCTGAGATAAAATCTGTATTTGGTGAAGACTCACATTACTGAGATAGGAGATGTCAGTTGTTACTGATGATATTCTATGATGACAGGAGGAAGGAGGAGCTAGAGGCATAGAATCTCATCAGTAACAACTGCCATCTCCTATCTCAGAAATGGGAAAGTCTTCACTGAATACAGATTTTATCTCAGAATTGAGTATTTTGACAGATCAGATTTATTTAATTATATATATTACAAAGTTGCTTATTTTTAATTGTCCATTTAATTTATGAAATAAAAATAAAACAACTTCTACACTTTAACTGTTTTTGTGTGAACTTTGTTTCCTGTATAGTTAATATCAACCACTAATGGCAGCCACTTCGTCCCTATTAATTGAAGGCTATTAGGCTGCATTGTCATGAAAAGTAAGATAATTCTTTTCTAGTGATGAGGGAGGGTAATCGTTAC
This sequence comes from Allobates femoralis, assembly GCA_033576535.1. NCBI lineage: Eukaryota > Metazoa > Chordata > Amphibia > Anura > Aromobatidae > Allobates > Allobates femoralis. Next base: position 328,272,287 of record JARQOC010000004.1, on the reverse strand, counting down.
TATTCGCTACTCACACATATGGTCCATTATTTGCAATATTCGTTACTTGGCGAGTAACACTGGTGCTCATGAGTGGTGTGTCGATCTTGAGCAATCTGACACAAATTGACAGCTCACTTCAGTACACAAAGGGAGTCAGCACCTCAGTGAGAGCAGATTGAATGGTAGGCTCTGTCTGGGGTGTACAGCAAAAAGTTGTGTGCAGTGAAAATGGAAAAGAGCCCACCTTGCCGCCCTTTCACAGAAATGCTCGTTTTATGGCTGGCTGTGTGTGGGTATCATTAATTGACTAACATTGGAGTCGCTATTCAGACGAGTATGCGAGTATTACAAAGTACTCGTAAAGAGTATAGTGATTATGAATATTTCGATCCTCACTCATCCCTTTTCTCTTCCTTTACATTGATTCGTTTGCCTTGCTATACTAGTCCATATACATGATTTAAAGGTTGTATTTTATGTTGTCTTTCGATTGCGTTTATAAACATTTTCAAAATGTTTTCACTATATTTAAAGCATAATATGATGATACTGATATTTATTTCTGGAATTCACAAAAAAATAAGTTTTTGTTTGAGTCTTTCAGTATCTCTAGGCCACTTGTGTGTTTTGGAATATTTATCAGCCATGACTTACTATCTACTGAAACTGCCAGAAGGGAAGACAGCTGGTGTTTTTTACACTGTAAATATGCTATCCATCTAAACGTGGGTGGCGTAAACTCATTTTGTTCTAAAAGAACTTGCAGGCCATGAAGTGAACTTACAAAGGCAGAATCTGTACAGCAATAATTTGATGTTAATAGTCACATTTGCTATGAGTGCAGCCTGTGATGTTGTAAAAGAAGATAGTGATTTAAGGAATATTAGTCATCCGCTGCTCTACCAACATAATGTTTCTGGTCTAAATTAGCAATGAAGTTATGTTCTGACTGCTTACGTGCTCTTTTAGTGATCTTTCCAATGTTTTGAGTTCTCAGATATTAGGATGATACTTGAAGGGAATGTGTCATAAAAAAGCAACAATTAAAAAAATGTAAGATATTACTGTTTATTAGAGTTCATTATTCTTTGCTAAATTATATATTTTAATGGTCTAAAATATGAAATTATTTTCAAAGTTCTGATATTTTCAACATTTTATCGCAAGAGGGAGCAGCTGCTGACATTTGTCATGAAAACATAGTGTAAGGCTGTGTTCACACATTGCGTATTTTGCCGCGTTTTTTTACGTGCGCTTTTCAAAATACGCAATGTGCCTTTTGTCTGCCTGCAAAGTGAATGTGAAATTCACTTTGCAGTGCAGACATTGCGTAAAAATACGCACTGCGTTTTCCGGGAGAAAGCGCAGCTCCGTAAACAATTGATATGCCAATTGTTTACCCAGCTACTACTGCGTATTCTCCCAGAGGGGAGGAAGAATCCAGCTTCCTCCTCCCCTCTGTGACAGCTGTGGCCGCCCATTAGATTCCACAGTGTGTTAATACACACTGTGAAATCTAAATTAAACAAAAGCAAGTGTGTGAAAAATAAAAAAGAATGAATACATCACCTTCCGACGCCTTCTGCCGCTGTGCGATCCCCGGTTGTAAGTCAGATCTCTTCTGACAAGACCTGTGGTGATGTCAGAGAGGGGGCGTTCCCGGGCACTCGCGGTCATGTGACCGCGAGCAGCCAATCAGCGATGGGACCGCCCCGGGAACGCCCCCCTCTGACGTCATCACAGGTCCTGTCAGATTGGAATCGGAGATCGCACACCGGGAGAAGGCACCAGACACCGGCAGAAGGCGTCGGAGAGGTGAAGTATTGATTCTTTTTTATTTTTCACACACTTGCTTTTGTTTAATGTAGATTTCACAGTGTGTATTAACACTGTGAAGTCTAATGGGGTTGTCACACATGTCACAGAGGGGAGGAGGAAGCAGGATTCTTCCTCCCCTCTGTGACATCACTGCGCTTTCTGGGGGGAAGAAAGCGCAGTGTGTGAAAGCCCCTGCGTATTTTGCTGCGCTTTTTTGCGCGGCCGAAAAACGCGGCAAAAAGCGCGCGCAAAAAAGCGCAGCAAAATACGCAAATGTGTGAACGTAGCCTAATTCTAGCTTGCATTAGGACTTCAGTAAAATTGGGAGGGATCTGTTCACGTGTTGCAAGGACTTTGGATCTCTATTGACATTCTGTGCGTCTTGCCTCTTTTCAAAATGGTGTCCACTGCTTTGTTCCTGATCATGTGATCCTCACATCTGTCTTTATAAACCTCAGCCTACTGTCTAGCTACGGTTGAGTATTCAGTTGAATCCCTGGCTACCTGTACTGTATTAGTCTGCTCCACCTCCTGCTCATCCACTCTGACTTCTCCAGCAATTACCTCTGGATTCTGGCAAATCTCACCAGCTTCCTGGTATTCTCCTGCTTCCAGCTGCCTGTGCTTTGGCCCCCTGACTCTGCTGCTGTCTTCACCTGGCCCTGTGTCACGTAAGCCTCATGTGCCTTGCCAGCTCTCTGGAACTCTTTTAAAGCTACACAAAATAATGTTTGGACTTGTTTTTCAGTATTGTTTGGTGTGCAGCTCTCTGGACATTGGAACTCTTTTAAAGCTGCATTAAATAGTATTTGGACTTGTGTTTCTGTGGATTCCCTGTCCTAGGCCTCTGGGAATTTATTATTTGTGAGAACTATTTCTTAAGATTTTCAGTACCTGCCTGTTTGATATACTTACTCTTGCCACAATTAACTTTATCTGCCAAGTGCAAAAATTATAGACTTCATCACATTTAAACTTTGGTTTCAGTGTGTGTCTGCTCCCATTTGCTAATAGTAACATAGTAACATAATTTTTAAGGTTGAAGGAAGACTTTAAGTCCATCCATCAAAATAATTTTTTTACGCTTTTTATTGTATTTTATTAAGGAGGTGGAATGACATTTATTGTTATTCCTTATGAATTTTTTTCTTTTTTATCTTTAACATTTATATTTTAATCACTTTTCAGAACTTGAACCTAAAAAACTTGAATTCACTTTACTTGGTTTCATCCAGTAGCATGAACTAATACCAGGTTGCCCAAAATGCTCTTGCCACTGAAAGAAGAATATTAGGTAATGTGATACCAAAGTATGTCTACCTTTTTCATTTCTTAATTCTGATTATTTGGTGGGAAGGCGGTAGGGCTAATAAATGTTTATTTATAAATAGATAGATAGATTTGATAGTGCTATATATTTTACTACATTTTACAAGTGTGTTCCTATACTGTGTATTCTCCCCTTCCCCACTTCCTGTGTACTAATTGCACTTCTGAGAGTATGATAGTTCAATTACTGTGGACATGCCCTTATTTGGTCATTCAAGTCTTCTGTCTGTAAAGGTTTGTACCACCCCCCTGGAGTGTCAATAGAACTGGTTTTGGATTTGGGAGGTGGTTCCGGAGATGAGGAGCAGTGTGTTTTCAGTATGTGTGTGTGGAACACTGAGTTTAGACCAGCTCCACAAAGGGATTTAGACAAACCTGGATTATCTGAAGATACAGTATCTTGGAAAACAGGGAGGCATAAGTGTAGGTTGATGAGGCAGGTTGGGGGAGGTGTAGGGGGGCAGGATTGATACGTATAATGGACATACATACACACACACACACAGACATACACTCAGCTTAGTTACTATGCCTGGGCAATGTCTACAGCCAGTATATATATACAGTACAGACCAAAAGTTTGGACACACCTTCTCATTCAAAGAGTTTTCTGTATTTTCATGACTATGAAAATTGTAGATTCACACTGAAGGCATCAAAACTATGAATTAACATATGTGAAATAATATACTTAACAAAAAAGTGTGAAACAACGGAAAATATGTCTTATATTCTAGGTTCTTCAACTGCTTTGATTACTGCTTTGCACACTCTTGGCATTCTCTTGATGAGCTTCAAGAGGTAGGCAACGGAAATGGCTTTCACTTCACAGGTGTTCCCTGTCAGGTTTAATAAGTGGGATTTCTTGCCTTATAAATGGGGTTGGGACCATCAGTTGTGTTGTGCAGAAGTCTGGTGGATACACAGCTGATAGTCCTACTGAATCGACTGTTAGCTGCTTTTTTCTTGCCATAAAACAAATTCTAAGTAAAGAAAAATGAGTGGCCATCATTACTTTAAGAAATGAAGGTCGGTCAGTCAGTGCGAAAAATTGGGAAAACTTTGAATGTATTTCCAAATGCAGTTGCAAAAACCATCAGGTGCTACAAAGAAACTGGCTCACATGAGGATCGCCCTAGGAAGGTAGACCAAGAGGCACCTCTGCTGCTCACCAGCCTCAGAAATCGCAGGTTAACAGCAGCTCAGATTAGAGACCAGGTCAATGCCACACAGAGTTCAAGCAGCAGACACATCTTTACAACAACTGTTAAGAGGAGACTTTGTGCAGCAGGCCTTCATGGAAAAATAGCAGCTAGAAAACCACTGCTAAGGACAGACAACAAGCAGAAGAGACTTATTTGAGCTAAAGAACGCAAGGAATGGACATTAGACCAATGGAAATCTGTGCTTTGGTCTGATAAGTCCAAATTTGAGATTTTGGTTCTAACCACCATGTCTTTGTACGACGCAGAAAAGGTGAACTGGATGGACTCTACATGCCTGGTTCCCACCGTGAAGCATGAGGAGGAGGTGTGATGGTGATGGGGTGCTACACCAGGTAACCTGGCCTCCACAGTCACCAGACCTGAATCCAATTGAGATGGTTTGGGGTGAGCTGGACCGCAGAGTGAAGGCAAAAGGGCCAACAAGTGCTAAGCATTTCTGGGAACTCCTTCAAGACTGTTAGAAGACCATTTCTGGTGACTACCTCTTGAAGCTCATCAAGAGAATGCCAAGAGTGTGCAAAGCAGTAATCAAAGCAAAAGGTGGCTACTTTGAAGAAACCTAGAATATAAGACATATTTTCAGTTGTTTCACACTTTTTTGTTTGTATATAATTTCACATGTGTTAATTCATAGTTTTGATGCCTTCAGTGTGAATCTACAATTTTCATAGTCATGAAAATGCAGAAAACTCACTGACTCATCACACAGCAGGGGAGCGCATTTCCGCCCCCTACTGTGTGATGTGTGATGTAGCAGAGCTGAATGAGTTCAACAAGAAGAAGAAGGAAGACAGAAGAAAGAAGAGAGAAGACCTGGGTCTTTGGAGGGATATGTGGTGGTAATAAAGTTGGAGTCCCTCATGGTGTCTGTGTCTTTATTTTTAATAAATAATTTTTCTCTGTGTGGTGTTTTTTTTAACCCTTTATTGGAGATTCTTAGTGGCCGGGTCAAAACAGGCCTGACATTAAGAATCTCGGGCTTAATACCAGCTTGTATAACAAAGCTGGTATTAACCCCTTTATTACCCAGCGTGCCACCGCCACCAGGGCCGCTAGAAGAGCGGGGTTCAGCGCCAGAGGATGGCGCTTCAATGAACGCGCCATCTTCTGGGGCGGATGCGGGCTGCAATTTGCAGCGGGGGGTGCCCAGAAAGCTTGGGCCTCCCTGCGCTGCGGATTCCAGCCCCCAGCTGCCTAGCTGTACCTGGCTAGACATAGAAATTGCGCGGAGCCCCACGCATTTTTTTTTTATTATTTCATGAAATTCATGAAATAATAAAAAAAAAGGGCTCCCCTATATTCTTGTGTCCGGCCAGGTACAAATAGGCACCTGGGGGTTGGGGGCAGCCCGTCACTGCCTGCTGGATCCGACTGGTTCCAGAAATACAGCGAAGCCCACGTGAAATTTTTTTCTGACAAATCCATAAAACAATGTAAATAAAAGGGACTGCATCTTTATTAACCCCTGGACCATGGGCGAGGGGTTAATAAAGATGCAGTCCCTTTTTTAGGATTGTTTTATTGATTTTTCAGAAAAAAAATGACGTGGGCTTTGCCGTATTTCTGGAACCAGCCGGATCCAGCAGGCAGCGACGGGCTGCCCCCAACCCCCAGGTGCCTATTTGTACCTGGCCGGACACAAAAATATAGGGGAGCCTTTTTTTTTATCATTTCATGAATTTCATGAAATAATAAAAAAAAATGCATGGGGCTCTGCGCAATTTCTATGTCTAGCCAGGTACAGCTAAGCAGCTGGGGGCTGGAATCCGCAGCGCAGGGAGGCCCAAGCTTTCTGGGCACCCCCCGCTGCAAATTGCAGCCCGCAGCCGCCCCAGAAGATGGCACGTTCATTGAAGCGCCATCCTCTGGCGCTGAACCCCGCTCTTCCAGTGGCCTGGTGGCAGTGGCTCATTGGGTAATAAAGAGGTTAGGGCCAGCTTTGTATTATCAGCTGGCCCTAAGCCCGAAATTTATGGCGGTCACGCCAATATTAGACATGACCGCCATGAATTTCTATTAAATTGTTTTAAAAAAAACACAACACAGAGAAAAATTTTTATTAGAAATAAAAAAAAAGCCATTAGGGACTCCATCTTTAATTAAAAAAATCCTCTTCCGTCCGACGTAGTCCAAAACGCGATGTCCTCTCTGCTACATCCCTGTGCATATATATAGATGTCTATGCTCATGGAGTGAGCAGACTGAGAACAATCTCAGCTCTGCTACATCATCTCTGTGCACAGACATATATGTCTGTACACAGGGAGAGCAGGCGGGCTCTAGGACCCTGGAGCTGCGGCAGCCTGCAGGACCCGAGCCCGGCACAGAGCAGACAGCCGGACTCGTTACTGTGCGAGTTTCCCTGCGATTACTTGCACAGTAACGAGTCCAATGCAAGTCAATGGCAATCCTAGTTTTGTCAGAGTCTCTGACAAAACTAAGATTGCCATTGATTTGCATTGCACTCGTTACTCTGCGAGTAATCGCTGGGAAACTCGCAGAGTACCGAGTCCTGCGAGTCCCTTACTACTCGCAGAGTAATGAGTCCTAGCGAGTAGACTCGCCCATCCCTAGTCCTGTCATATGTGGTCAATTTTCTCTATAAATATGTTGGCCAGATTGTCAGCTGTGAGGTTGGTTGTTAAGGCCTGTACTTTTGGACTGAGGAGGGAGTGGAAAGTTTCAAATATCATTTATACTAAAATCAATAATTAATTGGTTAGTCATATTGGAATGCTATTATTTTGAACACTACTCTGTTTTCTTTAGGTAGCACTTTTCAATATGAAATGCAGACTCTAACAAATGTGGGAAACACAAGAGCACATTTAATCTGTATATGGTACTATACAAATTATGAATGTACTTATGTATTTCATTTTTTTCTTACCGCATAAAGTTTACACAGATAGACATGAGCGAACATTCCCAGATCATGTCCATCAATTTCAAAAATGCCATGGACATACCAGATTCGGTATCAACATAAGATCCAGAAAAATCATGATCCTGCTAATTTTTAGCATATAGTCATATAAAGCCCCTACAAAAAACAATTTAATAAACTGGAGAAACAAATTGAGTTTTTAGTGCAAAAATATCAAAAATACTTTATTTAGATATCAAGTAATTTTTTCTTTAAAAACTCATATAGCATAAAACACAAAACACATATTACAGATACAATGGGGATCACAAAACATAAATCATAACATACATAACAGGAAAAGAAGCCAGTAGATATTCAGATAACCAATGGTTTAAAATCTGAAATATGATTTACTATAAAACGTGGGGGCACAACATTACATGTGTAAAGACCAACTGCAATTGGCCATCTGTATATACCATCCCATAATCTTTGGGACAATAATATCTCCATATAATATCATTTTTTGTATAAACGCCTGGGGAAAGACATTTCCTGAAATAGAAAATCTCTTTATGTTATTCACTACCTTGATATTAAAATTCCCTAAATCCCAAACCGATCAAGAATTTGTAGGATGTGCTGGAAATGACAATATGATCCATGGAAGACCCACTTTCCAATTTAAAGGAATTAGAAATCTGCTGCTAACGCCAAATACCCCAGGACAGATTTTAGAGGTCTTGTGAACTCAATGCTTTGGTTGCTGTGAGCTGTTTTGCCACTACAAGAGACATAAGGGCCGGTTACATGCTACGATATTGTTAACGATATTGTTGGTACGTCACGGCTTTTGGGGTGGAGCAACGACATCGTGACGACGTTGTTGCGTGTGACACGTAGATACGATCAACGTCGGCTGATCGTTGATTGGAGGTTTATGATCCTGACCATAAATCCTTCCTTGATCATCTGTCCAACCTGCAGCATCGGTGTGTGTGACACCTTGACAACGATGTCATTAACGACTTCGCTTGTTCAGAGCTGAAGGACGTTGCGGATCAAACGACCGCAAGTGTCGTTCGCATGTCACGGAATCATTGCTGCGTCATTCGTGATATCTGAACGTGTGACACCTAACTAGCAATTAATGACGTTTCAGCGATTTAGGTCAAGTCGGATCGTTGGTTGGATCGCTGATACATTGAAGCATGTAATCCAGGCTTTAGACTTTATTAGGTAGATGATTTTAATGCAATGGCTGATCAGTGTATACTTTTTCAAAGCACATTCTATGAAGTATCTAGGGAGAGGTCCTCAAAATAATCTTATTCAACCTGTTCATAATAGATCGTCTATTCTTTGACTTTATATCCATTGATATCTTACAAAAAGAAAAACATTTAAGGTGTAAGGATGTTGTTATATTCGGCCACCCTAGGTTTGGGTAAATTACAGAACTTTGGATCTTGAGAAATCAAATTGTAATTGCACTGAGCTGTCGTTACTCTAAAACACTGATTATAGATGATAATCTGACTGGTGTATAGTGACCTGTAATTAATCCAATCCAATAGTTACGTCTCTTCTGATTAGATACTTTTGGCCGGTACATGGTGCAGCACTAAATTGAAAAAGAGAAACCTTTATAAAGGGAAGCAAATCAGATTCACTTTCTTGAATAGTAATTATTCCTTGCCACAGAATCCTCCTTTAAAGAATTGTGGAATCCGTGACAAATGAGTTTCTTGGATAATTACTCAGTTTCTTTCCGTATCACTTGCTGATAAATGAAGACTGCAGCTCAGGATTCCACATCACTGATTGTGGTAATGCAATCCATTACAGTAAAATGCCAATACACAGCTTAAGTATTGTATATTTTCAATTATACATCTTTTATTTACAATGTAAGCCAAAGGAAAAAAATGGACTTGAAAAATTACGAGTATTACTTAGAATACAAAACATCCATTATGGCATATAATTCATATTGTTTTCTGATGTACAGTAACAATTTGTTTAAAAATCAAATGAGAAAACCTAAACCATTAGAATAATGCCATGACACACAACCCGAGTTACAGATTCCTTTGAGCAATAATAGGCCGTTAGTTACAATACGATGGGTCTAAAAAGTGAAAGGTATTTTTAACTTGTTCATGTATTAATTGCAAGTTGCAAACTAGAGCTCAGTCATTTTTATGTTCAATTAAAAGTATGAGTCATTTCAAAAATTAAATAGTCACATTTCATCATGAAAATATATTTTTCATTACTTAGTATATTAATAAACTAACTGATGTACCCAACCATCAGCATAAATTATCATTTCGTTACTAAATGGAATAGTAAATGCAAATCAGATGATAGATGGCCCATATATCTTAAAACAGACATCAATCATGAATAATATTTTTAAATGTGGATTTTGAAAATAAATTGAATCACTATTCTTTTTTTTCAGAGTGCTTTTAGTTCTTTATTACCGAATTAGCTTTTCATGGCAGTCTGTAAATGTTACAACACATTATGTGGCTAAAATATGTTAATACTGCCATTAATTAGTGGGTTCGACCATTTTCCCAATACATTTTTTTTCTAACGGTATCACAAGACAAAGAAAATTGCAGTAGAGTGGATCATATTGAAAAAAGTATAGTTTACATTTTGTTCGCTCCCCTCTACTTGTGTACATTTTTCAACAGAGCTATACCATGAACAAAGTGACTGAAACCCTTTGGCAGCAGGTTGTCCAAATGAAGGCCAAAGGGGTCACTCTATCAGCCATAGCAACAAAGGTTGGTCATTCCAAGTCTGTAATTTCTAGAATATTGCATCTTTACAAACTCTTTCATGTCCCTCAAGAAGGCTGGTCACCCTTGAAAGACAAATGCTCGAGAGGACAGGATAATGTGGAGAATCTCCATAGGCAATTGTTTCAACACTGAAACTGGAAAAGCTGTAATTGATCGCCAGTTCAGCACTAAAGGGGGCAAGGATCTGTCTTGTCATACAACGTTTAAGAGCATTTGGATTGAAAGCCCACTCTGTCTTGACCAAACCTCTCATTAGCAGGAAGAATCAAAAGGCTAGACTCACAATTCAGTGAGGAGCATGTTGTGTGAACAGAGAAGTAGTCCACAGTTCATTTTAGTGATGAAAGCAAGTTTAATTTATTTTGGGTCTGATGGGAAACATTATGTTTGTCGACAAACTGAGGAAACATTTAACTGAAACTGTGTAAAAAAGTTAGTGAAAGGTGGGGGAGGAAGTGTCATGGTTTGGGAAATGTTTTCTGCTGCAGGGGTTGGATCACTCATACAGCTACATGGTGGAGTGAATGCAAGTTTGTATCAGAACCTTCTTCAACAACACGTGGTTCCTTATTTGTCTTCAATTTTCACTCAGGCAGCAATTTTCATGCAGGATAATGTCCACTGTCACACAGAAAAATGGGTGAAGCAGTTCCATGAAAGAGAAAACATTGAAACATTGAAATGGCCAGCCCAGAGTCCTGATCTAAACCCAATAGAAAGCCTCTGAAAAATCCTTGGTAACAAAGTTATGGCCATGAAACCCCCAGCAGTCACAGAATTGTAGTAGAGACTGGAAGAAGAGTGGTCCAGAATCACACCAGAGCAGTGTGAGAGACTAGGGATGTCCTGTGGCCACAGATGTGCTGACGTCATTCAAAGCAAGGGCCTATACACTTCCTACTGATTGGTGACTGTTGTAACTGTGGTGCCCCTGCGTTTTGGTCACCACCGTGGTACTGCACCTACTCCACAGGAGTGATACCATTGCTCTCAGGTTAGACAGGTGCTTAAAACTGAGACACGCATCTTCCACCAAACACCATTCCCAACTGCAGGCCAGGAGATGATAGGCAGAAGAAACTCAGCTCGAGCAGACCTCATCTGCTGGCTGGAGGAAGGAGTAGTCTTAGGGGGTGGGAACACAGTTAGTGAGTAGAGTCAGATACAGAGTAGTGAAAAGGAAGCAGCTGCAAGATGGAGTAATAGGGACACTGAAGCTAGGGCCTAATGGCACCAATAGGTAGGTCGGCTGAGGAAATTCCAGTTCAGAGAAGCCTCAAATCTATAGCCGACTTCCAGGTCATGGTAGAGGAACTAGCTGCATGAGGACACCGGTCCCAATCTAGTGTGAAACTGTATGTTCAAACCAGGAAACCGGAGGCTACTGGACTGCAAGTGCAGTGGCCAACACCGTGTACACTCCCAGGTGCAGTGACTACAGAGGGTCAAGAGGACATAATGGCCATCACTCAGTAGGGCCCGCAGTTACCTGCCTTGGAACTAGTAGCACGAGGTCATGGAGGAAGAACAAGAGGAGAGCGTGTCAGACAGAGCAGCATGAAAAGGCTTATGAAAGGTGTCTCAGTGGAGTGTTCCTGGACTATCTGAAGGCTGGACACTGGGAGAGCACAGTGCCCTGGCTGGGTTTGGATTGAACAAAGCAACAGTAAAGAGACTGGTAAGAACTGCAACCCCTGTGTCTGTCCACTCCTTCTGCACTCCTCTGCACCAGCAATTGCCATCATCATCCACATTTCATCTATACCAAATCCTGGAGACCGGCTCCGTCTGTGAAGAGTGATACACCTTGCTTCAACAACACCTATTCCCCATGGTTAGTACAAGCAGCGCTCTTCATCCTGACCAGAATCTACGGATCGCGTCAATAAAAGTTTTTTCCCTGTTATAATAATATTTCCTTTCATGCTCAGTCAGGGCCATGACCACCAGGACTGCCACCATGACATCTCTCAGACTGATTCCGGATTGTTGAGTACCCTCCGGTCCTTACAACTTTTGCATAACCTTCACAAAATTTTGCTTTAATCTTTCTCTATGTTACAGTCATTGCTGTTCTCTAATTATGAACATCACATTTGGTTTAAAATAAAGGTTTTAAGTTGATAAATTTCAGTTTTTTTGGAAAACACTGTTCTAGTGGCACGGTGTACCCCTTACACGAAAACCTTAGGCTAGATTCAAACCACGATTTTCTGCTGTCAGGTTATGTCCGGGTTTTGCTGGAAGCACCTGATAGAACCTGACAGCTCCGGACAAAACAGAACCGGAGGGCAAATATGCTCTCCGATCCTGTTTTCAGCTGGAATCAGTGACTGACACTGTCTCGTGCTGAAATTTCAGCATAGTGTCTGGAGGGGAGCTCTCCAGGTGCTGAAATTTCAGCTGGTGAGGTCTCCAGGTGATGGTATTCAGCGGGGGTTGCTTTTAGCAGCCGCCATACTTTCACACCCAGTGTCCAGGAATTGGTCAGATTTTATGTCGGATCCGGTGTGATCCGACGCCCATAGACACCCATGTTATGGTGTGCCGTATTGCGCCAGATCCGGGAGGATCCGATTTTGTCCAATTTTTGCCCCGTTCACAAAAAATGCTGCAAGCTGCGATTTTGAGTCGGGGGCACAAAACGAAATTCCTCGGATCCAGCTGGACAGACAGCAAAATGGATGGCAAATAGCTGCCATCCGGCCCCATCCGGTGCCATAGGGATATAATAGGGGTCACACCGGACAGCCCCGGATCCCAAAAATCCTGGTGTGAAGCTAGCCTTACACAAATGTTGATCAATATAGATTACATTCTGACTGATAAAATGAAGTGATCATACATTGCTCTCTAATTTTTGATCACCAGTGTATTTACTAATCCTATCTAATATGTAGACATTGTAAACTTAAACTAGACAGACTAGATAGTTTGAAAATCTGCCAATTCTAGCTCAGTGGCTTATGATGGATGAAAATTTTGGTTCATCTTTCACACCTAGGTTTAATTTTTTAGCACCTATTATTTTAGGTTACTCTAAACATTTTTCCCAAAGCATGATGCAATTTTGGCACAAGTGGTCACAATTTAATGCCATCTTCCTTCCTGCTAAACCATGACCATTTCCTGACAAGCCATACCCACTTGCCAAGTGAAGCACAAAATGTATTATTTAAAGCAGATTATGGTATATACTAGTGCAGAGCCCACAACATCAGGGCATAAAAAGAGTATCTACAGGTAGTGAAATCAACAAAGGAGTACTTTGCTAGCAAGTATACAAAAGAGACTGCATGGTGGGCAATTATTGTTAGCCAGGCTGTGGAGTTGGTAAGCCAAACCTCCGACTACAACTCTAGCTCCTCAATTTCCCTGATTACAACTCCAACTTTAACTTGACCAAAATGGGCACAGACTCTGACTCCATGACTCTGACCTCACAGACATAGTGCGCAGTTGGTAAGCCAAACGTCCGACTCCAACTCTGATTCCTCACATTCCCTGAATTCGATTCTGACTACGACTCCTTCAAGATGGACACAAGCCTCGACTCCACAACTCTGACTCCACTGCCCTGATTGTTAGTATTCTAATTAGGGATCTTGATATAAATATTATGTGCTCTTTTACCTCTCCTGGAAATGCAATTGCCACTTGGGACTAAAGGTGCATATACACAATAATTTGGACTTGGCCAAATACTTGCTCAGTCAACAGCAATTACTTCTGCTCCCTACAGATATGCATGCTTGAATTGGGCAAGCATGCTTACATTCTCAATGGGGAAAGTGGAATAAGCTTCTGATAAGCACCTCTGTGAATTGTTCACGTGCTCTGTAAATAGAAGGATGGGACATTGACATTCTACATACTTGATCTTTCTCCCATGAACATCATCTATTGACGGTTAACGAAACCCTTATAATTTCTGTGGCACTAAGAAACAAAGAATAAAGATAATAATTATTTGTTTAGATGTAATCCGAGTATTAACAAAGTAAGCAACAAAAAATACATAAGGTTTGCAAAAAAAGATCATAATGACAGAATGAAAAGAATACACCTTAACAGCACTGACAAATAATCATGCTTGATCATACTACTGTAGAAGTCTGACAGTGAAAAATGTTTCCTTTGTGAAAGTGTCTTGAATAATTTGGTATTCAGGTGCAAATGTGCTATTTATCTTTCAGAAGAAGTTTTAATCAGACAGAAGTTAACCTAGGGGTATTCCCTGCAGAGAAGACTTTAAAAGTATTATAGCAAAGGGAATCTATATGACAGTTTTAAACTATAATTTTGCTATTGTCTTCATTTCCTATAAGACATTTATTCCGTTTGAAATATCTTAATGCTATTAAAATAGATGATACCATGCTGTAGGACTGAAGAGATATTTTTTATCCTTTTTTTTTACTCCCGTGGTGTATCTTTAAAGGAAATTAGTGTCTACAGTTCTACAGGGAAAGATGTGAAAGATGTTTTTAGTCACATTGTATGTCTTTCAGAATATCATTCTCATCAATAATTATACTATATTAGATGGGGGCTGATGCTATCGCTTCGGGAGGGTGTTGACATCACGATGGAGGCGAGCTCTATGGAGCTGTATTGGAATATGTTTAGTGCAACAACTCCATTCCTGTATGTGTAAGTGTTGAATTGCTAGGTGTGTGCATTGTCAGTAAAGTTAGTTTAAATAAATAAAAAGGAGAACACTCCCAGAGGCTCACACACAGGAAATACCATGTGACTGTAAGCAGTTTCCTGTGTCTGTGCATGTGAAGAGAAGCACAGCAGCTTGCTGATGCTGCAGTGAGACAGTTAAGATGTATATTTCTGTTTCCAAAAAGCCCTTCAAATCTGTACCCGTTTGTCGCTAATTAAAGCTAAGTTCTGTTATCAGCACGTTTTCAGTGTATCCCGAATGATCCGCTGCCAACAGGTTATGGGCCCAGCGTGACACAGAGAAGATGTCCACAAGCAGGGCTCACTGCAAGTTCTCAGGGCAAAGTCTCACTAATCAGAATTATCAATCCTGGAATTTCAAGGTGAAGATGCTACTCATAAGATAAGGTATGTGGAAATATACATAGGAACAAGTGCCTCATTCATTACCAGATGACTGGGTAGAGAAGGGTCAGAAAGTACAAAGCACTATCTCCCTCAGTGTAGATGTTGATCAAATTGTGCATATATGCAAGTGTGCAACTGCAAAGGAGATGTGGGATGAGTTACAGAAAGTGCATGAAAGATCAAATCAGCAATAAGCTTTATCGTATGAGAAAGCTGTACCAGTCCAAGCTAAGTGGTGGCCAGAATATGCAAGACTATTAAAAAAAACACTCTAGAGATTGTGGAGCGTCTCATGGGTATTGGAGAAGAAATCAAAGACTTTAATGTCTTCCAGAAAGTTATGACACACTTTTCACTGCATTAGATGCACGGTCAGATGATGAGCTCACAGTAGAATATGTCAAAGGCAAGCTTGAAGATGAATTCAAGCAAAAGACATAGAATGTAAGCAGCAGTAATGAATCTAAAGCAGAGACAGCATTAAAGACACAGGACTTTCCTAAATATAAGAGCAATCTAAGGAAAACTCGGGAATGCCCGGCCACCTTAAAGCAAACTGCAGAATCTGGAAAGCAAGAATGAGTCAGCTTAAAAAGTGGAACAGTGATAAAAAGGTGAAAACAGCTGTAAAAGAAAAGTCTGCATGTGTTGAAGCTGCATTTAATACCAGTACAGGCTCATCTGCAAAGCATATATGGTGTATAGACTCTGGTGCCAGTAGCCAAATGACAAATGATAAGGACTTCTTCACTGACCTTGATGAAAGCAAGTCAGAAAAGGTCATCTTAGCTAATGGTCAATATATGACTTCAGAAGAAGTAGGAGATGGCTACCTCCACTGTCGTCCAGTTTCGTCAGCACAAAGCAGAAAGATCCCAGTAAAGGATGTTCTCTATGTTCCCAGCCTTAAAAGCAATCTTCTGTCTGTACAGAAGCTTACACAAAAGGGGAATGTAGTTACTTTTAAAGACAACAGCTGCATTATATTAAAGGAGGGTCACACTCTTGCAGAAGGAAAAATCCAAAATGAACTTTATCTGCTAAAATGCAAAGAAAGAGTGTACAGTGCTAGGCAAGATCTGCATAAGAACTGTATCCATGTATGGCACAGATGTCTTGGGCACAGAGATCCAGAAGCAGTAAAGAAGTTAGGTCAACTAGCAAATGGTGTTGAAACAAGCAATGTAGTCAATTGATGAAGTGCACTAGCTGTCTTAACGGGAAAATGTCCAGAAAATCCTTTCCTAAAGTAAGCACCACTAGATCTGCACAGCCACTGGATTTGATACACACAAATGTTTGCGGTCCAATGAGTGTTCAAACTCCAAGCAAGAAGAGATATTTTCTCACATTTATTGATGACTATTCCAGATATATAGTCACTTACCTGATTCACAGTAAGGATGAAGTTCCACAGAAATTGAAGAATATCTTGCTGTAGTGTTCAACAAATTTGGAAGAATGCCAAAAGCCCTGCGTGCAGATAATGGGACGGCATATACAAGTAGTAAGGTGCAAACCATTTTGAAAAGGAATGGAATTGTGTTCCAGAGTACAATTCCATACAACCAGAACAGAATGGCATTGCAGAGCGAAAGAACCATACTCTCTGTGAAAGTGGAAGAAGTATGTTGTTTGATGCCAATCTACCTACAACATATTGGGGAGAAGCCAACATGACAGCTTGCTATCTTCAAAACAGACTGCCAAGTAATGTCACAAATAAAACTCCATATGAGCTATGGAACTGCGGGAAGCCTAACCTGAAGCGCCTCAGGATATTTGGAAGCAAAACGTTTGTGTATGTTCCCAAAGAAAAACATTCCAAGTGGGAATCACATACAAAGCAAGGAGTCCTGGTGGGCTATAGCGAAACTAAAAAGAAATACAGAATCTTGCACCCAGAGACTAACACAGTAACAATAAGCAGAGATGTTTTGATTGATGAGAACTCTGTTTCACTCAAATTTCATGAAGTAACACCAGTCACTCAAGCAAAGGAACAAGAAGAAGAATCTCAGGCACCAAACCAAGACACTGAAAAAGAAAACAGTGAAGTCTGAATAAGCTCTGAAGCCAGTGAGGAAGAAACAGAAGAACAAAGTCAACCTCCAGTCAGGAGATCAGAAAGGCCAAACAAAGGTATCCCAGCTAGACGACTTTCTTATGGGTTCAGAACACTTCCTGAATCAGAGCCAAAGTCATGGCAAGGGAAAAAAGCCCTCAACCCAAAGCTCCAGCAATGAGATTTACAGACAAGCAATAGGGGCACATCTGCATATAAGGACAACCAAGGATGTATTAAACTTGCCAGAAGTGAGAATATCAGTGCAAGGACTAAGCACATCGACATTAAGCATCACCACTTACGTGACTTAGTGGTACGTGATGTACTAGAGTTTGTGTATTGCGAGTCTGACAAGATGTTAGCAGATGGTATGACAAAACCGTTGCCAAGAGCCAAGTTTGAGGACTTCAGAACCGCAATGGGACTAACAGGATAAGTAGTTGTTGAGTGGGGGTGTTGGAATATGTTTAATGCAACAACTCCATTCCTGTATGTGTAAGTGTTGAATTGCTAGGTTTGTGCATTGTCAATAAAGTTAGTTTAAATTAAAAAAAAAGGAGAACATTGCAGGAGGCTCGCACACAAGAAATACCATGTGACTGTAAGCAGTTTCCTGTGTCTGTGCATGTGAAGAGAAGAAACAGCAGCTTGCTGCAAAGAGACATTTAAGATGTATATTCCTGTTTCCACAAAGCCCTTCATATCTGTCCCTGTCTGTTGCTAATTAAAGCTAAGTTCTGTTGTCAACATGCTTTCAGTGTATCCTGAATGATCCGCTGCCAACAAGTTAGTCCTTTAACCTGTATCCCACCTGTGCGCTCTCTCCTCCCCTGTGTGCTTTATCCCATGTGTGCTGTCTTCTTTCCCCTTTGCTTGCTTCTCTACTCATGTGCACTCTTCTTTGAGCTGTCTCCCTGTGTGTGCTCTCTCCACTGTGCAATCACCCCTTCACCTATGCGCTTTCTCTGCCCCCTGTCTACTCTATTTGCCAACCCTGTGCCCCTTCCCCTGTGCACTCTCTCTACCCCCTGTCTGATCTCTCTGCCTCCCTGTGAGATCCCCTCCCCGTACTTTGTCTCTCTCCCTTGTGCTCTCTCCTTTCTGTGTACAGAGATGGTGGCGGTGTAAGTGTGCATTTGTCCTGGATACATGCATGCAAATCTACTCAGGAGGTGATGTGTCAGTGGCGGTGGCTGCATCAGTTTCAGGTGGCAGTAGTTGCGGTCACCTGCAGTACTGTTGGTGGCACTATACAATATGCCAGCACCTCCAGTGGGTGCCATATTTTACACCCATCAAACAATGCCCCCAGTGCATTCTGTGTGCCCCCCCATGTACTTGCCCCTACCCCTCTGTGTGCTCACCATTCCCCCTATGTGCTCTCTCTGCCCCGTTTTCACTCTCTCTGCCCCCCTGTGTGCTCTCTTCTCCCCTGTGTGCTCTTTCTGGCCCCCTTGTCTGATGACTCTGGCCCCCTGTGCGCTCTTTGTGCCTCTCTGTGTACTCTCTGGGCTCCTTGTACACTCTCTCTGCCTCCCTGTGTGCTCTCTGTGCACCCCCTTTGCCCCACTGTGTGCTCTTTGTGCCCACTGTGCACTCTCTCTGCCCCTCCTGTGTCATGTCACTGCCATCTTTGGACACCCATGCACACTTACTGAGGTGGCGTTGTGTGCAGCGGTGAGGTATGTCGACAGTGGCAGGCATAAAGAAGTGGTGGGAGTAGCGGTGAAGATGTGTCATATTGGTTTCGGGTAACATCTGGTTTGTGTGTCGGCGGCACAGCTGGTGGTCCAGTACTGTGCAATGGTCCAGTACTACTAGTGGGCGCAATATTTGCACACCCATCACTTGGGTGTGCAAATATGGCTGCTGCTGACACTTGATACATGGTGAACCGGACTGAAGTGGATGAGAGACGCCACTTCACGTTTATGTAAGTAGATAGTGAACATTTTATATAAGGATTGGAAATCTTGTGCAGTGGTTGAATATACATGTCTACATCTTAATGTGAAATAAAAGAGACACATTGTGAGGCTATCAACCAGGCAGATACTGAATTAGCAACCACGTTGCTATGCACGCATTCTCCACAACATGTAAGGTAGCGGTTAGGATCGGCACGACGGAAGGCAGTGACCCAGGCAACTGTTCACACAACACACAGTTTATTGGCACAGTTCAGGTATTTACAGATCTCCAACCCACAGACCAATATGCTCTGTACCTTTGCTGGGCTCTGTCCTGATCGGGGCCACAGCCAATCCTCTCAGCTAGGCTGTGTTGTCCGCACACAACCTTTCCCTTCTCACCGTCTGCTCATTAGTCTCATGAACGTCCTCTCTGAGAGAGCTCCCAGGCTGTGTTAGCTTCACACAGCAGCTCCTCCTGTTCCCACCCACTCCTCAGACCAGGGCAGCTCATATAATCTCCTATCCCATTACAGGTGGGTGTCAGTGCTTCCAATCTGCACTTGGCTCAGATCTCACTGCTGTTAACCCTGTGAATGCTGCCACAGAGCAAAAGATACAATCCTCCATGTGCTGTATACCGGTCAGGGGACACATCGGGGTCGTATCACTACACATCTCACTGCTTGACCAATGAGAGTCTCCCTGATTAATGTTTCCACTGACACCACATTTCATTGCTGGACTGGGTTCATGACTGCATTAATGGAGAGCTCCTCCTCACTGCTTAATCGCTACAGATCCCGTAGGCAAGAGCAACATCTGATCAAGCGCATGCCAGAGTATGGATGAAGCAACATCAACTAGGGCTCTTTAATTAGTTAAAGCAGTACCTTACCAATCTTATGCCCCATCTGTTAAATTCATGTACTCTCAATGTTAAAATAAATATTTACATAGCTCTTTGTAAAATGTATGTGGTGCACCTTTAAGCCAGTAAATGCAGTGCTTGAACTAAGCTCAGATAAGGGGATGTATTGTTTTATTTAGCATTGCCTGCTATGCAGCCCAGTATATTCTGACACTTTGTTTTTGTTCTGTTAACGACCTATAGTTATAATTTCAAACAATTTCGGGAGATCAGGGGTATGTCCTGTCTTTAACATGGTGGCAGTGTGATATTAGCAATTATTTTATTTGGTACCTAATACATTAACTTTTGTTAAAATGTTTATCAGACAGTTTTTATTGGGGGCATATACTTCCTTCTGTATGATGCTAAACAATCATAAGAAGGTAGCAGCACAGCACAAAAAGAATACACCATCACAGTACTGTAGCTTAGAGCAGGTTATTCATTTACCCTTCTCACATACTGAGAATCCTGCTCTAGAATATTATAGGGGTGTGTTCTTTCCCATGATTTTGAAGCCTGCTTATTATTTGTCAGTCTCATATAGGGAAAAGAAGTACATACTCACTGTAATATATCTGATAGTTCATATTTAGACTTAAGAAAATGTTAAAGGGAACCAACCACCTAAAAATACCTATCTAACCTATAAATATCTGTCCCTGGAGCCTAAAATTACTATTCTAACCATCCCTTAAGGTACCTTTACACGCCGCGACGGCAGGCTGGATACATCCCGCTACTTCACGTGCCGAGCACGCTCAAACGGTTACAACGGTCAACGCATCACCTTTACACGCCGCGACAAGATGCGCTACGCCACGCTACATCTATAGCTAGCTACATCGCCGGGTGTCTCAAGTAGCCAGCTGTAGCTCATTTACACACCGCTATAACCAGCTACTATGGCGTACCTGGTGCAGCAGGGACAGCACATAGGCGTGCCACAATTGTGATTAAGAGCCGTCCGTACGCCGATAGGACAAAGCAATAACATCTGATGGGCGAACGCAGGCAGGCGAGAATACAGCACGCTCGAGCGATTGTGTAGTGTGACTCGTCAGCTCCTTAAATATGCCTCCCTATGCACGATACCAATCGCAGCAGCAGCTTCCACCAATGATCGCACATGTGGGCGCAGGGTAACACGGAGCCAGGGTCACGCCTTAGCTACATTGCAGCTACATCGCAGGCTGTCCCGAGTTCCCTTCCGTTGCTTCTTTACACGCCGATACAGCTCGCTACCATCGGCGTTGTAGCCATCAGTTTTCGAGCAGAGCTAGGAAACAGATGTATCTGTTGCCGGCTGTATCGTCACGTCTTCAGACGCCGCTACGACGGGCTACATTGGCGCTACAAGCTACATTTGTAGCCTGTAGCGGGATGTATCCAGCCTGCCGTCGCGGCGTGTAAAGGTACCTTTACTGACTAAATCTACCCAACTAGATGCACAATAAATCACTTTTTATACTTACCAAATCCTTGTCTGATGGGCGTTCCTCCAGGGTCTTTGACCGATAGGCAGGTCTCTTCGCCGCACTCGCACCCGCCTCGCTGCTGTTCATCCTCTTTCCAGGGCGGCATCTTCTTCTAGGAGGATTCAAATTACCCGCGCATCGCGTCCTTGCAATGAGCGGGTCACGTGCTGCAGGCCCCGCGTCACTTCCACCCGCCACGTCACTGGTACACCCAGGTCGGCTTCAGAGCATGCGCAGATGGCATGCTGAAGCCGGCCTGGGCGCATCATAGACCCAGCGACGCGGCGGGCGGAAGTGACGCGAGGTCTGCACCACGTGACCCGCTCATTGCGAGGACGCGATGGGCGGGTAATTTGAATCCTCCTGGAAAGAAGATGGACAGCAGCGAGGCGGGTGCGAGCGCGCGAGGAGACCCGCCTATCGGTCAACGACCCTGGAGGAACGCCCATCAGACAAGGATTTGGTAAGTATAAAAAGTGATTTATTGTGCATCTAGTTAGGTAGATTTAGTCAGTAAGGGATGGTTAGAATAGTAATTTTAGGCTCCAGGGACAGATATTTATAGGTTAGATAGGTATTTTTAGGTGGTTGGTTCCCTTTAAGTCAATAGGTGTCAAATACCGTATATACTCGCGTATAAGCCGAGTTTTTCAGCCCAAAAATTGGGCTGAAAAGTACCCCCCTCGGCTTATACGCGAGTCAATACGGCAGCCCCGGCAGCCCCAGCAGCCCCAGTAATCCAGGGCCCCCCTAGCCTTGCTCCGGTAACCTGTAAAGTAAAATATACTTATCACTGTCCCGCTGCCATCCGCGCCCGCATCTGCCGACATCCCGATCCTCCATCTTCATGCGTCTTCTTCCGGTTTCCTCTGTTCGTCGCAGGCAATGACGTCATTGCCGGTGCCGAACACAGGAAGTCGGAAGAAGACGCATGAAGATGGAGGATCGGGATGTCGGCAGATGCGGGCGCGGACGGCAGCAGGACAGTGATAAGTATATTTTACTTTACAGGTTACCGGAGCAAGGCTGGGGGTGCCCTGGATTACTGGGGCTGCTGTATGCTACCGCTGGGGCTGCTGGGGCTGCTGTATACTACCACTGGGGCTGCTGGGGCTGCTATATACTACCACTGGGGCTGCCGGGGATGCTATATACTACCACTGGGGCTGCTATATACTACCACTGGGGCTGCTGTATACTACCACTGGGGCTGCTATATACTACCACTGGGGCTGCTATATACTACCACTGGGGCTGCTATATACTACCACTGGGGCTGCTGGGGCTGCTATATACTACCACTGGGCTGCTGGGGATGCTATATACTACCACTGGGGCTGCTATATACTACCACTGGGGCTGCTGTATACTACCACTGGGGCTGCTATATACTACCACTGGGGCTGCTGGGGCTGCTATATACTACCACTGGGGCTGCTGGGGATGCTATATACTACCACTGGGGCAGCTATATACTACCACTGGGGCTGCTGTATACTACCACTGGGGCTGCTATATACTACCACTGGGGCTGCTGGGGATGCTATATACTACCACTGGGGCTGCTGTATACTACCACTGGGGCTGCTGGGGCTGCTATATACTACCACTGGGGCTGCTGGGGCTGCTATATACTACCACTGGGGCTGCTGGGGATGCTATATACTACCACTGGGGCTGCTGGGGCTGCTGTATACTACCACTGAGGCTGCTGTATACTACCACTGGGGAGGCCTGTATACCACTGGGGGGGCCTGTATACCACACTGCTGGGGGCTGTATACCTGTGCTGGGGTCCACCCTCGGCTTCTACACGAGTCAATAGGTTTTTCCAGATTTTTGGGGCAAAAGTAGGGGGGTTGGCTTATACAGGGGTCGGCTTATACACGAGTATATACGGTACTTTGTTTGCTAATATACTGTGTGCAGAATTATTAGGCAAGTTGTATTGTAGAGGATTATTTTTATTATTAATCAACAACTATGTTCTCAATCAACCCAAAAGCCTCAAATATCAAAGCTTAATATTTTTGGAAGTTGGAGTGTTTTTTTCTTATAGATTTGGCTATCTTAGGAGGATATCTGTTTGTGCAGGTAACTATTACTGTGCAGAATTATTAGGCAACTTAATAAAAACCTAATATATTGCCATCTCACTTGTTTATTTTCACCAGGTAAACCAATATCACTGCACAAAATTTAGAAATAAACATTTCTGACATGCAAAAACAAAACCCCCAAAAAATTAGTGACCAATATAGCCACCTTTCTTTATGATGACACTCAACAGCCTTCCACCCATAGATTCTGTCAGTTGCTTGATCTGTTTACCTCCCAGACACTGTTCCGAGAGGTGTACTGTTTTCCCTCCCTGTTGATGTCACATTTTATGGGGGACCATAGGTTCTCTATGGTGTTCAGATCAGGTGAACAAGGGGGGCCATGTCATTATTTTTTCTTCTTTTAGACCTTTACTGGCCAGCCACGCTGTGGGGTAGTTGGATGCATGTGATGGAGCATTGTCCTGCATGAAAATCATATTTTTCTTGAATGATACTGACTTCTTCCTGTACCACTGCTTGAAGAAGTTGTCTTCCAGAAACTGGCAGTAGGTCTGGGAGTTGAGCTTCACTCCATCCTCAAGCCGAAAAGGTCCCACAAGTTCATCTTTGATGATACCAGCCCATACCAGTACCCCACCTCCACCTTGCTGGCGTTTGAGTCGGAGTGGAGCTCTTTGCCCTTTACTGATCCAGCCTCTGGCCCATCCATCTGGCCAATCAAGAGTCACTCTCATTTCATCAGTCCATAAAACCTTTGAAAAATCAGTCTTAAGATATTTCTTGGCCCAGTCTTGACGTTTTATCTTATGTTTCTTGTACAAATGTGGTAATTTTTCAGCCTTTCTTACCTTGGCCATGTCCCTGAGTATGGCACACCTTGTGCTTTTTGATACTCCAGTAATGTTGCAGCTCTGAAATATTGCAAAAGTGATGGCAAATGGCATCTTGGCAGCTTCACGCTTGATTTTCCTAAATTCATGGGCAGTTATTTTGCGCCTTTTTTGCCCAACACGTTTCCTGCGACCCTGTTGGCTATTTTTCATGAAACACTTGATTGTTCGATGAGCACGCTTCAAAAGTTTGGCAATTTCAAGACTGCTGCATCCCTCTGCAAGACATCTCACAATTTTGGACTTTTCAGAGCCCATCAAATCTCTCCTCTGACCCATTTTGCCAAAGGAAAGGAAGTTGCACAATAATTAAGCACACCTTATATAGGGTGTTGATGTCATTATATCACAACCATCCTCATTACAGAGATGCACATCACCTAATTTGCTTAATTGGTATTTGGCTCTCAAGCCTATACAACTTGGAGTAGGACAACTTGGAGTAGGACAGCATGTATAAAAAGTGTGATCAAAATACTCATTTACCTAATAATTCTGCACACAGTGTATCTTCGCAGCGGTGAGACGAAATTAAACGACGATTTTATTAATTAAAGTGTCAGGAAATGAGAGTACTTCTTCTCATCTGACTTTTAATAGCCAGAAAAGAAAAAGTCTGTAACGGCCCCCAGCATTGGAGAATCTCCGGGGTTTCAGCAATCAGGGGTTAGTGAGACCCTGGAGATTATGAATCAGGACTTTTGTTTTTGTTCCCTGCTCACGTGATCACCTGTATGCACCGTAAAAAAATGACATTGCTGATAAAATGATTTCTCTGCCATCTGACATGATCAAACATGTCAGATGGCAGAAAAATGTCCTCCACTGTGCCCCTTAATCCTCCGGTAATATCAAAGCCCCCCCACTGTGCCAAAGTTTGCAAAATGGCGCCGATGGAAAAAAAGTGCCTCCTCCTGATGTCTCTTCTATCTGACATGTGAAAACATGGGAGATGGAAATGAAATGGCCCATGCTAGCCCCCCTCTACTTCGGTGTCCCCCCTGTCTCCTTCGGTACCTGCAATCCTCCTTACTACCCTGCATCCCTCTGGTCCTGAAGCTCTCCTCATGTGCATCTTCCTGCTTCTTGGAAGAAGGCAGGCACTTGTGCACAACAGAGCAACCTCTGCCAGGAGACTGACGTGTGATGACCTCAGTGAGGTCATTGCAGGTGAGGATGCTCATGTCACTCAGGCAGGTGTGACCCACTGAAATCTCTCCTTGCAGCAGAGTCTGCTCTGGATGTTATGGGGGAATCACACTTGTGTGACCTGACGAATTCTGACCTGAAGTGACATCTCGGAGGACACAGCACATCAGTATCTGGAAATTTATTGAGGGACCTCTTATTGGACTACATAGGACCTTTTTTTTTAGAATTTTTTTGTTAAAAAAGGTTTTTTGTTGGGCAGTTTTTTTCAAATAAATTTTTTTTTGTTGTGTTTATTTGTGTCCTTACTGATTTGGTTGGTAATGTTGGGTATTGGATTGACGTCTCAACAAAACTAACATCTGGGCTTAATGCCAGCAGACATTACCCAGCTAGCAAGAGCAAGCTAGGAAGAGCCAGGGCGAAACACCAGGATTGGCACATCTTATGGAGTTGCCAGTTCTGAGGTGGCTGTGGCCTGCTATTTTTCAGCTGGGAAGGGCTCTTCTCACACTGAGAATACCATACCCTAGCTGTCTGCTTTACTTTGGCTGCTTTTAGAAAATGGAGTGGGGGGGGGGACTCTACACTGTTTTTTTTCCCCAATTATTCGTTTATAAATAATCTGAAAAAATTGCTTGGGGAGATCTCTGTTTTGGATTACCTGCCAAGGTAAAGCTGTCACCTGTGGTCTGAAGGCTTCAGCTGTCGGTTTTACCCTAGCTAGCGATCAAAATATAGGGGACCTTACAATGTTTTTTTAAATTAATTATTTATATTTTTGGCTAATTTCAAGGCTAAACACCCTTTAATGTCACATGAACGGCACTAAAGGGAGCAAGCTTACAATAAATAAGGGGGTGGGACATTATATAGCTATTAAACATCAGTCTATTCATTTATCTCACTGTCATAGCTTTTTAGAGAATGTAAAAGATAATGTAAAAAAATTATTGTGCTTGCAGTCTGTGTGTGGTGTGTATGACACACTTTTTTCTCGCACCCATTAACTTGTATTTGCAAGAAATGCAGCCACTCACAGCATGCCGAATTTTGAACAGGAAAAAGTAGCAGATATGCTCTGACCTATTGGTCAATTGCAATGCCATTTTTTCTTGCATTGTACTTGCAGATTTTATATGCAGATGTGAGTGAACCCCAAAGGTACTGTATGTCCCCACGATCATTGTTCATAGTGGCTTTGATGCAGCTATTGTTGCGTCCAAAGCACTGCATTGTACTGTACAATCACAGTGGATGGGATTTATAGAATTCCTACGCCCATTGTGCTTGTTTTATCCACAGTATTAACTGACCTGCGAGGCGACTTTCCATGCCGCCACTTGTCTGCAGCATGTCAATTTAGTGCTGCGGAGTCAGAGGCAATCTCGATGAGTGAATACAGGGAAAAGCTACATGCAGATCATGAGTATGGGCAGCTACTGTCATATAGGTCACTCAAAGTGTCTTCAAGTGTGATGTGGCCTATAAAAAATTGTTTTGTAAATTTTGATGGAAATATGAGAAATTGCTGATAAACTTTGAACCCTTATAACTTCCTAACAAAGAGAAATTTTGGTTCCAAAATTGTGCTCATATAAAGTAGACATGCGGGAAATGTTGTTTATTATTTTTGAGTGACATAACTCTCTGGTTTAACGGTAAAAAGAATAAATGTTTAAAAATGTTGAATTATAACTTAACTGGATAGCACACCGCCACATTGCCATTTCCCATATCTTTTGTTAGCCCACTCACTTTTTGAGTGTTTTCTCTCCTGGTTCTGTCTCTCACCTCCAAATTCTTTGCCTTCAATGCTCCTGATCAAAATGGTATTTTTCTAACTGAGAGACACTCAAAGGGTAACGGGATTAAGGCAGATATGCACATTTTTTCCGCAAATAAATCCATTGGTTTATTACACCATAAACCACACAACATAACCCTTGACATGGGTTACCTTCAAGCTCTCATGGTCTCCTCAGCGCATGCCTTCCATAACATGGCCTACTTCTATGCATGGCACCCCAGGTATGTTCCAGGACAATGGCTATCTGGTCTGTGCATTCCAGGACCTTGTCCAAGCACAGCCAGAGAGAGCCTTCCCAGTTACTTTCCAGAGCCACCCAAGGCTCTTCACACGATTTCAGGACTTCAAACCTTCCAGGGCACCAGCTGGTCCCAAGCAAGATAGGTCCTGAAACCTCATACCTTCCCATGACACGTGATCTTAAGCATGAGATCTTTCCTCCTCCTGCCCATACATCTTTCAGGGAAGCTCCTGATTTCACAAACGCACAGAGATATCTAATTATATTAACAAACAGATTATATCCCTTGAGATCCTCTAGGGTGAGTGGCATCCGGATAGCCAGACACAACCCTGTCTTTTGGCTCACCTGCAGCCCAGTACATGTAATGCATTTGACCCACCCTAGGTACGTGGGGTAGCCGGTCCCGGGGTATACTTCATGGGGATGTCACGGGCGGCGGGTGCCGTGGCCCTGGTGGTCGCTGAAAAAGGGGTTAAAAATAAAAATAAAATATAAAGAAAGTTTGTGACGCCACCTACGGTATCCGGTAATGATACTGGCGCTGCTGCAGACCTCTGACCTCCGGGGATGATGATGAGGCAGCTAGTTTGTAACGCTTCCCGTAGGTGGAGAGGGATCCCCGGGGCAATGATGGATGAATAGAGAACTCACACAGGGAGGTGGCTCGTCAGGTGGAGATGCAGGCTGACAGTCTGTAGGAATAGGAGTATGGCTCCTCCGGCGCAGGCCAATAAAACACACCACACAGTCTTTGTCTCTGAACCGGGCTTTACTGGTGACTCAGGCAGCAAACAGTCTTTACACACAGTCAACAGGTACCACTGACCTGGGTAGTCACCAGAGAATGTTTTCCTGGGGACCCTCAGTAATGCGCCTGATTAGTCCTTTCTTCTGTCCTAACTGTGCTTTCCCTCTCCTTAGCGCTCCTACACACAGAGCCCTCCGCTGGTCTCCACGGATTTTTATGGACGGCCCTTGTCTTGAGGCCTCCAGATCCTATACGGGGCCTTAGAGGAATTATGCCAGGTGTGGCCGCGACTTCTGAAGAAGTATGTGCCCACTGTTTCTGCGGCTCAGAAATAAACGCCCGAACCGCCTCGGAGCTGGTCCTCTGGTTTCGAACTGGATCCTTCCGGCCGGGAGTCGTACCAGCACAGATTCAGGTGCACCTTATCACCATAGGATCCCCTTCTTTCTCTGGGCCACCTGTACTGAGGTGCCCTCCACTGCACTTCTTGCAGGGTCCTCCTCCAACCGACTTCTCTCTCTGACTAACTTTCCTGCTCTCCACTATCCCACCTAAGCTCCTCCTACTGGGACCGATTTCTTAGCAACGGTTAACCCTATGGTCCCCTGACCTAAGATGTGTGGATGCATGTGGTGTGGGTGCCCTATTTACATCCCAGTCCCCTGGTCACAGGGAGACTACACATTCTGGGTGCATGACCCCTTCGTGGCATCCCGACCAGTGGGGCGCCACATCCATTTCACCACCGGACTGTTCAAATACACACAATATAGAGTCTTTCGACTTAACATTTGACAGTCCAAAAGCTCAACCACATATTAATTGTTCACGCAATGTTCATTTCACTCTCAAAGATATCACACAATCAGAACCATATACACATGGTTTGACGTCTTTAGTCCTTGCATTTATAAACGCACAGGGTGTACCAGCCCTTGGGGCCTACGTGATGTTCATAGTCCACCAGATAATGGCGGTAGAGATCCCTGTCCGGGTGGCCCTTGGGGCATGCCAGCTCACAAACAACTCCTCCTGCAGGCCCGATTCCTGGATAAACCCCCACCTGCTTTCCAGGTTAAATGCTGTCACCGTACCTGTTTTTCTGTCCTCAGGTGGTATTGGCGGCAACCCTCTTGTTCGGGATCACTCCAGTAAGTTCTGCAATTCCAGGGCCCACCAATCCTCGCGGCAGTCCTGTTGTTCCACTTGGTCGACCAAGATCTGTTGTTCAACAATGTCGGGTTGTTCCCGAACTGAATCGGGGAAGCGATCCTGCACCGCGGTTATGGCAGCGACACTGACTCTCCCCACTTGCCGATGTTGGTGACTGCTCCACCAAAAAATACAGGGCCCAGAAACCCCGACTTCCTCATCGCTGCCGTGCTGGTTGTCCTCCCCGAGTCCCTCCTCCTTGGAGTTTGGCTGGCTGGATGGCTCCTCTAGGATTGCCTCCATGACCACGTCGGGTTCTCCTACGGACACCTCCAGGATGTCAGACTCGGCTGGCTCCTCCGGGTCCTCGTCGTTATCAGCAGATGGCTCAGGGTCGTCTAGCTCTGTGCGGCCCAGATGCCCTGACTTCATCATCACCAATGGGTTCCAGTCTCTCCTCCGGGAGAATTGGTTGCGGATCTGGTATCTGGACCTCTTCGGCGCTCTCAGGCTCACCTGGAGTCGGGGTTCTTCCCTGTGCCTCTGGCTCCGGCCTGCTAGATTCATGCTGCTCCGCCAGCAGGGACAGCGTGGACCAGGTATTGGAGCTCCAGCGCCTGAAGGTCCAGTTCAGCGTTTCATTAAGCTGGACTCTCAAGTCCCGAAGAGCAGTCTCCAAAAATTCAGCATCCCCCTCGTGGGTCAAAAGGGAAGCTGTGCCTGGGCCTGCGGTCTCTGCATGGATCTCGTCCTCCACCTCGCGGATTAGGTTTTGTAGCCTGATAGCCGCCATCTTAACAGACCCATCGACCACACCCATTCTTCTTTGTCTGTCTACTGTCGCACCCTTCCAGCCGCTTTTTGTACAGTGCCTTGTGAAAGTATTCGGTCCCCTTGAACTTTTCAACCTTTTGCCACATTTCAGGCTTCAAACATAAAGATATATATTCTCATTTTTTTGTGAAGAATCAGCAACAAGGGGGACACAATCATGAAGTGGAACAAAATTTATAGGATATTTAAAACTTTTTAAACAAATAAAAAACTGAAAAGTGGGGCGTGAAATATTATTCGGCCTCTTTACTTTTAGAGCAGCATACTCACTCCAGAAGTTCAGTGAGATTCTCTGAATGATCCAATGTTGTCCTAACTGACTGGTAATGATAGATAGCATCCACCTGTTTGTAATCAAGTCTCTGTATAAATGCACCTGCTCTGGGATAGTCTCAGGGTTCTGTTTCAAGTGCAGAGAGCATTATGAAGACCAAGGAACACACCAGGCAGGTCCGAGATACTGATGTGGCGAAGTTTAAAGCCGGATTTGGATACAAAAAGATTTTCCAAGTTTTAAACATCTCAAGTAGCTCTGTGCAAGTGATCATATTGAAATGGAAGGGTTATCAGACCACTTCAAATCTATGAAGACCTGGCCGTCCCTCTAAACTTTTATCTCAAACAAGGAGAAGACTGATCAGAGATGCAGCCAAAAGGCCCATGATCACTCTGTGTGAACTGCAGAGATCTACAGCTGAGGTGGGAGAGTCTGTTCATAGGACAACAATCAGTCATACACTGCACAAATCTGGCCTATATAGAAGCCACCTGGGAGACATACCAAACATGTGGAATAAGGTGCTCTGGTCAGATGAAGCCAAATTGAACTTTTTGGGCACAATGCAAAATGATATGTTTGGTGTAAAAGCGACACAGCTCATCACCCTCAAAACACCATCCCCACTGTCAAACATGGTGGTGGCAGCATCATGGTTTGGGCCTGTTTTTCTTCAGCAGGGACAGGGAAGATGGCTAAAATTGATGGGAAGATGGATGGAGCCAAATACAGGACCATTCTGGAAGAAAACCTGTTGGAGTCTGCAAAAGACCTGAGGACGGAGATTTATCTTCCCACAAGACAATGATCCCAAATATAAAGCAAAATGTACAATGGATTTGTTCAAAAATAAATGTATCCAGGTGTTAGAATGGCCATGTCAAAGTCCAGACCTGAATCCAATCGAGATCTGTGGAAAGAGCTGAAAACTGCTGTTCACAAACGCTCTCCATCCAACCTCACTGAGCTCGAGCTGTTTTGCAAGGAAGAATGGGCAAGAATTTCAGTCTCTCGATGTGCAAAACTGATAGAAACATACCCCAAGCGACTTGCAGCTGTAATCGCAGCAAAAGGTGGCGCTAAAAAGTATTAACTCAAGGGGGCAAATATTGCACGTCCCACTTTTCAGTACCGTATATACTCGTGTATAAGCCGACCCGTGTATAAGCTGACCCCCCTACTTTTGCCCCCAAAAACTGGGAAAACTTATTGACTCGCGTATAAGCCGAGGGTGGACTCCAGCACAGGTATACAACCCCCAGCAGTGAGGTATACAGCAGCCTCCCCAGTGGTAGTATACAGCAGCAGCCCCAGTGGTATATACAGCAGCAGCCCCAGTGGTAGTATACAGCAGCCCCAGAGGTATATGCAGCCCCAGAGGTATATACAGCCCCAGAGGTATATGCAGCCCCATATGCAGCCCCAGAGGTATATGCAGCCCCAGAGGTATATACAGCCCCAGAGGTATATGCAGCCCCATATGCAGCCCTAGAGGTATATACAGCCCCAGAGGTATATGCAGCCCCAGAGGTATATACAGCCCCATATGCAGCCCCAGGAGGTATATGCAGCCCCAAATGCAGCTCCAGAGATATATACAGCCCCATATGCAGCCCCAGGAGGTATATGCAGCCCCATATGCAGCCCCAGAGGTATATACAGCCCCATATGCAGCCCCAGGAGGTATATGCAGCCCCATAAACAGCCCCAGAGGTATATACAGCCCCATATGCAGCCCCAGAGGTATATACAGTCCCAGAGGTATATGCAGCCCCATATGCAGCCCCAGAGGTATATACAGCCCCAGAGGTATATGCAGCCCCATATGCAGCCCCAGAGGTATATACAGCCCCATATGCAGCCCCAGGAGGTATATGCAGCCCCATATGCAGCCCCAGAGGTATATGCAGCCCCATATGCAGCCCCAGGAGGTATATGCAGCCCCAGGAGGTATATGCAACCCCAGGAGGTATATGCAGCCCCCCCATCTATATACAGGCCCCCCCCCATCATTATACAGGCCCCCCCCGCCGCAATTCTGTAAAGGAAGAGATTAGTATACTTATCCCTCCGCTGTCCCGCCGCCGCCGCCATCACGCTCCTCCATCTTCATCCAGCGTCTTCCGTCTTCTTTCAGCTTCCTCCTCTGTCGCGCCGGCAATGACGTCATTGCCTGCGACCATCGGAGGAACCCGGAAGAAGACGGAAGACGCTGGATGAAGATGGAGGAGCGGCGGCGGGACAGCGGCAGTGGGACAGTGAAGGGATAAGTATACTAATCTCTTCCTTTACAGGATTACGGCGGGGGGGGCTTGTATATAGATCGGGGCACTGTATACTGTATACATTGTATACAGTATACAGTGACTCGCGTATAAGCCGAGGGGGTAACTTTTCAGCCCAATTTTTGGGCTGAAAAACTCAGCTTATACGCGAGTATATACGGTATTTTATTTGTTAAAAAAGTTTAAAATATCCAATACATTTTGTTTCACTTCACGATTGTGTCCCACTTGTTGTTGATTCTTCACATAAACATTTGAATTTATATCTTTATGTTTGAAGCCTAAAATGTGGAAAGGATTGAAAAGTTCACGGGGGCTGAATACTTTCACAAGGCACTGTATCTTCCGGCTAGAGTACTTTGATCTTTGGCTCGCCCCCTTGGTTTTTCGGTGGCAATTGGGGCAGTTTCGTGCCTCTGTCATGGCCCTCCCACGATGAGGGGTCGAGGCACGTCCCTGAGCCTGCACATGGTGTCAAGTCTCTGGTCCCGCCATTTTGGGGCCCAGCAACAAAGTTTTCGGGTCTTTCCGGATCAGGCTGCTGCGCTTCGTCAGTCTTCCGCAGAGTGCGGGGCCTATCTTCGCACCCTTTCAGCTGTTACGCTACCTTTCTTCCCGCTCTGTGGCACAGTTATGGCAGCCCAATTCTAACAGTTTAATAAAGTCAATTCACGGCACACAGTACCCTATTTTACCAGGCACCGGATCCTGTTCGTCATGCCAAAAGCTGACCCATCCCAGGTATGTGGGTTACCTGGTCCTGGGCTATGCTTCACGGGGATGTCACGGGGCGGCCCATGCCTGGGTCTTTGGTCCTGGTGCTCACTTAAAAAGGGGTTAAAACTAAAAATAAAAGATAAAGAAAATTTGTGACTCCACCTATGGTATCCAGTAATGATACCGGCACTGCTGCAGACCCCAGGAATGATGATAAGGCAGCTAGTTTGTAATGCTAGGTGGAGCGGGATTCATGGAGCAGTGATGGATGAATAGAGACCTCGCACAGGGAGGCGACTCGTCAGGTGGAGATTCAGGCTGACAGTCTGTAGGAATAGTATTATGGCTCCTCCGGTGCAGGCTAATGAAAAACACCACGCAGTCTTTGTCTCTGAACTGGGCTTTACTGGTGACTCAGGCAGCAAACAGTCTTTACACACAGTCAACGGGTACCGCTGGCCTGTGTAGTCACCAGAGAACTAGGACGTTTTCCTGTGGACCCTCGTTGATGTGCCTGCTTAGACCTTTCTTCTGTCCTAACTGAGCTCTCCCTCTCCTTAGCGCTCCCACGCACAGAGCCCTCCGCCAGTCCCCACGGATCCTTATGAATGGTCCTTGTCTTGAGGCCTCTGGTTCTATACTGGGCCTTAGGGGAATTATGCCGGGTGTGACTGCGACTTCTGAAGAAGTCTGTGCCCTCCGGTTCTGCGGCGCGGGGATAAACACCCGCTCCGCCTCAGAGCCGGTCCTCTGATTTCAGACTGTATCCTTCCGGCCGGGAGTCATACCGGCACCAATTCGGGTGCACCTCAACACCCTAGGATCCCCTTCTTTCTCGCAGGGTCCTCCTCCAACCAACTTCTCTCTCTGACTGACTTTCCCACTCTCCATTATCCCACCTTAGCTCCTCCCACCAGGACTGGTTTTCTAGCAATGGTTAACCCTATGGTCCCCTGACCTAAGGTGTGTGGATGCATGTGGTGAGGGTACCCCATTGACATCATAGTCCCCTGGTCACAGGGATCCGACACACTCTGTTCTGAATGCAGTGCAGTACCCTTCCGTGGCATCCCAACCAGAGGGGCACCACATATTACCTCCACCTAGGGAACTTTCAGCATAATGCATTACTTAAACTTGCTGAAGGACAAGTCCCAGTATACACACTTCTGAGTTTATATCGCAGAGTGCAACCTGCCTCTGCAATATACACTGACTATTTGCAATGTAGCAAGCCGCTGCATCACATATGTTATTTGGCATAGTAGGTTTCTTTTGATATTCTGAAAATTTTTATTACATATTTCTCGTAATGTGATAATTCATATTCTAGTAAATTTTAATTATTTTTCTTTTATGGGTGTTTTTCTATTAGGTAAATATAACATACAGTTGTGGTCTAAAGTATTGACACCCCTGCAATTCTGTCAGATAATAATCAGTTTCTTCCTGAAAATGATTGCAATCACAAATTCTTTGGTATTATTATCTTCATTTAATTTGTCTTCAATGAAAAAATACAAAAGAGAATGAAGCAAAAAGCAAAACATTGATCATTTCACACAAAACTCCAAAAATGGACCAGACAAAAGTATTGGCACCCTCAGCCTAATACTTGCTTGCACAACCTTTAGCCAAAATAACTGCGATCAACCGCTTCCGGTAACCATCAATGAGTTTCTTACAATGCTCTGCTGGAATTTTAGACCATTCTTCTTTGGCAAACTGCTCCAGGTCCCTGATATTTGAAGGGTGCCTTCTCCAAACTGCCATTTTTAGATCTCTCCACAGGTGTTCTATGGGATTCAGGTCTGGACTCATTGCTGGCCACCTTAGAAGACTCTAGTGCTTTCTCTCAAACCATTTTCTAGTGCTTTTTGAAGTGTGTTTTGGGTCATTGTCCTGGTGGAAGACCCATAACCTCTGAGGGAGACCCAGCTTTCTCACACTGGGCCCCACATTATGCTGCAAAATTTGTTGGTAGTCTTCAGACTTCATAATGCCATGCACACGGTCAAGCAGTCCAGTGCCAGAGGCAGCAAAGCAACCCCAAAACATCGGGGAACCTCCGCCATGTTTGACTGTAGGAACCGTGTTCTTTTCTTTGAATGCCTCTTTTTTTTCCTGTAAACTCTATGTTGATGCCTTTGCCCAAAACGCTCTACTTTTGTCTCATCTGACCAGAGAACATTCTTCCAAAACATTTTAGGCTTTCTTAGGTAAGTTTTGGCAAACTCCAGCTTGGCTTTTTTATGTCTTGGGGTAAGAAGTGGGGTCTTCCTAGGTATCCCACCATACAGTCCCTTTTCATTCAGACGTCGACGGATAGTACGGGTTGACACTGATGTATCCTTGGACTGCAGGGCAGTTTGAATTTTGTTTGGATGTTAGTCGAGGCTCTTCATCCACCATCCGCACAATCTTGCGTTGAAATCTCTCGTCAATTTTTCTTTTCCGTCCACATCTAGGGAGGATAGCCACAGTGCCATGGGCTTTAAACTTCTTGATGATACTGGGCACGGTAGACACAGGAACATTTAGGTCTTTGGAGATGGACTTGTAGCCTTGAGATTCCTCATACTTCCTCACAATTTGGTTTCTCAAGTCCTCAGACAGTTTTTTGGTCTTACTTTCTTTTCTCCATGCTCAATGTGGTACACACAAGGACACAGGACAGAGGTTGAGTCAACTTTAATGCATGTCAACTGGCTGCAAGTGTGATTTAGTTATTGCCAACACCTGTTAGGTGCCACAGGTAAGTTACAGGTGCTGTTAATTACACAAATTAGAGAAGCATCACATGATTTTTTTCATTGAAGAAAAGAATTTGTGATTGCAATCATTTTCAGGAAGAAACTGAGTATTATCTGACAGAATTGCAGGGTGTCAATACTTTTGGCCACAACTGTATGTCTAATCCTAATATACTTTTATCAAAACTTCTCTAATGCTGGTTCCAGGTCCTCTCAGCTTCACCACTTTGGTTCAACACAGGAATTACCTTCTTACGTCCAAAGTAATCAGTTTGGTTAAACTGGTTTCACACTGCAGTTTTTTCCCTGATCAGGGTCGATCTGGTTTATGTGCCAAAACCAAGTGAGGAACCAGGAGAGGAACTTGCAGAGAAAAACTATAATTGAAAGATTGACACCTGTTCTGAGTTTTGGAGACACTCCTGGTTTTGACACACAAACCTGATCAAACCTGATCAGGGAAAAAACTGCAGTGTGAAACCAGCCTTGAAGGGAACCTGTCACCTGCAATTTAGGCACTAGCTGTCCCTACACCTTCCTAGGGGCTCTTTAACCATCCCTGTCTGTTCTAAATCCGACTTGTAAAGAGTTAGAAAAAAGACTTTAAACTTACAGCACATCGCTCTCTCAGGCGTCTGGAATGGCGGCTCCAGGATCCATTGTCCCCTCCTCGCAGCTCTCCAGCATGCCCCGCTGGGCGGCATAATTCTTTATTCATATCTTCTTGAATTTGGAATCTCCCACCCTCTTTTTATGCGATGATGCACCGGCCGGTACATCCCATCCGGCCGCGGTGCATTATGGTCTTGATGACGTGATCGGCCGTGGGGCATTATGGGCCTGATCATATGATCGGCCTGGCTTCAATATGCGCATTGCGCGTGTGCGGAGCCAGGCCGATCACGTGATCAAGGCCATAATGTACCGCGGCTGATCACGTGATCAAGACCATAATGCACCACGGCCGGATGTGAAGTACCGGCCGGTGCAGGGCAGGAGATTCCAAATTCAAAAGGACATGAATAAAGAATTATGCCGCCCAGCGGGGCGTGCTGGGAAGCTGCGAGGAGGGGACAATGGAACCTGGAGCTGCCTTTCCAGTCGCCTGAGAAAGCGACATGCTGTAAGTTTAAAGTCTTTTTTCTAACTTTTTACAAGTCAGATTTAGAACAAAGTGGGATTGTTAGGGAGCACCTAGGAAGGTGTAGGGACAGTGATAGGTCAGGGCCTTAATTCCAGGTGACAGGTTCCCTTTAAGTAAATTAGATCCAGCAGATGCATGATATCAAAGAAAAAATAGCCATCAAACTAGAACAAAAGTTCACTTTAATGGCATTTAATGGCAAAAAGCAGCTCCACATGTAATTAATTACATGAAGGAAAAGAAGCACAGTTTTAGGCTAATAAGTTACTGATTTATGGGTACATGTAATACAAAGTACAATACAAAATAATATTGTGGTACCGTGTTAACCAGAAAAATCGATGTAAATACTTAATTCCCCCCAAAAATTGAGAAAAGTATTGTAGGAGTGATACCTTTATTTAGCCAATAAAGGTATCACTCCTAGAATACTTTTCTCAATTTTTTTGAGACTTAAGTATTTACATACATGTAATATACAGTGTGCAGAAAATTTGTAAAGACAGACAAAACAGGACATGGATAACCAAGCAGGACATGCATGTTAGTAGCAGCAACTAAAAGATTAATAAACATATTTTTCATATATATGTAAGAGACACAGTGGTCAAAGATACAAATGCAGTCATAAAAATATCAAATTGCAGGTACATGCCAAAAACAGCGCCTGCCTATAGTAATGATGCAGACTCCAAGATCATCACACATGCGTTTTGCGTATTTTGGCTGGAGGCACACTGTCATGCATTAAACACGGAGTGTGTTTGATGCATGACAGTGATGCAAGTGTTGTGCGTGTTTTGTGTGAGTGTGGTGCGAGTGTTGTGCGTGTGGGTGTGTGTGCATGGCTGTATACATGTGTGTGTGCTGCGAGTGTGTTGCGTGAGTGAGTGTGTGGTGCGAGTCAGTGTGATGCTATCCGCGGTCCTGAAGTTTGGTCGATTGGATTTCTCAGCATGTAATCCCGCCGAGCAAACTTCTGGACCACTGACAGCATTTACCGGTGTATTTAAACACCACTGCTGTCAAAGCAGCAGTGTTTGAATTTGCCGGGTTGCCGGCACATCCACAAAACAGCTTTCACTGCTGTGATAGCAGCGGTGAAAGCTGATTGATAAAATCACAGCCGCTGACCGCTTTGTGTAATTGCTGGCTGGGTTGCCGGCACATTAACTATTCAGCTGTCACTGCTGTATTTTTATCAATCAGCTTTCTGAAAGCTGATTGGTGGATGTGCCAGCAACCCAGAAAATTCAAACACCGCTGCTTTGACAGCAGTGGTGTTTGAATCTCCCATGGACAAATGGCATATTAACACCATCTGCAGCCTCTGTGCTGCATGTCAGGCGGGAGGCTGTAGATGCGGTTAATAAGCTGGTTATGTAGGTTTAACCCCATGTTTCTGCCATGCCAGGTTGTGTCTGGTTATGTCTACACTCCCTGGACACAAGCTGACATGACAGAATATGTGTGCAGCGGTTAATCCAGCTTTTTATTAAAAACTGGCAATTTCCACTCATCATTAAATTCCTGTAAACTCCGGCAGTGTGCAGGACTCAGGAGCTGTCTGTGGTCCTGTACTATAACAGCATGAATTTATAGCCCTGGTCCTTGCTACTGAAAGTTCACACTTTTACAGTGCAGGAGCTCTCCATGGTCCTGATTGTTAAAGCTGGGTGCTGAAAGCTGTTCAGATTGATGTCAGCACCCAGCTTTAACAATCAGGGCCATGGAGAGCTCCTGCACTGTAACAGCGTGAACTTTCAGTACCAAGGACCAGGGCTATAAATTCACGCTCTTAGAGTACAGGACCATGGAGAGCTCCTGCACACCGCCGGAGAATACAGTAATTTAATTAATAGCGGTAATTGCTGGTTTTTGATAAAAAGCTTTATTAACCCCTACAGACACATTCTGACATGTCAGGTTGTGTCCAGGGAGTGTGGACATAACCTGGCATGACAGCACCATGGGGTTAAACATACATAACCAACTTTTTAACCTTATCTGCCAGCTCCCGGCTGACATGCAGCACAGAAGCTGCAGATGGGGTTAATATGCTGGTTAACCCTGGGAAATTTAAAAAATGCTGCTGTCAAAGCAGCAGAAAGTCCGAAGTAGCTATTATATCTACAGATATTTATCTGAAGATATATAGCTATTGGGCTTTCCTGGGTTGGGACTGTAGCACACGTGCGAGGTTTCCTCGCACCCATAGACTTCCATTAGCCCCTCGCGCATCATACACACGTTCAGTCGCAGCATGCTGCGACTGAATTCGCATTTGACTCGCAGTGCAAATTCAGAGCAGGGGACACGCACCAGTGTGCCCTGCCTGATATGGCGACACTGGGCCGAGTGCAATGCGGGTTTCCTTCGCATTGCACTCGCATGAGTCACTCGGACAGTGTACCTTCAGCCTTAGTCTATTGCTTCCTAAGGGGTACAGTATACTGATCTGACTAGCAGGATAAAGATGGAAATGCCAGTCAATGATATAAGAATAATTTTCTCATTAGCAGGAGCATAGACATGTTACTAAGAATCCCGTGCATGTGCGGGCACCATATAGATGCCGAAGGATAACGTGCTAATATGAATGCAAGGTCAGGGGTGTACATAGAAATCATAGGGTCCTGTAACTGAAGTTCTAATTGCCCCCCAAACAAAAGGTAATTAACATTTGGCTGGGTCACAAAATAACACACCTCACAACTTTTCAGCCCTTACAAAGTATGATGACAACAAAAATGCCCGACAAACACTGTATGACACCGCCACAGTGCATTCCTCCACAACACTCAGTATGATGAGCCCACTGCACTGTACCCACCTCAATGATCCCAACAAAGTATGGTGACAACCACACAGTGTAATAGTTTGTCCTATGCCCCCAAGACATCATCGTTTTTTTATGTGTATCTGCATTTTAAGTGAGTTATATAGAATGTACAATTTAGTAGCAGTACTGCTTGGTGCACTAGATGCCACTGTCCTCTGTACACTCACACATGGTGTAGGAACAAACTGTGGGGAACAGGCCACTGCTAGCAGGGGTTAGGTTTGAAGCCGGCCCACAGTTAGAGGTAAACCGTGAACTTCCTGGGAAGAGAAAGAGAGTGTTGAGTAGAAGCAGACGGAAATACGAATGTGAAACTGGACTTGGGAGGCAAAAGGTATCCTCTAGAGGCCAAGTGGGACAAGGGGACTTATCCCAGCAGATTGTATGGGGTGTTTTGTTGGTCAAGCAGGAGAAGGCGACCTTAGAATGGGGTCTGACTCTCTGAGCAGCACTTGAAGCATCATAGAAGTGCCATATATAGTGCATCTACAGTGACATACATTGACCAGAGTAGCTACATTTAATGGTGGGA
Organism: Allobates femoralis; assembly: GCA_033576535.1. Taxonomy (NCBI): domain Eukaryota; kingdom Metazoa; phylum Chordata; class Amphibia; order Anura; family Aromobatidae; genus Allobates; species Allobates femoralis. Next base: position 328,231,356 of record JARQOC010000004.1, on the reverse strand, counting down.
CTTTTGCATAGCACACATGGACATGAGTGACTGTGTTTACTGAAAACCAGGTCTTACTAAACCCCCTGCCAAGTGGTCCCGAAGAAAGATGAAGAACATATGTAACTGGCTGATCATGTATCCCTCTTGGGTCTGGGTAAAGTAGGAAGATGAAGAAATTATCTGTTTTGAACCAGATTAAACCTGTTCACAAATCAACTTGATGTCAGCTCACCTTACTCCTCCTAGTTCTGAGCCTTGAGTGCTGCATGACCCACACCTGGTTTGGTGCTATCAATTCAAAGTTACACAAATATGTCCACAGGTGCACCAAAGGAAGTCGGCAACAAAAACAAAGACGTAGATATATTAAAGCTTCACATTTATTTGCAAAAATTCTTGTTAAAAAGGTTACATGCGATACATGGTCAGATTATCCATAATGTTAACTGACGGAGGCCAAAAACTATCGCGTTTCAGCTGATACGCAGATTTAATCATTAAATCTGTCACCCAAGAAAAGAGGAAAGAAGTTTTAAAGATGTGTTTTGGACTCTTCAATGCTGGCACAAGGTGTAACCATGTCTCATCCAGTGTACAGGACGAGAAGCACGGTGCCTCTGGCCTAACGGTACCCTCACAAGTAGAATATGTCTGCCCTTCCACACACTCAGTGTCTGTGGCAGGCCGGTGTTTGGAGAGTGAGCTCTCGCCCATGTCAAATGCCGTGAGCATGCCAACAACAGTTTAATCCCCCACTGTGACCACCACACAGCCCTCCATGTAGTATAATAGGCCAACATACAGTATAATGGCCCCCACACCAAGTCTTCACACTATATAATGGCCCCCACTAGCTGACAAATAGCTCTCCATAAAGTATAAAGGCTCCCTCATAGTCCTCCAAATATTAAAAAAGCCTTCACATAACACTCCAAATATTGCCATGGCCTCCACATAGCTTTCCATATAGTATATTTGGCCCCACATAGCCCTCCATATAGTACTATGCATGCACTCCCCAAAGTCCTCTATATAGTATAATAAGCCTCATATTGCCTTCCAAATAGTGTAATGCACCCCATTGTCTTCCACATATTGTAATGAACCCCATACTCCTTTTTATAGTATAATGCATCCCCCAAAGTCCTCCATATATTGTAATGCATCCCATAGTCTTCCATATATTATAATGCCTGCCCCATAGTCCCCCATGTATTATAATGCTAGAAATGGACTCTTTCCTGACTTACGAATCCCAAAGTGGATGCTACCATTGGGGGTATGCCACTGAGTGAGGAGAATCATAGAGAAATATATTGACATTCAACATAAAATGTTTAATATAGAATTCTAAATAAACTCCTCAAAAAAATAAATAATAAAATTTATAAATACAACAAATAAATATATATGAAAGGAATAAATAAAGCAAATAAAATATATGAAAGGAATAAATAAAGGAAGAAAGCAAGTAGTGATGGGAGAACCCATACTGTAAAGATCGGGGTCCGTTCCAAACACCTAGTGTTCAGGCATGGACCCTGACCACAGACTTCCCTGAGTGGTCTGTGTTAGTGTTCGAGTTTGACTTTGAGGGCTGCAAAAAAAGCAAAATGTTTAAAGTAGGAGTATTATGCTTTCCAGTCTCCCACTGCAGTCACACTTGCTTTCAGGTCCACTCATTAACTTCATGTTTATTCACTGCACTCTAACTCCAGTAGCCTATTACAGATGCTCACTCTCTGTGATAGCAGTCTGTGTTTGTCTGTTGTGACCCCACCCATTGTTCCGAAGACTTTGATTGATTGCCATATACATTAATGTATTGGCAATAAATCTAACATTATAGGTGTGTAAAAATAAATAAAAAAAATGTGTAGGAGTCCCTGTATTTTTGATTCTCAGTGCAGATAAAGCAGACAGCTATGTGCTGCCTCCCCCAGCTGTCTGGTTTTATCTTTGCGGGCAGTCAAAAATACAGTGGAACCCATTTTGTGCCCTATTTTTGATTGCAAACCAAAGAAAAATCAGGCAGCTGGGGGCTGCTATTCTCAACATGATGAGGCCCATAGTCATTGGGCCCCACAGGCTAAAGAACAGCAGGCCAGCAGAATTTGGCACATTCATTAGAAGCCCAATTTTCTGGTGCTTCACCAGTCTCTTCCTGATGCACTGGTGCAGTGGTAATCAGGGTAATAAAAGGAGTTAATGAAAGCTGAATATTGACAGCTGTCATTAAGCCTTAGATTGGTAATGTTCACGCTTCTATGAGACACGTCCAAAATAAATCCTATGAGCAAATAGTTGAAAAACAGAGACACAGAGAAAAATTCTTTATTTGAAATAAAACTCCTAGAGAAAAATCCTTTATTTTAAATAAAACACACAGACAACCAAGTCTTTATCACTCATATATTAATCGCAAACATGTCCTCCGATGGTAATCCACAGCAAAGCACACTCGGCTCTGCTACATTGAGGTTAGCGGAGACATTGCCGTGTCTTGTCATCATAAGTGCTGTTCTCAGACTGACAGCTGGCTGTGTGAACAGTGACTTCAGAAAAGAGTTCATTTGAGACAGTGTCCCGACTTCAGAGAGGCTCACTGCGCATAATCAGTCATGCTCAGTGTTTCTGGTTGCACAGATTACCCAATAGGTTCACTTTATCGCTTCACTAAGGGTACCTTTACATGCCGCAAGCGCGGCGAGAAATATTGGCAGCGATATTGCGACCTGGAAATATCGCTGCCACATTTCCTCCCAATTGCCTCCTTATTGCGGCGTGTAAATCGGGAATTTGGCGGCGATATGTTGCCTCGCTCCGGTCGCCTGGTTTTGGAGCACTGCTCTGAAATCAGAATCAGGAGACAGTTGTCTTATCGCCGCCAAATTTCCGAATTACACGCCGCAATAAGGAGGCAATTTGGCGGCGATAATTCCAGCGAGAAATATCGCAGCCAAAATTGTCTCCTATGGTTGTGGCGTGTAAAGGTACTCTAAGGCAATGTTGGTATTTTCCTTCTATATCATTTGTAGCTCATTTTTAGTCCTCGCTTGTCATTATCAAACTTGTCTTTGCACCTACACTTTTGTTATCATAAACACAATACTTTCATCCATGTACTACTTGTCAGCATGTATCGGCGTTGTTCCATCTCCCATTCTAACTGGTGTGGATACCCAGAAGCAGGCTCCATGGAGTGTACAGACCACAGCAAGTGGGAGCTTTTTTACATGCAGCAGTAGACTTCCTTTATATGTAGTTCACGTGGATGACGCATGCGCCATAATCGGCTTCACATCATTATTCATTGGCTCTTACTTTTTACATATTAAGACTTTTTATTGGCCACAGGCTGCTTATATACCGTCCTCTCCAACACATGCTTCTTCAGGAAGTACACACGTTGGGTCAGTGATGACAGAAGGATCAGCTGGCCTACACACTCTGAGTTTAAATTATTTTTTTGATGGTACATTGCTATATAGAGTTTTTTCAACAGTGTTCCCTTACAGAGCTATTAGGGGTATACTTATACTTTTTTTAGAGCTACAGCACAGACCAAAAGTTTGGACACATCTTCTCATTCAAAGAGTTTTCTTTATTTTCATGACTATGAAAATTGTAGATTCACACTGAAGACATTAAAACTATGAATTAACACATGTGGAATTATATACTTAACAAAGAAGTGTGAAACATCTGAAAATATGTCTTATATACTAGGTTCTTCAAAGGAGCCACCTTTTGCTTTGATTACTTCTTTGCACACTCTTTGCAGTCACCGGAAATGGTTTTCACTTCACAGGTGTGCCCTGTCAGGTTTAATAAGTGGGATTTCTTGCCTTAGAAATGGGGTTGGGACCATCAGTTGTGTTGTGCAGAAGTCTGGTGGATACACAGCTGATAGTCCTACTGACTAGACTGTTAGAATTTGTATTATGGCAAGAAAAAAGCAGCTAAGGAAAGAAAAACGAGTGGCCATCATTACTTTAAGAAATGAAGATCAGTCAATATGAAAAATTGGGAAAACTTTGAAAGTGTCCCCAAGTGCAGTTGCAAAAACTGTCAAGTGCTACAAAGAAACTGGCTCACATGAGGAAAGAAAGACGAAGAGTCACCTCTGCTGCCGAGGATAAGTTCATCTGAGTCACCAGCCTCAGAAATCGCAGGTTAACAGCAGCTCAGATTAGAGACCAGGTCAATGCCACACAGAGTTCAAGCTGCAGACACATCTCTACAACAACTGTTAAGAGGAGACTTTGTGCAGCAGGCCTTCATGGAAAAATAGCTGCTAGGAAACCACTGCTAAGAACAGGCGACAAGCAGAATGAGACTTGTTTGGGCTAAAGAACACAAGGAATGGACATTAGACCAGTGGAAATCTGTGCTTTGGTCTGATGAGTCCAAATTTGAGATCTTTGGTTCCAACCACCGTGTCTTTGTGGGACGCAGAAAAGGTGAACGGATGGACTCTACATGCCTGGTTCCCACCGTGAAGCATGGAGGAGGAGGTGTGATGGTGCGCGGGTGCTTTGCTGGTGACGCTGTTGGGGATTTATTCAAAATTGAAGGCATACTGAACCAGTGTGGCTACCACAGCATCTTGCAGCGGCATGCTATTCCATCCGGTTTGTGTTTAGTTGGACCATCATTTATTTTTCAACAGGACAATGACCCCAAACACACCTCCAGGATGCCTTCACACGCATCAATATCGCTAGCGATATTGCTAGCGATCACGTGCACGCGCGATCGCTAACAATATGGCTCACATTGCTGGTGAGCTGTCACACAGGCAGACTCACCAGCGATGTGGAGCAGCGAGATCGCTGGTAACTATGGTACACATCGGGTTGCTAGGCGCCACGCGGCGCTTAGTAACCCGACGTTTACTATAGATACCATCTCCCAGCATAGGCTCTGCCGCTGGGAGATGGATCATCGTGGTGTCACACACCACAATGATGCAGATTGATCAAACGTTTATCGCTTGATATGAGCTCCGGCTCACCAATCTGCAATGTAACGATCAAGCGATTTTACATTGTAAAATCGCTTGATTGCACGCAGCGATGCACAAATGACATCGCTTAAGCGATCAAAAAGCAGATCACTTAAGCGATATCGTGCATTAAATTGATGCGTGTGACGCCCGCCTAAGGGCTATTTGACCAAGAAGGAGAGTGATGGGGTGCTACGATGGTTTGGGGTGAACTGTACCACAGAGTGAAGGCAAAAGGACCAACAAGTGCTAAGCATCTCTGGGAACTCCTTCAAGACTCTTGGAAGACCATTTCTGGTGACTACCTCTTGAAGATCATCAAGAGAATGCCAAGAGTGTGCAAAGCAGTAATCAAAGCAAAAGGTGGCTACTTTGAAGAACCTAGAATATAAGACATATTTTCAGTTGTTTCACACTTTTTTGTTAAGTATATTATTCCACGTGTTAATTCATAGTTTTGATGCCTTCAGTGTGAATCTACAATTTTCATAGTCATGAAAATAAGGAAAACACTTTGAATCAGAAGGTGTGTCCAAACGTTTGGTCTGTACTGTACATACACAATCCTCTGAGTACTCTCACTTTTCTCCCCATAATATATATCCCTTAAGGCAGTGTTTCCCAACTCCAGTCCTCAAGGCACACCAACAGGTCATGTTTTCAGGAATTCCTTATCATTAGACAGATGATGGAATTATACACTGTGCAAGTGATTAAATTATCACCTATGCAATCCTAAGGAAATCCTGAAAACATGACCTGTTGGTGTGCCTTGAGGACTGGAGTTGGGAAACACTGCCTTAAGGTACCATCACACACGGCAATTTTGCTAGGAATTTCACTGGCAATTTGCTGGTTGCAGTGAAATCATGGACATATTGTTCCATTTGTACACAGCAACAAAATAGAACAATGTGTCCATGATTTCACTGCAACCAGCAAATTGCCAGTGAAATTGCCTAGCAATATTGCTGTGTGTACCTTTATACCTATCCTATAGCAATCATGATTTCTTATGTTATGGACATATATAATTATTATTTTATGCACTCATCTTGCCAGCTTCTCTCCTGTCCCCTGCATACTATGGAGCATTATCTAATTTTTTATGTATTTGTACTCATGTATTTTTAATATGATATATCCTTTAAAAAAAGTTAATTTTAGGCTTCATACTCTTTTTCTGTGCTTATTTGTTTGCATGATTTAACTTATATTTTGTGTAGAAGCCTCTGATCTTCCAGTCTCTGTTTGCTTCCCTCACTGTAAAAGTTGTTGTGAAAGGATGGGATAGTTGTCAGCTGTGACATCAATGATTGTGAATGCTGTGCTATTTATTGTATATAGAGGTGTTACCTTTCATCGTTATCCTGTCTGTGATAATAACGAGACTGCTGAAATGGATTTCGTACACAAAAGAAAATGTAAAGCCGGTTTCACATCACGATTTTGTGCCTGTCCGTGGGATCCGAATTTAAAGGAGAATCCCACGGACAGGCACGGATCCACACGGATCCCTGCACTCGGATGGCAAATAGCCATCCGATCCGTGTCTATGCAGGATCCGTGTGGATCCTGTTCTCCCTGCCTGTCCCTGCTTCTTCTCTATCTGTCCCTGTCACTCCCTGTCTGTCCCTATTTGTCCCTCTTCTATCTATGCTCTCCCTCTCTTCTATCCTACCCCCTGTCCTCCCCCCTCTCCTCTCCCCTCCGGAATATGTAATTCTCCAGATCTTCTGCTGGCTGAAGGACCTCTCGTGATGTCACAGCCGGTCACCTGATGTGTCAGGTGACCGGCTCTGTGACATCACCACAGGATCTTCAGCCAGCAGAAGATGAGGAGAATGTCACAGCCCTGCAGCAGCCGCCGGAAGGTAAAGTATCCTCTAGGCGGATTTTTTTTTTTATTCACACATTCCAGAGGGCAGAGGACAGGGGGGAGGATAGAAGAGAGGGAGAGCATAGATAGAAGAGGGACAGATAGGGACAGACAGGGAGTGACAGGGACAGATAGGGTTAATTATGTACTGAGCACTGCCTCTGGGCATGCTCAGTACATAAAGCACGGAGCTGACATCGGATCCGAGTTCAACTTGGATCTGATGTCCATAGGCTCCTTTGCTATCGGGGCTCGGATCAGCTCTGATCCGAGGCGTTCCGATTTCATTCTCGGACACAAAACCTCAGCAGGCTGCGTTTTTGTGTCCGTGCTGATATCGGACAGGATCGGATGGTGCCAAAATCGGATGTCAAAAGGCACACATCCGATCCGAGCCCCATAGGAACACATGGGATACGATTTCGGATCCGAGTGTATCTGTTTTGAAACGGATACACTCGGATGCCTTGAAATCGTGATGTGAAACCGGCCTAAGTCTTGCATGAGGCCTAGTGGCTAGTGCGAACATTTAGAATACATACAGTATGTATGAGTTGTAATAAAAGTTAATATTCAAGATTAAAAAATGATTTATACAAGGAAATTTTTTAATGATAAATATCCTTTTATGTGTGTCTGCTGTGGACAATATATGTTTGTCAATGTTTCTATAAAATGAGCACAGGTATTCTTGATGGTAATTGATTAGTTTAAAATAGTACAATAGTACTGTGTAGACTATTTTGATTTCTTAAGATTTCTGTTATCTTACCCTTAGTTAAAATACACTACATAAATCTAAGTGCTCACATTTTTAATAAATAGATCCATAATAGGCTAAATCAAATCTTGTTCTCCTAGCATATATTTGGATATTCCTCAATACTAGGTGTTTTGCTGCCCTCTTCTGGCCTCACACTAAAAGTTCTAATTTTAATAGGCTCATTTCATAGTTTTCTTTGAATAACTGCATGACTTCATGCAACAAGCCAGTAGATTCCTGGTTACTCTGTAAATAGTAAAATATATACATTTTTATTTTAAATATCTGTGGAAATTGACAGACATTTTGACACAATATAAGCTAATTGGGTTTTTCAGATAATATTTATTATGCAGTCCTGTATCCTGAACTGCACCATAAGTTGTATTTGTAGTAGAAACCACAATACAAGAGACAGCAAGTCATAAAAATGATTGCCTTTAAATCATTATTTAAAAAAAAAAAAAAAAAAAGTCAAGTACTTTAAACATTTTTAGGCTGGTGTGGAACACATTCTACAAGGTAAAATTCCTTTAAAACATAAATTAATTAGCAGTTATGTTTATTCAGTAACAAACTGCAAAGTGACTAAACAGGGATAAATGAAAAAAAGAAGAAATTAAATCAAATCAATATATGATGTGACCATATTCTGTCTTCAAAATAGCATCATCTTATTTTACACTTAGCTGCCTGAACAAACTCAGCTGGTAGGTTGTTCCAAATATCTTGGTGAACTAACCACAGATCTTTTGTGAATATAGGCTTGCACAAATTTCCCAGTCTCTCTGCATGTAATCACAGAAAGGCTTGATAATGCTGAGATCAGAGCTCTGTGGGCATATTATAGTCACTTCCAGGACTTTCAAGTCACAGATCATCATGACAAGGCCCTTCTCAAGCATAAGTTTCAAAGTAGAAGGGGCTTTAAAGATGTGCTGTTGATGTTTGTGTAAAAAGCACAAAGAAATGGGCAACATTGAGTACTGTTGACACTGTGGTAAGCCAAAGAAAGATAGTCAAGTAGTTGACAGACACGTTACGCTTATTTCACTTTGAAAAAGATAAATGTCCAGAAGTACAATATGGGCAGCACAGTGGCTTAGTGGTTAGCACTGCAGTCTTACAGTGCTGAGGTCATGGGTTCATGGAAAAATTAGTGGTAGTAACAAAGATGGAGGTAAGATGTATTTTTGTTTTTCAAGATTCCTTATTTTTTTAAGATTCCTTATGGCCAGGTCTAACATTGGCCTGACATTATGAATTTCGGGCTTAGTGCCACTTGGCAATACAAAGCTGGCATTAACCCCTTATTACCCAATTTGCCACCGGTACCATGGCAACTGGAAGAGGTGAGTAAAGCGCCAGGATTTGGGGCTTCTTATGAAAGCTCCAATTTCTAAGGCACCTGTGGGTTGCTATTTTATAGTGTGGGGGGGCCCAATAACGATTGGCCCCACCATGTTGAGAATGCCAGCCCCAGCTGCCGTGTTTTACCTTGGCTGGCTATTAAAAATAACGTGAGGTCCTACACATTTCTTTTGCTAGCTAAGGTAAAAATAGGCAGCTATCTGCTTTATCTGTGCTGAGACTGAAAAATTGTGCAAAATCCATCTGTCTGTCTGTCTGTCTGTCTGTCTATCTGTCTGTCTGTCTGTCTATCTATCTATCCACCTGTCTACTCTATTATAACTTTTTACAGCATGGGAAAGACCATGAGAAAAATGCATTGCACACAGAGAGCACACAGATGTCACACTGATGTCACACGGATGTTAGCCGAGAAAAAAAATGCACAATCGCATTGCACTCGCATGCCACACGGATTCCAGTACGGATGTCACTTATCCTACTCTCCTGGATGAAATGGTCTGATTTTTCATACGCTCGTGTGTTTTCAGTCAAACAGACTTCAAAAATGTTTGCGCTGATTTCCTTGCTGAGTTCTTTTAAAACTGGCGAAACATCAAAATACTTGGATATACCCACTAATATCATACAACTCACCCAAAGGTATGAAAACAGCTATTTGTGAGAGGTTAAAATATAACTTTTACTTAGTACTTTAAAATGGATTATTTGCAAAGGTAAACACACCTTAATAGTAAAATAAAGTATAAAAAAGATCCCCAATTGGGTTAATAGGCTTGTAACAAGGAGAAAAGTTATTTGACTCATAAATAGGTATATCAGTATGTGTGTTATACATTCATAGTGACAGGATCCGCATAGCAAGGTTTGTAAAGGTGGGTTTACACGTTGCGATATCGGCGTCCAATTTCAATGAAAAGTCACGTGGTTCGATCGTTGGAGCCGATATCGTTCCTGCATTGTATGGTGTGAACATCCAATACAATGCAGGAACGATGTCAATGCGATATCGGGGATTGAATGAGCGTGCTATTCAATGCTCCGATATTGAAGGGAGATTGGAGCCGGATCGTGCTGTGTGACAGCCCAACTACGATGCGATTTCAACGTCACCCATTCACTCCCATGTTAAATGGTCGTTCCTGGGTTGGGGGGCGTAGACATCATTGAATCCAGAAATCGCAACGTGTAAACCTCCGATGCGATGCTGGAGAAACGTGCACTAAATGTGCGCTCCCGCGCCATTGAATTGCGATATCGGAACGATATTGCAATGTGTAACCCCACCTTAAGGGGGTCAAATCAAGAGAACTAGACCTCAGATTGTGTATGGATATCAACAGCTGATTCTCCTGTGCTGATATCTATCTTATTGGTATGGCTATATTTAGTACTACACAGGAATATTATTATTATTATTTATATAGCGCCATTGGTTCCATGGCGCTTTACATGTGTAAATGCAGAACAAGGATGAGAACATAAATAACGACGAATAAATCATACAGGTACATTAGGGCAGATATCCTGTCCACAAGGGCTCACAGTCTATAGGGGATGGGTGGGAGACAGTAGGAATAGTGGGATAGAAGCTGGCGATGGTCAGAACAGAAACTAACAAGACATGGTCCACATAGAAATTTGACTAATTCAACATAAAAAAATAAACCCAATCATAAGCCAAAAGTGTATCTAGATTTTCTGGAACATGTGCAAGAATTCAGTCTGACGTCCTCCTTACCCATGCGGTCTGAGTAAATGTCATGTGTTAGTTATTCATATTCGAGCATATATTCACAAGCTGCTCTACCTAATTCTCTCAATGTTTAGTGAAAAACAGAGAAACAGGAAGAAAAGCTGTCACATGACTATAAAATATGATATTATGATCAGTGGTGCAACTTCAGGCCCTAGGGCCCCGGATGCAAGAGCTCCAACGGGGCCCCCAATTAATGCAAATCTTTAATAGCATTAGTCTTTTTCTATGGGCCAAAGGAACTTTTGGGGCCCTCCTCGGCTGCAGGGCCCGGGTGCGATCGCAACCCCTGCACCTGTTGTAGTTATGGTCCTGATTATGATAGTACGAAAATCACATAAGAGTGGAGTGGCCATGTGATTATTGCTAGAACTAAGGGTACCGTTACACGTCGCAACATTGCATACAATTTCACTTGCAAATTGCTGGTTGCAGTGAAATCATGGATACATTGTTCTATTTTGTTGCTGTGCACAAATGGAATAATGTGTTCATGATTTCACTGCAACCAGCAAATTGCAAGTGAAATTGCATGCAATGTTGCGATGTGTAACGGTACAATAACAAGCAGAGATGAATCCTTACAGTGAGTATACAGTTAGGGCCAGAAATATTTGGACAGTGACACAAGTTTTGTTATTTTAGCTGTTTACAAAAACATGTTCAGAAATACAATTATATATTTAATATGGGCTGAAAGTGCACACTCCCAGCTGCAATATGAGAGTTTCCACATCCAAATCGAAGAAAGGGTTTAGGAATCATAGCTCTGTAATGCATAGCCTCCTCTTTTTCAAGGGACCAAAAGTAATTGGACAATGGACTCTAAGGGCTGCAATTAACTCTGAAGGCGTCTCCCTCGTTAACCTGTAATCAATGAAGTAGTTAAAAGGTCAGGGGTGGATTCCAGGTGTGTGGTTTTGCATTTGGAAGCTGTTGCTGTGACCAGACAACATGCGGTCAAAGGAACTCTCAATTGAGGTGAAGCAGAACATCCTGAGGCTGAAAAAAAAGACAAAATCCATCAGAGAGATAGCAGACATGCTTGGAGTAGCAAAATCAACAGTTGGGTACATTCTGAGAAAAAAGGAATTGACTGGTGAGCTTGGGAACTCTAAAAGGCCTGGGCGTCCACGGATGACAACAGTGGTGGATGATCGCCGTATACTTTATTTGGTGAAGAAGAACCCGTTCACAACATCAACTGAAGTTCAGAACACTCTCAGTGAAGTAGGTGTATCTGTCTCTATGTCAACAGTAAAGAGAAGACTCCATGACAGTAAATCAAAGGGTTCACATCTAGATGCAAACCATTCATCAATTCCAAAAATAGACAGGCCAGAGTTAAATTTGCTGAAAAACACCTCAAGAAGCCAGCTCAGTTCTGGAAAAGTATTCTATGGACAGATGAGACAAAGATCAACCTGTACCAGAATGATGGGAAGAAAAAAGTTTGGAGAAGAAAGGGAACGGCACATGATCCAAGGCACACCACATCCTCTGTAAAACATGGTGGAGGCAACGTGATGGCATGGGCATGCATGGCTTTCAATGGCACTGGGTCACTTGTGTTTATTGATGACATAACAGCAGACAAGAGTAGCCGGATGAATTCTGAAGTGTACCGGGATATACTTTCAGCCCAGATTCAGCGAAATGCTGCAAAGTTGATTGGGCGGCGCTTCATAGTACAGATGGACAATGACCCCAAGCATACAGCCAAAGCTACCCAGGAGTTCATGAGTGCAAAAAAGTGGAACATTCTGCAATGGCCAAGTCAATCACCAGATCTTAACCCAATTAAGCATGCATTTCACTTGCTCAAATCCAGACTTAAGACGGAAAGACCCACAAACAAGCAAGACCCGAAGGCTGCGGCTGTAAAGGCCTGGCAAAGCATTAAGAAGGAGGAAACCCAGCGTTTGGTGATGTCCATGGGTTCCACACTTAAGGCAGTGATTGCCTCCAAAGGATTCGCCACAAAATATTGAAAATAAAAATATTTTGTTTGGGTTATGTTTATTTGTCCAATTACTTTTGACCTCCTAAAATGTGCAGTGTTTGTAAAGAAATGTGTACAATTCCTACATTTTCTATCAGATATTTTTGGTCAACCCTTCAAATTAAACGTTACAATCTGCACTTGAATTCTGTTGTAGAGGTTTCATTTCAAATCCAATGTGGTGGCATGCAGAGCCCAACTCGTGAAAATTGTGTCACTGTCCAAATATTTCTGGCCCTAGCTGTATTACATGTTGTTAGGATTGGGCTGCAGTGCTTAATGTTATAATTAAAGGGCTTGCCCAGGTTTGAGATGAAACTCTGTGGTCCTTCTTGGGTACAGCAGGCCTCTAAATTCTCACTGAGCATGCACTGCACACTTTCAGGATTCATGCAAGATTGGACGGTTATGTGAGCACAACTATGTGATTTGTATACTTCTGTCCACATTCTGACTAGGCATGATCGGCCTAACTCAATTAATTTTCATTGATCGAGGCCTTGCATGTCTTGTTGGCACGTGATTGCATGTATAAAATGTATACTTGTGGTTTTGTGACCTCCCGCTCTTACCACCAGCACTAGAGAATCCAGACAGAATGCAGTGTGTGCACTGTAAGAATTTAGAAGTCTGCAGGCACATAGAGCAACACATAGTGACTGTAGACTCATCACAAGCTTGGGACAACTCATTTAATGCTAATCCTAACAAAATGAAAACATAGAACCCTTAACTTGTCAGACAGCACAACACTTTATTAACATAGCCATGTTTAAGAAAGCTTACAAGTAATAGATTTGTTACATGTCTACAGGATCAGAACAATTAACAGCACAGGAATATAACACCAGACCATAGGGCCGCCATCAGGGCATGAAAGCTGTGAAAACTGCAGGGGGTCTCGCAGTGATTGACAGGAGAGGGGGCCCACAGAGGATGTGAAGGGTCAGGTCCGAATCTCCTCTAGGCCCCGCTCCCACAGCCCTTCTACAGGCCCCCTCTCCTGCCAATCACTTCCAGACCCCACCTCCTCACGTCTTGGATGGGCCCCTTCTGCTGTCATTCACTGCTGTGGCCTGCAAGCTGCTGAAGCAGAGGGGGCTGGCCAAGACTGACATCTTCAGTGACATCAAGTTTAGCCAGGTTTGTACTGCGCATACACCTAATGTTAGGGGTTTATTTATTACCGTATATACTCGTGTATAAGCCGACCCGTGTATAAGCCGACCCCCCTACTTTTGCCCCCAAAACCTGGGAAAACCTATTGACTCGTGTATAAGCCGAGGGTGGACCCCGGCACAGGTATACAGCCCCCAGCAGTGTGGTATACAGGCCCCTCCCAGTGGTATACAGGCCTCCCCAGTGGTAGTATACAGCAGCCTCCCCAGTGGTAGTATACTGCAGCCTCCCCAGTGGTAGTATACAGGCCCCAGCAGTATTACAACAGCCTCCCCAGTGGTATATACAGGCCCCAGCAGTATTACAGCAGCCTCCCCAGTGGTATATACAGACCCCAGCAGTATATACAGAAGCCCCAGTGGTATAAATCAGCCTCCCCAGTGGTATATACAGGCCCCAGCAGTATATACAGCAGCCCCAGTGGTATAAATCAGCCTCCCCAGTGGTATATACAGGCCCCAGCAGCATATACAGCAGCCCCAGTGGTATATAGCTCCCCCCACCCATCAGTGATATACAGGGCCCCAGCTGTATACAGCAGCCCCAGTGGTATACAGCCCCCCCCATCAGTGGTACAGGGCCCCAGCTGTGTATACAGCAGCCCCAGCTGTATACAGCGGTACCCAGTGGTATACAGCCCCCTCCCCGTGGTATACAGGGCCCCCCTTGCTTGTGGCACACCTGTAAAGGAAAACATCATTATACTTATCGTGTCGCTGCCGCCGCTATCGCCGCTCTGTCACCGCCGCCGCGCTCCTCCGGGTCTTCAAGCTTCCTCCTCCGGCGCACAGACAATGACGTCATTTCCTGTGCGGCGGAGAAGGAAGCATGAAGACCCGGAATAGCGCGGTGGCGGTGACAGAGCGGCAGCAGGGGCAGCGACACGATAAGTATAATGATGTCTTCCTTTACAGGTGTGCCACAAGCAAGGGGGGCCCTGTATACCATGTGGGGGGGTGGCTGTATACCACTGGGTACCGCTGTATGACTCGTGTATAAGCCGAGGGGGGACTTTTCAGCACATTTTTTGTGCTGAAAAACTCGGCTTATACATGAGTATATACGGTATTTATGGGTACAGTGATATTCAGGCTCTCAGCCATTTTTCATGAGATCCACTAGTATGGAGAAGATTACCCCCAATAGATCTCTAAAAATTGGCTACAATATCCTAATATTCGCAAATCATTCTGCCTATGTGCATCCTGATGCTTTTAAAATCTGTGTACAAGTGTGCCTAGAATAAATGATGCTGTTTTAAAGGTAAACAGTGTAAACTATGTAAATATGTAACAAAATGTATTTGAAAATTTGATGTATGGTAGTATAAATCTTTGAAAACAAATAATTAAAGGGATCCCGTCACCTCTAAAAATGCACCTAAGCTTCAATAACACATCCCTGCAGCATCCCATGAGCATTCTCACACTCTTTTTGTCTCCCAAATGCTTCCTGTAAAAGGTAATTAAAACGTTTTTCATTCTCACTCATTAGCCATTATAATTAGCAGGGGCTATATTCTTTAGCCCTTTTGGCGTGTTTGTTTGGTGCCTAGTTCGTCATAAGATCACGCCCTAATGGGCGCGATCTTTTAATCATGTTCTATGCAGGCCCTCTACTTTCCACGGTTCTCTGTCCTGCCTCAAGCACGCATGCGCAATGCGGTGCTTGAAGTCGAACATGTGGCATGGGTGTACTGACGTCACCCTACCCGGAAATGACGTGATTCACGTCATTACATGCCCAGCCAGCGACGTGGACTGTAGAGGGCCTGCATAGAACACGAATAAAAGATCACGCCCGTTAGGGCGTGATCTTATAATGAACTAGGCACCAAAGAAACACGCCCTAATGGCTAAAGAATATAGCCCCTACTAATTATAATAGCTAATGAGTGAGTATTAAAACGTGTTTATGAACTTTTACAGGAAGCATTTGGGAGACAAAAGGAGTGTGAGAATGGTGATAGGATACTGAGGGACATGTTTTTGAAGCTTAGGTGCATTTTTGGAGGTGACAGAATCCCTTTAAGTGGTATACGGATTAAAAAATATAGCATTTAGCCTAAAGGAACACAATTTATGATTATTCTTCCCATATCCAGCCTTGTCTCACTACTTTTCGACAGTTAGGGTGATCAATGAGTGGAACAGGCTGCCACAAGAGGTGTTGTGTTCTCCTTCAATGAAAGTCTTCAGAGGTTGGACAGACATGTGTCTGGGATGATTTAGTGAATCTTGCTTTGAGCCAAGGGTTGGACGAGATGACCCATGAGGTTTCTTCCAACTCTAACATTCTATGATTCTATGAAACGCAAATAAGAAAAATTACATATTTCATTTCCCAAAGGAGCATTGCATGGCTTATAAACATCTTTGCACAGACATGACAGGCATATCACTCTCCACAAAGAGAAACATTACCCCTTAGTTTACTGGTTACATAAGTCACTGTCAGAGGTGTTCCTCCTCTATGTCTGTTGTAAATACAGCATATGAGCACTAGACTGAGGACTCATGAATATGGGGAAAGGTGGAGGGAAGGAGGTTGGGAAAGATCATTCTCTAAAGAAAAAAACTCACCGAAATTTAGCCAGGTAAAATATCCGTTGCACCTAGCAGAGGGCTGCCAGCTCCACTGGTAGGCAACACAAGTGTAAGAACACCAGTGCTCAATCCCCTGCAACCCAAGCATGGGGGCGGCTGTGGTGCCTGCATCCAGCCATGGTGACAAAGAGGAGATTGGTGGCATTCATAGACACAAGGTTACCAGCAGGATGTCAGCCACACAGTTAGGACTCGTAAGCGTGAGGGCCCTTGACGTGGGTTACGAGCTTACGTATTTGGCCAAATATCCACTAACACCTCACATCTTTATCTTTAGTGTTTATTGCACCTTTTTATCTTTTGCAGTATGTGGCTGAGCCCTCTGGGGGGCGTCGGTCATTTGTGATGCATAAACAAGGTGCAGTGCAGCCCGCCTGATCTAATAGTTGGGCGTGACCAACAGGCTGAGCTCTGATACTTTGCTTCACTTAGACCTGTGTGGCTGACTTCCTGCTGGTAACCTTGTGTCCATGAATGCCACCAATCTCCTCCTTATCAGCATGGCTGGATGCAGGCACCACAGCCGCCACCATGCTTGGGTTGAAGGGGATTGAGCACCGGTGTTCTTACACTTTTGTTGCCTACCAGTGGAGCTGGCAGCATTCTGCTAGGTGCAACAGATATTTTACCTGGCTAAATTTCGGTGAGTTTTTTTCTTTGTAGTATTATGTCCTATTTCGATGATTTTTCTCAATGTTTGGTGGCTTGCTCACCAAAGAAACATATGGTCAGGCATATGGTTAGGACTCGTAAGCGTGAGGGCCCTTGACGTGGGTTACGAGCTTACGTATTTGGCTAAATATCCACTAACACCTCACATCTTTATCTTTAGTATTTATTGCACCTTTTTATCTTTTGCAGTATGTGGCTGAGCCCTCTGGGGGGTGTCGGTCATTTGTGATGCATAAATAAGGTGCTCTCCCGCACCCTTCCCAGAGGTATGTACACACTGGCAGGTTTTTAATGTAGCATCTAGGGACAGAGTTAGGACTGTCTCTACCAGGGCCCACCGTGAAGTTGGTGAGGCAGCTTACTGTACGTTTTTTGCAAAAACGTATAAACCAAAAGGCCCTGTTTTTGTCACGGCACTTGCTATTTATTTTTACAGCAGAGCGCCTTTTGTGTGATACTTATACGGTTTTTGCTTTGGTTTTTCATAAACAAGGTGCGGTGCAGCCCGCCTGATCTAATAGTTGGGCGTGACCAACAGGCTGAGCTCTGACACTTTGCTTCATTTAGACCTATGTAGCTGATGTCCTGCTGGTAACCTTGTGTCCAAGGGCATAACTACAACAGGTGCAGGGGTTGCGATCGCACCCGGGCCCCTGAGCCTAGGGGGCCCCAAAAGTCCCTTTGGCCTATAGAAAAAGACTATTGCTGTTAATGATTTGTAATAATTGGGGGCCCCATTGGAGCTTTCGCATCGGGGCCCATGAGCTTCAAGTTACGCCACTGCTTGTGTCCATGAATGCCACCAATCTCCTCCTTGTCAGCATGGCTGGATGCAGGCGCCACAGCCGCCCCCATGCTTGGGTTGCAGGGGATTGAGCACCGGTGTTCTTACACTTGTGTTGCCTACCAATGGAGCTAGCAGCCCTCTCCTAGGTGCAACGGATATTTTACCTGGCTAAATTTCGGTGAGTTTTTTTCTTTATGGTATTATGTCCTATTTCGATGATTTTTCTCAATGTTTGGTGGCTTGCCCACCAAACAAACATATGGTCAGGCATATGGTTAGGACTCGTAAGCGTGAGGGCCCTTGACGTGGGTTACGAGCTTACGTATTTGGCTAAATATCCACTAACACCTCACATCTTTATCTTTAGTATTTATTGCACCTTTTTATCTTTTGCAGTATGTGGCTGAGCCCTCTGGGGGTGTCGGTCATTTGTGATGCATAAATAAGGTGCTCTCCCGCACCCTTCCCAGAGGTATGTACACACTGGCAGGTTTTTAATGTAGCATCTAAGGACAGAGTTAGGACTGTCTCTACCAGGGCCCACCGTGAAGTTGGTGAGGCAGCTTACTGTACGTTTTTTGCAAAAACGTATAAACCAAAAGGCCCTGTTTTTGTCACGGCACTTGCTGTTTATTTTTACAGCAGAGCGCCTTTTGTGTGATACTTATACGGTTTTTGCTTTGGTTTTTCATGTTTTTGGTGGGGATTGGTCGCAGTTCACACTGCTGCTTCCAATGTGTGCGGACTCATATTCTTTGCCTTCATGTTCACCCCTGCTGGTAACAGCAGAATTTGGAGGCACCTGCCCCTCCCTTATGAAGTCTGCACACAGAGCTGCCAGCCACACAGCCTTACAAGGTGAGATTGTCCTGTGCTCTCCCGCACCCTGCCCAGAGGTATGTACACACTGGCAGGTTTTTAATGTAGCATCTAGGGACAGAGTTAGGACTGTCTCTACCAGGGCCCACCGTGAAGTTGGTGAGGCAGCTTACTGTACGTTTTTTGCAAAAACGTATAAACCAAAAGGCCCTGTTTTTGTCACGGCACTTGCTATTTATTTTTACAGCAGAGCGCCTTTTGTGTGATACTTATACGGTTTTTGCTTTGGTTTTTCATAAACAAGGTGCGGTGCAGCCCGCCTGATCTAATAGTTGGGCGTGACCAACAGGCTGAGCTCTGACACTTTGCTTCATTTAGACCTGTGCAGCTGATGTCCTGCTGGTAACCTTGTGTCCAGGGGCGTAACTACAACAGGTGCAGGGGTTGCGATCGCACCCGGGCCCCTGAGCCTAGGGGGCCCCAAAAGTCCCTTTGGGCCATAGAAAAAGACTATTGCTGTTAATGATTTGTAATAATTGGGGGCCCCATTGGAGCTATCGCATCGGGGCCCATGAGCTTCAAGTTACGCCACTGCTTGTGTCTATGAATGCCACCAATCTCCTCCTTGTCAGCATGGCTGGATGCAGGCGCCACAGCCGCCCCCATGCTTGGGTTGCAGGGGATTGAGCACCGGTGTTCTTACACTTGTGTTGCCTACCAATGGAGCTGGCAGCCCTCTCCTAGGTGCAACGGATATTTTACCTGGCTAAATTTCGGTGAGTTTTTTTCTTTATGGTATTATGTCCTACTACGGGGAAAGATCAAAAGATCATTCTCTACCAAATGTACATTCAGCTGATCTAATGTGTGGCCTGCTTTAAAGTCAGGAACTTTACATTATGTTTCCCAATTAATGTCTATCTGATGTAGATTCCTATACAATTTAATGCATGAGAGTTCATTTTCATTTCTTTTATCCTCTTTTACGAATATAATACACAGTGGAGAGACCAATAAAATTAAATTCATTATTCTTGTAGCTCCCTGGACTGTACTGTATATTTATGTGCATTTTAATCCCTTCCTATTTTACATTTCTATTAATATTAAAATTGATACCAAATTTAATCATTCCATAGTGGTTGCTTCATAAGTTCATGTACATGATTTTATAACCTAACATCCAGCAATTTTATCTTTTAAAGGCAATCTGTCAGCAGATTTTTTCTATGTAACGTAATCTGAAAACAATATGATATAATGGTACCTTTACACTCCGCCACCGAGGGTAACAACAGGTAGGCACCGCACGTGCACGCGCTCGTTTTCAACGGTTGCTAATGGTGCCTGATGCCGCGAATACACGCCGCCACAAGGTGCTCCACAGAAGGTATTTTCGTTCCCCGGAAGTGCCGACAGGTGCCGCAGGTTACCTTCTGTGGAGCACCTTTCCTGATTTACACGCCGCTACCACAAGGGAATATGGGCGTGCATATTGTGCACCGTAACTACATAGGCGTGACAGAGTAGTGTATTACCGAAGCTGTACGGTGATTGGACAATGCAATAACATCATGATTGGCCAGCCAGCGCAGGGAGGCTGGCTAATACATGACGCTATAGCAAATGTGTATTGTGACTGGTCAGCTCGTTAAATATGCCGCCCTGTGCAGGGACAGCCAATGGGTACACAGTAGTCCCCACCAATGATAGTTGATGGGGCGTGGTATACATGACGCTGTAGCACACCCCAGGGAACTCAAATACTGTGCCTGTGCCCCGATTACACGCCGCCACCATAGGGGTTATGCCTGCTTGTTTTTTAGCATGGTTGAAACACAGGTATCCAAAGAGACAGGAAGGAACAACCTGAATTACATGCCGCCACTTCGCGGTGCTTTGAAGGTAAAAGGTACAATTGTGTCCGATACCTGCCGGTTTCTACCTTTCGGTGGCGGCGTGTAAAGGTACCATTAAGGGTTAACAGAGAATTTAGTGATGCCTCTCTAGTCAAGATCTGTGGTGTTGCTTATTTGCAATGTTTGTTTTATTAGCAGGATCTTATCTATCATTGCTATGACTAAGGCTAGGGTCACACTTCAGGTTATTTTTACAAAACAGGAGCCTATGATAAAAACCGGATTGCTTCACAAGCAATCCGGTTTCCGTCTCCGGCTCTGCAGCCTGCGTGAAAAATCATGCAAGCTGCAGTTTTCTGAGCGGTTCCGTAATCTGCAATGTGGGAACCGGATTGCTCAGGATGTGTAGTCCTGAGCAATGCGGTTCCCGCATATACTTTGCTTATCCTGGCTGCCACTGGGATAAGCAAAGTGCTCTGTGGTTTGTTAAACTGTAAATTTCATTAATAAATGTGTGTTTAATGTCTCTAGGGGGTGCCCATAGATCTTTCTGTAAGTGGCTTCAGGACCTCAGACGGCGGCGCACATACTATACCAATAGCTATAGTATGCGCGCTGCTCTGAGGAGCCCGGCGCTTTCATTCATAAAATTGTACAGCAGCTGTCAGGAGGCAGCTGCTGTACCGAGGTGATTAGACCATTATATGCCCACCTGAGTGGGTGTAAGGTCTCTAGGGGGACTGGGCACCCCCTAGAGACATTAAACAAACATTTATTAATAAAATTTACAGTTTAACTAAACACAGAACAGTTTGATCATCCCTGCGGCAGCAGGGATGAGCAAACTATCAGGTAACCGGATTGCTCAGGATTACACATCCTGAGCAATCCGCTTACCGGATTGCGGCTTCAGCAATCCGGTTCCCGGATTGCTGAATGTCAGAAGACAATTGCGTTCACCGCATCTGGATCTGGATGCGGTGAACGCAATTCTGTATTAAAGTGTAACCCTAGCCTAACTCCCATGTTGTCTGACATGCCCCCTCCTCTGATTTGCACCTC
Organism: Allobates femoralis; assembly: GCA_033576535.1. Lineage (NCBI taxonomy): Eukaryota > Metazoa > Chordata > Amphibia > Anura > Aromobatidae > Allobates > Allobates femoralis. The sequence continues at coordinate 328,209,611 of JARQOC010000004.1, read as the reverse complement.
ACTCACACTGTGCAATGTCTATTGAGAGTCTAGTGTGAGTGGGGGCAGCTCTCCTAGCTCTGCTGCATGGCTAAATCTAAAAACTTTGAGTGTGTCAGAAAAGTTGCACCCAGTATTCTAAGGCTAGGGTCACACTTCAGGTTATTTTTACAAAACCTGATCCGGTTTTGAGCTTTTAAAAAGCTCAAAACCGGATCAGGAAACACTCCTCATTGGAGCCTATGATAAAAACCGGATTGCTTCACAAGCAATCCGGTTTCAGTCTCCGGCTCTGCAGCCTGCGTGAAAAATCATGCAGGCTGCAGTTTTCGGAGCGGTTCTGTTATCTGCAATGCGGGAAATTTAATCATTCCATAGTGGTTGTTTCATAAGTTCATGTACATGATTTTATAACCTAACATCCAGCAATTTTATCTTTTAAAGGCAAACTGTCAGAAAATTGTGCACCGTAACTACATAGGCGTGACAGAGTAGTGTATTACCGATGCTCGTACGGTGATTGGACAATGCAATAACATCATGATTGGCCAGCCAGCGCAGGGAGGCTGGCTAATACATGACGCTATAGCAAATGTGTATTGTGACTGGTCAGTGAAAAATCATGCAGGCTGCAGTTTTCGGAGCGGTTCTGTTATCTGCAATGCGGGAAACGGATTGCTCAGGATGTGTAATCCTGAGCAATCCGATTCCCGCATATACTTTGCTTATCCCGGCTACCGCCGGAATAAGCAAACTGTTCAAACTGGACCTCGGACAGCGGCGCACATACTATAGCAATAGCTATAGTATGCGCGCCGTTCTCAGAGGAGCTCGGCGCTTTCATTCATAAAACTGTAACAGCAGCTGTCAGGAGGCAGCTGCTGTACAGAGGTCATTATAGCATTATATGCCCACCTGAGTGGGTGGAAGGTCTCTAGGGAGAGTGGGCACCCCCTAGAGATATTGTACAAACATTTAGTAATCAAATAAATAGTTTAACAAACTACAGAACAGTGTGCTCATCCCTGCGGCAGCAGGGATGAGCAAACTATCCGGTAACCGCAATCCTAGATTCAACGCAATCCTAGATTCAAGTGTGACCCTAGCCTAAGTAATACGTTGTTGGATTCAGGGTTTCTTTGGCTATATTATGTTGCTCCCAGATGAGGTAGCAAAAATCTGCTGACAGATTCCATTTAATGACTATCAAGCAAGTTATACTTGTTTGATTTATTGTAGCTTATGTTCATGCCTTTTGGCAATTTTGTATCCAAAGACACAATCCAAAATGGTTCTCGCATCATAACATGTTTCTGCCAATTGCCACCACATAACGGGCATCTAATGTTTTCAACAGACAAGAGGCAAAATCAAAGACGTTTTCCACATCACCTGTATGATATAGTTTTAAAGATAAGGCCCTCCTCCCACCATGCCATAAACAGTATGATGGGTGATTCTGAGAAATTTAACCCCATTGGAACATCTTCTATCTGAAGAAATATTTCAGAATTTAACATAACAAAATTTTATTTTAACCAAAAATCAAGACTGATAAGAATAATTTGTTTTTGTTCCTCAGAGTAAGCTCTATAGCACTTAAAATGCTGTTGAACCGCTGTCATAGTTGGGTGGTGAGAATAACATAGTATAGATTGATGACATCAAGAGTAATGGTGGGTTTACACGTTTCAATATCGTTGCGATATCGCAATTCAATGGCGCGGGAGCGTGCATTTAGTGCTCGTTTCTCCCGCATTGCATCGGAGGTTTACACGTTGCGATTTCTGAATCCAACGTCCATGCGATGTCTACGCCCCCAACCCAGGAACGACCATTTAATATGGGAGTGAATGGGTGACGTAGAACTTCACATCGGAATAGGGCTGTCACACAGCACGATCCGGCTCCAATATCCATTCAATATCGGAGCATTGAATAGCACGCTCATTCAATCCCCGATATCGCATTGACATCGTTCCTGCATCGTATTGGACGTTCACACCATACAACGCAGGAACGATATCGGGTCCAACGATCGAACCACGTGACTTTTCATTGAAATTGGACGCCGATATCGCAACGTGTAAACCCACCATAAGGGTACCGTTACACCTCGCAATATTGCTAGCCAATTTCACTGGCAATTTACTGGTTGCACTGAAATCATGGACACATTATTCTATTTTGTTGCCGTGTACAAATGGAAAAATGTGTCCATGATTTCACTGCAACCAGTAAGTTGCAAGTGAAATTGCATAAAATGTTGCGACGTGTAATGGTACCCTAACAAACAAGTAATTAGGCATCTGTAATGAGGTGTACAATTCAGATTGTATTATTGAAATTGACACTGAAATGAACTGTGCACAGTCCGCACTTGTCCACCAGGGGGCATCAGTGGACTCTACAATCACAGAGGGTGGAAATCCCCACCATCTCTGTTGTTTACCCAGGAAGTGAAAGCAGAGAATCAGTGCAGCATAAATCCAGAGTTGAACCAGAGAAGATCTGCCTGTGGATGTCTGTTGAAAGTGGACTACTTTGCAACACCTTGCCGGAAAAATCACCCCGCAGAAGCCCCTGTGACTGATCCTGGGCCACTGGACTTTGGTGCTGTGACTCTGGCCGCTCTGCAAAACCTTGCCCGCCGAGCACCCAGGGTGCATGTGCAGGGGCCGTGACCGACATAAGGGAACCAGTTGTACTGCCGTGATCTCCCTCCTGCTGCTGCTCGGTGTGCCCCCGAGACTGAGAGAAACTTCTGTGCTGCTGTGGGCTCCTTTCTGCTGCTCGGTGTGCCCTGAGACTGGGAAGAGACTAACAAAGAAAATTCTGTTACCTGCGGAAGGAGACCAAAGAAGAAGACTGAGGAGATCCCCAGGCCTGCTACGTGGGAGCGACATCTTCTTCTGTGATAGACTGGTACGTGATTTTAGGGAAAGTTAGGGAAAGATACCTTCATTGTTGTGTTTTTTCTTGCTGCGTACCCGGCAGAAGTGAAGATTCAGAGACTCTAATATATACAAGTGCGCATATAGTTCGGTTGACTGTGATATAAATATGTTTTACAGTAAAGAAACGTTATTATCGGTTAAACCTGAGTATGGGGATTCTGTTGAGAAAAATGATACACACACACCCGCGGCCTTACCACCGGTCGCTACACATCCAAAAAAAAAATATCATAAATCTGCAAGACAAATGCAACGTCTTTTAAGGTGGGTTTACACGTTGCGATATCGGCGTCCAATTTCAATGAAAAGTCACGTGGTTCGATCGTTGGAGCCGATATCGTTCCTGCGTTGTATGGTGTGAACGTCCAATACGATGCAGGAACGATGTCAATGCGATATCGGGGATTGAATGAGCGTGCCCTCCAATGCTCCGATATTGAATGGAGATTGGAGCCGGATCGTGCTGTGTGACAACCCAACAACGATTTCAATCCAGATTGTTTGGTTGTTCCTGGAAGTCCTGTAAGCGTTGCTAATGTTTAATTTCTTAAGCCGCCCACCTCCAATGATTGGTGGCTAGGTAGTCTATGCGGATTGGCTGAGCGTTGCGAAGCAGCCATTTTGTTTGTTAAGCAGTTTATTATTGTGATGTGCGCTGCATTACTGAATACTTGATGGAGCAGCGCAAAGGTGCCGACCAGAATGTATCCAAACACAATTCCACATCTCCTGTACTGCTCGTGCAAATAGTTGTTGGACCTTGTCACGACGACTGTACCATGTAATGTCCGCATTTTGTTAAGGGTTTGTTGTCGGACACATGTTTTCAATGTCAATCTAATTAAAAGGAACATCATACAAACAGTACTTTGCATCTCCCAACTCCCTCCACATATATATAATGTGTAAACTATACACATGGTGTCTGTGCGACGCAAATGCGTTGTGCTGGGCACATTTCACGACTGCAGAGCGTGCCCTGGGCTCCGCCAGTATGTGTGTGCGACTCCTTTGTGGAGTGACAAATTATGCCCCGCTCCCGCAATTTGCGTCGTGACGTCATGACGTTGGCTTGCAGCAGGTCAACCCTTATGGTACCTTTACACGCCGCCACTGCAGGATGGATACCAACGGCTACTTCACGTGCACGAGCACGCCCAAACGGTTACAAACGGGAAACGCACCACCTTTACACGCCGCCACAAGGTGCGCTACGCTACGCTACATCTACAGCTAGATACATCGCCGGGTGTCTCAAGTAGCCATCTGTAGCTCATTTACACACCGCTACAACCAGCTATTATGGGCGTACCTGGTGCAGCAGGGACAGCACATAGGCGTGCTCCAATTGTGGATTACGAGACGTCCGTACGCTGATAGGAGAAAGCAAAAATACCATGATTGGACAGGCATCGCAGGAGGCAGATTAATACTTGACGCTCGAGCAATTGTGTAGTGTGACTGGTCAGCTCCTTAAATATGCCGCCCTGTGCGGCGACAACCAATCGCAACGCAGGAGCTTCCTCCAATGATCGCTGAAGGGGGCGCGGAAACCCGGACCCTGTGTCACGCCCCAGCTACATAGCATGGTGTCCACAGTTCCCTTCTGTGGGTTCTTTACACGCCGATACAGCTCGCTACAATCGGCGATGTAGCCAACTGTTTATGGGCAGTGCACGGATACAGATGTATCTGTAGCCGGCTGTGTCGTCCCGTCTTCAGACGCCGCTACTACGGGCGATATTGGCGCGACAAGCTACATTTGTAGCCTGTAGCGGGTTGTATCCATCCTGTTGTGGCGGCGGTGTAAAGGTACCATTAGAGGTGGAGTGAAGTCCCAGCACAAAAGATGGCGGCGGAACAGCGTGCAGTAGCCTGGGGCGAGCCAGAGCTGCTCATTTTATTTGATATTTTAGACACACAAGATTACTGGTGTGTTCAACCACACCAGCACCCCAGGCTGCATAAAAAGCGCATTGTGCGCAAGATCCAACGGGCCCTGATGCGGGACCTACAATTTGAGCGACGCTGCAAACAAATAGTTAAAAAGATCGCTGACATGAAACATAAGGCCAGGGACCGCATTGCCGCCATCCGGGAACACATCCAGACTTTGCGTGGTGAGTATTATGTCATGATACATACAAACATGTGTCATCATTACACAATATAGCATAGTACACCCAACACAGAAGCAAACATCTATTGTCTCCTACACCAATGACTCCTACTCCAGCTATTCCAATATTTGGGTAGAAAGACATAATCAATATTGCTGTTGCGTGTCATTAAGTAAGCAATAGTGTGTTAACAAAGTCAAGTACCCATACCTAGGACCATTATGTTGTAATCTCCAAATAACTTTATTGTTTAAGGTTCCAAAAATCAGACCAGTACATACACCAGCAGACACACTATAATGTCATAATGGACGTAAGCCCATCATGTATGTAACAGGTAATTTACACACCAAAGGCTAGTAGGCACACACTACACTATGTTGAACTTTTAAAAATAGTCGGTAAGAAATGCTACCTTTAAAATACACAGATGCAGAAGATGAGGCAGGCCAGGCTCCAGCTGCAGCCCCAGCAGAAGGACCGCGCAGGTCACCCGAGCGATCACCTGCACCCTCCAGATCCCCACTTACCATTCCCTAAAGGGGAACATTGTCCCCAGCCTCGCCATCAGCAGCAGTTGGATCTCCACATGGTTCCCTAGCAGCATCACCGCGAGCAGATCTCGGAGACTCCCCGGCCCCAGCTCCTGCATACTCCCCTGTGGCAGCGGAACAACATGCCCATCTGGGAGTGTGTCTAGCCTCTGGTTCTGGTGATCAGGACAGACCCCATGGCCAATCTGCCTTACAGGCAATAATGGAGGCATATGGAGCTGGCCAGCCACACTCATCAAGTGACGAACATGGCAGTGCTTCAGGTACTTGTGAAATGATTCCTGCCCTTTTTTTGGTGGCTAAAGTAAATTGGAATGTATGTAATGGCCACTTTACACACACAAAGTTATTGGTCCAATTTCAGAACAACTTACTGGTTGCAGTGAAATCATGGACACATTGTTCCATTTGGACACGGCCACAAAATTGATCTATGTGTCCATGATTTGAATGCAAACAGTTAAAGTTGTTCAGAAGTAGGACAGATAAGTTGTTGTGTGTAAAGTGTCCCTTAAACAAAACATGATGTTAATTAAGGTTTTTGTTTCTTGCAAACCACTAGGCCCAACAGCTGATGATTCACCATCCAACTTGCACCAGTCACCCTCCTCTGTCAATGGCTCCCCTCCTGTAGTTGGTAAGTATTTTTGTTGGCCACCCTTTTAATGTTCTAGAAAATGTATTTTTAAATTATGGCCAATGATGTTTGTCTTTTCACACTGTAGGTGAAAGATCTTACCTGGACCTAATTCGGGCCTTCCAAGAGGCTCTGGTGAAGCTACGGGAGGCAACCACGCAGCTGGAGGTGGTGGGTGCCATGTTGCACCACTTTGTCAGCCAAGCTTCTAGTCAGGGCCCTGTTGGGCCACATTAATGAGTTTGCTTGTTGCATTGTTTCCAAGTTGGAATTGTAATTGTGTCATGTTGACATAACTATTTGTTGGTAATTCTTACATTCTTAGAAGGTCATGTTGGCCCGTAAAGTGTTGCGGAATGTTTCCGCATTATGCCCTTGGTGATACTTTTGGAGACATTTGCACTTTATGACCAATGTTTGTCCATGCTCCATTTTAATATTTTATGGTTTTGATACGAGTTTTCCAAAAAAAAGGTGTGTGACTTGCATGTTTTGGGAAGCCGCCAAATACAAAAAAAATGACAACACCAATTGACTTGTGTGCGTTTTAAGTTAAAAACATAACTACACCTACAAAACACCTTGCTTCAGGTCAAACATGCTATGTAAATTATAAAACTGAGTCATTTAATTTGGGCCTAAAACCCACTTTACACACACAGATATCTGAGTCCAATATCTGAACAGATCTATGGTTGCATTGAAATAATGGATACATTTTGCCATTTGGTGGCTGTGTAGAACATGGAGCAATGTATCCATGATTTCACTGCAACCAGAGATCTGTTCAGATATTGGACTCAGATATCTGTGTGTGTGAAGTGGCCTTAACTAAGCAAAAAATGAGGACAGAGGGCACACACCTATTTTTGATTGTTGAACACTGTATGAATACCGGCCCACATAGAGCATGGCACATTCTGGGGAGGCCAAAGTAACGTCCACTTTACACAGACAAAGTTAGGGGTCAAACTACTGCAAAAATGGAGGCTTAGAGTGAAATAATGGACACATTGCTCCATTTGACCACCGCCACAAAATGGAGCAATGTGTACATGATTTGAGTGAAAGCCAAAATTTGTTCACACAATTGTGACAAAAGTGTGTGTGTGTAAAGTGCCCTTAACACACAATTACATTTTCCATTAAACAAAAAAAGTATTTGGCAGCTACTTGTAGTGTCTGTTACACCTGTGTGGGACATTATTGAGCTGGGAACATACTTGCACCTGCTTGATAACTGTTACCTATTATCAAAAGAAAGACAACACTATTTGTGAAAGTACATTTATTTTGGCCCAAAAAAACAAACTTAAATATTGGTTGCCTTAACCTTTTTTAAAACAAAAATGGGACAAAACGAAAACAAAGACTATCCTGCATAAAGAAAATCACAGATCTTGGTAGCGTCCCCAATAAGGCTCATAGTCTTCCGCAGGATTGCCGATGGCAGACTCACCCTGTTCCCTTGCAGGAACAGGGTATGTTCTGTGCCGAAGGAAAGATGGAAATGGCTCCCTCGGCACACCATGAATATGTCCAGGCACAAACATAGCCATTGGCGGCCGATGATGGAACACTGACGGGGCCTGTGGCTGCTGGGTGGCCAGGGTGGTCGGGGTGGGCTGGGGGGGCTGGGACAACACTGTCTCCCCGTTCAGTGTCCCATTCATCGACGCCTCCAGGGCCAGAGTGATGATCCTCTCAAGGTGAGTTTTTTTCTGGCCGGGCCAGCTCCGACACCCGTTCACTGGCCATAAGCCTGATCCCAGTCCAAGGGACACGTTCCAGGTTCATCAGCACCCTCTTGGCCCAGTCACCCAGCTGGGTAGAGGGGGGAGCTGGTCTTCGGCGTGCCCTAGCCCCCTCCCTGGGCCCAGGGTGCTGCATGGTGGGACCGGGATCAAGCTCCACCCCCGATGTAGTGGGAGGCTCCTCCAGAACGGGTGCCTCTTCCTGGCTGGGCCCGGCACCTTGAGGGTCCTGTAAATAAGAAGCCAAAAAAAAAAACAATTATTAAAAGCAACAAACATCTATGCTGTAACAGGCAACATCCCTTCAACCACTTTAAGCATGCAATGTAAGCAATGTAAAAAAACACCAAAAGTAACCTTTACACAGATTGAAAAGTCTTGCAAGACACACTGCTTACTCTACTTACATAAGTAAGCAGCATGTTTACGCATATGTGATGACACTAGCAGACTTGGTCTGTTACCTTTTTGAAGGCCAAAACCACGCTATTTTTACAAAGGTGCAGTGTGAAAAAGAACTAACGATGATATGTTTAAAAAGGGCCACACAACACCAGTGTCTACAACCACCGTTGCCGAGAGAGAGAAACAAGAAGATCAAACACATACCTCTTGTGGCGGATCCGAGACTTGGAGAGTGGCGGAAGCAGTTTGTGCAAAGGACCTGCTGCACAGTGTACTCGGAGGGACATGCTGGTCCTTGAGGAAATGGAGGAGGTTACAGTGGCACATAAACCTCCCCCGTTCCACTCCCGGACCGCATGGACTTGTTCACCTCCTTCAGCTCCTTTTGGTACACTGTGCGCAGATTAGATATTTTCCTTTGTACAAACTGCAAATCCACACTCAGCCCTGGGTTATGCTGCTGGCTGAGTGCGATTAGCTGGTCATACGCCACTCTCCGCGCCGTACTGTTCTTATATTCCGGCGCTCTTATCCGCCACAAGCACTCCAGCTCCTGGTATTTGGCTATGAAGGCCTGGATATATTCATGGTTGTCTGTCATCTGTGAACACAGAAAAAGGCTGTCAACACATATAGGCATGGATCATTTCCTTTCATGTGTTTGCATGTGGGTAAATGTGTTCCTGTGAAAACATTATAAAAGTGTCATTCATGGGTCCGATTTTTCAAAAGTTAAACATCACGCATTTGACAATAAGGCCATTAAGCAACATAGGCTACCAGTATGTATGTATGGCACTCTGTTAAAATGGATGTAAGGCCAACTTTGGCACCTTGAGGGTCAACACACAATCAGCTAAATTAGCGTCACGGAGGTGGTATGTATCTCGGCCTCTACGCAAAGGCCTGATTGCTTAGGTTATCTGAGAAATAACCATGTACATGGCCAAAGCAAACATGCACGTTAAGGTAATGAAAAAGCAACTATGGGAAAATAGTGTTGGGCTCATGTACATTTTAAACAAGCCAATAAAAAAGCGAACTTGTTAAAAGCAGCAGCAGGGCCCATTGCAACACACTGATGGGTTCCTGCACACAAAATCAGTGTACTGCAACATAAAGGCTCACAAAATGGACCACAGCCACATATCCCTCCAGCCAAGGATGTTGCTTGTGGTTGATAAGTTGATGGACATGTTTGATGTGGATGCCACAACATACATTGTGTGCATAGGCAGCTTATCAATAGTTAGCCAATGTGCACAAGTAAGGTTAAGATTGTAAGGTGCAACGTCAACATAAACCAGTAGGCCACTTACATTCCCTTCTCAAATGAAACAGTGTCTCCAGACAGTGCCTAACGGGTACTGTGGTACAACTTGTTCTTTAACATTACATTGTTGGGCAGAAATGTAATGAGAGTTAATGGTAGTCAACAACCATGTGACGACAAGAGGGCCAGCAAGTTTGGATAACCACATGAGATGTTGGAACAAGGTAACTGAACCACTATGGTCACATGCTTGTTACACGCCACTGTTGAAGAATGTTTGGAAGTGTGTTGGTCATTAACCATTAACCACCCACACAATAACCCGTATCCAAGATGTCTTTTAGTTTTAGTATAAACATTGACACTGCATTTTGGCACTTACAAATGGTCCAAAGTGCCAAATTTAAAAAAATATTACTTTAAGCCACCCCAACAAAACCATACAGAAGATAACAGGTAGTTGCCATTGTCCCCTTGTGGAGCCCTGCCCATGCCGCACCTGCTAATTCCTAATACTTTAATAAAAAGGCCATTTCGCAAACTTATTAGAAGCAAAATGGTTAGCAAGCTAAATCCACCAAAAAAAAAAAAAGGCCCGACTTTGCAAACATGTGCACAAGGCAACTTTGCTTGCAGTGGTTATGTAATCCCAAAACGTATGGTAACACTGTTAGCTTGTAAAATTGAAAGCACCTGGTGATTTTGGGTGCAAGAAAAAAAAAAAAAAAAAAAAGGGCACTTGGCACACAGACACACATATCTTTGGAACGTAGTGACATTTATGTGTTTTGAAATACAGTCATGTAGACATTTTGCTATTGTGTGCCAGCAACACAAATGGAGCAAGATGTGTGCATGGTTGAACAGGGCAAACCCAAATATGTAGCTGAGTAAATCAATTATCAATGTATGCAAAGTTGCAAGCATTGAAAATACTTTTAAACATCAAACAAGCACACTATACTTGAAATACAACATCACAATTACACAAAACAACCATGACGACCGAGAGTCACCAATACATACCGTCAATCCTGCTGTGCGACAAGAGGGGACGCTACCACGCTGTGTTTGCATGTGTTGGTGTGGGATGATGGAAAAGTCGTCTTTTAAAGGCCACACAGCCTATCCAAATCTTTAATTAGCTGGCCAATCCACAACGTTGGGCGTTGTCACTCTAGAATGAGGTAAGTAATGCTCTGCATTATAATCTATACAGATAAATTTACCATAGTTAATGCGTTTTGTACTAATAGCCCTGCATGTCCAATTGTGATTAGGCAGCATTACGAGCATGGAGACGATGTGCAAAGTGTGCACATGTACTTGACGTTGTGTAAAATATAATAATTCATAGGGAGTGTGCTGGTGGTAGTCCCAGCGTCATGCAGGTCTTTGCAGGTTATATGGCCTGTAAAACACTGTGATGATGGTTTCCCAAACATAATAATAGTCTTTGCACAAATGGAGACCCAGTTGTTATATGTGTTATGCAGCACATGGTTTATTGGTAGCTTCGTCCATCTGTGTAATTGTTGTTTTGCGTAATATGTGTAAATTTGATGTTAAACAATTGAATTTTTGAGAAAATGATGGTTCTTGTGATGTGTGAGGTGTATATGGGGGTTTGATGGTTTTTAGGGGGTTTCGGAAAGCAGCCCAATACATAGGAGCAAACATCAGATAAATTACTGAGTTTGCCCATTGAATGTCTTTGGACCTGGATATGCTGGCCACACAGCACAGGAGGATTAATCTTGTTTGTGTGGGTACATGGATGCTGGATGGTTTTAAACATGTTATGCTTATTGTGTGTCCTTCTATGGTCTTTTGCCTTGTTTAAAAACATGCTTTAAGTGTTTTTTAGTTAGTAGACGATTTTTATGATCAAATAGCGTTTGTAGTGTGTCGAGGAAGCGAGAGAACGCTGCTTTGTTTGAAATTACTTCTGTTTAATCCTTACTGTTGATGGCGTTTCTTGGCACATAGTGCACTTGGCATAGTGGCTTGCTCCGAATAGGATTTTGGACAAAAACATTCACAGACACATGAGCCATGTCACTTCCAATTGTCATGTCTTTATCAAATCCTTGAAAAACAGCCAGACAGCCTATTGTCCCCCTTCAACCTGTGCTAATATGTCTGTCAGTTACCAATACATGTTTTTTTGGGACTAAACAAAATGTGATACTATGTGTGTGAGGCCTGTTAAAGAAATAGGACCGATACAACATTACATGTTGTTTGCCATAATACCCCATCACTAAATTACATTGTGGCGTGCAGTACTCTTTGGTACTGCTGTGTCTGTGACATTTGAGTGTTGCTAATAATGTTTGAAGAGTTATGGCTAAAATCTGTTTGTTTATTTTTATTTTTTTCTCTTCCAGATTCCTGCTAACACTCTGTTTCCGACATGCATCATTCCTTAATGGGGAGTAGTGGCTTTGTCCATGGTTAGGATGCCTTGTTGACAGATGAGAGGAATGAGAGACTGCGGAGGCGGAGACGACGGCGTGTGTGGTCTTGGGATTGGCTCCTGCAAAGGTCCGACCTGACTCACATGCGCCTTGTCCGTCAGCTGGAGAATAACAATCCGCAGGATTTCAGAAATTTCCTCCGCATGTCCGAGGATTCTTTCAAAATACTATTGGACTTGGTTACACCACATATTGCCCGTGAGGACACTGTCATGCGTCCAGCAGTACCAGCAGAGGAGCGGTTGGTTGTCACTCTGCGTTTCTTGGCTTCAGGGCGCACGCTGACTGAGCTGCAGTATGCTTCGGCAGTCTCGCGCTCCCTGCAGAGTAGCCTAATCCCTGAAACTTGTGAGGCTATTGTGAGGTGTCTCTTGCCAACCTATATGCGGTTTCCAACAACCCCAGCAGAATGGTTGTCAGTTGCCACTGCCTTTGAGGAGAGGTGGAAATTCCCAAACTGCGGGGGCGCATTGGATGGCAAGCATGTGAGGATCACACAACCCCATAACAGCGGGTCATACTATTATAACTACAAAGGTTATTTTAGTGTGGTCCTCATGGCCCTCGTGAATGCCAACTACGAGTTCCTCCTTGTGGATGTGGGGATGAACGGTCGTGTGTCTGATGGTGGAGTTTTGGCCCATACCTCATTTGGTCGGGACCTTGTGGATGGCCGCCTTAACTTACCCACCAATGATGACACCACTGAGCATCTTAACTTCGCATTTGTGGGTGATGAGGCCTTCGCACTACACGCCAACCTCCTACAGCCATATCCCCAGAGGGCTCTGACCCCTGAAAAACGCATTTTCAACTACCGCCTATCCCGTGCACGGCGTGTGGTTGAAAATGCGTTTGGGATAATGGCCAATAGATTCCGTGTATTTCATACTCCTTTAAGTCTGAAAATGGAATCTATCCGTTATGGTAGTGATGGCGTGTTGTGTGCTACATAACTTTCTGCGGCGTAGGGATACTCAATCATACACGCCAGGAAGTTTTGTGGATAGTGTGGACCCCACAACTGGGGAGCTCAGTCCAGGGGATTGGCATGCTAACGACTTTGGTATAGCGCCACTCCAGCCGTTAGGGCCAGGTCGACCTCAGCAGGATGCCAGAAGCAGCAGAGACAGCTACTGCTCATATCTCAATGGCCCTGGGGCAGTGCCCTGGCAGCCACACCACATCTAAGGGGGTAGTCATAGGTCCTTAATGTCCCATGTGTTAAGAAGCTTTTAATTTGTTTAGGTTAAAACAGTGTATTATATGTTTTGTTTGCAAATGTAGCCCTTTTTATGTTTCTGTATTATGTGACATTGTGTTGATATGATTGTTAAAGCTGTGTGTGAACACTATAACAAGATATTTGTTCAAACATAAAAAGTCTGTGTGCATACTTTATTTCATACATGATTAAATAACGTGAACTCTTGCATTTTATGTTGTGCTGTGAGGTTTGGTACAGAAATGGGGTTGATGGTTCCCTGCACCATTGTCTGCACATGTACATGACACATGTATATGGGTCAGCAAACCTAATGCAACAACATGTTAAGCCTATGGGTTGACCTTGAGGTACTTAAAGTCTACCATTAACCTCTCCCAATCCATAAATATATGTGTTGGAACATATAGGAAAAGAATGACAGCTGTTTTCTATAATTTACCATTATTTGCAAAATGGGGCACAACGTGCACACAAAATGCACGTTGATGTTTGATTGTCGGAAGAGCCATTACACACTTGCGATGGTCCCAATGTGGGACACTATAAGAAAAGAGCCCAACGTGGTAGCCCCAACACACTCCCTATGGTCCAAATGTTGGACACTATAAGAAAAGAGCCCAACGTGGTAGTCCAAACACACTCCCTATGGCCCAAATGTTGGATACTATAAGAAAAGAGCCCAATGGGGGCAAACAAAAAAATAAAAACAATGCCAACATGGCCAAAAAATAGTTATTGGGTCCAACATGGACAACAGTCCTTCAGGTCCGGATGGAGCATTTAAGTCTCTCATTTCCTCCCGATCATGGGAGACCACCAGGGCCTCGCTGGAGGGCAGCCAGCATCTCCCCTAACTGGCCCAACTCTTGGAGATGGCGTTGGTGTGCCGAGTGGAGTCGTCTGGAGAAATGTGAGTGTGCCCGGATCACGTCCTCCAAAGTAGGGACACCTGTATTGGTTTAAAGCAGAAATGTAGACACAAACAGTCCCTGTTGAGGTTTGGTACGTTTAAAATCAACTATGCTCCTAAGGGCCACGTCACACACACAGATATCTGTGCAGATATTGGTCACAGATCTGTGGTGCAGTGAAATCATGGACACATAGTTCCCTTTTGTGGCTGGGTACAAATGGACAATGTGTCCATGATTTCACTGCAAGCAGACATCTGTGAACAATATCAGCACAATTATCTGTGTATGTGACGTGCCCCTTAGGGTGCTTTCATACAGCGTTTTTCTGTGATCCGTGGCTGTCCATTGTAAAACGGAGATGCACGGATCTGATTTTGGGCCCATGTTATGGCCAGTTTACACACACCAACTTATCAGTCCAACTTCTGAACAACTTGCTGGTTGCAGTCAAATCATGGACACATTGTAACATTTTGTGGCTGTGTACAATGGAACAATGCGTCCATGATTTAACTGCAACCAGCAAGTTGGTCAGAAGTTGGACAGATAAGTTGGTGTGTGTAAACTGGCCATTAGTCTATGGGCACGGATCCCATATGATTTTGCCTTATTGGCATGTGATTTATGTCCAATCCAATTGTTGCAGATTTTTGGCTGTGGCCAAAATCGCAGTCTGCTGCATTGTTTGGAACAGCGTGTCAAATTGGCCCAAAATGGATCCGACCACATCCGTGCCAAATAACATGGGGCCTATGGAGCAGGGGTCGAAGGAACCAGCTGATGTCTCCTCTGAGACAATTTTATTGTATTGATCATGCTGAGTGCACTAAAATCGCTGTGTGCCATCTAATATCAGTTCTGCAATGTACATTCATACATTGCAGAAGTGATATCCAGTGAAATGAAAGGGTTTAAAATACACAAAAAATTTAATCTCAGGTCGCCACGGTCCAGCACTGACTCCACCGCTCTGTGCTTGTAGGACCTGGCCTGATGTCACAGTGTAGTCACAAGACCGTTTAACATGTTAACCGGTCATGTGACTATGACATCACACCAGGTCCTGTTGATCAGAAGAAGAGAAGCTTGAAGCAGCGTGGGGCTCGTGGAGAGGTGAGAATCAAGTTTTTGTTTTAAATTATTACGGTCTGCAAATAGGGTGAGCAAAGAGGGTGTGCAAAGAGGGGGGCAAAGAGGGAGTGCAAAGAGGGGAGAAAGGTCACAGGAGGGAGAGAGGAGGGGGACGAGGTGACAGGAGGAGCAGGGCGATGATCCAAACTGATGCAGCAAAAAATCGGGCTCGGATGCGTATTTTGCATCCCATTGCAGCCATCAGTTTGGATCAGTTGCTGTCCGAGGTGAGATGGAAAAAGTGTCATCCCCTCGGACAGGGCAAAAATGCAGTGTGAAAGCAGCCTTACCCTCATGCTCGGCATCCTCATCACTATCAGGGTTTGATGAGGAGACACTCAGACTCCACCCGGCAGCACCTGCACGTTCGCCATCTGCACAAACAGTATAAAAATTAAAAATAAACACTACAACTCAATAATGATGGAAGATAAACACAACACTCCATACAGTATGCAGGGCGTTGACCCCACTAATACACACTTACCACTATAATCATCCAGGTGTGGGTGAAGAAAAGCCTCAGGAATCTCCTCCTCTGCAGACCCTGTTGTGGAGGCCACCTCGTCCTCATCCGCCTCTGGGGACATGCCCACCCCTGTGCTTGCTACAGAGCTGGAAACTGTGGGAGGTGGGGTAACTACCGGGCTGGGGCTCTGAGGCCACATGACGTGGCTGGGTGGTAAAAGTGGCCCTGGGCTTGAGGGTGGCCCATCATCCAGCCCAGCCGATTGGGCAATGTCCTGGGCTTCCTGTGGCCATGGTGGTGAGGGGAGGTCCTCATCCTCCCCATCCATGGCTGGGACAGCTTTCCGCAGACTCCTCCGTCCATGACTGTGCGGATACACTCTGTGTATCCTCCGGCCCTGCATCTGCTGGCATCTCGTCCTCGTCACGGCCGGGATATTCATAGGGGGGTGGGGCATGGTTCCCATCTGGAGACGAGGAATCCTCAACATCTGTATTTGGAAGCACAATCACAAAGCTTTTATCAAAAAGGTGAAACACATTGTTGGCTAACATTTGGAGAGTGTGCCTATTGGAGTTCCATCATTTTAAAAATAGAGTACAAGGTGATGTTGGATGCATAAACTCATGTGGTATGCATGTACTGTGGTTAGGACACAGTATGTTTAATGACAGGAGGTCCACTACAATGGCAAGATATGAGGGATTGTGGCCAAACACACCAACACATGGTCGTTGTATGTCTTCTGTATTTTCGGTAGGGCAAGAAGCCACTGTTGTTTGCACCATGTGTGCATAGACCTCTTGTTCATGTCCATTTTTTTGAAACAGTAAAAAATCATGCTGTGTCTATATTGTCCCCTGTGTAGGGTGCAACATTGTGCTGCAGTGTGTCATGTGTGTGTTTAAGATGGTGAATCTTTAGGAAAATAACATTAGCAATGTTAAGGCAGGTTAGGCACAACTATAGTGAGGTTACACCTGAGTCCGGCGTCACCATTTGGGATGCACATGACTGGTTTAGCCATATTCCTGTTTGGGTGACACCAACAGGCAATGCACATTGTTCGCACATCCACATGGTGGGTCAATACACAGTTGACAAATGTAGGCTGTTTAATCATTCATTTGTTGATTGGTCCTTTTCAAAATGAGCATCAAGCCACAGTCTTCAAATGTAATGTTTTTCGAGGCAGGTTTCAGCCAGCATGGCAAGGGGAGGGTGTGTAGAGTCACCTGTACTATATGTCACGTGGCCTCCACAGTCCCTCCCCTTGCCATGCTGGCTGTGCCTGGCATTGAATGGATAGAAAGATGCAGAGTGAAGTTTGTCACTGAGTTTAGTTACTGTGTTTATTGTTATTTTCTAACATTTGTGAGGTTGGACGAACAGGCCGAAGTGTAGGCCCTGTGTACAAATTATGATGAATATATGCCACACATTGGTGGGGACAGGCCAGGGGCACCACTCTCCTTCTGATATGTTTGTGGACATTGCTATGTAGTTTGGTACATGTACATGTGCAGGTGTGTGTTTGGGGCCAACAATTACTCACCACGCAGCCTGGCAATCCGTGCACGGATGTCCACTATGCGGCCTGGGCTCTTAAATTTAAGATCAGCGATCTTATGCTGGATGGCTTTCACCTCCCTCTCAACCCCCAGCTGGCGAGAGCAGGGATCGCTGTATCTTCCGCACAGTGCTGCGGTTGCACAGCCTGGGGTGCCGGTGGGGATGGTGGCCCCATTTATCATAGCGATCGCAATGATCAATTAAAATCATCAGCTCCGCCATCCCCTACGTGGCAGCGCGGTGTGTGGCCGCCATGATCGTGCTGCAATGTGCATGGGAGGGCTAGCACCTTGCAGGCGGATAGAAACTGAAACCACATTCATGACGTCAGTACGTCCGCTGACGTGCCGTCGCAAAATTTAAAGCCGCCGTACGCGCCGTGACACGGCAAGAAACACTTCGGCGTCACCTACGGGACAATATCCCGCGGGCATTGCGTAACGCAACGTTGTGTGCTGCGGACACCATTGGATGTATGACAGTGTGCACACTATATTCGGCCCATAACATACTCGACTTTTCATTTCTTTGCGCACTTATGTGTGTCTGTGAATTTAAAATACATGAATGATCATGCAGACGGCGCCTATGTGTAGTGCTGAAGTGACAGCTCCTTTCAAAATGGCGCCCTGGGAAGACATAACCATCGCAAGCAGGAACTTCCACCAATAATAGCCAGCATGTTGGAGACGTTGATTGTCTAATCAAGACGCACTGTCGCCGGCCAATAGATTTGTTGTGGGCGCGGGCAAATACTATCTTATAGCCGCCCATGTCCTCAGCTCTGCGTAATCCACGCCCAGATTGGTTATGTGGTTGTGCTGTGTGAAAGCCCCACTTCGATGTGAAATATGGCGACCCGTCGGAACGCGGCCACTTCCGGAGCGTTGGTCTGTCGTTGATCGGAGGTGAAATTGGTACGTGTAACATCTCCACTGCGATCTTGAATTTGTGCCAAAAACGAGCGCGCTCCCGCGCCATTGTAATCGATATCGAAACGATATCGCAACGTGTAAACCCACCTTTAAAAAACCTGAAATCTGCATTGCCAAGGGCTGCAGGTGTGTATCTAACCACTCGCTAAGTCTTTTGTTGAGGGAGCCAATCCCTGCAATAATGAGGCGAAGGGGTGGGAGAAAAACAATCCGAGAAGAAGACAAATAGTCTGAGTCAATCTCAGCACAGAATTAGTATTAGGCTGGAAACACACTGTCTGACTGACAGGCGAGTCTCTCGGACGAGTGTCCCATCTTTAACCCTGAACAGCCTCCCCTCTCTGGATGGGGAGTGTGGAGCTGCATAGAAATACAAGCAGCTGACGCTCCCGTCCTGAAGGAAGCGTTCAGGTGACTGATCCAAGACTCATCTGACTGCCTGGCATGTCACACGGACAGTATGATTACAGCCTTAGCCTGGAAAAACACTGGTGAGAGAAAAAACGGTCCGATTGACGTATCAGAGAGTCGAATGAGTGTCATCCGATTTTTGGTCAATGTGGCTTCCGTGTGCAATCCGTTTTTTTTTCTCAGCAGCTATTTACTGTATAATCATTTACAGGAACATTTTTTTACAGTTGTCTGAGCTACAGAATGAGAATGCATCAATGAAAAATTGGATGCCTCTCGGATGGTCCGTGTGCAGTCCAACTGTGGTCCTTGATTTTTGTCGGACCCATAGACTTGCATTGGCGAGTCACAGCCATGAATCGCATACTGTCGCAGCATGTTGCGACTGCTTTGTTGTCTGTGAAGCGGATGATAAAAAAAAGTCCGACTATCAGAAATGTGCTCTTGGACATTAAATAACATTGGTCCGACTGAAATGCGATATTTACTCGCATTGCAGTCGTCCGAGTTTGACGCCAGTGTGTCCGTACCCTTATAATCACTCAATGGTTCAACATTTTCCTTTTCCTCATCGATTATTTTCTTTATTAGGTGTTTTCTATGGAGTTTTTTTCCTACTTCCCTCTTCTGGCAATTTTTGATGGGTTAGCATGTGAGTATGGAGAATCCGCTCTTGAATCTGTGTCAGAACCGCTGTGTCCGCTGATTTACTTTCTGACAAGGAAAGAGACACATGATTTTCTCTGTGTTGATTCCTTTGTTCCCAGTTGTTTTTCTGATTTATTAAGATATGTTTCATTTGACACATATACCGTAATTCACTTTGCTATTTCAGTTATATACCTTAGCATTTTTATAGGTCTAGGAATATCAATGTAACAAAGTTTTTTAATTTTTATAATAATTTCCTTGCGGGTACTTAAATTTCCGTTCATTTTTTTTTATAGAGTAATATACTCCACAGAATCAATAGATCCATAAAGATCACACAGAAAACACATAAAGAAAATATCTGAAAAGGAACAGGAAATCATTGAGTGATCATAATTAAAGATGGGCGACACCCTCTTGACAAAGCATTAACGCGAAACGCACTTGAGGGTGACTTTTGATCCCCCGGGCTCCTACTCGCTCCATGCATTCAGGCGGTTGGACATTTCTGGTCATATTTTCCTTGCGACCATCTGAAACCTCTGTTGACTTGAATATATCTAGGTAATATAATCTAGTGCCTGCAATCTTAGGGTACCGTCACACCTGGAGACATCGCCGGCGATTTCACAGGTGACGCACGTGCGCGCGTCCGTGTTTGCGTGTCGCCCAAGGTCGCCGTCGCCTATTTACACGGGGCGACAACTCAGGCGACGCTCAGGCGATGACCTGACCGGAAATTGCCTGAGCGTCGCCTAAGGCTGATGGGGGATCAAGTCAGTGGTGGCCGCATCCGCGTCACACAGAGCAACCACATTAGCGATGTGGGCGTTGATTTGTCCCGCGTCTCAGAGATAGGCGTTAACATTTTGTTGTGTGACGTCTTGAAGACGTGTGATTTGGTTTCAAACAAACACCAATTATTATTAACTAGCTGGGTGCCCGATGCACATGCATCGGGATTCTAGCAGAGCGAGTCTCTGACTCGCAATGGCCGCTTCGCGGCCAATGCTTCGCGCTGCTAAGGCGACTTGCCATGGGGCATAGCGAGTCGCCTTAGAACTGCTCGCAATGGCCGCTGCGCGTCCAATGCTTCGGGCGTATCCACATGACGACACTGACTCGCAGCGTGAGCGGACTCAAAAGGGGCAAAAAACCCATTCGTGATTATATAATAGATGGGTCCTTGTTCGCCGCGCCACATTGTTAAATGTAAGCATGCATGTGCGTATTGGCTCGGTGCTTAGTCAACTCTCATGTGATGTGCCGCGGATTATTGCTAGATGCATTGGCGTGGGCAACAAGGCAAAACATGGCGCTCGCGTGTCGAGTAATTGTACAGTGAATCCATATGGCGCTGTTATGTAATGTGTGTTGTGCTAGTGCGTTGGCTAATAAAATCACTCTTGCTTTGTTGGTCAGGAGAATATTGGAGCCTTGACCAAGTATGTGTGTGCACAGATATTTGTTTGTGTGTATGCAGTTAGGTGTGACATATGTATTGTTCAGCAAACATTTCCTTGTCCATGTGTGTGTACAGAATATGTGTAATGAAATACATGTATATGGAGGAAAACACACACAGGCACCATACAGTGTCACCACAAAGGCCTGGCCCTGGGTGCCGTACATATGTCCCCAGTGCTTATATACCCCTATAAATCAGACATTATGTCACCATACGAATTTGGGAACACCATAATGGGACATGCATCTCTTTCCTGGGACAAATAAACACATTTAAGGACACAAATATGTACTTGTGGTATCGTGTCAACCTTTCTTACGTATAATGGTGTGGGGTAAAACCCCGTTTACAGGGGTAACAGATATTAAACATATACATACATTAACAAAAAAACTTATCAAGGGTTCTTGATTTTAAAAACAGTATTTTTATTTAAAACACTGGACCAACATGGTCGATTAATTCTTGAAGTTAGTATCAAAATGCCATAAACTAGGGTAAAATTTAACAATCAAACTTCAAACGTGAGTAAGAGGCTGGCCTTCTTGAGGGGCAGAGCTGGGATGGGCTCGCTTGTATTGCTCAATCAGATTGGCTAATTGGGACAGCTTCAAAGCCGCTTCCCCATGGGCCTCCTCCAGGTCCTGCAGAGATGAGCCACCCACAGAGTATACATAACATCAACATCAGCAACATGTTTAGAACACATAGGAGGTGTGTTTTCTTAGAAGTGTTTGCACTTACCAGGGGGCTGTGGACACACAATTTGGGGGGGTGGGGATGGTGAGGGGCTTATTGCTCACTCCACCGCATGGCTTGTGTCATCTGTAATGAGATCAGCATATGTGTATTTGTTAGTCCATAACAAAGGTCCCTACATTCCAAGTAACTGCAAAAAAACAGAAAGACAGATATAGTGCACAATATATATGAGTAATATTGACATTACACACACCTTCATGCTCGTTTGTGGAGTCCTCACAGGACCACTGTGCTGTACTCCCACCACTCGATATTTCTCCTTCTAAGGGTGGGGTGGGTGCAGCCCTTGGTGTCCCTTCTGAGCCTGATTGTCGTAGACTGTGGGGTGATGTGGGCCCTTGTACATGTGGTGGTGTCGGGGGTGTTTGCCCATTATTCTCTTGGGCTGGCAATTCCTCTGTTGGTGAGGCAGCTGGCGTTCCTACCGGCGGTTGACCTGGTGACCCTGGTTGGCTCTGTGGTGCTCCTACATCGGGGGATGGGGGATGCTCAGCCCTTCTGTCCCTACCTGTTGAGGCAACAACATACATAATCACAATAACAACATGGCCACATATGTGGGGACTTCATAAACAGTGCAGTTTGAAGTTCATTAGGTCAGGTTGAGAGTGATTGAAAGATGGCCAGGATAGGGCGACATAATGTTATATGTGGGTAGGGTCAGCATATGAAAATATGTGGCTAGGTACAGTAGACATACAGTTTACAGGGGAATATAGTTGATAAATTACAACTAACCAGAGTAGACTGATTTGTATAAAGAGCTCTACACAGGTATACGTGGTAATGGCTTATTGCCCAATTGATGACACTGACTCGTGGTCTTCAAGAGAGTAGGCAAACGTTTATTGTGGCAGGAGGTTATATATGTTACAGAAAGCTTGAAAAAATAGGTTACATCATACAATGACAAATATGATGAATATGCATTATAGACAGCTTTGGAATAATTAATTAGTGACCTTTAAGAAAGTTACAGAAGATAAGAACGGTACACTCGGGCTTACATATGGCTCGGTGGTCTTATCTAAAGAGAAAGGACAAAAGCAAGAACCTGCTGAGTTGTGCTGACTAAACAAACTGTTACAGAGGTCTCTAGTCAGAATAGACATGATAAACTAATCAAAATGGCTTCTTTCGATACAATATGGCAGAAACTATATAGTACATATGATATTGTCTTTAACAGGTGTATGTGGATGAAGCAGGAAGATGATCCTGCAGCTGCAGAGTCATGATGAAGGTCTCATATACATTGCCCCTATATATGTTGGGGTGTATAGTCGCCTGTGCTGGCCTTCATATGTCTTTCTTTACACAGAAGGGTATGTGTATGTTGTCATGCTAAATACTCACCACTCATCTGGGCAATCCTGGCACGCAGTTGGGTGATGCGTCCGGGCATCTTATATTTAAGATCTGCGATTTTCTTGCAGATCTGCTTTGGTGTGCGCACAACACCCAACCTCCTCTCCAGCCGCCTCTTCACCCTCATCAGGACAGCCTGTTGTGAGCAGTGCATGGATGTGGTGGTGCACTGGTGACACATAATCCAGGGATCTGTGTCAATACCAATGATAAGGCAGCTCAGGTCGTCCCCACTTGCATTCTGCGGAGGGTAGCCCAAATTTTGCCTTGCAAGAGGAATGGGAATAGACCAGGGGAAGGTCGCCAAGATTGACAACCTTATGGCGAAGAACGCACTGATGAGAGTCACATGTTGACGGAGGGCCAGGCGCCAATAAGCATCATGGGATAGTGACATTACTGCATGTGAGTACCTTGTGCTCGTCGCGGATTTTAAGGACTCGCGGACTACGGTACTCTGCGTTTCCCAGTGATTATGCACGTCCATCGGTAATACTTTGCACCTAGTTTTGTCAGAAGACGCTGACAAAGCTCGGATTGATTGTTGCATTAGACCGTCGGAGAGTATATCACTGGCTATGTGCCATGATGGTAGGAGAACTCGCAGATAACTGCTGTTTCTTTGAGAGCCAGGTCCACCAGGTCTCTGTGCAGCTCCAGGGTCCTAGGCCGCCTGCTTGCTGTGTAACACGGCGAGATTGTCTCAGTTGGCCTCCCTGTGTTAAGAATATTTTTCTGTGTTCAAGATATGTGCACTGGCACTTGAGATGTTTCAAGTTGCTTTTCTTTGATGAAGAAAAGATGTTCTTGTGACAGAGATAATGTATGCAGAGCTGAGATTGTTCTCAGCTTACATCATTCCTGTGTACAGACATGAATGCTGTGACAGATTATTACAGAGCTGAATATTGGGGCAATATCTCTTTTCCTTGTATGACTTATATTTAGCACAGGTAGTACAAGGACACGTGCTTGGCCGTGGACAGCAAAAGGATTTTTTTAATTAATAATGGAGTCCCTAATGGCATTTTTATTTTATTTCTAATAAATTCCTTGTGTTGTGTTTTTTTTAAACAATTTATGAATATTCATGGGTGATTCTATGGTTATATGCGTGAACCGGCTATAAATTTCGGGCGTAGGGCCACAGGCTAACATACAAAGCTGGCACACTCTACATTTATTAGCATCGTGGCCACCGCTTCTAGGCTGTGAAAGAGCGGGTTCAGCCAGAGGATGGCCGCTTACAATGATTTGCCCTTAGGGGTTGCTTGGGCGCAATTCTAAGCGAGGGTTTCCTCGAAAGCATTGGGCATCCCTAGCTGCTGGTAGATCCACCGCACTAGCTGCTACCTGGCTAGACATAGAAATCGCGACCACCATGCAATTTTTTTTTAAATTGTCATGAATTTCAGAGCAGGAGCATAGAGTCCAGAGTCAGAATTCAGAATTCATGAAATAATTAAAAAAAATTGCTTGGGGCATCCGCATAGGCAAATTCATGCTAGCCAGGTACAGCTAAGCAGTGGGGGGGAAAACGCAGCGAGGGATTGCCAAGATTTTGGGACACCCCCGCTGCAAATTGCCCCCCCGCCGCCCACAGAAGATGGCCGATTCATTGAAGCATTACCAAGCGCTGAACCCGCTCTTCCAACCACCTGGATTAGACGGCATATGGTAAATATGATGGTTAGGGACATGCTTAGTTAAATCAGTGACTAAGCCCGAAATTTATGGCGGTCACGCCAATATTAGACATGACCGCCATGAATTTCTATTAAATTGTTTTAAAAAAAAACACAACACAAGGAAAAATTTTTATTAGAAATAAAAAAAAAAGCCATTAGGGACTCCATCTTTAATTAAAAAAATCCTCTTCCGTCCGACGCAGTCCAAAACGCGATGTCCTCTCTGCTACATCCCCTGTGCATAAATATAGATGTCTATGCACAGGGAATAAGCAGACTGAGAACAATCTCAGCTCTGCTACATCATCTCTGTGCACAGACATTCATGTCTGTACACAGGGAATGAGCAGACTGAGAACAATCTCAGCTCTGCTACATCATCTCTGTGCACAGACATTCATGTCTGTACACAGGGAATGAGCAGACTGAGAACAATCTCAGCTCTGCTACATCATCTCTGTGCACAGACATTCATGTCTGTACACAGGGAATGAGCAGACTGAGAACAATCTCAGCTCTGCTACATCAGGCAGCAGGCAGGCTCTAGGACCCTGGAGCTGGGGCAGCCAGAACACAGAGAAGACAGGATCTTATCTGTGCGAGTCAGCGATTACTTACAAAGTAAACTAGCAATGCAAATAAATGACACAACTAGGATTGCTTCAGGCTGAAGCTTCCGAGACACATCTGCGATTTGTAAATCTCACACTACTCGCTATTACTCGCTTCCCCATTCATTAACATTGGACTCGCTAGACTCGCAACGAGTAGCGAGTCCTGGGCTCGGACTCGCTAGAGTCAAGCGATTCCGAGTAATTTAGGATTCGCTCATCACTAGCAAAAGCCACAGGATTCACTGTATGCTTTTGCGTCATATACTTGAAACAGGAAGGCTGCCACTACAGCACTCATGCAGACATTAGTTGACATGTAATGACAATTGTGTTGAAGTTAACACACATTTGTGCCCGTCGCACATCGCTGCACTTTTGAACACAGCCGCAAACACAGAGGCCACATCAATGCGCTACTGTACAGTATGTATGCTCCTGGGTAATACAGCTTTGGCGCACCTATCATCAAATATGGCGCCGAGGACGACCAATCGGAATGCTCGAGCTGCCACCAATCCACGCAGACTGGCAGAGGTAGTAAATACGCCCTGAAACGCCTACAGGAATGGTTTAGGCGATGGGTGCTGTCGCTCTTCACATCGCTCATGAGATGTTTACACAGGGCGATCCGCACACATCGCCCATGAATGGTCGCCTGGTTTCAGAGCTCTGATGTGAAACCAGGCGACCACTCAGGTGTGTCGCCCTCACCCTCTATTGGGAATATTTTTTACTCTTTTTCTAATCTGTGCACCTGGCCACTTTATATATAAAATTGTTTGTATTTTGATGTGTAATGTAAATGATGATTATTGTAAG
The DNA here is from genome assembly GCA_033576535.1 of Allobates femoralis. NCBI lineage: Eukaryota > Metazoa > Chordata > Amphibia > Anura > Aromobatidae > Allobates > Allobates femoralis. The sequence continues at coordinate 328,183,422 of JARQOC010000004.1, read as the reverse complement.
AGAATACTTTGACTCTTTGTATGTTTTTATGAATAAAAGCATTACATTTCATATTTTACTCAGAATAGTGCAGTATGAGTCATTATACAATATCTGACATATATGGGGGCAAAACTATCCTCTTTCTTCTTTGTGTGTAATAGAAAACACAGGTTTAGCTTTCTTCACAACAGTGCTACACCAGTGCCTGGCACACACTGTTACTAGCCAAAAAGGATTTGCTTGGCTAGATACATTAAAAAATGGCTAGCAAAGACAGAAGGTGTAGCTTTCTTCACAACAGTGCTACACCAGTGCCTCGCACACACTGCTGCTAGTCATAAAAGATTTGCTTGGCTATATGCAGTAAAAAATGGCTAGTAAAGACAGGAGGCGTAGCTTTCTTCAAAACAGTGCTACACCAGTGCCTGGTACACACTGCTACTAGCCAAAAAGGATTTACTTGGCTAGATGTTGCTAGATGCTGTAAAAAAACGCTTGCACAGAACAGACCTGCCTGGCACACAGTGCTTTTAAGCCCTAAAGAGGTCTGTTTTTGGAAGTAGTCCCTAAACCTACTATTTTTCTATCTAACTTGGAATGGAATAGCTATCTAACTATCTTTCTACGGTATGTATCGCACACAGCAGCAGCAGCTGCGTCTCACACTGAGCTCCAACACTGATAAAATAGCGAGGAGGGAAAATGGCCGGTTCTTATGTGGCAAGGACATGTGACATACCCAGTCAATGACACAAGCCCTTGTGTGAAAAAAGTGCACTTTGCTCTATGCATCCTGATAGGCTGACAGACCGGACCACGCACAGTAAGTGCGGGAAAGAAAAGAAAATGGAGATCTGCATCATTTGACCACAGATCTAGCGTCAGCCCCCCCCTTCCGCCCACTATTCCTAGACACTGAAACTCATAATAATGTTGAACAAAAGCATTACGACGAACCGTTATCGAACATAACCTTGAATTAGCGGATTATTAGCAAATTGTTTGCATTCGTCGCATGACATGAACATAGCTCAAAACAGGTCAAATTTGAAATTGGTGAACATGTTTGATCGAACATCGCTCATCTCTAATTGTTGCACCATCCTTGTACAGAGTACCATGGCAGGATCCACTGGCTTATAAATCAATCTTCCTACAGGCAGACTTCAAAGACATCGCCCTAAAAATCATGTGAATAACTGAAAGCAGTGCAACAGGCTCAACATCCCATTTAACCCAGGTCTGCACAACACACAGTCCTGTCTGGCAGATGCCACTCTGTTCTTTCTATATTTAAATGTATTCATGTCTGTTGAGGCATGAATATATTTGAATATTATAGTGCCTGGGGCAGAGGACTTCAGAGCCCATCTTACTAGGCCCCTTTGCGCAGCAGTGTGGTGAGGTCAGCATGCTGCCGATGTCATGACTTTGCAGGGACATCTGACATGGCTGGCTCCGATAAGCGCTCCATGGAGGAGCTGAATATTAAATGTGCAATTATCAGGAGGGGGAATGTAGGGAGAATTGGGGTTGCTGTCAAGCTACGATATGAGGGGGGTTCTTGAAGGGGGCACATTACAGCAAGAGGCATTAGGCCTAATGTAGAGGGGCAGTGTATGGGGAATATAATGGATAAGGACAGTTTTTGGAGATATTTTGGATATTGGCAGCATAGGGGGGTGATAGTATGCATACGCTGAGTTTGTGGGGAGATATTATGGAGAGAGGCAGTGTGGGAGGGAAGGGGATGTTATAGAGAGGCTCAGTGTGTTGGGGACAGTATGAAGGCGCTCAGTGTGGGGGGAATATTATGGAGAAGGGCTGTGTAGGGGACATTATTGGAAGGACTTAAGTTATGGAGTGGGGCAGTTTGGAGAATATTTTGTGCAGGAAGCACAGTAGGGGGCAATTATTGTTTAGGGGAACAGCATGAGAGATATTTGTTTTTCTAAGATGGTGTAAGGATACTTATATTTTAAGCACACCATGTCGGGAAGTGCTACTGAAGGCAGAGGAGAGGGAAGCCTGGAGAGACTGGCTGTGGATGTAAAATCTCAGCATGGCATCTTTACTACATGAAGAGAAAGGGGACGGAAACAACTTTAATCAAAGAAGATGTCACCAATTAGGTACCTGGATGTAAATGTTTTTGTGATACTATGCCTCACCAGCACTGTGGTTCCTGTATGGTACATAGTTTGATGATGGCTAGTAACAACAACTTGTAGTATCTCATTACCATTGTTGAGGACATACTGGGAATTTTAGGTTCAAGCAATACATGGGGCTGGCATGATATTACATTTGATTGCTGCACTATTCTTGGTGCCTTATACATGTACTGACGGTGCTTCTGGCCCTGAATTCATGTACTGACAGTGGTTCTGGCACTGTATTTATGTACTAACAGTGGTTCTGGCAGTGCATTCATATAGTGACAGTGCTTCTGGTGGTGGTTCTGGTACCACATCATATATGGATGATGTTTTTGGTGCCACATTCCTGTATTGACAGTGGTTTTGGCACTGGACTAATGTATTGATGGTGCTTCTGGCACTGCATTTGTCGGGCCCCACGGGACTGGGGTACTCGGTACCGGACCGGACGGTAGTGGGGATGTCACAGGTGGCTTGGTCCGGACCGTGTCCCTGGCTCGGCAATTAAAGGGGAATTATTTACAAGGGGAAATGTCACGGGTGACGCCACCCACTTGGTGCGGCCAGTGATGGGGCCGCCGCTGCTTCAGAACCTCTGAGGGTGATGGAGTGGCAGTGGAGATGGTATAGTTCCAGTGGGAAGAACTGTATCCCCTGGGGCAGTAAGGGTTTAAAGTCTATTGTGCGTAGTTGTAGCACACTTACTTTGCAGGCTGCGGGGATCTCTCCTCCTGGCTGGTGCTGACAGGCTGGATCTGTAGGGAGGAATGGTCTGCAGGTAGAGACTGACAAGAGAGGCAATTCAGAGTTTTCCAAAGCTTTACTCGTTGTTTCCTTCAAGCAGTTTACAAGTCATTTGCAGTTGGTACACAGTTCAAGTACACGGGTTCTTTCTACTTCTGCAGCCAGGCCTCTCTCTCCCTGTGACCCCTCACACAGTCTTTAGTGTCCCTTTCCGGGCTGTTACATTCTCTTCCTCTGTGTTGTGCGACACCGGACAGTATGGCGGTGACTTCGGGCTTCTGTGAGTCCTAGTATGTCACTGAGCTGCCTGTCCTTTGGGTTAGGGATCTCAATCTGGAACTCAGACCCCTCGTCGTATTGTCTGGGGATGCCGGGTGAACTACGGTCCCCTCTAGAGCCGACACTCTACTTTAGCCCAGCCTCCATAGTCCTCAGCACGAGGCTCTACCAGGCTCCTTCTCTCTGTTCCTTCTGGTATTATAGGAGGGCTTCTCCGCCTGCAGTTGGTTGCTTTAGCTGTGTTTCTAGGGCCCCGGGTTACACCGTCCCTCTCGGCTCTCTCACACTCCTGGTGGCTTCAGCGTCGGACGGGCTTTCCCCCCCATCTGGCTCGCACTGGCTCAGTACGGGTCTGCACTCCTCGGCCTTGCTCTCACAGGACGTGTGGCTCTCTCCTGCTCAGCTTCAGTCAACCTCCTGCTGTTCTCTGGCCTTTTCATCTCAGCCTACTGTGGCCTACTGTTGGGTCTTTGCTGTTCGACACCTTGAGCCTACTGAACTCCTTCACTCCTCCCCCTCACTATATACTGTCAGTCACCTGACCTCTGGTGTGCCCAACCCACTCCTCTGAATCCACCACCCTCCGATCTCATATAGTCTCTAATCTCAGGGCTGGATGTAACCTCTCTGACACGTGGGTTGTGTGGGCTGTGAGGGTGTTAGTGTTTAACATTGTCCTACCTGCCTGGCTGCAGTTCCCTTTGTGGCCTCCTGGACGCAGGGGCACCACACATTCATGTATTGATAGTGGTTCTAATGCATTCATGTACTGACAGTCATTTTAATTATAATTTAATGTATTGACAGTGGTTATGGTGCTGCATTCCTGTACTAATGTTGGTCCTGGTGCATTAATGTACTGATGGCTGTTCTGATCTTTTAAGTCTAAAAGATAAACACTGCAAACTCAGGAGTTTTTTGTTGCAAAGTGAGAAGTTTTCTTTATTGGTTCAAACGACAACATGCGACTTGGCAAAAGACGTTTCGGCCACCATGTCATGGCCTTCAACAAAGAGTCACTGAAGGTGGTGTGTTTTGCCTAGAGTGCTCCTTTGGAATCCTGGTTGCAAGAGGTGTGCATCCTGGATAGGTATAGTAGTATACAGCATCCTGAAAAGCTGTTCTGCCATGCGCTCCTGCGCTGTGGCTGGGGCGCACTGCGGGACAATGGCTTTAGGACGCTGCATACTTACCTATACTTCCTGAGCATATCTTCACCTGTACTGTTCAGCTAAGAGTGCATTGAAACAATTCCTGACACAGAGGTGTTACCCAAACCTTAATACTACCAGTGAGATGGGACTGTACTTGACCACTACACTACAGGGAATCCCATAGCCTTATCCAGGATACACACCTCTCCGCAACTTGGGTTCCAAAGGAGCACTATAGGTGACACACCATCACAGCGACTCTGTGATAAAGGCCCGACATGGTGGCCGAAATGTCTTCTGCCAAGTCGCATGTTGTGGTTTGAACCGATAAAGAAAACATCTCACTTTGCAATTAAAAACTCCTGAGTGTCCAGTCTTTATCTTCTAGACTTTGATTATGGACCTCCATCAGGGGCATAACTACAATAGATGCAGGGGTTGCGATCGCACCCGGGCCCTGCAGCCTAGGGGGGGGCCCCAAAAGTCCTTTTGGCCTATAGAAAAAGACTAATACTATTAAAGATTTACAATAATTGGGGGCCCCATTGAAGCTTTCGCATCGGGGCCCCTGGGCCTGAAGTTACGCCTCTGACCTCATGACCCCTCCACATACACCTCAAAACTCACCACAGAGTGCACACCATTTACTAAAACTGTTCTGATCTTTAACACATGCAGCAGTCCATTACATGCTTCTCGGCTACGTTAAAAACTATTCTCAAATCTCTAATATTTTAGTATTTTTATAAGGAGGATTTGGTGAGCATCTGTTCCAAAAGTTCAGTTTGTTAGCTTGTGTTCTCATTGATTTATTGGAGCAGAAACTCAGCAGAATATCTCCGAAACCTCTTTAAATACTTAAAACTTGGTTTTGGTGATGTATTAATGCTCTAATGGTAGGTCTGATCATGTATTCATGTATCTATTCCCTTATATTTTTGTTGCAGCCCTTGGAATTGATTCAGTATAGCAGTGTGGCACTTGGACCAAGAAATGATGTGCTCCACTGATTTAAACAGTTGGTAGCAATAACGTTTCAATTGCAGGGTTTTATGTACTGTGTTAAGAAAATGACAGGTACATGTTACTGAATATGATAAAAGTTGTAAGCTGTAAATACACATCAGCAGGATGCAGTCCTCCTACTTAGGACCCCATGGTTTGTTTCAACCTAATATTAATTTTCAATGTGGATAACAAAAATGCAATATTTATTATCAGTTTACAAAAGAGCAAACCAGTAGGAATGCTATTTGTCTCATTCAAGCAGTAATGGCAAACTACTTAGCGCTGAAAAGATAAGCTTCCTTGATAAACAACAAGGATACATGCATACTTACAAAAATAACAGATAGGGCCAGCAAGTTTTGCTCACTAGCCTTTGGGTGCTTTCACATCTGCGTTTTTGCAAATCCAGAGGAATTCCGCCTTTTTTGCAAAAACCAGATATGGCAACATTGCGGCACACTTGCTCAAGGTTGTGTTGGGACCAATGCATTGTAAAACCAGCATTAGAAATATGAGGGTCAGGTATTATTGCAACTATGGCCATGTTCACACACAAGTTGCGTTTTTTTTAGCACTCCTAAAACCACATGCGTTTTTCTAAGAGTGCCAAAAAATGTCCCTTGTGTGTCTGAAAGGATTAGAGTACTTTTTGGACTTTGTCATTTTTTTCATCAAAGACGCAGGCAAAAACGCTAGCGTTAACGCAGGGTGCCTTAATGAGCCTTTTAAAAACGCTAGCGTTAACACATGCGTTAACGCAGGTGCCTATATGTGTCCTGCGTTAATGCATTCGTTTCCCATAGGGCCCCATGTTAAAAAAAACGCATGCGTTTTTGGGAGCAACCCCTGCGTTTTTTGAACTGGGGGAAAAAAAACGCAAGTGGAGCTGAAAAACGCATGTACACTCAAATGCACCCTGCGTTAACGCACCTGCGTTTTTTTTAACAGCCCAAAAAACGCAGAGAAGGTTAAAAAAGCTGATATGTGTGAACTAGGCCTATGTTAGGTATACGGTGCTATTTTTTAAAAACTTGAATCAGCATGAAAAATGGCATGGTAGACTCAAGGAAACTTCTTATCCTTGTGTCCAAGAAATAATGTGACCAGTGGCTTATAGAGGGTGGATCTATAATGCAGAGAAGTGAACTGATGTCATGGGGCTCACCTCTTTCAAGCCACAGACTGCTCAGATTACAGACTACAATGGATTTGTGATCTGCACAAGACAATTGAAAGCAATGTTTAAATGGTGGCTGTAGGAGGTCAATATGGTATTTATTTTTTGCAATACCATTTATTTTGGAGGTAAAGTTGCTAATCATGTGGGTGCCCAATGCTATAGCATTGGGAGAGCAGTGAAGTCATGGTGCTGGTGGGGCATTGTGGTGCTGGGAATGGCGTCCATCTCTCCCACCCATGTGCTCTCCCCCAGTCTGCTCACTCTCCCCCTGTATGCAGTTTCTCTCCCCCAGTGCGGTCTTCTCCACTCTGTGCTCTCTCCTTTGGCCTGTCTCTTCCTTCGTGTGCTCTCCCCACTGTGTGCTGTCTTCTACCCCATGTGGTCTCTCTCTCCCCCCTTTCATGCTCTCTCCCCTTTACGTTCTCTCTCCTCCATATGCTCTCTCTTCCCCCTGTGGGTGCTCTCTCTTCCCCATGTTTCCTTTCTTTCCCCCTGTATGCACTCTCTCCCCTTGTGGGCTGTCTTTCCTCTTGTGCTGTCTCTTCCCCCTGTGGGCTGTCTCTCCCCCTGTGGGTGCTCTCTCTTCCCCCTGTGTGCTCTCTCCTCTTGTGATGTCTTTCCCCATGAGTCTCTCTCCCCATTGTGCCCTGACTCTTCCCCTGTGCTTTCTCTCCCCTTTATGCAGTATCCTACTGTGTGTTGTCTCTCTTTTCCTGTGTGCTCATTCTTTCCTCTGTGCACTCTCTCATCCTACCTATGTGCTTTCTCATCCACTGTGCCCTCTCTCTTCCCCTGTGTGCTTTTCTTCCCCATGTGGGCTTTCTCTCACCAATGCACTTTCTCTCCTCTTTGCTGTCTCTTCCCCCTTTTTGCTCTCTCTTCCCTTGTGCAGTCTCTGCCCCATTCACTCTCTCTCCCCACTATGTGCTGTCTCTGCCTCCTGTGGGTAGTCTTTTTCTGCTGTGGGCAGTCTCTTCCCCCTGTATTCTGTCTGTCCCCTTGTGCCATCTCTCCATGTGGTCTGGCTTCCCCTGTGTCATCTCAGCCCCATGTGCTTTCTCTTCCCCCCGCCCTTTGCACTCTTCCCCCTGTGTTGTACAAAATGGTGGTGGTGTGAGTACGCATGGCTGCAGGGTCACGCTGTGCTATCTTTTTAAACCCAGCTGTCACTCATTGCCGAATGAGTAACTGGGCCTGCATGTACGTTGCGCAGGTGCAGTTAGTCATTCGCTGGTGAGGTTTGGCGGCTTCGTGATTGGCAGGTTCAACATCAGTTTCAGGTGTTGTCGAGTGTGGTTGGTATGTGGCACCGCTGGTGGCATTATCATCAGTGGACGCCATATTTGCAGACCCAATGAACTAAAAGAAGGAAGTAAGTGCAGATAGGGTCTTATCTTTTTAACAATCAGCGGCTTAAGAGCTGTAATGAACACTGCTCACCTGGTCTAGTTGTGTGACACACAACCAGTATGAAAAACATGTAATGTCGGCTGCTGCTGGACCCACACCTCAACGTGCTATGTGGTTGAATTCCAGATTTTTCCAGGGACAATGTGTCGTCGGTCCGCGCTGCCGCAAATAACTCGAATTAAAAGTTCACTCTATACATTTATTTGGATTCAGCCAACGCGTTTCGGAGCCAGCTATGCTCCCTGATGAAGGAGCATAGCAGGCTCCAAAACGCGTTGGATGGATCCAAATAAATGTATAGAGTGAACTTTTGATTCGAGTTATTTGTGGCAGTGCGGACCGACGACACATTGTCCCTGGAAATATTTGCAGACCCATCACTCTGGTGATCATATATGGCTGCCGCCAGCTAATGATATAAAGGCATTGGGATGAAAATGGATGACGAGCGGGACTTCACGATTATGTAAGTAGATGTGCAGGCAGGTCATAGAAAGTTGAATAAAATGATACAGTGAAATCTGCAATTCGATGTCTTAGCTAGGGTCACACCTGGCAAGCATTTTTTTAAGGTGCTTTTTGGCAGCCTACGTTTTTTGCATGCGTTTTTGCTGATAGTGTGGGGAACCCTTAAAAACGCATGCAAAAACGCATGTACCATTTAGTGCCATATAAAAACGCATATGTTTCCCATAGGGCCCTATGTTAAAAAAAGCATGCGTTTTTGAAAAAGCACCAAAAAATGCTGCTTGCAGTAGTTTTTGGTGCTAAGCCAAAAACTCATCCCAAAAATGCATGGTATAGTTAGACATGCATTTTTGCTATTGGGGCATGCGTTTTTTGCATGGGGGCCTATGGATGCGTTTTTGCATGCATTTTCACAAAACGCAAGTCTCAAAAACACATGTAAAATCTGCAAGTGTGACCCTAGCCTTATTCCAGAGATATCCACATTGTCAACCAACTGTCAACTGATCTACGGGAAAAGATAGTTGAACTGTATAAAAAAGGAAAGAGATGCAAAAAGATATCCAAGGATAATGCCAGTCCGCAGTGTTCAAATTGTAATTAATAATAGAAAATCAGGGCTCTGTAAAAACCAAACCACGATCAGGTGGACCAACAAAAATTTCGGCCGCAACTACCAGCAAAATGTTGCGGGATGTAAAGAATAACCCACAAATAACATCAGTTGAAATACAGGACTCACTGAAAACTAGCAGTGTGGCTGTTTTAAGATGCACATATCAAGAAAAATGGGCTGTGTGGTCGAGGAGCCAGAAGAAAGCCATTACTGTGCAAATGCCACAAAGTATCTTGTCTATAATACACCAAACAGCACAGAGACAAGCCTCCAAACTTCTGGAACAAGGTAATTTGGAGTGATGAGGCCAAAATTGAACTTTTTGCCCACAACCATGAATGTTACATTTGGAGAGGTGTCAACAACGCCTATGATGAAAGGAATACAAAAGCATAGAGGTGGATCGCTGATGATGTGAGAGGACTCATGCTGTCATTGATGTTACATGGTGCATTAGACAATATTAAGAACTGGGGTATGTGAACTTTTGATCAGGGTCATTTGGATGTTTTTGGTGTGAAAAAGCGTTTGCCCGATTCTTTTGTATGTTTGTTACCATTAAATGTTTCAGATCACCAATTAAATTTAAACATTAGACAAAGATAACACAAGTAAAGACAAAATGCATTTTATGAATGAAGATCTTTCCTATTAAGGGAAAAAGAAATCCAAACCTAGAAGGCACTGTGGGGAAAAATGGTTGCCCCTACACCTAATAAAGAGAATCCTGGGAAGAAATTTTTTTGTATGGTCCCTGCACTCAGACTACAATGTTAAGCTCCTTGTTATATTTGTATCATGTTTACAATATAAATCAGCTATTCACTAGCTGCTGCTTACCAGTCACCACTCCCAGAGGGGACAATACGTCATGCCTGATAGAGCAGCTCTCCCCCTTCCCTCCGAAGTGAGCATATGTGAATTAGAGAGCAAACACTTCCTCCTTCAATCACATGGGCGTGATGTCACAGCAGGTCCTATTGACATAGGTCTCCTATCCTGCTCTCTGTACAGAAAGAGATCTCTAGACTTCCAGATTAGTATAGGACCTGTAGTAATGTCATGCCCATGTGATTGAATGAGGAATCAGGAAATGTTGGACGGCGCTGAAGCTTTCTGAGAGGGAGAGGGGAATGCTGCTCAATCAGGCATGATGTATTGTTCCCTCTGGGAGTGGTGACTAGTAAACAGCAGTTAGTGAATAACTGATTTATATTCATTCTAAACATTATTATACTGTAACAGGCAGCTTAGCATTATTGTCTAGGAGTGCATGGACTGTAGAAATATTTTTTTATCTCCCCAAAGCTTCTCTTTAAGGTCAAGACTTTGGATAGGCCACTACAAAGTCTTCATTTTGTTTTTTTAAGCTATTTAGAGGTGGACATGCTGGTCTGTTTTGGATGATTGCTATGCTGCATAACCTAAGTGCACTTCAGCTTGAAGTCATAATCACAAATAGATGGTCGCACATTCTCCTTCAGTATTTTTTGGTAAGCACCAGAATTTGTTTCCATTTACCACAGTAAGTATTCTAAGTCCTGAAGCAGCAAAACAGCTCCAGTCTATAACACTACCACCACCATATTTTACTGTTGGTATGGTGTTCATTTTCTGAAATGCTGTGTTACTTTTATGCCATATGTAATGGGATATATGCCATCCAAAATGTTAAAATTTTGTCTCATCAGTCTACAGAGTATTCTTCCAAAAGTCTTAGGGATCATTAAGATGTTTTCTGGCAAAACTGAGATGAGCCTGTATGTTCCTTTTGCTCAAAAGGGGTTTTTGTCTTTTAACTATGCTATGAAAAGCATTTTTGCTCAGTTTTTTCTTCTGTGATCTATTGGATGAGTCGTCACTGTGTTCTTGGGTTAATTTTGGGCAACCAGTCACTCCTGTGAAGGTTCACTACTGTTCAAGGTTTTTGCTATTTGTGGATAATGGCCCTCACTGTGGTTTGGTAGAGTACCAAAGCTTTAGAAATCCAGGAAAGATAGTGCTCTTTGATCCATTCTAGCGACACTTGGAAAAGGGACGACAATAGATCAGAGGGTAATGGCGTCTTTATTCAATGTGTTTCTTAGCTTTTCCCTCTCCTTCATCATTAAATAAAGGCACCATTTCCCTCTCACCTATTGTGGTACTTTTCCAAGTACAGCCAGTGTGGATCAAAGAGCACTGTCTTTCCTGATTTGTATTTACCGCCAAAGACCTCGTGGAGTGTGGATCCAGTGGCAGCTGTATTGTGCGCATATACTTCTTGTGAGTCCCACAATATTACCGGGTGAGCAGTTATCTTGATTTTATTGAACTTCCAAAAAAAAAGGATAAGACCCTATTTGCTCTTGTGTTTCCTCATTTTTAGCCAAAGCTTTAGAAATGACTTTATAACCTTTTCCTGACTAATAGATTTCAATTACTTTGTTTATCATTTGTTCCTCAATTTCTTTGGATCACGGCATGATGTTTAACTATTGAGGATATTTTGGTCAACTTCACTTTGTCAAGCAGGTCTATATAAGTGATTTCCTGATTGAGGACATGTGTGGCAGTATTCAGGCCTTGCTATAGGCTAGTGAAATTAAACTCAGCTTCCCAAAGATGTGATAAAGCACAGACCATGTATCATAAAAAGAAGAAACGTAGGAGCACTCACCAATCAACCTAAAAGTATTCAGTATTCAGGGCTGGGTATGGCTAGAGAAATTAACTCAGCTTCCCAAAGATGTGAAAAACAACAGTTCACATATCATAATAAGATGAAATTAGCAGCACTCACCAATCAGCTTGAAAGCAAGTCCTTTATTGGGTTCCATAAAACACATGCAGGTACAGAAAGTCAAAGTTAGAGGTATTCAGTGGACTTTGGCTATTTTGTGCATGACTTGCAGTCCACTGAATACCGCTGGCTGCGTCTTTCTGTACCTGCATGTCTTTTATGGAACCACAATAAAGGACTTGCTTTCAGGCTGATTGGTGAGTGCTGCTAATTTTCTTTTTTTATATGGACTGTCTGATCACAGCATGCACCACTAATAGCTTGATACTAAGCTCCACACACTTTTTCCTTGGCTATATACCAGTGAACCTGCTCTACATCACATCGAGTGATGTGGAACATTCTCTTTTGTTTTTTTCTGATAAACCAGTTAATTTATGTTGTAAGGGAGTAATCATTTTTTCACACGGTGCCATGTAGGTTTAGATATCTTTTTCCATTAATAATAGATCTTCTTTGATCAACTGCATTTTGTGTTTACTTGTGTTATTTTTGTCTAATATTTACATTTGTTTGGTGATCTGAAACATTTAAAGGAACCTGTCACCTGGATCTAAGCCCCTACACTATCACTACCTGTCCCTGCCCCTTCCTAGCTGCTCCCTATCTATCCCTCTAATAATCTGCCCTATAAAACAGCAGAAAAATAACTTATAACTTACAGAAGTCCCTGAGGCTGGGGACTGAAAAGGCGGCCCAGGCTCCATTTTGCCCTCCTCGATGAGCAGCACACGCCCCGCTGGGCAGCGTTATTCTTTCTTCATCGCCACCTCCTCCATTTGGAATCTCCCGCCTGCTTTACACTGTAAGGTAGCGGTTAGGATCGGCACACAGAAGGCAGTGACTCAGGTATTTACTCACACAGCACACAGTTTAATGGCACAGTTCAGGTATTCACAGACCTCCAGGTTCCAGGGCGCAGCCGAGTACAACCTCATACAATCCCAACATGCTGATATAGAAGCTCTGTACCTTCCCCTAGGTAGGCTGTGTTAGATCAGCACACAACCTTTCTCTCCTAACCGTCCGCTCATTAGCCTCATGAATGTCCACTCTGAGAGAGCTCACAGGTTGTGTTAAATCTTCACACAGCTCTCTACACAGCAGCTCCTGCTGCTGTCCTGACACACTCCACCCCCTCCCCACAGCCCAGGGCAGCTCATATCATCTCCTATTCACCCGCACACCTGGGTGTCAGTGCTTTCAATCAGCACTCAGCTCCAGCAGCAGCTAACCTGTGTGTGCTGCTACCAGGCAGAAGATACAATCTCCCCATATGCTGTGTCCCGGTAGGGGACACATCGAGGTCGCATCACCACAACATGATAGGTGTAAAGCAGCGGGAGATTCAAATGGAGGAGGCGGCGATGAAGAAAGAATAATGCCACCCAGTGGGGCGTGTGCTGCTGCATCGAGGAGGGGCAGAATGGAGCCTGGGCCGCCTTTTCAGTCCCCAGCCTCAGGGACATCTGTAAGTTATAAGTTATTTTTTCTGCTGTTTTATAGGGCGGATTTAGCTAAGAGAGGGATAGATAGGGAGCAGCTAGGAAGGTGCAAGGACAGGTAGTGATAGTGTAGGGGCTTAGATCCAGGTGACAGGTTCACTTTAAATGTGACAAATGTGCAAAAGAATAAGAAATCAGGAAAGGGTCAAACACTTTTTCACACCACTGTATATCTACTGATATTGTCCACAGAATTCTCTGAAAAGTTTATTATACATAAGGCTGGAGAGGTATTCTTGCATGTGAAAAAGTATAATTCATGTCAACAGTTTAATAGGAACTATCAACCAAAATCTTGTAGTATTCAGTAGCCCCATTTAAAAGAGGTTGGCCAAATGTTAAGAAATTGAGGCAGGTTGGTGAAAAAGCTTAAAACAAAAATATGTAATATACCCACCCATTAAATTATTGCATCTTCTCTTTTCTTTTTTGTGACAATTGTATATATTTTACTTTTTGCCTCCTATCACTTGATCCCTGGGGGTGATGTCAGAAGGGCACTTGAGAACATATGGCTGAAATGTAGTTTGCATTTGAAAAAAAATATATGCTGCATTCTACAGCAGCTGGGGCTGTTCAACACCACTTTCCACTGTCTGTATCTTTAGGATGCAGATAGTTTTGAATATAAAGAAGTGAACTTTATGTGCCAGAAATCAATCTTTGATCTTTCAAGTGCAACTCCAATGCTACCTGTAAGAACCATAAACCTTAAAGTAGTCTTTTAGGTACACTTTAACCCCTTCCCAACCTATGACGTTGTACAACGTGATGGGCCGGTAAGGTGGGTTTGATGTGAGCTCCGGCGCAGCGCTCATATCAAACACCCAACATCTCAGCTGATCTCATCAGCTGAGATGTCAGGATAACAGCACCGATTGGATCCGGGATCCGATCGGCGCTGTTAACCCCTTGGATTCCGCTGTCAATCACTGACAGCGGGATCCAAGGCGGCTGCGGCGGGGAACGCGCTGTACCCCGCCCGCTCCCGAGATCCCGCAATAATATTGCGGGATCTCCGGCGCTCACGTGACAGCCCGGGGTCCTGGCTAGACCCCGGCTGCTGTCAGAGAGCACTTCCTGGTTGTGGTTGGCAGGCGCTGCCAACCACAGCCCGTCTGCAATTCTGGGAGATACTGATGAGCTGCAGCTCATCGGTATCTCCCAGAAGCAATCAGCCTGTGCAGCAGGGTGCCTCTCTATGGGGCAGTGTAAAAATAAGAATTAATTAAAAAATTAAGTTTTTAAAAACCTGTTAAAAAAAATAATAGAAGTTCAAATCACCCCCCTTTTCCCCCAATCACAATAAAAGTATTAAAAAAAAATACATGTTTGGTATCGCCGCGTTCAGAATCGCCCGATCTATCATTATATTAAATCCATCAATGTGAGCCCTAAACTCCGTAACGGAAAAAATGGTCCAAACACCAAAATTCAGTTTTTTTGGTTTCCTGCAACATTGCTATAAAATGCAATAGCGGGCGATCAAAACTGCGGATCCCCCTAAAAATGGTATTATTTGAAACGTTAGCTCAAGATGCAAAAAATAAGCCATCACACAGCCCTATATCCCGAAAAATTAGAATGCTACGGGTCGCAGAACAAGCAAAAAGTCAGTTTTTTTTTTTTTTTTCAAACTTCTGAATTTTTTGTCACCACCTAGATACCAATAAATGTATACATGTTGGGTGTCTACGAACTCATACCGACCCAAGGCATTACCCCGTTATGTCGGTTTTACCATATAGTGAAAATGGTGATTAAAATACCCAAAAAAGAAACGTGCTATTGCACTTTTTTTGCAATTTCACTGCATTTACAATTTTTTTGCAATTTACCTGTACACTATATGGTAAAATAAATGATTGCATATGAAAGCATAACTCGTCCCGCAAAACACAAGCCATCATATGTCTATATTGATGGAAAAATAAAAAAGTTATGGCTCTTGCAAAGCAGGGGAGCAAAAAACGAAAATGAGAAATGAAAAATTCCAAGGTCATGAAGGGGTTAAGATTCCTGGATTTCCCAGTTTTGGGACACCTGCAGGCTTCTAACTTTGGGAGGAGTTCACAGCCTCCAGATGTCCCAGCAGCCGTCAACTCAGAACCTTAGAATCTTCGTTAAATATCCTTTAAGGTTTCTGGGCAAAACAGCTGCTGAAATTTTTGATGTTGTGCTATAAATTGGTGAACTCAGAAACCTTAAAATCTCCCATAAATATCCGTTTAGGGTTTCTAGGTAAAACAGATACTGTAAAACCCGGTGGCTGTGAATTCTGGTAACCTTGAAGGTTACCTGTGTTCGCAGTCATTGGGTTTGACAGCAGCTTTCAACCGGCAACTTTAAGGGAGGCTTTAAGAGATATTTTAGGTTTCCTTGAGTCTCCAGCTATGAGGTTTGGGAAGAAATCACAGCCTCCAGATGTGCCAGCAGCTGTGAAATCCAGGAACCTTAAAATCTTCCTTAGGGTACCTTTACACGCCGCAACTACGGTGCAGCAACTGAGAGATAATCTGGAATTCCGTCACCGTTGCCTTGAAATTGCTACGAAATTGCGGCGTGTAATTGGGGAAAGCGATGGTGATTTTCAAAGTTGCTCCCGGTTGCGGTTTCAGAGTATTGTTCAAAAACCAGAGGCAACCCTGAAGGTGAATTGCCCTGGTTTTGGCGTGTGAACGGGCGATAGGGATGGAATCTGCGTCGCCTAGTGATTTCCCAGAGGCGTGCCACAGCGTGCTGGATACCACGCGCCCATAAGCGATGATTGGTGGGGGCTACTGTGTAACCATTGGCTGTCCCTTCGCAGGGCGCCATCTTTGATGAGCTGTCACTTCAGCACCACACGCATCGGAACCTACAGAACAATCTACTACATAAGTACAATTAGGCGGGCACTCAATAGCGCAGCAAAAATGTAATTGTGTTGTGATGATGTTCTGTGTACATTATAGTGCCACACATGACTGAATATATTGGCGTACACATCGCACATGGGTGGCATAGGTAGCGCACTGCAATGAATGCGAATTAGGTGACGCTGATGTGTTAATTATCCTACTCCCGTTCCGCGGACGGGTACCTTGTTATTGTTAACACTGTTGTTTTGCGGCACCAGTGTGCATGGAGACGTCATGACGTTTCTTTCAGTTTCACTCTGCCTGCAAGGTGCCTGGCCCTCCCCTGCACATAGCAGCAGAGTCATGGCCGCCACACAGCGCGCTGCCACATGGGGTCTGGCGGAGCTCATGGTCCTCATAGACCTGTGTGACCGCCATGATTATTGGTGTGACCATCATCACCGGCACCCACAGCTGCGCAAACGCAGCATCCTGAGAAGGATCCAGCGGGCCCTGCTCCACAAACTGGAGGTGGAGAGGACCTGCAAGCAGATCCAGAAGAAGATCGCAGACTTGAAGTACAAATGCCCAAGCTGCATTGTCAAATAAAAGAAGGAGGGGGAACAAGAGGCGCAATAGTGCCCTATCACTATGGCACTGAGTATAAAGTGGTGAAAATGGGGGTTCACTCACCTGAGGCAGTTGTGTCACCCACAACTGGCTTGAAGGCGTATTCAATGCTTATTACCAGATGGCTGCTGCAGGATTTCCACCGTCCACACAAGTGTGGAAACACATCAAGTTGTAGGGAAAAAATGGTGTATCACAATCCGCGCTGCCAGAATCATCCGCTCCAAAAGTAATGCACATGAAGATGGAACTTCAACATAACTCCTTTATTTCCTCCTGCGCGTTTCGGTGCCCTCCTGGCACCTTCCTCAGGATCTGAGGAAGGTGCCAGGAGGGCACCGAAACGCGCAGGAGGAAATAAAGGAGTTATGTTGAAGTTCCATCTTCATGTGCATTACTTTTGGAGCGGATGATTCTGGCAGCGCGGATTGTGATACACCATTTTTTCCCTACAACTTCAAGCTGCATTGTGGATCTTCGGGCCAGGATTGCCAGGCTGCGTGGTGAGTATGTTCCAATGGCAAACACACACCTTGAAAGGTACATGTAACTAAGAAGACACAAATATCTGGTTGTTTTGGCCTACGGCACATAATGTGTAGTTTGGGACCATGTTGATGTGTCACCATTGTGCATTAGCTTGTCGTTTACATTGCAACATGAAGGTGTATTAAACACTCCTTTGTCCCACAAATGCTGACGCCTTGACCTATGCTTATTTAAAAAAGAGGTGTGTCCAGACTGTAAATGTGACAAGTACATATCAATGCCATGTTAAACACACACATGACACCTTGGCCCACATATGTTTAACCTGTGACACATAAAATGTACACACACAATGATGACCCAACTGAACAATAATTAGTACATGTACACTCTGTGTAGGCAGCCATGGTGCAAACACCAGTTGCTTACTGCCATATCTTAATTTCCAAACACAAGCACCTACCATGGCAAGGCATGTTGTTTTCAATGTTTAAAATATGTGCCCACTGTTGTTGGACTCCTGTCACAAACCATAGCGGCCCCTACCCACAGAATATGGTACAACATGACATTGTACCCTATCTGTCATGCTGTAACAACATAGTAAAACACACACAAGGTGTCTTCCATATGTTGTGCCCCTTTTTTCTCAAAGCTGTCTCATCCTGTTTGATATTACAGATGAGGAGGAATCATTGTCCGAGGAGGGACCCCAGTCCCCAACGGCACCTGGGCCACCCACACCACCGGTCCTGGAGGGTCAAGACCCAGCATCAACACCCAGGACTCCACCATTCCCAGGGCCAGAGGGTCACCACATGGCCTCGACACCCGGGACTCCACCATCCCCAGGGCCAGAGGGTCACCACATGGCCTCATCACCCGGGACTCCACCATCCCCAGAGCCAGAGGGTCACCACATGGCCTCATCACCCGGGACTCCACCATCCCCACAGCCAGAGGGTGAGGACTTGCCCTCGGCAGGCAGGACAAACCATCACCAGGGACACAGGGTGACAACATGCCCTCACCACCAGTGGGCGAAGGCTTGGCTGCAGGCTGCCCAGGACCCCTGGGCGCACAAAGCCACATCCTCTAGCCACACATGCCCAGGAGCAACACCACCCCACAGTATTTCGAGCTCAGTGGCAATCCCTGGTGTTGTGATGTCCCCACACCCTGAAATGGAGCATGCAGGTGTTGTCTATGGTGGAGAGAGGCTGAAACTCTACGGCTGCTTCTTCTTGGGGAGGTGGAGTATCATGAGGTTGTGGCCTCCTCACCATGCGTCTGGCGGGCGCAGTGGGCCATGGGGTCGTCTTCCGGCGACAACGACGCCCCCCATCGCAGCGAACCATCCCCGCCTGCCTCCAGGACACAAAATATGGCCCGCTCTGCGATATTCTGCTGCTCTGGCTCCATCCGGGTCAGCATTTCGCTGGCGATGTACCCAAAACCAGAGTCGGGGATCCTCTCTCGGTCGATGAGGACCTGTTTTGCCCAGATACCCAGCTCCGTACTTGGTGGGGCTGGTGGACGTCAGCGACGAATCTCAGAGCTGGGCCCAGGGCCCGGCCCCCCACCACTGGTCCCAGGCACTGGCACTCCCGCAGATTTAAATGGGAGAGCCTCGCCAGCTGCTGACTCCTCTTCACTGGAGCCAGGTGCCAGAGGGGCCTGAAAAAGAAAGAAGAAAAAAAATCAACTACATGAAGCACTATCAGTGATCACAATAGCACCAAAATATACGCAATCAAACAGAGCGCAAAACACACCATGAATAAAAGACAAAAACACCGGAGAAGAGTTGAGAGCAACAGAAGGACAACAACTGCACTAGTGACGTATACTCACCTGAGGCACCAACATAGCTCGGTAAAGTGATCATAAACAAGAGCAACATTTTCACAAACAATAAAAACAATAGATGCATTTTAAACAACAGTGAAAGACAAAGGTGAAGCAGATGGGCAAGGGTGACGAGGAAATGCATGCTTCAATTCACACCTGTGGTGAAAACATGGTGGTAAAGTCAAACAGACCAACACAATTACCCACCTCCAGCGACGGGGCAGGGTCTTGGGCTGGGCCTACTGATGGTTGCGGACGGCACATGCTGCACCGTGTTCCACGCGGCCCCTCTTGGCCCAGGGTGAAGGTGAGGAGGTCATAGTACCACAGAGTGGGCCTTGGGACCTCCTCAGCTCCAGCCCCGGACCATGCATCCATCCACTTTTTGTGGGTGCGCTGGAACACGGTGCGCAGACCTTTTATCTTTTCCGCAACCATCACCGAGTTCCATGTTTTGTGTGGCTGGAGGCGATTCGCCAGATCCACCAGATGTTTGTAGGCCGCAGCCCGCACTGCCAAATCATGATGGGCAGGCAGCGACACCCGCCACAGGCATTCTTGCTCCTGGTACAAGCTGAGGAGTTGGGTCACAAACTCCTGATACCCGGCCATCTGTGAACAATTGACATATATCAAATTACATGGTAACAAACACATGGTCAGCATACATCACACACTACTCTGTGTTTACATCCCCTCTGGTGGCACACAAATAACATGTGTGGAGCATGTAGGTTTGCATGTGGGCAACCCTTGTTGAAGGAGGCTACATTATGCTGTGTGTTAATATAGTTGAGGCTATGTGAAGGGTTAATATTTGAAAATGTTGTAATGATGGTCCATAAAATTGGCAAAACACACAGCTCACACACACATGTAGTTAAAGACATCCAGGTTCTGCATTAAACATTGTCAAGGCAAGATTACCAAATTACAATGTGTAGTACAGAACAAAGCTTGTCTAAATGCTGAATTCCCAACGCTAACTACACTTCTACATGATGCTACCTGAAGTGACTTGGAATGCGCAGAAGCAGCATGAAAACCATGATTAGTTACAAACACAAAACAATGAGGACGCCAATAATATACTCATGTCAGTACACGTACCGTCCCAACAGAGAAATGGTGATAAGACACTACTAGCTCGATGCACATTCCAGTCGGGGCAGGGGCTAGGCAACAACAGGGGTTATTTAAGACATTGACCAATCATCATGAAACACCAATTAAGCACATTACTTTGCAACACCTGCGTACACCCATGCACCTGCTGATTATGTGACGACAAAGCGTTGTGATTGGTTAATTCACATATAAAATGTTCTCAGGGCGGATGTCTGACACGCTTGCTGTCCAGAGTCATTAAGTAAGTAGTAATGTGCAAACATGAATGTTGATGCGCGTTTTCTGTGTATCCCAATAAGAACATTTGGTAACGCAATAGTGTAGTGTACGTGACACCCAAGTGGTGGCAGTAATGTGGACGAATGAGTTTCACATACACTATTGTGTGCTGCCAAATGCCTGTTGCTTGTTACTTTGTACCAAACAAGTTTTTAATGTAATGTTGTTGTTTCCATTTGCCATACAAGATCATGTTTGCAGGATAGTTGTGTCTTTATTAGCGGGGATTAACATATTGGCGGACACATAGTACTGTTTGTGAATAACACACACTGGGACGTACATGGCTAGTATCAGGCATGGATTTAGCCTTTGTGGAATCACAAATGTATGGCTGTGGACATCCACTCTTGACAACACATCTGGGGCTTGACCACAACATGATGAATCATGAATGCTCTTCTTCGTGGCGTCACATATTACTCTTCACCCAGAAAGGCTGTGGTACGTGTTTAATTACATAGTGTTGATGTGTATCAATATGCTTTTGAAAATAATTTCACATTAGTGATGGGCAAGTCCTAAATTACTCGAATCGCTTGACTCTAGCGAGTCCGAGCCCGGGACTCGCTACTCGTTGCGAGTCTAGCGAGTACAATGTTAATGAATGGGGAAGCGAGTAATAGCGCCATGTATCCTAAAGGCGCTATATAAATACCTATTAATATAAAATAGCAAGTAATGTGCGATTTACAAATCGCAGATGTGTCTCAGAAAGCGCTCGCATTGCCGTTTGGAAACCCGACCGACTAACAGTTTTTTGCTGCTGTGTCCGAGGCCAAACTCGCATGTGTTTGCCTTATTTGCAGGTTGTCTGCCACAGAGAAAATAAAGCTGAAGGGGTTATTATGACCCAAAATCTATCAGGTGCAAAAAAATAAGAAATAGTAAGCCTCTGACTTCAGCTATTAGGAAAGTTGACTGAGTAAGCTAAGGCTGCCTTCACATTTGCAGATGCCTCCGCAGCGTTCTGCGGAGGCATCTGCAAGCCTCTGCATGCAGAATGCAGCCCCTATCTTTATAATGGAGCACAGGTGTCTGCAGATGCTTGCAGACCGCCGTGCGCTCCCATTGCCCGCCAGAATGATTGTGGGCAGGCGGTCCTGCGCACAAATCAACAATCTCGCCCGCAACCAGGGACGCAACATGTTGCGTCCCTGGTGCGGACGAGAGTGTGTGATCTGTACGCAGGCATCCGCCTGCGCACAGATCACATATAGGAGTGAATGGGTGCGCACGGTCAGGCGCTGTCAAGCGCAGCACCGTGCGCTCCAATTATAAAGATAGGAGCTGGCGGCCGCTGCGCACACATTGCGGATCCCCTCCGCAGAACGCGCGGAGGGAACGCTAATGTGAAGCAAGCCTAAGCTATGAGGTCGGTCCTGTGTGCACTATAAGGCTGCTCCTCCCTGCCTGCCTGCCTACAGTCCTCTACACAGTACTCCTCTGTCCTCCTGGTAGCTCTCAGAAGAGTTGTTTGGGTTAAATATAAGGAATCTTGAAGTTTCCTACACTGACTGACACTCCCTATGATCTGCTCCAGCATCAACTCACCCTGCACTAGGCTCAGATCGTCACTGGAATGTGGGGAAATGGCGGTGGCAAGGCTTATATACAGCCTTGCTTCTCATACATGACATAGGCATCACGATGGACAGAAGCCAATCATAGTCCTGCCACAACCAACATGGCTGTGGCATTACTGAATATGATTGGCTAACATGCTTGTCCATCTTCACAAGTTTTCTGACCTAAACGCTAGGCTGTCTCGGAAGCTTTGTCGGAACATAACAGATTCTGTATTCGCGAGTCCCGAATACAGTATTTAGGACTCGGATTCGTAGACTCGCTCAGACTCACTCAGACTCGCTGCTGACAGCGGGTATCCGTGAAGCGGTGCGATTGTTTAAACGATTTGGGGAGATTCAAGCTACATATCGATGTGATATAGCGAGTCTAGCGAGTGAGAAAAAGTAAACTCTGACAAAACTAGGATTGCCATTGACTTGCATTGGACTCGTTACTGTGCGAGTAATCGCTGGGAAACTTGCAGAGTACCGAGTCCTGCGAGTCCCTTACTACTCGCCGAGTAACGAGTCCTAGCGAGTAGACTCGCCCATCCCTATTTCACATACATGTAGGGACGTGCCTTGTGCTGACACATGTACATTGTTGCCTCAGATATGGACTGACGTTTATTAAGTTTGGCGTCAACAAAGTGAACAAGGATGGACAGGGCTGATCAGTGAGCATGTTTCCTTTTGTTTTGGGGCAATGTGGTTTGTGGCCTTGCAAAGGGTAATTATCTGTGTGTGCGCTGCTCACCACTGTTTGGATATGCTTTGGGCTAGTGGATAGCAGAAGTATCGTGAGGATATCTAATATAATAATTGCCTAAACCAGCTTCCGTCCGTTTCTGCTCGAAATGACGTCAGATCTGGACAGAAGCTGGCTGGCTGTACACCCACTAAAGGTGTACCAAGATGGCCGACCGTTAGCGAGAGCGGGGCTAATAAAGCCCCACTCTTGCTATCGGTACTCTTGGCCACAGGTGAGGAGCAGGGGGGAGTGCTGTCACATCCAGCACCGCCGCCCCTGCAGCCGCGGGTCAGGAGCAGGAAGGGTGCAGTCAGATCCAGCACTGCCGCCCCTGCAGCTGCGGGTGAGGGGCAGGGGGGTGCTGTAATAGACTAGCACCGCCGCCCCTGCATCCGCGGAGGGAAGGGCCGCCGTTCTTCGCGTCTTGCACAGCGTCTCCCTGCACCGCCGGCGCCATGGCAGGGAGACGCTTGTGCATATGGCGCCGCCCCCTTCGGCACGGCACATGCAAGATGGTGTCCACGAAGTCTCGCCTCGCGAGACTTCCCGGCCACCATCTTTAATGTCGCCGCTGTGCACAGGGCGAAACCAAGATGGTGGCTGGGAACTTTTGCGCGACTTTCCGGCCGCCATCTTGGTTTCACTATGTACGGGGTGGCGACATGGAAGTAAGTATGTCGCCGCCACTCTGTTTCCCCCCCCTGCCTCCACTGACCACTCTGCCCGCCGCCTGACCACTCTGCCCGCCGCCTGACCACTCTGCCCACCACCTGACCACTCTGCCCGCCGCCTGACCACCCTGCCCGCTGCCTGACCACCCTGCCCGCCGCCTGACCACCCTGCCCACCACCTGACCACCTGCCCGCCGCCTGACCACCCTGCCGCCGCCTGTCCACTCTGTCCACCGCCTGACCACTCTGCCCGCTGCGCTGCTGCGCTGACCACTCTGCCCACCGCGCTGCTGCACTGACCACTCTGCCCACCACGCTGCTGCGCTGACCACTCTGCCCACCGTGCTGCTGCATTGACCATTCCGCCCACCGTGCTGCTGCGCTGACCACTCTGCCCACCGCGCTGCTGCACTGACCACTCTGCCCACCCGCTGCTGCGCTGACCACTCTGCCTACCGCGCTGCTGCGCTGACCACTCTGCCCACCGCGCTGTTGTGCTGAACACTCTGCCCACTGCGCTGCTGCGCTGACCACTCTGCCCACCGTGCTGCTGCTCTGACCACTCTGCCGACCGCGCTGCTGCGCTGACCACTCTGCCCACCGCGTGACCACTTTGCCCACTGTGCTGCTGCGCTGACCACTCTGCCCACCATGCTGCTGTGCTGACCACTCTGCCCATCGCACTCACTGCTAACCACTGAGCCACCGTACAGTGCTAAACACTGAGCCACAGTACAGTGTTAAACACTGAGCGACCATACTTGCTAACTACTGAGCCACCGCGTAGTGCTAACCACTGAGCCACCGCGCAGTGCTAACCACTGAGCCACCGCACAGTGCTAACCACTGAGCCACCGTGCAGTGCTAACCACTGAGCCACCGCGCAGTGCTAACCACTCAGCCACCGTATACTCTGCTAACCACTGAACCCCTGTATACTCTGCGAACCACTGAGCTGCTGTACAGTGCTCCATCCTCCTCCCACCGCTCTGTGCTCCGCCCTCCCCCTGCCTGTGCTGTTCCATCCTCCTCCACTGCTTCCTCTTCCTTCCTTTGTCCTCCTCCCTGCGCCAC
Source organism: Allobates femoralis (assembly GCA_033576535.1). Lineage (NCBI taxonomy): Eukaryota > Metazoa > Chordata > Amphibia > Anura > Aromobatidae > Allobates > Allobates femoralis. The sequence continues at coordinate 328,158,854 of JARQOC010000004.1, read as the reverse complement.
TCCATCCTCCATCCTCCCGCTGCCTGTGCTGCTCTGTCCTCCCCCACCCCACCACTTTGTCCTCCGTCCTCTCTCCCCCCACCGCTCTGTGCTCCATTATCCCCCTGCTGCTCCGTCCTCCCCCACCCCACCGTTTCCTCTTCCTTCCTTTGTCCGCCTCCCCTCCAACACTCCATCCTCCGTCCTCCCCCTGCCTCTGCTGCTCCGGCCTCTCCCACCCCTGCCGCTTTGTGCTCCGTCCTCCCCCTTCCGCTCCATCCTCCCCCTGCCTGTGCTGTTCCGGCTTCCCCCACCTCACCACTTCGTCCTCCATCCTCCTCTCCTCTGTGCTCTGGCCTCCCCCTGCCTGTGCCACTGCATCCTCCCCCACCCCACCGCTTCCTCCTTTTTCCTTTGTCCTCCTCCTCTCCGCCACTCCATACTCCGTTCTCCCCCTGCCTGTGCTGCTCCATCCTCCCCACCCCGCCGCTTTGTCCTCCGTCCTCCTCTTCCCACCGCTCTGTGCTCCGTCCTCCCCCTGCCTGTGCAGCTCCACCTACTCCACCGCTTCTCCTCCTCCTTTGCCTCCTCCTCTCCCACTCCATCCTCCCCCTGCCGTCTCTCCTCCCCCACCCCACCGCTTCGTCCTCTGCCCTACTCCCCCCGCCGCTCTGTGCTCCGTCCTCCCCCTGCTGCTCTGTCCTCCCCCTTCCTGTGCTGCTCCATCCTCCCCCACGTCACCTGATGGAGATGTAATCATGGCTCTTGCCTTGGTGGAAGTGCAATTGTGGCTGGAGGATAGATATGAGAGGTTGCGGACTCACAGACAACGCCCGTGTGTGGAGTCGGGATTGGCTTCGCCTCCGGGAGACCCGGAGCCACATGCAGCTATTGCGTGAGCTGAAGGATCGTAGTCCGCATGATTTCAGGAACTACCTCCGTATGTCCGAGGACTCTTTCACATTCCTTTTGGAACACGTACAGCCATTGATAGCCTGTCAGGACACTGTCATGCGTCGATCTGTATCAGCTGAGCAGAGTTTGGCAGTTACTTTGCGGTTCCTGGCTACAGGCCGGTCAAGGACCGACCTGCAATACACTTCACGTGTATCACTTTCCCTGCTGAGCCGTCTGATCCCTGAGACGTGTGAGGCCATCTGGAGTGCTCTGCTGCCATCCTATATGCAGTAGCCGGTGGCAATTTCCAAACTGCGGTGGGGCATTGGATAGTAAGCACATGAGGATTACTAAACCCACCAACTCGGGCTCTTTGTATTACAGTTACTAAGGTTATTTTAGTATAGTCCTCATGGCCCTGGTGGATGCGAACTATGAGTTCCTCTACGTGCATGTTGGAATGAACGAGCGAATCTCGGATGGGGGTGTTTTGCACGCTGCTCCTTGGCACAAGAACTAAGGACAGGTGGGTTGAACTTGCACTCAAATGAAGAGACAAGCCATCATCTCAACTTTGCGTTTGTGGGGGACGAAGCGTTCCCACTTCAGGCTCACCTACTATGGCCATATTCCCATATTCCCAGAGGACCCTTACTTCTGAGCAGCGCATTTTCAATTACCGGCTATCCCGGTACACAGTCAAGTGGTGCCATGGCAGCTGGACAATTGCATGGACAAATGTAGGCACATACAGTATGTTACAAGTATTTTGGTTATATTCCTACCTTCAGCTACAGATGCACACATAGCAAACCACATAGTATGGTAAGCCACAGACTGTGTAGCCCCAAACCGCTCCTGTGTGACGCGTGAGCGTCTCCAAAGTGGATTTAAGCACACTTGTCCATGACACAAGCGTCTATTCCGTGTGAAAAGGCAACACAATTGCGTCACGTATTAGCCAGCCTTCCTGCACACCCTGGCCAATCAGGACACTATTGCGCTGTCCAATGATTGCATTTTGGGCGCGGTGTAGCGACGTTTGGCACGCCTATGTGTTCGAGCTGCTGCACAGATACGTCCACATTCCATAAGTGATTGCGGCGTGTGAAGCGGCGTCGGGAGGCAACCGGATGTTTCCCGTAGGTTCTGTGGCAATTTCTGGGAAGCCACGTTCCCTTTGGTTGAGGGCACAATTGCGGCGTCTACATGCGGCATTGGTGTTCGGTAGCAACCATCAAAATTCGGTTGCCGCCGATCGCCGGTGATAGTTGTGGTGTGTAAAGGTACCGTTAGACAACATTTAATGTTTCCTCTATATACTACTTTTAGTGCAATTACCTCTATGTTCTCAAAAAATTGCATGCACATAATTTTTGCTGCTTTTCTGACATTTGATATATGATATCTGTATTATACAGTACATTATATGTATAGGCTCACCGACATAGAACTGTGTCAGCCGTAATTGATTCACTGTATGTATACCTCCTTGATAATTGCACTTTATTGTCTACCATATAGTACTGTGATATCTTGCAATTTTTTTGTATACTTTGGATTTGATATTTGAGCACACTTGGCTTGACTTATAGAGCACGGGAACCCTGGTTTGTGATTTTAATTTGGTTTTAATATATCTGTCTGTATAAGTGTGAATAAAATCATATATATATATTCTTTACTATATACCGGTGTGCTCCCATTTTTATGCCACGTCTGTTCTTCTATAATACAAACATTTAATGTTTCTGGGCAAAACAGCTTCTGGAATTTAGAATTTTCTTCTATAAATTGGTGAATTTAGGAACCTTAAAACCTCCCTTAAACATCTGTTTAAGGTTTCCGGGCAAAACAGCTACTGGAAAAACTGGTGGCTGTGAACTCTAGTAACTTTTAAGGTTGCCTGTGTTCAAAGCCATTGGGTCTTATAGCAGCTTTCAACCCGCAACTTTAAGGGGCCATTAAGAGATATTTTATGCTTCCTTAAGTTTCCAGCTTTGAGGTTTAGGAAGAGATCACAGCCTCCATCTGTGCCAGCAGCTGTGAACTCCAGGACCCTTAAAATGTTCGATAAACATCCTTCAAGGTTTCTGGGCAAAACAGCTACTGGAATTATTTATTTTGTTTCTATAAATAGGTGAAACAGGGAATGTGTTGGTAGTAGTTTTTTAAATAAAATATTTTTTGTTGTCTTTATTTTTGTTATTAATGATTGGCTTAGTAATTCTGGGTATCTGATAGATGCTTTGACACTATTAACCACTTGGCTTGATGCCAGCTGACATAACACAGCTGGCATCAACGTAAAATTCCATTACCCCATTCTCCAATGCACCAGGGCAGTGGAAAGAGCTGGGGCGAAGCATCAGAATTTGAGCATTCTGGGTTTAAATCCCACCAAGGACAACATCTGTAAGGAGTTTGTATGTTCTCCCCATGTTTGTGTGTATTTCCTCTCGATACTCTGGTTTCATCCCAGACTCCAAAGACATACTGATAGGATATTTAGATTGGCACCAATAGGGACAGTATTGTTAATGTATATAAAGCGGTGTCGAATGAATACCGGTATATAAGTTAATAAATATTATTATTATTGAATGGAGGCACCAGTAAGGGCCACTGAAACCTGCTATTTTTAGGCTGGGAATGGACCAATAACTATGGCCATTCCCACTCTGAGAATACCAGATCCCAACTGTCGGCTTTACCTTGGCTGGTTATCAAAAATGTAAATAAATAATTAAAAAAAAACATGGAATGAACTCTATTTTGGGTTATAAGCCAAGCTAAAGCCACCAGCTGTGGCCTCCAGTCTGCAGCTGTCTGCTGTACCTTAGCTGGCTAATAAAAATAGAGGAAACCCCACATTGTTTTTTCCAATTAATACAAGGGTAAGCAAACCCTTTAGTGCGACATGAAAGGTACTGAATGGCACAACCTTAGAATATGTAGGGTGTAGGAAATTATATAGGTGTTTATCATCTATCTATCCATCTGTCAATCTATCTCTAAATCTATCTAAGAAAATATCTATATATCTATGTCAAAATCTATCTATTGATCCTATCCTATCCTATCTATCTATCTTTCTATCTATCTATCTATCTATCTATCTATCTATCTATCTATCTATCTATCTATCTGTGCTATCTATTCAGCTATCTATCTATGCATCAGCTGGGACAACTGGAAACTCAAGGAAGCTTAAAAGCTCTCTTAAAGGCTCCATTACAGTCAAATGGTTGAAAGCTACTGTAAGAATTGATTGCACACAATAGACCTTGAGGCTGTAGGTCAGAGGAGGGTGGGGAGAGAGAAAACAGGCGCAGATCTAAATGTAAAAGTACAATATTTCTCAGACGTACACTGGGCAAGAGAACTCACCTTTATTGTGTCTTGTTTCTTTGCATATCAACCCACTGGGGGTCTTACAGAGGTCTTTGTCTCCTTGGTATGCTGCTGCTATCCTCCAGAGAGCGGAACTCCCAGCTATGAGCCCGTGGAATGAAGCAAGTAATCAAGGTATCCAGATGATTGAGCGCTCCCAAGGAGATTTACCTTATGATAAGGACACTGACTCCTTTTTCCTTCTTGGAGATTTATTTCAAATGGCTTCACAGAAGTAAACAGTCATAAAAGTCATAAAAGCATAATTAAAACAACGCGTTTCGGCTATAAATGTCATAAAATAGCCTTCCTCAGCTATTTTATGACATTTATAGCCGAAACGCGTTGTTTTAATTATGCTTTTATGACTTTTATGACTGTTTACTTCTGTGAAGCCATTTGAAATAAATCTCCAAGAAGGAAAAAGAAGTCAGTGTCCTTATCATAAGGTAAATCTCCTTGGGAGCGCTCAATCATCTGGATACCTTGATTACTTACTGTAAGAATTGATGGCTGTGAACTCAGGTAAGCTTAAAGGTTACCAGAGTTCACAGCCACTAGGTTTTCCAGTGTGCTGGTTTGCTTGGAGACCTTAAAGGGGTGTGTATGGAAGATTTTAAGGTTCCTTAAGTCCACAGCTGTTGGTACACCTGCAGGCTTTCATCTCTTCCCAAACTTTGATGCCTGCTGGTTTCTCAACAGCTGAAAACTCGAGGAAGCTTAAAATATATCTTAAAGGCTCCTTTAAAGTCACCAGTTGACAGCTGCTGTAAGACCAGATGGCTGCATAATAAGGTAATTTTAAAGGTTACCAGAGTTCACAACCACTGGTTCTTCTAGTGGCTATTTTGCTCGGAAACCATAAATGGATGTTTAATTAAGATTTTAAATTCATGGAGTTCACAGCTTCTGGTACACCTGAAGGCTGTGAACTCTTTCCAAAGTTCACAGCCTGCAGGTGTCCCCAAAGCTGGAAACTACAGGAACCTTAAAATGTACATGAAAGTTTCCTTTAAGCCTTCTGGTTCTGACAGTTATGGGACTGTCAGAGTGTGCTGCTGCTGTGACTTGCATTATGACAGTCCAACATTGAGTTAACATGCAGTTACAGCTGACAGCTCACACAGCAAGTACTGTCTGGATGGCCGGAAGTGACCTTAGGTGAACTCACAGTGGGACTGACAGACTGCGCCATGAGACACACTCTGACAGTCTGACATTGAGTTCATCTGCGATCACAGCTGACGGCTCTGACAGCAGGTACCATATGAATCGCTAGAAGTGACTTTAGTTGAACTCAGAGCAGGGCTGTTGGACTGCGCAGTGACACGCACGTTGATTATTCAGCTTTGAGTCCACTTTAGGTCACATTGGCAGCTGCCACAATGCTGTCAGTGTGACCTAGAGGCTGCGGTGAGCGGTCACATCTTGTAATGCCCCCACTGAACGTGGCCTCTGAATATAGCAAAGTCGAGATCAAATCAACAATGAGATAACTGTGTGTCAGAAATGCATTCAGGCTTCTTTTGCATGCTGTTCCTATTCAGTTTATTCAGTTTGAGCACTTTCCCATCCATATCTGTTTTTTACAGCTTCTCTAGACTTCCTTGCTGGTGGCGGTAGAAAATTATTCGCATTTCCCATTGATTTGCATTGGGTTTATTATTTGGTTCGAATGCTCAAATACTACAATGTATTTGGAACGAGTGATCTGAACTCGAATATTTGAGTAATCACCCATCACTATGGCTAGGGTCAGACTTGAGTCATGCATTTGCTAAATGCATGCGTTATTTTCATGTGCAAATGTGTAAAAACGCATGCGTTAATGCACCCATAGGCTCCAATACTAAAAACATATTGCAAAAGTGCAGTGCGTTTGTCGCTTATGTGTTTTTGGTAGTGCACCCAAATGTGGTCTGCAGCGTTTTTGGGCCTGTTATTGAAAACGCATGCATTTTTTTAACATGGGAGTCTATGGGAAATGCATGCATTAACGCATGGTAATAATAATAATAATAATAATAAAGCTTTATTTATATAGCGCCAACATATTCCGCAGCGCTTTACAATGTAGGGTTAGAGTAAAGAAAATATAATACAGTAAGTAATTACAGTAGAGAATACAGTACAATAATTGGATACAAAACAATAGGCTGAAAATCAATGTAAAAAAGAAAATACAATAAATAAAGCAAGAAATGAAGGTGACCCTGCTCAAAATAGCTTACAATCTATGACGGGATAGGGGTTGCACAAGGTACAGGGGCTTATTGCACTGATGGTCCAGGCATCTTGAGGAAATGGGGCATAGAGATAAGCTTACATGGATGGTGATTATACAATCTGTAGACCTTTTTTGGTTTGGTGGAGTTTATAGAAGAGTAATGTCCAGAGGGATAGGCCATTCACTATCTACAGTACAAAGGACTTCTATTAGGGAGTATGATAGGCCGCCTTAAAAAGATGCGTTTTTAGGGATCGTCTGAAGCCATGCAAGTTGTGGATAGTCCTGATTTCTTGGGGTAAAGCATTCCAGAGTTTTGGTGCAGCTCTGGAGAAGTCTTGGAGCCGGGAGTGGGAGGATCGGATTAGTACAGATGTCAGTCGAAGGTCATTTGAGGAACGTAGAGAACGGGTGGGGTGATAGACAGAGATGAGGGAGGAGAGGTAGGGGGGTGCTGCATTGTGAAGAGCTTTGTGGGTGAGAACAAGCAATTTGAATTTGATCCTGTAGTATACGGGCAGCCAGTGCAATGACTGGCACAGAGCAGAGGCATCTGAGTAACGATTGGCCAGATGGGTGATCCTGGCTGCTGCATTAAGGATGGACTGGAGAGGAGAAAGTCTGGTGAGGGGGAGGCCGCTTAATAGAGAATTGCAATAGTCAAGGCGGGAATGGATGAGGGCCATGGTGAGGGTTTTTGTTGTTTCCAGGGTGAGAAAGGGGCGGACTCTAGAGATATTCTTCAGGTGTAAGTGACAGGAGCGGACGAGAGATTGTGTGTGGGAGGGGAAGGAGAGATCGGTGTCAAACATAACACCCAGACAGCGAGCCTGCTGCCTAGGCGTTATCGTGGTGCCACAAACTGAGAGAGAGATGTCCGATTTAGGGAGGTTAGTGGATGGGGGGAGCAGAAGAAGTTCAGTTTTGGAAAGGTTTAGTTTCAGATAGAGAGTGGACATGATATTGGAAACTGCAGCTAGACAGTCATTGGTATTCTTTAATACCGCAGGGGTAAGGTCAGGGGCTGAAGTGTATAGTTGTGTGTCATCAGCATAAAGATGGTACTGAAAGCCAAATCTGTTGATGGTCTGTCCAATCGGGGCTGTGTAGAGTGAGAAGAGGAGAGGACCAAGGACTGAACCCTGAGGGATTCCAATAGTGAGAGGAAGAGGGGAGGAAGTGGAGCCAGCAAAAGATACACTGAAAGAGCGGTCAGAAAGATAGGAGGAGAGCCAGGAGAGAGCAGTGTCCTTTATGCCAATGGTATATATGTACAATGTTTTAAAAATGAACACACATGTCATGGTAATGGCAAGGGAAAAAAAAACATCCTTTAACGCATCCCTCAAATGGTTGTAACATCACAAATGTGACCCTAGCCTATCAATATCTAACTAATAAAAATGTATCTTCATCTTACTGCTTATTTCTCTCGATCCTCTACTACTCACTGCCACCCATCCAGTCCTCTCCACATCTTATCTCCCACTGCTAGCGCTGGAATCCCTGGAACTAGCAGCTCGGCTGGCACTTCTGGCTTTCATTAGGGCTAGCAGAGTTCTGCGTAAGTGCATGCAAGATCACAGCGTCATGACTTCATGGGGTGCTTTGTGACCTTCTATGCTTCTGCAAAGAATCCTCCCAGGCCTCACAAAATCTGTAAATTCCTGCTGAGTGTGACAGACCCAGGGATTTCAGCACAAGCAGGAGGGGGATCAAAAGATGCACTCAGACTAAATGGGTGGCAGTGAGTAGTGCTTTTATAACTTCATGATGGCACTTCATCGTTCAGAAAAATTGAAGTCAGTTTGCTGAATCAGAAAATGGTAAAAAAAGCTTCATTTTGGCAAATGCAGATTCTTTCACAATTTAAGTAGACTTCACATGCACTTAAACCTTTGTTGCTCAAATCTAACATCTGGATGACATAAAAAAGGGACCCACACCCAGTGGTGTTCTTCTTTAACTAAAAGAGAAGGTTTCCAAGAAAGAGTGGGCCCTTCTCTGTTAAACCTGGAGGTATGAAATGGTTTGTATTTTGCTGATCTAAAGGCCCCGTCTCACGCTTCAATGATCGAATGATACGATCAATGGATGATCTGACTTGACCTAGATCGCTAGAACGACTTCAATGATCGCTAGTGAAATATCACACATATAGATCTCATTAATGACGCAGCAACAATTCCGCGACAAGCAAATGATACTTGCGGTCGTTAGCTCGCCTATGTCCTTCACTTCTCAATAGGCGAGGTCGTTAACAACATCGTTATCGAGGTGTCACACACACCCATGTTGCAGGTTGAACGAACACTCATCGTTTGGTTTGAGGTCCAGTTCACCAACCTCCCATCAACGATCTGCACGATTATCGTTGATTGGTTGTACATGTCACATTGAATTACGTCATTACGACATCACTAGAAGATAAAAAAGGGAGACAAACGAGGCGCAAATAGTGCCCTATCACTGACGTTTCGTGAAAGGTGCGTATGAAAATACAGGTGCACTAACCTGTACCAGTTGTGATCCCCACAACTGATTAGTAGGCGTTTTGGATATTACAGCTGCCGCTGGACCTCCACCACCACTTCACACGTGGGAAGAGAATCAGGTATCAGGATATAGGTGTCCACAGTCCGCGCTGCTATCACCGGAGAATTATCCCTGGATGTTTCAGTTGGTCCCCCAAAAAAGACAGGAGTCCTAGGGGTGATGTGACGGTTCCTTTATTCCACTTCCACCAACGCGTTTCGGCGCCCCTCTTGGCACCTTCCTCAGGGTATTCATGGTATACCCTGAGGAAGGTGCCAAGAGAGGCGCCGAAACGCGTTGTTAGAAGTGGAATAAAGGAACCGTCACATCACCCCTAGGACTCCTGTCTTTTTTGGGGGACCAACTGAAACATCCAGGGATAATTCTCTGGTGATAGCAGCGCGGACCGTGGATACCTATATCCTGATACCTGTCATTACGACGTCATTAGAATGAGTTAAAACCTGTGATGTTTCAACTATATCGTTAACGATATCGTAGTTTGAGAAGGGGCCTTAAGATTCCCTTAGGGTTTCAAAAGCCTGCCATCTAGAAAATCTTGCCTTGACAAAAAAACTTTACATTTTTAATGTCATTTAATATTAAATTATTGTTTTTATGTAAACTGGTAATAGCAATTAGATTATTAACAAAATTCACTACGTAATTAGTGAATATAGAATATTCCAAGATATGAGAAATGTAATGCTGTGCATGGACCAATGAAGTACTCTACCTTGTCCACTGGATGTCACTATAATACCACCATAGAGTGTTTGTTGGTTTGGCCAGCAGCGTGATATCCACCACACTGTGCTTTAATTTAATGTGTGAAGGAAGCAAAAATATTATACGCTTCCATATATCCATACTTATAATACACATTTCATTTTCAAGAATAGGCAGAATCTGACAAATTGTGGACAGCCATGACTGATTCATCAACTAATTTATCTGTCTTTAGAGCCAGTCAGGTAAACAGACATTCCATCAATATTAAGCATTTCCAATTATTTTATTAGCAAACAATTATTAATTGGCTTTCCCTTATCTTCATTTCCTTTTGTTGATTCTTCATTCATTTTTCATTAAGATAAATACATATAAAATGGTTGGATCTGAACTGTTAACTCTCTTTTAACAATATTTTTTAGCACATAGCAAATGTGAGGTGAATAGCTATTAGGTGGAATGTAGTAATAAAACAGTAAAATAGATAGGAGGAGGATGAGACTCTATGTCACCGCTTCCCCTCCGCTGTTTAGGCAAAGTTATTTCATTATGATATTCAGACGAATTATAATCCTCCTAGACAATTCCATTGGCTGGATTCCAATTTAGTCTTATGCTATATGTCTGCAATATAAGGAAGGTACATGACTGCATTATGTCTGTTAAAGACTATAACCTACGTACAATGCTCAGCTCTTTGAATGAAGATATATGAAGTGCACAGGCCTACTCAATTTCACTGTGTCTATGCAGTAAGTGTATATTCGTAATAATTGACTGTGAAATTAATGCAATGTTCATAGTGAAAATAGTCATTAAATTATATATCATATATATCATATATTCTTATATAGTGTATATAAAATGTCATTGCCACTTTAATATAACTATATAATATATATATATATTATTACATTATACAGCCTTTATGTAAATTAATCGATAGTGGTGGATGGATTCTATATATATATATATATATTATACGTAATATGTATAATATACACATATAATTATATACTAAGTGATATACATCACGATCTAGCAGAGCGAGTTCTGACTCGCAATCCCTTCCCATCTTCGTGTTAGCGACTCGCCATGCCGTGGCGGCATAGCGGTCGCTAAATACTCGCAATGGCACTGGCAGCAATGTTGGGATCACATGACGACACTGACTCGACGTGAGCGGACTAAAGGCAATAAACCTTCGTGATTATATAATAGATATATATACGGGTGTGTATATATGCATATGTTTGTTTATTTGTTTACTTATACATGGAATCCCTCCACCACCCTTCAATTTTGTTTTAGGATGTACAGAAAAGCGGAGAACAGAAATATCTAGTTGTCGGCACATCCCTTCATGTAGTTAAAATAATATTACAATGTCTAATTATCACTGATGATACAGTACGATAACTTATCAGCTTATTCATTAGGGACTCCAGATCGTGGTTTTAAATGCAGCATTGATTACCAATTAGTATTCATCGTACCATTAAATTCAACACATAACTTTTGGCTTTCTTGAAGGGAAACTATGTGTTCATTTTGGCTTCTTGTTTCTTGAATATAATTGAAGATAGGAATTATTTCAAAATTACTGATCTTTAACATTAACATTTTGTACATGCTTTTTTCAAGTGGGCTTCAAGTGCTATAGGAGGATCATTTGGAAAAATGCCAGAGATAAAATACATACCCGGAGCATACTACAATATGCAACAAAAAGTCACACAGTCCTCAAAAAGTTATTAAGAAATAAAGACGTGTTTTTGAAGAAGAGTATAACTGCTTTAAGGATTTAAGTAGTTGAAGGTGTGGTCTATTAACAGAAATTGATGACATGTCAGCTAAGAGAAGGTGAAGGGGAGGTGAAGGGTGCTTTTCTAGCACTGATGCCTCTTTGTTCTAACGGGATTGGGTGACAACAACTCGAAACTTCAAAATGACCAGTTACACACTACACCTTACATATATGTGTTTAGTGCAAAGCATGGGCGTCGATAGGCACTTAGATTTTGGACCTGGGTCCTGAATCATAAGTGCCAAGCCCTGATTCTCTAGGGTTGTACATTTAAATTTTAAATAAAGTTTGCCTTATTCAAATTGAAGCTACCGCAATGCAGCGCACCTCTGCAGACAGTGGCGTACCTTCAGGCCCAGGGACCCTGATGCCAAAGCTCCAACGGGGCCCCAAATTATTGCAAATCTTTCATATTATTAGTCTTTTTCTATAGGCCAAAGGGACTTTTGGGACCCCCCTAGGCTGCAGGGCCCGGGTGCGATCGCAGCCCCTGCACCTGTGGTAGTTACGCCCCTGTCTGCAGCAATGATACGCAGCGTCTCCTGCAACCATAGAGCCACTTCCTGTCCTTCAGTTTGTCCACAAAGATGTGTTCATGCACAACCAAGGACTTTTCTATTGAGGAAGGCAAGAAGAGATGAGAGAACTTTTGGAAGTTCGTATTTGGTTTGGTTCATGGAACAGACTATGTTCGACAAACAATTTTGATGAACAGTTTGCCGAACATTCAAACATCATTGAAAACAATGGGAGGCAAAATCATGGGCCTAAAAAACACCTTAAAGGGGAACAAAAGCTGGCAAACACAGCTCAAATTAGGGACACACACCAGAAAAATCCAGTAAAAAAGTAGTAGACCCAGCGAATGAGGAAACGGCAGCACGTTGAAATTAGGATAAAAAAGTTCCATCCATTGAAAAAGCATTAAAAATGCATTAAAATGATGTACAGTACAAAATTTCGAAGAGTTACAATTTTCAACATTGAACATTATGGATGCATGGCATAAGGCTTGCTAAATTCAGGAAACAGACATAGAGACTGCAAAAAGAGTGTCCACATTTCAAAAAATTACGGCCAGATACCATCAAAGTGGAGTCAATTGACCCAGAGTAAAAATTGTATAATAGTGCAGCCTGCATGCATGACACAGGATCTAGAACTGAGCCTGGCCTAGCATTTTAAGGTTAAACATACATGAGTAACAGGGCAATGAGTGACATATGTAAAGCATCAAACTCGCAGAGCCCTGTTAAATTCAGGAAACAGACAAGGAGACTCCAAAAAGAGTCTGCACGTTTAAAAAAATTAGGACCAGATACTACTAAAGTGGCATCGATTGCCCTAAATAAAAATTGCAGAATTGCAAGGCCTGCATGCATGGCAAACTCTCTGGAACAGGGTCTGGCCTAATATTTCAAGGTTAAACATTCATGAACAACAAGGGATGAGTGAAAGGTGTAGGCATCATACTGACAGAGACCTGCTAAATTCAGCACACAGACCAGGAAACCCCCAAAAAGAGGTTCTGCATTTCATAAAATTAGGGCCAGATGCTACCAAAGTGGCATCAATTAAACCACAATAAAACTTGTTGAATGCCGCAGCATGCATGCATGGCATAGGGTCTGGAAGAGGGCCTGACCTAGCATTTCAAGGTTAAACATTCATGAATAAAAGGGCGACCGATGAGTGGCACATGTATGCATCATACTGACAGAGCCCTGCTAAATTCAGGAATTAGACAAGGAGACCCCAAAATGAGTATCCACATTTCAAAATATAGGGCCAGAAACCACCAAAGTGACATCTAATAACCCACAATAACAAATGTAGAATTGCAGGATGAATGCAGCACACTGGATAGTTCAACATCACTTACTCTGCCAAGCCTGCCAAAGGGGTATAAAAGTCCATGGAGATCCATGTTCATCTTGATGAAAGTTAGGTGGTCTTCACTTTCAGGAGACAGCTGAATGTGCTTATCCATCAGGACACCCACATGAGCGCTGAAGACACGTTCTGAGAGAACACTGGGTGCCGGGCATGAAAAAACCTCCAAAGCATGACTGGCGAGCTTAGCCCCACTCCTCCATTTTTGAAGGCCAAAATGCAAAAGGGTCCAAGCCCCCCAGATGGCATTGATATTGAGCTAGATACTCCTGCGCTATCCTCTTCAGTCATTCGCTATGTGTCAGACTTGTACTCATTTGTACCGTTGAATGGGCTGGTTGAAAAACTTAGTCAAAAGACACCAACAATATGATTCTGACAGTTACATTGCTGCTGCTAATGCCTGTATGCTGACAACTTGATGTAGACGGGTTGTAAGTGTACATCTGCAATGTGTAATGTGTCCCTCACTGATGTGTTCGGGAAAACCAGTCCTAAGATTATCTACCAGCTTTTTTTGATAATCCAGCATACGAGTGTCACTGTCCAAGTTGTGAAGCATCTGGTTAAATTTACTCTTGTACCATGATCCAACAGTGTGATGTGGCGCCCCGCAACGAGTGCGTCACAAGAGGGTATTGCAGCCATAAAAGCAGCCGCAATATTCTCTGACCTGGCAGTGATCTGGTTAATTTAGAAATCCAACCCTGCATGCATCACCTAGAACAGAGGACCAATCCTTGGTCCTGGTGGGTGGAGTGTTAGGGAAGTGTAGTAGAACACACACAATAGTCTAGACAGATGAAAGAACAATAGTCTAGAACTCGGAGAAGAAGGGTCTAGAACTAGAACTTGGAGAGGAGCGGGGGCTCCGCACCCTGTGCAGCCCCCGGGCCGTCACCGGTCGGGTGTCAGCACCTGAGGCCTTACTAACCGGGATTGGGCATTATTCACACGGGTTCCCAAAAGACTCCCATGCCCACAACTCACAGCCGGTTCACTGGTACCGAAGCTGGCAGCAGTTCACCTCTGCTACGCGAACCAGAAAGCGTGGAGGAGCAGCTTCAAAGGAGCACCCCACCACCAGCCAACTTCCAGTCGTCTAACCAGCGGTGTACCCACTGAGGGATCCAAGGCTCCCCAAAACATCCAGAACGTACATCATGGATAGGGCATTGAAGCAGCCTCCTCGTACCCGACCTGGTATTCTTGGGCGACACTGGCAACCAATTAGTTAGAATGGAGGAACACTGCGGATTTCTAAGGGACACCATCACTGCTAAGTCCACCCGGTCTACTACCAAACCACTGTATGCCATGTACTGCCTGCTGGTTACAGTAAAGACCCGTTGCAGAGACTTTCTGTGTCCGTGCTTCCTTATGAACTGTCCGTCCGCACTACAAGGTAACCGCAGCTGCCGCACAACATCTTGAGCAGCTCCAGCCTCCGGGGATCACCGCTCAGCCTGTGGGGAGCGTAACATCTTGCTGCTGTCCATCCCCGGAGGTTCCGCAGCGTCAGTAGCCCTTACCGAATCTACTCATAGGTGGCGTCACGAATAAATTAAAACCCCTTTAATCTGTTCCTACAAGACGTCTTCACTTTTGATCTGCACTACACCGGGCCCCACTACCGGCAGGCGCGGTCCACCCGTGACAAGGAGGAAGGAAGCATCGCCTGTCTAAACCGGAGTCCCGGCCACTGTGAGTCAGTGACACCCCAGTATTCATCACTAATTTGAATCCTAACGATACAGGCATCATGTCGCAGATAGTGCAGCAAGAGGGTGCTAATATCTCAGACTCATCAATGAGGCTGAAGTTCTTGTTGTGTTGGTGGTGGTGGGGTAACATTCACGTTTGCTTCCTCTGTCCTCTTCTCAGACAACAGAAAGGGGAATAATAATAATAAAGCTTTATTTGTATAGCGCCAACATATTCCGCAGCGCTTTACAGTACAATGGTACGTATAGGAAAAATATAGAGTGGTAGGTAATACAGAACAATAGTTACATACAATAAACATAGAATCAACGTAGGAAATACAATAAAAAGGCAAAAAAATAAGGTGACCTGCTTGAAGGAGCTTACAATCTAATACGGGATGGGAACACAAAGTACAGGGGCTTAAAACAATGAATATCTTATGTCTAAATGACTACTGTTAGGGAGAAGGATAGGCCGCCCTGAAGAGGTGTGTTTTTAGGGAGCATCTGAAGCTATGCAAGTTGTGGATGGTCCTAATTTCTTGGGGTAGAGCATTCCAGAGGGTTGGTGCAGCTCTAGAGAAGTCTTGGAGTCAGGAATGGGAGGTTCGGATTAATGCCGATGTTATTCTGAGGTCGCATTCAGAGCGAAGGGGACGGGTGGGGTGGTAGACAGAGATGAGGGTAGAGAGGTGCCGCACCATGAATAGCTTTGTGGGTGACAACAAGCAGTTTGAATTGGATCCTATAGTGTACGGGTAGCCAATTCAGTGACTGGCATAGAGTAGAAACATCTGAGTAACGGTTTGCTAGATAGGTGATCCTGGCTGTGTGGCGCCGCACTAAGAGTGCGTCACAAAAGGGTGAATGAAGGTGCCATAAATTCCCTGAATGAAGGTGCCATATCCTTTGCTCTAGTAATGAGTAGAAGAATCCTGAAGCTCCAAAACTACACCCACACACCTAGTGATAGGGGACCAATCAGACACCCGTTCCTAGGGTAACAGGTCCCGGTGGGAGAAGAGCTAGGTTATATAGTGAGTGGGAGAGCTGCAAGGAGTTAGACCAGGAAGTGAGAACAGAACAGTGCAGAAGTCAAGTCGTGAAAGGAGAGAAGCTACAGAAAGGGGCTGCACAGGGCCGTGCAGCACAGAGAGAGCAAAGTGAAAGCAACAGATGTAGGAGAGTTGGAGAAGCTACAGAGAAGCACTGAAGATGGTTAACTGGGAGGGCACCTCAACCTGGTGACCCAGAAGAGAGAGAGAGAGGCCTTAAGAATAGATAGGATAACTGACTATCCTGGCCCAGTCCACAGAACCCGGAATACCGGTTCTGAAGTGGTCCCGCAGGCTACATCCCTGAATCACAGAGCCCGGAGTGGTCGTAGGCTTTATAGGAGCTCGACTCATCAAACACCAACTACCGCAGCTTATACCAGGAGCATCCACCATTGAGGGCCAGGGACCGTAAGTCTGAATCCGTCCGGAATCCCAACCGAGGGTCTTCAATGCTTTTACGCGGGTATAGCAGAGCAGCGAAGTGAAGGGACAGACAGTGATAGAGAAAGACACCTGTGGAGCTTCGGAGGGACGCTGCTCATTGCCAGAACCACCCGGTCCACTGCCTCAGCCGACACCATCGCATACCTTGTAAAGCTGCTGTTTACCAGAGTAAAGAACCCATACAGAGTGAGCAGCGTATCCGAGCCTCATTCCATGAACTGTGCTTTACCTGCATTGTTTAATAGGAATGACTGAGCTGCCCTATTCCACCATCACAGTTCACAATTCCGGGGACCCAGCTCGTCCTGTGGTGAGCGACTCCATCTTGCTGCCGCCCATCACCCCGGAGGATCCCGCAGCGCCGGTGTCATCACCGGAACCTACAGCTGGCGTCACGAACTTTAAAACTTTATCTTTTTATTATTTTACCTTTTCCCCTTTTATTGACCACCGGGCCTACGGTGAGTCAGCTGCAGCATTGAGGATAGACTGGAGAGGGGAAAGCTTACAGCGGGGGAGGCCAGCTAATAAAGAATTACAGTAATGGCGGGAATGAATCAGGGCCACGGTGAGGGTTTTAGTTGGTGAGGAAAGGGTGAATTCTGGAGATATTTTTCAGGTGCAAGCGACAGGAGCGGGTGAGAGATTGTATATATGGGGTGAAGGAGAGATCAGTGTCCAACATAACGCCGAGACAGCGAGCCTGATGCCTGGGCGTTATCGTGGTGCCGCACCCTGAGAGGGAAATATCAGGTTTAGGAAGGTTAGTAGAGGGTGGGAGCAGAAGAAGTTCAGTTTTGGAAAGGTTGAGTTTCAGATAGAGAGCGGACATGATATTGGAGACTGCGGTTAGACAGTCATTGGTGTTCTGTATTAGAGCAGGAGTAAGGTCAGGGGAGGAAGTGTATAGTTGTGAGTCATCAGCGTAAAGATGGTACTGGAAGCCAAATCTGCTGATAGGAATCATTTCTTTGTCACGTCGTGACTGTTTTATGCCCATCACCTCTTTATCCTTATCCTCCTCCATTTGTTCCTCAGCTCCTGCACCTTCACCACCAGTTTGTCTGGACCATGAGCACCTCTCTGTTGCTCTACTGCACCATGACCTGCCAACAAGCTGTGTGACGAAAGTTCGAACCTTTGAGATATTGATCTTTCCGCATCCTCCTCTTTATCTTCTGCAGGCCACAGTCCTCATTTTCTTTTTCCTCTTCCTGTGGTACCACCACCTTATCCCTCAAACTTTGCAAAGTTTGCTCAAGCATGTAGATGATTGGAATAGTGATGCTGATGACAGCATCACCAGTGCTAACCGTCTTAGTAGCCATTTCAAAACCGTGAAGAGTACAGAGGTCTGCAAAAATCAGTTGCACCACATTCTGCTCGCTTTGGCTCACTGTACATGTCATTACATACTGCGCCAGGGCTTTTCGCTGCTGCCACAGTAGCTGCAATATGTGCAGAGTGGAATTCCACTCAGTCAGTTTATCGTATATCAAACAGTTAACCGGTTGTCTGTAGTGATGCTAGTCAATGAACTGTGGGGTGAGAACGGTGGAAGTGTGCACACAGCGACAATGCCTTGCACAGCAACTCATCAAGGCCAGGATAGTGGTATAGGAATTGCTGGACAACCAGGTTGAGGATGTGAGTCATGAAGGCACATATGTAAGTTTGCCCCGACGTAATGCTGCCACCTGTTTTGCACCATTAGCACACATGGCCTTCCCTGGCTCCAGGTTTACAGCCATTGCTCAAACTTGACCTGAATACCTGTCCACAACTCTTCAGCTGTATGACTCACATCTCCAAGGCATTTTAATTTAAACAGTGCTTGATGGCAGAGGACCATGAAAGCATAGTAAGGAGGTGGGATGGATTCTGTCTGAACTGTTACAAAATTAAGGAATAGGTTGATGACGGAGCTGGAGGCCCTAGAGGAGGGGGACGAGGCCGAAGTAGTTCATGAAGAGATACATGCAGACCTTTGGCCAAAAGTCTTGAGGATTTCAATACTCAGGGAGTAGCTCCTACCCCTCCTGGCCCTGTAGCCAACCGAGTCCCATAGTGGTTAGTAAGGGAGATGTAATGCCCCTGGCTATGCTTGCTTGTCCAGATGTCAATGGTGATATGCACACTGTTGCACACAGAGCTTCTGAAGGAACTGGTAATGTTGTCTTTGACATGCTGATTTAGCGCAGGCAAAGTTTGATTTGAGAAGTAAAGATAACTGGGCAACTGACACTGGGGAGCTGTGACGGTCATCAGCTTTCGGAAACCATCTGTATTCAACAGGCAGAAAAGCAGCATTTCAATGCCCACAAATGGAGGATGGTGAAGTTCAAGCTATTTGCTATGTGATGTATAGGAGGAAATAATATTTTCCATGACCACAAGTGTGGGACCGAGAGCTGCCTGCTTTGCTGAGATAGGGTGGAGTTACAGACCCAGATATTATGGTGGGTTGACAAACAAGTGGTGTGCTCTATGTCTGGGATCGGTCAAAGCCAACAGGCATGTCCACTTCTGGACCAGCTGAGGGTCTGCAGTAGGTCACCTGTCAAAAAACCCTTTCCATGCTGACAGAGGAGTAAGGAACAGCAATGTGCTTGATTTGGCAGAAGGTGTTTGGTGACGCCTGCTAGGAACAGTTTTTAACATTGAGGACAGACCACTTGATGCAGCGAATTCCATGAACTGTAGCAAACGCTGGGCCTCATCCACAACTCGTATCACTCTACTGCTGGCAAACAAAGTGACTGGAGTAGGCTGTCCAGTAACAGAAGTTATCACCTTGCTTGGGTTATGATGATGAGCCAATGTTTGGTTACTACAGCTTTCAGTAACATTAGCAGTAGCACCTACCCCATGTACACCTCCAACACTAATTATAAACACATTATACAAAGTGCATCACTCCCAACAGGACCAAATGGCCCTATGAGAGTGACACTGAGCAAGACATACTCATTTACTATATATGATACAACACAGGACATAGAGTACCATGCAAACATGCAAATAAAATAGATTTTATTTAGAGAAGAAACTCTAAAAACATGTGGCAGTAGTAAAGAAGGAGAGAGGAGGGGGGTCACAAAATTGTACACCAGAAATTATATCAGTTTTAGAGTACAGGGTTTATGCAGCAACAAAAACCACTCAAAGGGGAGATTACAAAGTGCAGTCAAGTGTCAGTAATTAAAAACTCTATGAATTTGAGCAAGCAATATGGTGGGACAAAAAGTGCTTAGTGTATAATCAAAGTAATGTAAACGTGCATCAGCAGTCCCACTCATATAACTGCCCAAACAAAGTGCCAAATTTTTCATGCAGACAGAGGAAAATACAAATCATCCTGTGGTTTCCCTTTTGGGTAAATAAGGCTGCACATCTATTGCATATAGTGTCAAGGTTCCAGTACTGGAAGAGACTACTGCCCCCTGATGAAATTTACATAAACGTAAGTGAAATGTACGTTGGTCCTCCCTAGGGTGGGTTCATGATGTACACCATGGAACCCTTGACTATGCACTAAGCACTTTTTGTCCCACCATATTGCTTGCTCAAATTCATAGATTTTTTAATTGCTGACAGGGGTGGACCGCATATATACAATATTGCACTTTGTAATCTTCCCTTTGAGTCATTTTTGTTGCTGCATAAACCCTGCTGTACTCTAAAACTGATTTCATTTATAGTGTACCATTTTGTGACTCCCCTCTTCTCTCCTTCTTTACTACGGCCATGTGTTTTCAGAGTTTCTACTCTGAATAAAAGCTATTTTATTTGCATGATACTCTGTGTCCTGTGTTGTATCATACCTACAACACTAAGCCTAGTCCCCTTTCGAACAACCTTTTTCCTGTTCCCCTTTCCACCAGGACCTTGGGATTTCCCACTCATCTTTTATTCACACAGATTTAGAAAGCACTTGTTTGAGGCCAAACAGATCTTTTTTAGGGAAAACTGATGGATTTGAGAATCACAGGTTGCAGGCTAAACAGAGCCTCTTTTAGGGAAACTGAAGGATTTGAGAATCACAGGTTAAAAGTCAAACAAAGCCTTTTTAGTGGAAACTAAAAGATTGGACAATCATAGGTTACAGGCCGAACAAAGCCTTTTTAGGAGAAACTGATGGATTCGAGAATCACAGGTTAGGCTGGGGTCACAGTACCATTTTTCACTTGCATTTTTGGAGACCTGCGTTTTCAAAAACGCATGTAAAAAACGCACCCATAGGCCCCCATGTTAAAAAACGCATGCCCTAATAGCCAAAAAGCATGTGTGACTGTCCCATGCGTTTTTGGAGCATATCCAAAAACGCATGCGTTTTTGTAGAAAACGCATGCGTTTTTTGTAGAAAACGCATGCGTTTTTATAACATGGGTTCCTATGGAAAACGCATGCAAAAACGCATGTACAGTTAGTACCTTTTAGTGCCATTCAAAAACGCATGCGTTTCCCATAGAAGCCCATGTTAACAAAAACGCATGCGTTTCCGGAAACGCATGCGTTTTTGTTAACATGGGCTCCTATGGGAAACGCATGCGTTTTTGAATGGCACTAAAAGGTGCTAACTGTACATGCGTTTTTGCATGCGTTTTCCATAGGAACCCAGGTTATAAAAACGCATGCGTTTTCTACAAAAACGCATGCGTTTTTCAAAACGCTCAAAAAAATACTACAAGCACTATTTTTAGGTGCAGATTCAAAAACGCACCCAAAAACGCAGGGAGCCATCAGAGACCTTAACAAACTCATGCTGACATGAAAAACGCATGTAAAAAAGCATGCGTTTTTAAAAGGCACTAAAAAAACTGTGACCACAGCCTAACAGGCCAAACAGAGCCTTTTTTTTAGGGGAAACTGATGAGTTGAGAATCACAGGTTACAGGCCAAACAGAGACTTTTTAGGGGAAACTGAAAGATTTGAGAGTCACAGGTTGCAGGACAAACAAAGCCTTTTTAGGGGAACTGAAGAATTTGAGAACCACAGGTTACAGGACAAACAGTGCCTTTCCAGCGGAAAGTGAAGGATTTGAGAATCACAGGTTACAGGCCAAACAGAGCCTTTTTCGGCTATGTGTGCACGATGCATATTTAGTGCAGATTTTTCCGCATATTTGGTGATTATACGCAGCAGATCTGCATTAAATATGCATTAGCATGTTTTGTAAGCAAAGTCTATGTGATCTTAGAAGTCCTGTCCCAATGATGCATTTTTTTCCCTGATGCTGCGCAATATAGTGTGGGAAAATCTGCAGCATATTGATTCTTGCTGCAGGCTTTCCCGCACTAAATACACCAATTCCCCGTCTCACTCTCAGGCAAGACTCCCCTCCCTCACATATAGGGCTTGTGCCCTATATTAATTTGTGTAAATGTGAGTAAAATATATTAGGATCAATAGTCAAAAACTCAAAAAAGCTGGAGACATTGTCAGACTGCCCGATCGTCAAGTTCAGACCAGGTAAACCGGCAAGGAGATGTTGCTCACTTCAGGGTGCACATAACTATACAGATTTAATCATTAGAAGAAATTGTACTCACCCACTTATGGAGCAATGAGTCTTTTATTTTGGTATAATTTTAAAAGTGCAGGAATGGGAGTGGAGGACAGAGGACAACGGCTTTCTGTTTCGTAGAAGGACCTGTAGAAGTGTCAATCTGGCATGAAACGGCAAGCCATAGTCCTCTGTCCTCCCTCCCCGCACTTGTAAAATAATACCGGAATAAAAGACTTGTTGCACCATAAGCATGTGAGTGCCATTTCTTCTAATGATTAAGCATGTGTATAATATGTGGGGACCTGGTGATGGGCTGCATGATGGTTTTCAAAACACTACTTAACTAGAAACGCTGTTTGAAGTCCTGTTGGCTTTTGTAGCCAGAGCGGGAATTTCCCTACCCCTTCTACGCAATTGGCATGGGAGTGAGTGCTACGCCTATTCCGAAGGTTTTCTACGCACTGAACTGTCAGAATAGGTGTAGCTCACACTCCTACTCTAATTGTGTAGAAGAAGCAGAGAAGTCCCTGCTTTGACTGCAAAAGCCGATGGGACTTCAAACAGTATTTCTAATAAAGTAGTGGTATTAAAACAATCATGCAATCCCTCATCAGCTCCCACATATTATATACATGCTGCCAATTAATTTTAATGACATTTACACACATTAACATAGGTCACAAGCCCTTTCTGTGAGGTGTCACTAAGCATGAAATCACATGCACAACACAAAAATGTGCACATTCCTGCTTCAAATACATACCAACAAATGCATTGTTGGTATCACACCTTTTTTCGTGCGTATTTTGTCAGAAGGTGCAGATTTTTGTCTCCATTTTGTCCATCAGCACATAGCCTTAGGGAAAACTGAAGGATTTGAGAATCACAGGTTACAGGCCAAACAGATCACTTTCAAGGGAATTTGAAGGATTTGAGAATCACAGGTTACAGGCCAAACAGATCACTTTCAGGGGAATTTGATCATTTGAGAATCATAGGTTACAGGCTATACAGAGCCTTTTTAGAGGAAACTGAAGAATTGGAGAATCACAGGTTACAGGCCAAACAGGGCCTTTTTATGGGAATTGAAGGATTTGAGAATCACAGATTTGAGAACCAGAGACCGAAAAAGATACTTTTTAGAGGAAACTGAAGGCTTTGTTAATCCCTTCCTGTATGTAAAAAAAATGTTGCTTTGGCAACGCACACAAGTTTAGGAATTACACTTGTTCTCAGTACAAAATGGCTATGTCCAGTTGGACACTCTTGCCCTCCTACTCTAACTAAAGAGCGATAGAGTAGCTAACTATCTAATTGCTTAACATGGACAGAGTAGCATGTCGTCGAAGCCGTACTGTCCCTAGCATTAACACTTTGAAAATGGCGACAACGGCAAATGGAGGCTTCTTATGTCCCTAGGGACATGTGTGGCGCCCCGCCAATCAGGCATCACAGAGTGGTACTGCACACGTAAAAGAGGCGCAGAGACCCCAGCTGCAGGTGGATTCTAGGATGGTGGGTGATACCCATTAACCAGCACTCCCACACTAGATTACATAGTGGAAGGTTACCCGGGAGGGAATAAAACCACCTCTAGGGGGAACAAGGAGGTCTTCGACTGGGGCTTTAGAGCTTTTGGCCCTTGGGTCTTGTGCCCTGAGGTCCTGGCCTCTAGGTCTTAGGGCCTTTTTAAAGCTTTGCTGCTAGGTCTCTCGGCTGAGGGACCAGAGAGAGAGAAGGGAGTAGGAGAGAGGGCTCCCAGGCGCAGACAGCTTGCCGGGCACCGGAGCCCGCACCTGTGGGATACTTTAGGACCACAGAGAATCCAGAGTCCCGTGGAGTCTAGAATTCTCCCCGGCACCTGAGCAGTCCAAAAGAGGGTTCCAGGCACCTCCAAAGAAACAAGTGGCCAGCCAGAAGAGGGTTACCCGATGGCGGCAAGGGTGAGAGAAGGAAGGAGGTCAAGTGGGCTTCAAGTCACCAGGCTTCACACAATCACTGGGAAGCAGGAAGGAACAGACGGGAAAAGAGCAAGCAGTTACACCAAGGGTCCACCATACTACCTAGGATCTGCCTGCAGCCACCCGTTAAGCTACCTGTCCTCATACCATCAGGAGTGCTGAATTGCACTTTTGTATGTGACGAATGCAATTGACAATAAAGTACCTGGAGGAAAAGTGACTTTTGACTCTGCTTGTTTTCCTTGTGAATTAACTTGTTTCCATCCAGGAACGCTGCCCCAGAGGTCCAGTCCTACCTGTGGAGGACTTTACCACACTAGCCGCATTACCAACCACCTCCGGCGAACTGTGGCGGCACTGGTGACCCATCACCAGAAACTACAGGTGGCGTCATGACAACATTGTATATTTTATCCCCTGTACATACTACTCCTTTTTTGGAAGATAGGCCCAGGACACGGTGTCAGGCGCGGCCACCACTCCCCGTGCCAAAAGGAGCGTTAACCCTTGCAGCCTGACACCCGAGTACCCCAAAGCCTGGGCTCGACACATGTGACTTTGAAAGAAGCCAGCCAATGACACAACACCTTGTGTCTTCAACTTGTGGATTTTTTATCAACCCTAATTGGCTGCAAACCAGAAATATCAAAACAAAAATGTCGGGGAAAAAAAAAAGAACTCCGATGCTACTCTAACCTCTCCACAACCCCTCCCTTCATCAAATATGTCCTGCCTGTCAGTGTCAGAAGATAGGAGAAAAGCATCACTTAAACGCAGTAAAGCTTTTTTAAATCCCATCACTTACTGAAAAAATCTGCATTCACCGAATTTTTGGAAATTACTCGGGTTGCTAAACTTGAATCCGAATGTTTGTGCCGAATTTGAAATTGGTGAACATGTACGGGGAAGGTTCGCTCATCTCTAGAGGCAAGATGTGTAGGGAATTCTTACACTGCCTGTCAGCTTCTACAGAGCAGTAATGGCTGCACACTCAGAGATTAGGGGAATTTAATGGCTGTACTCAGAGCTCTGTGCTGTGTGTTTGGTGCAGGATCAGGTTTCTCAGCCACAGACAGCACAACCAAAGCATAGAACTCCAATTACAAGGTATGAAAGGGTCACCTCCTTACACTGGTGCTCTGATGAATCATGGCTTGGACTGATTCCATCATCTGACCCAATTGCCTATCCAGTGGAGCCTGTTAATAAATGCATAGTGTACCTGTAATATATACATGGTACCTGTATATTAAATATAAATACACTCAGAAGAAGAAACAGCTGGGCACAACAGGGTACTGACATGTAGTAGTGGGTCCGGCACCACACTTGTGGTTTATTAGATACGCTTGTTCCCAGGTTGCACACTTAATAGTCAATCAGACATGGAAATCGGTTAAGAAAGTAATTAAAAAGTGGCCCTCACCGGGAGAAGGTTCAGTTTTTTTTTTATTGTGGTTCACCGATTACATGTAGTGCAGGGAGGAGAGGGGAAGGAGCGGACGATGATGAGGGCCGGCGGTATGCCACAGCAACCCGCTCCGATTATGCCAATATCTTTACCATACGTTCCGAATGAGACCTGGTTACCTAAGTACAGCGGTGCACCCAGTACCTTGGAGACATTCCAAAAGAAGATATTCCAAGCGCTGGACATGTACGCTATGACCGGTAAGCAGAGGGCTTCAGTTATTATGGGACAGTTAACGGGCGCAGCCGAGCTGCAGAGCCGCAACTGGTCTGTAGAAACTCAGGAATCTGTGGAGCAGATATTCGCTAAATTAACCCAGGTTTTTGAACGCCATACTGAGGCTGAATTAAGACTGTCGTTCTATCGTTGTAGCCAAGGGGCACAAGAAAGTGTCCTAGATTATTCGCTGCGCTTGCAAGAAGCACTAAGACTGTTAAAACAAGTTGATCCTGATGGTGTCAGAGATGAGAACATAGCGTTAATTGGACAATTTATTGTGGGACTCCGACTATCCGAGGATAGAAAGCAAGCAAGCTGGTGGTCCATACAAAATCCTGGCGCAGAGTTTGACACTTTGAGAGACTTAACAGTGTGGGGACAACGGCTCTCCGCAGTGCCCGATCCCGCTTCACAGCCGCAGTGTACTAACACCCCTTCCGTGCCGGCAGCAGCATCTCTAATCCCTGCGTTCCAGTCTAGTGCACAGACTACAACACCTGACCGATTTGAGCAACTGTGTGCTAATGTAGAGCAGCTGATGAAGGACATGGCCAAGCTACAAGCTGGGAGAAGACCCAAGACAGATGCAAGGTCATCGGACAAGATTCAGCTCGCTGACAGCCCCGACGACGTCCCATGGATGAAGAGAAAGACACAGCCGCCGCGAGGAAAACCTGCAGATCGTCCAGCCCTGACAGACGCCGCGCCAGTCAGCAGAGTGACAGAGGAGGACGTACTCAACAATCCCGTCCTTTAAACGAGCAACCCCTGGGCGAGAAGGGCCAACCCCAGGAGTAGACTATCCGGGCCTGACCAGCTGCGAATACAAGTATGTAGGAGACTGTCCATACCTACCAATCGTCATCAATGGCATCGCTACCTCCACCTTGACAGTCACTGGATCCCAGGTGACAACCATCCCGAGTATCCTTTACAAGCGGTTCTGGCCAGATGTTAAGCTGGAACCCCCACAACCCTGATCTGAACATTGAAGCCACTAATGGTATACTAGTTACAGTAGAGGGACAATGGGAAGCTACAGTAAAGGTGGGGAGGGTACAGCTGAAGAACAAGGGTATCATAGTGGTTCAGGATAAGCCTAACAACAAGGATCCATATGTAATACTGGGTACTAATGTTATGGTTAAATGCATCGATGAAGTGTTGTTTTTACTCCAACAGAGTGTTGAAGCTGGTAGACCCAGAGAGAAGAGAGCTATTCAAAAGCAGATCCGAGCTCTGGTTTATCAACAACAGGTAACATTGTCAAATGGTGAAATTGGCAGAGTGCGGGTAACAGATCCCATTCCAATTGTGGTACCACCCAGAAGTGAAATGATGATCTGGTGTCGAGCAGCCATAGGCCTCAGAGGGCAGGACTATTAAGCGGTAGTAGAACCTGTAATGTCCGATAGTAGTTCTACGCTCTTGACAGCCAGAGGGTTGGTCGATGTGAGAAAAGGGAGAGTCCCCGTACGCATATTAAATTATGGTGATGACGAAGTCAGAGTGCCTAGATATGCAACTGTTGCAAAATTGTACCAGGTTAAAGATGATGCTATAATTGATGTAAAATCCTCATCCCAAACAGTCACTGATGAACCCCCTCACTCCAAAGATCAGTTAGAGAAATGGTGTCAGGAGCTTAGTGTAGGAACTGACAATACACCTACTCACCAGAAAAATGGAGTATACCGGGTGGTTTGGGAGTATGAGCAAGTGTTCAGCAAACACCCACTTGACTTTGGGAGGATTAAAGGGGTACAACACCATATCCCCACAGGAAACCATGCACCGATCAAAGAAAGGTACAGGCCTATACCACCCACACACTACCAAAAAGCAAAAGAGATGCTTCAGGACATGAAAAATGCAGGAGTCATTAGGGATAGCTGTAGTCCCTGGGCAGCACCATTAGTCCTGGATTAAAAAGAACAATGGTAGTATGAGGATGTGCGTAGACTACAGACAAATCAATAAAGTCACACACAAGGATACATACCCATTACCCCGCATAGAAGAGTCACTAGCTGCACTCAAATCTGCCAACTACTTCTCCACATTAGATCTTACTAGTGGGTACTGACAGGTTGCCGTTGCAGAGGAGGATCGTGAGAAGACAGCCTTCACGACACCTATGGGACTATGCGAGTTCAACAGTATGCCATTCGGGTTGTGCAATGCCCCAGGAACATTTCAGAGGCTGATGGAGTGTTGTTTGGGCCACAAGAACTTTGAAACTGTACTGTTATACCTTGATGATGTCATTGTATACTCTCAGACCTATGAAGACCACCTACAGCACCTGAGTGAAGTGTTCGAGTCACTGTCCAAGTACGGGATGAAACTGAAACCGTCCAAGTGCCACCTGCTGAAACCCAAGGTCCAATACCTAGGACACGTGGTAAGCGCTGAAGGCGTAGCACCGGATCCGGATAAAGTAACCGTCATCAAGGACTGGCCAGCACCAACTACTCACAAAGAGGTACGTCAATTTCTAGGACTGGTCGGGTACTACTGACGATTCATCAAAGGCTATACCAAGATAGCAGCACCTATGCAAGATCTCTTAGTGGGTGAATCCAAAAACGGCAAGATCAGGGGACCCCCGTTCCACTGGGGACCGGAACAGGAACAATCCTTTCAGAAGTTGAAAGACGCTCTCACTGGAGAAGAAATCCTGACCTACCCTGATTACAATCTCCCGTTTTTGTTGTACACTGATGCAAGTAATGAAGGTTTAGGAGCAGTCCTAGCTCAACGCCAGCAGGGAAAGGAAAAGGTGATAGCCTACACCAGCAGAAAGCTCCGTCCCACGGAAAGGAACCTGGAGAACTACAGCTCCTTCAAGCTAGAGTTCCTAGCCCTGGTCTGGGCAATCACAGAGCGTTTCAAGCATTACCTGGCTTCCGCCCTGTTCACAGCTTTCACAGATAACAACCCTCTAACACATCTAGAGACAGCAAAGCTGGGAGCCCTAGAGTAGCATTGGGTAGCAAGACTCTCCAACTATGACTTCACTGTAAAGTACCGGGCAGGTCACAAGAACGGCAATGCTGATGCCCTGTCCAGAATGCCTAACCTTCCTGAAGAGGGAGAAGACATAGATGACCTGGAGGAGATTGAACTACCTGCTTTCCACCGTACAGGAACAGCAAAGTGTCATCAGGTGAACCAGAAACGTGTAGAAAGGACCATGAACCCTTTACCTCACCATGACTGGAAGGAGGTTCAAGCTAACGATCCAGATGTCAGCCTAGTAAGATAGTTGATTACTCAAGAACATGCCAACATGGACCCTGATGCCTCACCAAATACTAAACGCCTGTGGAAAGAGAAAGGAAGGTTGTTTGTCTACCAAGGTAAACTATGCAGAAGATACCTAAACCCCAGAACACATGAACTTATCTGGCAGATTGTAGTCCCCAAGACTGAAGTCCAAATGATCCTTGAAACATACCATGATGATGCTGGACACTTTGGATGGAAGAAGCTGGAGAGACTCCTGAAGGATCGGTTCTACTGGGTCGGTATGCGAGGCTCAATTGACTAGTGGTGTAAAAACTGTGGACCATGTCACCTTCGAAGGAAGACCATCTAACTCAGAAAGCTCCGTTGCAGACAATTGTTACCTCCAAACCTCTTGAAATAGTTGCTCTCGACCACGTGAAGCTTACCCCAAGTCGCACCGGTACACTTACGCTCTCACCATTGTTTACCACTATTCAAGGTTCCTGGTAGTTGTTCCAGTTAAGGACTTAACTGCAGAGGTAGCAGCCAAAGCATTCCAGAGTTACTTCTGTCGCCCCCATGGGTATCCAGACCAAGTTTTGACTGACCAAGGGCCAGCCTTCGATTCAGCTCTGTTTCATATATTCCTAGGGCTATATGGGTGTAAAAAGATCCGCACCACACCTTATCATCCCCAGACAAACGGTTTATGTGAGAAGATGAACCACATTGTCATTGACATGCTCAAAACCTTACCAGTTGAAGAGAGAAATCAATGGCCGGAAAAACTTCCAGATCTTGTGGACATCTACAACCACATACCTGTCAGTTCAACTAATTACACACCTGCTTACTTGATTCGAGCAAGGCCAGGTAAATTACCTATTGACTTACAGATGGGAACCATCGAACCCACAGATTCTTCTTCTGATGAAGATTGGGTCAGTCAACACCAAGAACAGTACAGAAAAGTACAGGAAAACGTAGAAAGAAACCTAGAAATCAGCAGAACCAAACAAGAAAAGGATTTTAACAAGCACGCCCCTGCAGAACCTTTTGCAACAGGTGACTTAGTGCTAAAAAGAAAAAGAAAAACCAACAAATTGGATGACAATTGGGAATCTGAACCCTACACCATTATTCCATCACAATATGACAATTCCAAAATTTGCGTTATCAGCAAAGATCAGGGAATTACCTTTGCAACTGTATCAAGGGATCATTTGAAGAAATGTCCAACACAGTTAATCCCACAAGAAACCAGTTACCCTACAGTAACTACAGTGGAAGAACCTAAAGAAAATCTAGTCCATACAGACATTGGATATTTACCAGCTGACTGGCCACAATGCAATGGTGCCTTCATCATACCAGTAATGCATTTCTACCAGCCTGTGGAAAATCAACCAATTCCAAATCAACAAATTCAACAAGTTCAAGTGCAAGATATGCAGCCTGTTATATTGGAACCTGAGATTCCTGTAATCGGTGAACCTGCTAGTCTCACAGTAAGACGTAGTCAGCGTAGACAATTACCTACACTACCACCAACAACCAGTTTGTGCACTACAGACACAGCTTTTGAGACATCCACACTACGCAGATCCACACGTAGTACATTAGGACAAGCCCCAAACAAATTTGGAGAATGGGTTTAAAATGTAGTGGAACCATATTGCCTGTAAGTGAATGTAAATAGTAGTTTCATAAACTGTAAAAAGTAGTGTACAGAAGGGTGGAGGAACTGGGCCCTGACCCAAGTAAATTAAGTTGGGGACAGAAAGTGCCTGGTAAGGTAAAGAAGGTTAGACCGGCCTCCCAAGCAGAGACACCCATAGGGAATGTATAAAGTTTAAATTGTATACCGTGTATGTCTGGACTTTATCCCTTTTCCCCTTTTTCATAAACTTTGGACAATTGTCACAGGACTTGTGTGACCAAAACTTTACCTTTTTCAGCCTGCGGCAGATGGACTAGTGCCGTATGGACTGTTTTCACCTTTTACATATTTTTCCCTTCCTTTTTAGTGATTTTTGTATTTTTCTTTCAGACTCTGTTATTGAATGTTATAAAATGCTTAGTGGTTAAGATGTAAAATGAACTTTTTGCTCAGCAGGGAGAACTGAGGTTAACTAAGGGGGAATGTGGCACACTGGCACCTGTTGGGCACCACAGAATTCCTTAGGAAATGAATGGATCAAGTAACAGCAAAGCAAAACTCACAAACAAAACAAAACACTTACAACACCTTAGAACACCTGGTTTCACCCTAAGCCTCTAGGGGGAGCTCCACTGGTCACTTTGAGCCAGTTCCCCCTATAAATAGGGTCTTGGAGGGAGAAACTTCAGAGTGTGCAGACGCTAGGAGAACTGCAGGTTGTGTGTAATCTCTGGCTTATGAGACACACACTAAGCCCAATCAGCCTATCTAGCAAGTGAGGAGACCCTTGCAACTGGGGTATTAGGAAAGGAGAGCACCTCTCAGGGACAATAGAGTGACACTAACTCTCTCCATCATCCTCCGGTTACTGGAACCGAGCTGTGAGAGCTACCCAGTCACCACAGAGAACCAGCATACTTCACAGGGAGTCTAGCCCCTTGTTCACCTGCCGCACCTACCGACGAGAGCCCAGGGAAGAAGATAGAATTATCATCACCCTTTTACAGTGCCCTCAGTGCAGCTACCCAGGTGAAATACGTTCCACTGAACACACTACCCGGTCCGGCTGGATTCCACATTCACCCGACCACCTTAGAAGTACAGAGAAAGGAAGCCTAACACTGCTTGCTGTGAACCTCCAGGAGTGTCAACTTCACTATCCCGGTCCAAGTGTACCTGCTTTCCACCAGTAAAGGTACCTAAAAGACTTTGGTGTGTCTGTGTCTGATTCCTGAGCCTAACAGCAGCCTGACTAAACTGCCTCACAACATCTTGTGCAGCTCCTGGCTCCGGGGACTCCCGCTTGTCCTGTGGGGAGCGTTCCATCTTGCTGCATAACATCCCCCGGAGGCCTAGCAGTGCTGGTGAAGTCACCGGAACACCCGCAGGTGGCGTGACGAAGACAATTTATTCCCTTATTGTTCAGCCGTCCCCCCTATTGATCTGGACCACCGGGCCTCACAGCCGCAGGCGCGGTTCCGTGACAAGGAAAGTCAACGCCTGCGATGTGCAGAACCCGGCTACGGTGAGTCACCAGGCATTTAAACACTTATTGGACCGCATACATGTACATGTATCAAATCCAGTGGCTCTGCAGATCTGGTGGTGCTTACAACTCCAGAAAATATTAATAGACTACTGCAAAATATTCAGCTTCTCTGATTTTTCTCTTTATAGGTATGCAATAATCCAAAGAAAACATGTTCTTATTCATTTAGAAACAACACTACTTATGTTTTAACTCTGGAAGAGTTCAAAAATCAATATTTGGTAGAATAACCATGATTTTTAATCATAGCTTTCATGTGTCTTGGCATGCTTTCCACCAGTCTTTCACACTTTTGGGTGTCCTTATGCTACTCTTGGCATAAAAATAATATAACATATAAGCAGTTCTTTTCTTTGGACCATAGAGGACTGGAGTAAGGTAATCTTCTCTGATGAGTCTAATTTTCATCTTTGCCCAGCACCTGGTAGTCTAATGATTAGATGGAGACCTGGAGAGGCATACAAGCCCCAGTGTCTTGCACCCACTGTGAAATTTGGTGGAGAATCGCTGATGCTCTAGGGATGCTTCAGCAAAGCTGGAATTGGGCAGGTTAATCTTTGCGAAGGACGTATGAATCAAGCCGCATACAAGGGTATCCTTGATAAACACTTGCTTCCTTCTGCTCAGACAATGTTCCCCAACTCTGAGGACTGTTTTTTCCAGCAGGACAATGCCCCATGCCACACAGCTAGCTCAATCAACGTGTGGATGAAAGAGCACTACATCAAGAACCTGTCATGGCCAGCCCAATCTCTACACATGAGCCCTATTGAAAACCACTGGAATGTAAGCAAGAGAAAGATGGATAGTCACTAGGGATGAGCGAGTATGCTCTGCGCTACTCGTTACTGGCACGAGTATCCCGATACTCGGGATGCTCAGGCGAGCACTGAGTACCGCCGAGATGCTCGGACTGCTCGCTAATAATTAGCAATCTGACACACATACACAGCTCCCTTCAGTGCACACAGTGAGCTGGTACCACACAGGGAGCAGATTCATTGTTAAGATCCCTCTGGGCGCCACAGCA
This sequence comes from Allobates femoralis, assembly GCA_033576535.1. Lineage (NCBI taxonomy): Eukaryota > Metazoa > Chordata > Amphibia > Anura > Aromobatidae > Allobates > Allobates femoralis. The sequence goes on along the minus strand of JARQOC010000004.1, from coordinate 328,125,552 downwards.
AGGTGTTATATGTTGCGGTGATTTAAAAAAGCCCCCCCTCCAGCCCTTTCCCAGAAATACTCGTTTTATAGCCGGAAGTCTGTGGGCGGAGCCTGTCACTCATTGACTTACATTGGGCTCGGTGCTCTGGCCGAGTACACAAGTATCTTGAGATGCTCGGCCAGAGCACCGAGCACCCAAGCATTTTAGTGCTCGCTCATCACTAATAGTCACAAGCCATCAAACAAAGAAGAGCTGCTTAAATTTTTGTGCCAGATTTAGCATAAGGTCACCCAAAAGCAGTGTGAAAGACTGGTGGAAAGCATGCCAAGGCACATGAAAGCTGTGAGTAAAAATCATGGTTATTCCACCAAATATTGATTTCTGAACTCTCCCTGAGGTAAAACATGAGTATTGTTGCTTGTATATGAATAAGAACTTGTTTTCTTTGAATTATTTAAAGTCTAAAAGCACTGTTTCTTTTTTATTATTTTGATGATTTCTCGTTTGCTGAAAATAAATATAACATTTTAGCTTTGAATTTCGGAGACATGTTGTCGGTAGTTAATAGAATAAAACAACCATGTAAAACAACAATATACATTTTACGCAAAAATATATCAATAAAGAGAAAAATCAGAGAAACTGAAAATTTTGCAGTGGTCTCTAAATTTTTTTCAAAACTAGGGAAACTTATTGACTCGAGTATAAGCCTAGGGGAGAAAATGAAGCAGACTCTCATCACGGTATACAGCCCCTCTCATCATGATAAATGGCCCCCCATTACTGGTATATAATCTCCCATCACTGGTATATAGGACCTCCATCACTGGTATACAGTTACCCCCCCATCAGAGGTTACAGCCCCCATCAGTGATCTATACAGGCCCCCAAGTGGTATATACAGGCTCCCCCCAGTTGTATATACAGGCCCCCCAGTGGTATATAGGCCCCCCAATGGTATACAGGCCCCCCTAGTGTAACAGGCCCCCCAGTGATACGCCCCCCTAGTGGTATACAGCCCCCAGGATATACAGCCCCATCTCCCCCCAGTGGTATATACAGGCCCCGCTCCCCCCAGTGGTATATACAGGCCCCCCGATCCCCCCCAGTGGAATATACAGGCCCCCGTTCCCCCATGTGGTATATACAGGCCCACTCCCCCCCAGTGGTATATACAGGCCCCGCTCCCCCAGTGAATATACAGCCCCCACTCCCCCAGTGGTATATACAGGCCTGCTTCCCCCCATGTTATCAGGCCCCGCTCCCCCCAGTGGTATATACAGGCCCCTGCATTACTGGGTACTGCATTACATTATTACTGCACTGATGGTTGTTCTGGTAAGGTACTGGTGATGTAATACTTGACTGATGGTGGATTTGGTGATATATTACTGTATTGACAGTGGTTGTAGTAATGTAGTACTGTGGTTCTGGTGGTGTATTACTGTATTGGTGGTGTTTCTGGTGATATATTAATGTACTGACAGTGATTCGGGTGATGTAGTCATTTAGTTGTTGTAATATTTAACTTATCAGACTTGATTCTGAAACATTATAGGGGAAGGGTGCTGTACTAAAAATATAGCTGGCTGAATGTTGTCAACTTAACAATTAATTGACTGAAGCCCCCATACACTATACACAGCAGTATAATCATTCGGCTGGCAGTTATCTTGCTCGGTTCCCTTATTTTGCCATGTATTCTTTAGTAGAGCTGCTGCTAAATATCTCTGGCAGCAGGATTTAGAGGATGAAAGGATCTACCATCCGTAATCGGACATGGTGGAGCCGTGTTTCCCCTGACTATCATTAGTTATCATTAGTTAGAACCCCCATACACATTAGACTGTCAGTGGACCTGTTGATATTGGTGGGTTTTAGTTTAATTGTATAGAGATCCTGACTACTATCTGAAGGCTATGGACACTGTCATGATATGTGCATACGACATCTTCTGTGAACCCCTGAGTTTTTCAGATAGAGGAAACTACAGGACACACAGTCATCATTTCGTCCTGAAAAAAAAAAATGTTTTCTTATTTTTGGTCTAGTCCAACATCTTTTAGTTACAAGTTTTCATTTTTTTTTTAATAAACTAATACGCAGAAGTCCACCCAAATTATGAACAGGTCATTCCTTTTAGTTGCTTCATGTATTAGGAAAATAAAAGTGTTTCGAAAAAAACATCAAACGACTGTACATATGAACAGCAAGTAATTTTTACAGTGTATAAGTTCATTTCTTTTAGCATTTACTGTATCTAGTACATTTTCAGGCAGGTTATGGAGTGGATCTGCTTGAAAAAAAAGTGCTGTGCACATACTCTGAAGGCCACTTTACACACACAGATATCTGTGTCCAACTTCTGAACAGATCTCTGTTGCAGTGAAATCATGGACACATTGCTCTATTTGTACACAGCCACAAAATGGAGCAATGTGTCCATGATTTCACTGCAACCAGTAGTTGTTCAGAAGTTGGACACAGTTGGTGTGTGTAAAGCGGCCCTTTGGACTGATCATAAGGGGGGCGTGACCACTTAGTATTAGATAGAACTACAAATACGGATTGATAGAAGCCAAGTACGCATTTGATGAAAACACTCCTTGGAGTAGAAGAAAATCCATAACTCTCAAAGCACTGTCCTTTGTGGTTGGTGAGACTGTGTTACCTCAATCTGCATGGGTTTGTCAGTTGAAGTAGGGGTCACATAGTTCTTAAATACAACTTTTAAGTCCATTGGGTGTTCTATTCTGTGCTCTTGCCGTTGACTATCTAGGTGACTCATTTTGTTAGTAAATCTGATAAGAGGGTGATGGCAAATGGCCTGGATGGTCCATTTATAAATTATGGTTCAGATCCAAAACTTATAACTGTACTCCTCACTAGAATGTCGCACCCCGGCACAGAACTACAAGTTTCTTGACATAAGGATATAATGAGTCCCTTGGCACGCAATGTTGTGGATGTAGTTGGAAGTATTGTTTTCAACTCTCCTGAAAGTAAAAAAAACATTCTTACTTTCACCACAAAAACAACATGGAAAGTAACTTTTGTCTGTGTAATTGATGGATGTAGTATTGGCCTAGGCCTGGTCAGTTTTATAATGTAGAATAAGATTTCTCAGGTCCTGAACTAACAGAATCAGGGACTGCATGTTATTAACCATAGCTTTGATACGATCCATATTTTGGGCAAGGTATACTGTCACGGGGTGCACTTGATAGCTTCACTAGGGGAACTGGCCAGGAAAGAATAGTGTCAAAAAGCAGGATGACCGGGAGCAGAAGTAAAATTGTAAGGCAGGTTGATGTCCAAGAAGCAGGCCAAGGTCAACAACAGCAGATTACTAGCATACTGAGGCAGATAAATGCATGTGAAACACATAGTAAAACAATAACTAATAGTAGGAACAGGCTTTTGGGATCTTACATAGCCAGCAACCCCAGCTGTGATCAAAAGGCAAACATTTTACCCAAGAGTGCCTGCCGGAGATACTACAAGTCCCAGAATAATACAGATCATATTGCATGGTCAGTCAGTGATGGGAGCAGAAGCCGAGATTGCAGAGAGATGTCACAAGTCACAACATATTTGACTGCTGTTTAATTAAAATTATATTTTTAGTAATGTAGTGAGGATAACAAGGGGGCTGTGTGCCCCCCATTCTCAAGATTAGTTGTGGAGCCAGGGGTGGAGCTGTCAGTAATTAAACATTTATCAGATATCTAAAGCTTTTATGTCTTTAAATAATAAATGAACATGTGACAGATTGACATAAATATATCACCTGGCTATAGGTACAATGATGCTATAGGTAAATAGACTGTTATTGTGATTCAGAAAACTAACTATAATGGCCGCTTTATACGTCCCGATATTCGTGGATACACGGGAGCGCGACATTTTTGGCAGTAATCCAAGATCGCATAGGAGATGTTACACAGGGAGATATTGGCAGGCAACACAACTGCGATGTATACGCCCCCTTGTACGAGCGACCCAGGGAATGACCATTTAACATGGGAGTGAATAGGGGAAGTTGTGCTCCAAGTCGGTTTGGGCTGTCACACAGCATATCCTGCCAGATCGTCCATCCAATATCGGGCAGTTGGAGAGCCTGCACAATTCCCCAACGATATCGTTTTGGCATCGTTCTTGCATCGAATTGCACATTTACACCACACAACGCAGAACATATCGGCGGCAATAGCAAACTACGTGAATTTTTATCGTTCTTGGATAACGATATCGGAATGTGTAAAGCGGCCATAGGTTTGAATCACTTTAGTCAAATGACATCCCTATATTTTAGTTATCAGATCTGTGATTGTATTATAAAAATGTATTGGTCCCTTCACGATGAAATGTTTAATCAACTATAGTGTTTTATTACAAGGTGTAAAATAGGTGTAGACTAATAATGCTTATGTTTGCCTCTCCATTAACTTCCATTTGTTCTTCCACTCCCATAAATACTGATCTATTGTTAAATATTTGTCTGAACCAGTTGGCTATTCTTATTCTCTAAAGACTCCTTTTAATTAAACTATTTCTTTGTCCCACATATTTAATCTGCTCCCTGGCATTTTATATACAAGAGACCTTGCTGCAAAAAAGGTCAAACAATACAGTTATAAACAGAAAGAGATTAAAAGACCTCTCAAGCTATTGTTAGATCTATGAAAAGCTATATACAAGTTGTGGTCTGTAGCCATGCTGTGCTGAATGCAAATGAATGTCTTCTAATTAATTAACCCCTCACCTCTTGTTTTAGTGCTAAACTAATGACTTTTGTTCTGTCAGTATAAAAAGAAATGTTGAAAAGTGTCTACAATATTTATTTTTTTCATGGTCTGATTTAGTTTGAGGAAAAACTACAAAGGAAGCAAACAATTCCAGATAATGAGACAATATTTACAGCACAAGAGTATACAGAATACAAAACACATTGTATTACTCATTGAAAATGCACTACAACATTTGCTAAACCAAACACCTATTATTGAAATAACACATTTTCCTGCTTACTATGGTAAACCACATCAGAATTACTAGCAAGTAATTTAACTTACGGTATTCTCTTTAATTATAAAATAAGGTATGTACAGTGGGTACGGAAAGTATTCAGACCCCTTTAAATTTTTCACACTTTGTTTCAATGCAGCCATTTAGTAAATTCAAAAAAGTTCATTTTTTTTTCATTAATTGTAAACTCTGCACCCCATCTTGACTGAAAATAACAGAAATGTAGATATTTGTGCAAATTTATTATTAAAGAAAAACTGAAATATAACATGGTCATAAGTAATCACACCCTTTGCTCAGTATTAGTAGAACACCCTTTTGAGCTAGTACAGCCATGAGTCTTTTTGGGAATGATGAACAAGTTTTTCACACCTGGGTTTGGGGATCCTCTGCCATTCTTCCTTACATATCCTCTCTAGTTCCATCAGGTTGGATGGTGAACGTTGGTGGACAGCAATTTTCAGGTCTCTCCAAAGATGCTCAATTGGGTTTAGGATATGGCTCTGGCTGAGTCAGTCAAGAATGGACATGGGGTTGTTCTGAAGCCATTCTTTTGTTATTTTAGCCTTGTGCTTAGGGTCATTGTCTTGTTGGAAGGTGAACCTTCTGCCAAGTCTGAGGTCCAGAGCACACTGAAGAGGTTTTCATCCAGGATATCTCTGTACTTGGCCCATTCATGTTTCCTTCAATTGCAACCAGTCATCCTGCCCCTGCAGCTGAAAAACACCCCCATAGCATGTTGCCTCCACCACCATGTTTGACTGTTGGGATTGTATTGGGCAGGTGATGAGAAGTGCCTGGTTTTCTCCACACATACCACTTAGAATTATCACAAAAATCTCTGTCTTCATCTCATCAGACCAGAGAATCTTATTTCTCATAGTCTGGGAGTCCTTCATGTGTTTTTTTACCAAACTCTATGCAGACTGTCATGTGTCTTGCACTGAGGAGAGGCTTTCGTCGGGCCACGCTTCCATAAAGGCCCGACTGGTGGAGGGCTGCATTCATAGTTCATAGTAATTCATAGACTTCGTGGAACTTTCTCCCATCTCCCTACTGCATATCTGGAGCTCAGCCCCAGTGATTTTGGGGTTCTTCTTTACCTCTCTCACCAACACTCTTCTCCTACGATTGCTCAGTTTGGCTGGACAGCTAGCTCTAGGAAGACTTCTGCTGGTCCCAAACTTCTTCCATTTAAGGATGATCAGGCCACTGTGCTCTTAGGAACCTTGAGTACTTCAGAAATTATTTTGTAACCTTGGCCAGATCTGTGCCTTGCCACAATTCTGTATCTGAGCTCCTTGGGCAGTTACTTTGACCTCATTATTCTCATTTGGTCTAACATGCACTGTGAGTTGTGAGGTCTTATGCAGACAGGTGTGTGCCTTTCCAAAATAAGTCCTATCAGTTTAATTAAACATAGCTGGACTCCAATGAAGGAGAAGAACCATCTCAAGGAGGATCACAAGGAAATGGATAGCATGTGACTTAAATATTAGAGTCTGAGCAAAGGGTTTGAATACTTATAACCATGTTACATTTCAGTTTGCATATTTTGCAAAGATTTCTACATTTCATTTTTTTTCAGTTAAAATGGGGTGCAGAGTGTACAATTAATGAGAAAAAATGAACTTTTTTGAATTTACAAAATGGTTGCTATGAAACAAAGAGTGAAAAATTTAAAGGGGACTGAATACTTTTCGTACCCACTGTATTTGCTGAAAATAGCTGTACACGAGAAAAGCAATAATGGCAAAATTTAGAAGGTATGACACTGTTTGACATTAGACACTGATGAATGAATGGAACAGTTGAAAAAAAACACACTTGTCCATCAAAATTCAACCAAAGGATGAGAAAGGGTAAAAGGAAGAGGTGTAGGTACAACAATAATGTTGATCCAGTGTGCCCTAAAGAGCATGTTTTTCCCTCCTGAACCCTGTTAAAGAGTGACCGGATCAACTTCAGAACAAGAATTTTACAAACATACATACATATTTATTTATTTATTTAAATCTTATACACATGGATGCAATTCTCTCATCCAAAGGAAAGATTCAACATAACGATTTCATGATAATAAATCTTTATTAAATGTCTTAAAAATTACAAAAATAAAATATTTATAGTTCAGAGCATTCCCTCCGGGGGGAGTCACAAGAAAACACAACCAGGCTAATCAGATTAACAGTATAGTATGCTTTGCACCATCACTATATTATACCTATATTCAATGAAGTGGACTCAATATGTTGCCAACAGTCCTGACCCACATACATTGAACTAAAAACAAAGCAACTGCTGAAGTTCCTACTAGGATGGTTATAAACACAACTATCAGCTGACCATTCACCAGATTGACACCTGTTTCTAGTAAATGACTCACATCCCTATATGTGTATTGTAATTCACTTCAACACTGCAACTTAATACACATCAATAGTCTCCTATCAATGCTATTAGAAATAAGTGGAAGTTGCCTTCCTATAATCATAAGATGTGCTTCATACCTTAATCACTAAGTTGCCCGTGTGTGCTCGTGCTCCCTCCTCCCCTACAGCCGTTTCGCTTCCGCTTCTTCCGGGGGGTGTACGCTGTATGCATGGAGAACAGAGCGAGAAGAATATTGTCAGAGTTGACAACCAAAATTGTTGAAAAATATAAGCAATCTCAAGGTTACAAGTCTATCTCCAGAGATCTTGGTGTTCCTCTGTCCAAAGACCTACTGATATGGAATTTAGATTGTGAGTCCCAATGGGGACAGTGTTGCTGATGTATGTAAAGTTCTGGGGAATTAATGGTGCTATATGAGCAAATATTATTATTATAATTTGTCCACTTTTCACGACATAATCAAGAAGTTTACAACTCATGGTACTGTAGCTAATCATCCTGTATGTGGACAGCAGAGACAAATTGATGAAAGGTTGCAACGCAGCATAGTCTGGATGTTGGTTAAGCAGCCCAAATCAAGGTATGAAGAAATTCAAGCTGTCCTGCAGTCTCAGTTTGCATCACTGTTAGAGCAAACTATCAGTCGACATTTGAATCAAATGAAATGCTATGGCAAGAGACCCAGGAGGATCTCCCTGCCGATACAGAGACATAAAAATGCTAGACTATAATAGGCCAAAATGTACCAGAGTAAGGGTGCTTTCACATTACGATTTTTTGGGATCCATGGCTGTCCGTTGTGAAACGGACAGCCACGGATCCGATTTGGCCCCCATGTTAGCCGATTTTTGTCAGATCCATTTTGGTCCCATTTTTTGCTGTACCCAAAATCGGAGACTGCTCCGATTTTGGGCACAGCAGATCAGATCAGATCAGGATGAACCTGACAGCCCTGGATCGGATAAGCACACAGAACTGGAGGGCACGCAGCTGCCGCCACTGATGAATCAGGACCGCGGCTGGCAGGGAGCTAGCCACGGTCCTGAAACAACTGTGGCATGCAGCCGCAGGTGTCCGGTTCCCGGATCCTCCCGGGCCGGTGCAATCTGGCACCATAGGCTCCCATGATGGGGAGTGCCGGGAGGATCTGGGGCAATCTGGGGCAATCCGGGAATTGCCAATTAGAGGAGATATTCTCCTCTTGGACACAAAAACGCTGCAAGCAGCGTTTTTGTGTCCGTGAGAGAATACTGAATTCTCTCATATTGTCCCGGACAGATAGAAACCGGATGGCAGAGAGCTGCCATCCGGCTTCTACCCGGCCCCATAGGCTACTATGGGGCCAAGAACTGGTCCGGGGCTGTCTGGTTTACACGGACAGCCTCGGATCGGAACCATCCTGCAATGTGAAACCGGCCTAAGTCCTTTTAAACACCTGTGGAAAGAGATCATAAAATTGCTGTTGGGGAAGGCACTTTCAAATACGAGAGACCTGGAGTAGTTTGCAAAAGCAGAGTGTTTCAAGCTTTCAGTTGAGAGGTGTAAGAAGCCTGATCATGGTTAGGAAGTGATTGATTGCAGTTATTTATTCTAAAGGGTGTGCATACAAATGTTAAGTTGGGGTTGCAACTATTTTTTCCAACACATTTTTAGACTTTTGCCTTTTTTCTCAGTTTTTTTTTGTGTTGTTCCAATGCCCACAAAGGAAATAATCATGTATACCCAAGTGTGTGTAACTAAAATAATTTCCTGGGAGAAATACTTACTTTTCTGGAATATTTCAAGGGTGCCAACACTTACATCCATAACTATGTATCTCTTGTGGGTGCTAGTGTTATTCTAGTGATTTATTTGATTTGTACGCATGTTAGTGGTAACCTTTAGCTAATAAAATTGCTCAAAGTTTATGTCTGAAGCCCATCATTCCTTCTACTCATTTTCAGATTCCTTGATATACATTTACACTTTTTTATCCAAATTTCAGATTTTTCTTCTGTGAGAATGTTTCTCCGATATGCTGGATTTGAGGTCTATTTGTATCCAGCGTACTGCTGCCTTCGATATTATGAACTTATTTGATCTTCATCTGCTTTCTTCTTTTTATGTAGACTGTTTTCTCTGCCCTCCTTGAGATACTTTCTTCTCTGTCAAAGCTATGGAGATCTGTGTACAACTACTTTGCCATTACTGCTGCAATCTCTAAAGGCCACTTCACTCGCTAGGATATTGTTAATGATATCCTTGAAACATCACGGATTTGTGACCGTTCCAACGATATCATTAGTGCATCGTTGCGTGTAAACGAATGATGTAGGATGAAAAAATCATTGGAACGGTCATCAAAAAAATGAAATCCTGACCTCAAATCTATTGTTTGTCGTCCAATTAACGCTGCTTGAAGAAGCTACATCGTTCAGTGTGACACCTTTTTGAACGATGACATTCAAAAATCTCCTATTCCTGCCGCTTTAAAAGATCGTTCAGTCCTTGCTCTCCTATTTAACTGGTGCATTGCAGAATGGGAAAGCGTTAACAATATCATGTGTGTGACAACGCACTAACGATGTCGGAACGATCACTGTCACTGTGATCGTTCTAAGGATATTGTTGACGATATCCTAGCGTGTGAAGCGGCCTTAAGGGTTCAAACACATCTTATTCAATGTCAGTGCTAATCTGTAATTTTTTTCTCGGCTGTATTTGACCTCAGGATAAAAATCTCAGCATACTATCTAAAAACAGCCGAGACTCGCTAATGCTAGTCAATGGGTTGAGAAGAAAAATGGACAGCATATGGACCATCCGTATACTGCTCAATTTTTATGGATACATTACCATTCTGTAGTATAGAACATTGTAAGTGGCCCTGTAAATGATTATAGAATAATAGCTACTTAGGAAAAATATGCACTGCATATGGATAGGATACTCATGTCATACTAATACTAGGTGAGAAAAAAAAATTGCACACTTGCATAGCACTTGTAAGACATATAGAATACCAAATGGATTTAACTTCTTCAATACATATGTGAGTGAACCCTAAATGTACCTTTACACGCAGCAACTGCAGTGTAGCAACTGTAAGGCAATCGGGATTTCTGTCACGGTTGCCTTGAAATTGCTACGAAGTTGCGGCGTGTAATTGGGGAACCCAGTGGTGATTTTCGAAGTTGCTCCCAGTTGCGGTTTCAGAGCATTGTTCTAAAACCAGAGGCAACCCAGAAGGTGAATTGCCCTGGTTTTGGCGTGTGAACGGGAGATAGGGATGGTATCTGCGTCGTCTAGTGATTTCCCAGAGGAGTAGCACTGCATGCTGGATACCGCTCCCCATCAGTGATGATTGGTGGGAGCTACTGTGTTACCATTGGCTGTCCCTTCATAGGGCGCCATATTTAAAGAACTGTCCAAACACACTACACAATTGGAATGGCGTCATGTATTAGCCAGCCTTTCTGCGCAGGCTGGCCAATCATGACGCTATTGCGTTGTCTATTCAGCGTGTTTGGGGCGCGGAATACACCAGTCTGTAACGCCTATGTGTTCGAGCCGCTGCACAGGTACGCCCACATTCCCTTAGTGATTGCGGCGTGTGAAGCGGCGACGGGATTCAACTGGATGTTTTCCGCAGGATTAGTTTCAACTTCTGGGGAACCACATTCCCTTAGGTTGACGACACAATTGCGGCGTGTACATGCGGCATCGGCGATCGGTATCAACCGTCAAAAACGTGCACGCGCACGTTCGGTTGCTACCGATCACCGGTGATAGTTGCGGTGTGTAAAGGTACCTTAACACTGTGAGAAGGGAGTGGAAGGGGAGAGCACAGAGAGCTGTCAGAACAAGAAGCAGGAATTCTAGTGGATTTGTAATATTTTTCAAAAGCACTCAGCTAAATAAAATACTTCCAGAAACTATAGAAGCTAAATAGTAGATTTCTTTTTGAAAGTAGACTATTTAAAAAGTTTCTGAACTTTGCAAAAATTATTATGTAAAGGTACACATAGTTTTTAATAAATCATCAAAAATGTACAGAAGAATGGTCTAAAATTCCAGCAGAACATTGTAAGAAACTCATTGATGGTTACTGGAAGGGGTTGATCGCAGTTATTTTGGCTAAAGGTTGTGCAACCAAGTATTAGGCTGAGGGTGCCAATACTTTTGTCTGGCCCATTTTTGGAGTTTTGTGTGAAATGATCAATGTTTTGCTTTTTGCTTCATTCTCTTTTGTGTTTTTTCATTGAAGACAAATTAAATGAAGATAATAATACCAAAGAATTTGTGATTGCAATCATTTTCAGGAAGAAACTGAGTATTATCTGACAGAATTGCAGGGGTGTGAATACTTTTGGCCACAACTGTACAACACTTCCATCCAATAAATAAACATCGGTAGAGAGCTATAGCCTTTACAATATTGTTAATATAGGGACAAAATCACAAAGCTGCAGTATTTTTGAAACACAGCTACAAGTGTCCTATTTATGGTACACCAATACTCATATTTTTACTCATACACTCGTTTTTGTTAACATTCTGATAGTGTCAACTTGATGATAGTAAGTAGGATGATAGTAAGAGTTTATCTTTGTTTATTTTTGTAGGGAGCATAGCTCCCTAGCTATCATGGGGCCCAATTGGGCACAAACAGGGACAGCCACTGCTGAGCAGGGACACCATTTGATCCCTTTTTTGTGTCAGGCAGGTCTTACTATTAGGGTTGGAATAGATTTTTAACAGGGCTATTAGTATCCTTTTCTATCACAGCGTTTTTTTTTACTATACTTGGGTACTTTTGATATACATATGTGGCGCTTCTCTGGCTAGGCGCCTCAGAGAGGTATTGCACTCTGACAACAAATGTGGTATCTCTGTAAGTTGTTGGTTTAGGGTTTAACCTGTGGAGTCTCATGTTACACACAACACACAGGACTAGACCACCTTAGAATAGGGGGGACTGGTTATTTAGTAGGTTCCAAAAGGGGGTGGAGCTTAGGCTAGAGTGGGAAAACCAGGAAGTTAGGAGAGTTTTACCTCAGACAGTGCTGGGAAGGCAGTCAGGAAGGACGTGCCTGACAGTGCTCTGACAGGAGGGATACTCATCTTTAAGTGGTGACCCTGGACAAAAGGAAATGGGCCAGGACTGGTTGGAGATGGCTGGTCACGTTTGGGGAACACCGGCAGCACGGGAAGCCGAGGCGGTCAGTAGTTTACCTCTGGCCGCAAGCCAACGAGCTGCGGGCCCATAGTAATTGGGTTGCCGTTGGCGCCACAAAGGCACCTCACCTCTCAGGACTGAAAACCGGTTCAGGACACTAGAGGTAACGGGCCGAATTCCGGTGATGGGAGAGAGAGTGCGTTCCAGCTGCTCCCGTCCGTACCGGTAAGGAATCAACCTTACCTACTAGCTACAGATCGTAGGACTGGCGGGAGAGCTCTGCGAGGGTGGTAAAGACAGAGAAGAGTAAAGTAGACCCCGAAAGACTAAGAGGGAACATCTGGAGACTCCATAAGGGGGACCTTGAATCGGCAACAGACACCCCGTAAACCAGATTGTACCATGTATCGTTTAACATCTGCCGGTACCCAGTAAAGTGGAGTTAGAATTGAATTGGAGGGCTTCAACACCATCAGCAGCATCTCATCGGAGGGGTAAGAGCAACAACAACAACTCCCCTCATCCCATCATCATCCTCTCTCACCGCTGCCCTGAGGTAAAAGCTCCACCAGTGGGGAGCTGGACCACACTCTGCTGCACCCATCATTACCTCAGCGGCTGACTTGCAGCGCCGGTACCTATATTACCGGGAAATACAGGTGGCGTCACGTTCCCTTGTAAATATCCCCTCCCCACCATCTAACAAATGATAAACAGGGCACGGAACCGGGAACCCAACCACCCGTGATCCCCCATCCAAGAAGCCATCAGTCTCGGCGTCCGAGTACTCCTTGCCCTGGGCTCATCACATATATGTATATAAATAAAAAAAATTGAACAGTAGTACCAAAATTATACAGTTGGTGCAAAACCTATTCAGCAGTGTCCAAACAACCAAAATAATATATACTAGATGGTGGCCCGATTCTAACGTATCGGGTATTCTAAAATATGTATGTAGTTGATATACTGTGACTGACAGAACTTGTTCAGTCAACATAAGTGAACTGCACCGCTCCTCCTGTCACCGCTCCACCGTCTCTCCTCCTGTCCCCACTCCTCCTGTTACCGCTCCTCCTGTCCCCGCTCCTCGGTCTCACCTCCTGTCCCTGTTCCTTCTGTCACCGCTCTTCCTGTCACCATTACGCCTGTCCCCGCTCTTCCTGTCACCACTCCTCCGTCTCTCCTCCTGTCACCGCTCCTCCGTGTCTCCTCCTGTCATCGCTACTCCTGTCACAGCTCCTCTTGTCCCCGCTTCTCCATCTCTCCTCCTGTCACCACTCCTCCTGTCCCAACTCTTCTTTTTCTCCTCCTGGCGCCGCTCCTTCTGTCCCCACTCCACCATCTCTCTTCCTGTCCCTGCTATTCCTGTTCCCGCTCCTCCGTCTATCTTCCTGTCACCGCTCCTCATGTCACCGCTCCTCATGTCACCGCTCCTCCGTCTTTCCTCCTGTCACCACTCCTCCTGTCCCCGCTCCTCCAGTTCCCGCTCCTCCATCTCTCCTCCTGTCACCACTCTTCTGTCACCGCTTCTGTCCCCACACCACAGTTTCTCCTCCTGTCCCCGCTCCTCCATCTCTCTTCCTGTCTCTGCTCCTCATGTCACCTCTCCTCCGTATCTCCTCCAGTCACCGCTCCTCCATCTCTCCTCCTGTCCCGGCTCCTCTGTCTCTCCTCCTGTCCCCGATCCTCTTGTTCCCGCTCCTCCATCTCTCCTCCTGTCCCCGCTTCTCTTGTCCCTGCTCCTCCGTCTCTCCTCCTGCCTCGGGCTCCTCTTGCCTCATGCTCCTCCTCCCCCGTGTTCCTCCTGCCCCTTGCTCCTCCTGTCCTCACTCCTCCATCTCTCCTCCTGCCCCATGCTCCTCCTGCCTCCTGCTCCTCCTGCCCCGCGTTCTTCCTCCCTCACGTACTTCCTGCCCCCCGCACCTGCTGTCCTCGCTCCTCCGTCTCTCCTCCTGCCCCGCTCTCCTCCTGCCCCGCGCTCCTACTGCCCCCCGCTCCTCCTGTCACCGCTCCTCTGTCTCTCCACCTGTCATCGCTTCTACTGTCCCCGCTCCTCTGTCTCTCTTCCTTTCACCGCCCCTCCTCCATCCCTTCTCCTGCCCCCCGCTCCTCCTATCCACGCTCCTCCGTCTCATCTCCTGCCTCGCGCTCCTCCTGCCTCATGCTCATCCTGCCTCACGCTCCTCCTCTCCCGCATTCCTCCTGCCCCCCGCTCCTCCTGTCACCACTCCTCTGTCTCTCCTCGGGTCAGCACTCCTCCTGCCCCCTCCGCTCCCCCTGCCCCCTCCACTCCTCCTGCCTCTCCTGCCCCCTCTGCTCCTCCTGCCCCTCCTGCCCCTTCTGCTCTTCCTGCCCCCTCCGTTCCTCCTGCCCCCTCTGTTCCTCCTGCCCCCTCCGCTCCTCCTGCCCTCTCCACTCTTCCTGCCCCCTCCACTCCTCCTGCCTGTCCTGCCCCCTCCGCTCCTCCTGCCCACTCTGCTCCTCCTACCCCTCCTGCCCCCTCCGCTCCTCCTGCCCTCTCTGCTCCTCCTGCCAGTCCTGCCCCCTCCGCTCCTCCTGCCCCTCCTGCCCCCTCCGCTCCTCCTGCTCCTCCTGCCCCCTCCGCTCCTCCTGCCCCCTCCGCTCCTTCTGCCCCTCCTGCCCCCTCTGCTCTTCCTGCCCCCTCCGCTCCTCCGGCCACTTCGCTTCTGCTGCCCCTCCGGCCCTTTTTGCTCTTCCTGCCCCCTCCGCCACTCCTGCCCCCTCCTCTCCTCCTGCCCCTCCTGCCCCCTCTGTTCCTCCTGCCCCCTCCGCTCCTCCTGCCCTCTCCACTCTTCCTGCCCCCTCCACTCCTCCTGCCTGTCCTGCCCCCTCCGCTCCTCCTGCCCACTCTGCTCCTCCTGCCCCTCCTTCCCTTTCTGCTCCTCCTGCCCCCTCTGCTCCTCCTGCCAGTCCTGCCCCCTCCGCTCCTCCTGCCCCTCCTGCCCCCTCCGCTCCTCCTGCCCCCTCCGCTCCTCCTGCCCCCTCCGCTCCTTCTGCCCCTCCTGCCCCCTCTGCTCTTCCTGCCCCTCCGCTCCTCTGGCCCCTTCGCTTCTGCTGCCCCTCCGGCCCCTTTTGCTCTTCCTGCCCCCTCCGCCCTCCTGCCCCTCCTGCCCCCTCTGTTCCTCCCTGCCCCTCCTGGCCCCTCCGCTACTCCTGTCCCCTCCACTCCTCCTGCCTCTCCTGCCCCCTCTGCTCCTCCTGCTCCCTCCGCTCCTCCTGCCCCTCCTGCCCCCGTCGCTCCTCCTGCCACCTCCGCTCCTCCTGCCCCCTCCGCTCCTCCTGCTCCTCCTGCTCCTCCTGCCCCCTCCGCTCCTCCTGCTCCTCCTGACCCCTCTGCTCCTCCTGCCCCCTCTGATCCTCCTGCCCCCCTCTGATCCTCTTGCCCCCTTTGCTCCTCCTGCCCCCCTCCACTCCTCCTGCCCCCTCCACTCCTCCTGCCCCTCCTGCCCTCTCCGCTCCTCCTTCCCCTCCTTCCCCCTCCACTCCTACTGCCCTCTTCTCTGCTCCTGCCCCTCCGCTCCTCCTGCCCCTCCTGCCCCCACCACTCCTCATGCCCCTCCTGCCCCCTCCACTCCTCCTGCCCCCTCCATTCCTCC
Source organism: Allobates femoralis (assembly GCA_033576535.1). Taxonomy (NCBI): domain Eukaryota; kingdom Metazoa; phylum Chordata; class Amphibia; order Anura; family Aromobatidae; genus Allobates; species Allobates femoralis. The sequence continues at coordinate 328,109,370 of JARQOC010000004.1, read as the reverse complement.
TACCCGCTCCACTCCTCCTGCCCCTCCTGCCCCCCTCCACCCCTCCTTCCCCTCCTCCGCTCCTCCTGCCCCTCCTGCCCCCTCCACTCCTCCTGCTCCCTCCGCTCCTCCTGCCCCTCCTGCCTCCTCCTGCTCTCTCTGCCTCCTCTGTCTCTCCTCCATTCACTGCCCCTTTCTCCATCCCTACTCCTGCCCCCCCACTCCTCCTGTCCCCACTCCTCCTCCGTCTCTCCTCCTGCCTCGTGCTCCTCCTGCCCCCACTCCTCATCCCCCGCATTGCTCCTGTCACCACTCCTCAGTCTCTCCTCCTGTCAGCGCTCCTCCTGTCCCCACTCCTCCGTCTCTCCTCCTTTCACTGCCCCTCCTCCGTCCCTTCTCCTGCCCCCGCTCCTCCTGTCCCCTCTCCTCCGTCTCTTCTCCTGCCTCTCACTCCTCCTGCCTCATGCTCCTCCTTCCCCTGGCTCCTCCTCCCCCGCATTCCTGCCCCTCCGCTCCTCCTGCCCCCTCTACTCCTACCCCCTCCGCTCCTCCTGCCCCTCCAGCTCCCTCCGCTTCTCCCACCCCCTCTGCTCCTACTGCCCCCTCCGCTCTTCCTGCCCCTCTGCTTCTCCTGCCCCTCCTGCTCTCTCTGCTCCTCTTGCCCCCTCCGCTCCTGCTGCTCCCTCCGCTCCTCCTGCCCCCTCTGCTCCTCCTGTCCCTCCTGCCCCCTCCACTCCTCCTGTCCCCTCCGCTCCTCCTGCTCCTCCTGCCCCCTCCGCTCCTCCTGCCCCCTCCGCTCCTCCGGCCCCTTCGCTTCTGCTGCCCCTCCGGCCCCTTTTGCTCTTCCTGCCCTTTCCGCTCCTCTTGCCCCCTCCACTCCTCCTGCCCCTCCTGCCCCCTCTGCTCCTCCTGCCCCTCCTGCCCCCTCCACTCCTCCTGCCCCCTCCACTCCTCCTGCCTCTCCTGCCCCCTCTGCTCCTCCTGCTCTCTCCACTCCTCCTGCCCCTCCTGCCCCCTTTGCTCCTCCTGCCCCCTTCGCTCCTCCTGCCCCCTCCGCTCCTCCTTCTCCTCCTGCCCCCTCCGCTCCTCCTGCTCCTCCTGCCCCCTCTGCTCCTGCTGCCCCCTCTGATCCTCTTGCCCCCTTTGCTCCTTCTGCCCCCTCCACTCCTCCTGCCCCCTCCGCTCCTCCTGCCCCTCCTGCCCTCTCCGCTCCTCCTGCCCCTCCTTCCCCCTCCAGTCCTACTGCCCTCTTCGCTCCTCCTGCCCCTCCTGCCCCCACCACTCCTCATGCCCCTTCTGCCCCCTCCACTCCTCCTGCCCCCTCCACTCCTCCTACCGCTCCACTCCTCCTGCCCCTCCTGCCCCCTCCACTCCTCCTGCCCCCTCTGCTCCTCCTGCCTCTCCTGCCTCCTCCGCTCTCTCTGCCTTCTGTCTCTCCTCCATTCACTGCCCCTCCTCCATCCCTACTCCTGCCCCCCACTCCTCCTGTCCCCACTCCTCCGTCTTTCCTCCTGCCTCACGCTCCTCCTGCCTCGCGCTCCTCCTGCCCCCCACTCCTCATCCCCCGCATTGCTCCTGTCACAACTCCTCAGTCTCTCCTCCTGTCAGCACTGCTCCTGTCCCCACTCCTCCGTCTCTCCTCCTTTCACTGCCCCTCCTCCGTCCCTTCTCATGCCCCTGCTCCTCCTGTCCCCGCTCCTCCGTCTCTTCTCCTGCCTCTCACTCCTCCTGCCTCATGCTCCTCCTTCTCCTGGCTCCTCCTCCCCCTCCGCTCCTCCTGCCCCCTCTACTCATACCCCCTACGCTCCTCCTGCCCCTCCTGCTCCCTCCGCTTCTCCCGCCCCCTCTGCTCCTACTGCCCTCTCCGCTCTTCCTGCCCCTCTGCTTCTCCTGCCCCTCCTGCCCTCTCTGCTCCTCCTGCCCCCTCCGCTCCTGCTGCTCCCTCCGCTCCTCCTGCCCCCTCCGCTCCTCCTGTCCCTCCTGCCCCCTCCACTCCTCCTGCCCCCTCCGCTCCTCCTGCTCCTCCTGCCCCCTCCGCTCCTCCGGCCCCTTCGCTTCTGCTGCCCCTCCGGCCCCTTTTGCTCTTCCTGCCCCCTCCGCTCCTCTTGCCCCCACCACTCCTCCTGCCCCTCCTGCCCCCTCTGCTCCTCCTGCCCCTCCTGCCCCCTCCGCTCCTCCTGCCCCCTCCACTCCTCCTGCCTCTCCTGCCCCCTCTGCTCCTCCTGCTCTCTCCACTCCTCCTGCCCCTCCTGCCCCCTTTGCTCCTCCTGCCCCCTTCGCTCCTCCTGCCCCCTCCGCTCCTCCTTCTCCTCCTGCCCCCTCCGCTCCTCCTGCTCCTCCTGCCCCCTCTGCTCCTGCTGCCCCCTCTGATCCTCTTGCCCCCTTTGCTCCTTCTGCCCCCTCCACTCCTCCTGCCCCCTCCGCTCCTCCTGCCCCTCCTGCCCTCTCCGCTCCTCCTGCCCCTCCTTCCCCCTCCAGTCCTACTGCCCTCTTTGCTCCTCCTGCCCCTCCTGCCCCCACCACTCCTCATGCCCCTTCTGCCCCCTCCACTCCTCCTGCCCCCTCCACTCCTCCTACTGCTCCACTCCTCCTGCCCCTCCTGCCCCCTCCACTCCTCCTGCCCCCTCCGCTCCTCCTGCCTCTCCTGCCTCCTCCCCTCTCTCTGCCTTCTCTGTCTCTCCTCCATTCACTGCCCCTCCTCCATCCCTACTCCTGCCCCCCACTCCTCCTGTCCCCACTCCTCCGTCTCTCCTCCTGCCTCACGCTCCTCCTGCCTCGCGCTCCTCCTGCCCCCCACTCCTCATCCCCCGCATTGCTCCTGTCACAACTCCTCAGTCTCTCCTCCTGTCAGCACTGCTCCTGTCCCCACTCCTCCGTCTCTCCTCCTTTCACTGCCCCTCCTCCGTCCCTTCCCATGCCCCTGCTCCTCCTGTCCCCGCTCCTCCGTCTCTTCTCCTGCCTCTCACTCCTCCTGCCTCATGCTCCTCCTTCTCCTGGCTCCTCCTCCCCCTCCGCTCCTCCTGCCCCCTCTACTCATACCCCCTACGCTCCTCCTGCCCCTCCTGCTCCCTCCGCTTCTCCCGCCCCCTCTGCTCCTACTGCCCTCTCCGCTCCTCCTGCCCCTCTGCTCCTCCTGCCCCTCCTGCCCTCTCTGCTCCTCCTGCCCCTCCTGCCCTCTCTGCTCCTCCTGCCCCCTCAGCTCCTGCTGCTCCCTCCGCTCCTCCTGCCACCTCCGCTCCTCCTGTCCCTCCTGCCCCCTCCACTCCTCCTGCCCCCTCAGCTGCTCCTGCCCCCTCCACCCCTCCTGCCCCTCCTGCCCCCCCCCCCCGCTCCTCCACGGTAATAGTAAAAATAAAAAAATCCTCAGTGAGGATACTCACCCGTCCGCCGGCTCGCTCCACCTGCAATGCATCTTGTAGCTCCCAGGGCAGGACCTGATTGGTTTCCCAGGCAAGGACAGGTCCTCAAGCCCTGTAGGAGCTAGAAGACGGAGGTGGAGCGAGCCGACAGATGGCACTGAGGATTTTTTTATTTTTACTTTTACTGTGGAGGAGTGGGGGGCAAGGAGGAGCAGGAGGCCACGGGGATCAGGGGAGTGGGGGTGCCGCGGGGAGCGGGGGGCCTCAGGGAGTGCGGGCAGGAGGAGCCACTGGCCATACTGGCCACTGCCGTCTGCGGCGCGCGATTTCGGTCTCAGACGGAAGTGGCCATTAGATAATTATATATTTTATATATATATATATATATAATTATATTATTATTATATATGTATATATTATATATATACATACAGTTAGGGCCAGAAATATTTGGACAGTGACACAATTTTCGCGAGTTGGGCTCTGCATGCCACCACATTGGATTTGAAATGAAACCTCTACAACAAAAATTCAAGTGCAGATTGTAACGTTTAATTTGAAGGGTTGAACAAAAATATCTGATAGAAAATGTAGGAATTGTACACATTTCTTTACAAACACTCCACATTTTAAGAGGTCAAAAGTAATTGGACAAATAAACATAACCCAAACAAAATATTTTTATTTTCAATATTTTGTTGCGAATCCTTTGGAGGCAATCACTGCCTTAAGTCTGGAACCCATGGACATCACCAAACGCTGGGTTTCCTCCTTCTTAATGCTTTGCCAGGCCTTTACAGCCGCAGCCTTCAGGTCTTGCTTGTTTGTGGGTCTTTCCGCCTTAAGTCTGGATTTCAGCAAGTGAAATGCATGCTCAATTGGGTTAAGATCTGGTGATTGACTTGGCCATTGCAGAATGTTCCACTTTTTTGCACTCATGAACTCCTGGGTAGCTTTGGCTGTATGCTTGGGGCCATTGTCCATCTGTACTATGAAGCGCCGTCCAATCAACTTTGCAGCATTTGGCTGAATCTGGGCTGAAAGTATATCCCGGTACACTTCAGAATTCATCCGGCTACTCTTGTCTGCTGTTATGTCATCAATAAACACAAGTCACCCAGTGCCATTGAAAGTCATGCATGCCCATGCCATCATGTTGCCTCCACCATGTTTTACAGAGGATGTGGTGTGCCTTGGATCATGTGCCGTTCCCTATCTTCTCCAAACTTTTTTCTTCCCATCATTCTGGTACAGGTTGATCTTTGTCTCATCTGTCCATAGAATACTTTTCCAGAACAGAGCTGGCTTCTTGAGGTGTTTTTCAGCAAATTTAACTCTGGCCTGTCTATTTTTGGAATTGATGAATGGTTTGCATCTAGATGTGAACCCTTTGTATTTACTGTCATGGAGTCTTCTCTTTACTGTTGACTTAGAGACAGATACACCTACTTCACTGAGAGTGTTCTGGACTTCAGTTGATGTTGTGAACGGGCTCTTCTTCACCAAATAAAGTATGCGGCGATCATCCACCACTGTTGTCATCCGTGGATGCCCAGGCCTTTTAGAGTTCCCAAGCTCACCAGTCAATTCCTTTTTTCTCAGAATGTACCCAACTGTTGATTTTGCTACTCCAAGCATGTCTGCTATCTCTCTGATGGATTTTTTCTTTTTTTTCAGCTTCAGGATGTTCTGCTTCACCTCAATTGAGAGTTCCTTTGACCGCATGTTGTCTGGTCACAGCAACAGCTTCCAAATGCAAAACCACACACCTGGAATCCACCCCTGACCTTTTAACTACTTCATTGATTACAGGTTAACGAGGGAGACGCCTTCAGAGTTAATTGCAGCCCTTAGGGTCCCTTGTCCAATTACTTTTGGTCCCTTGAAAAAGAGGAGGCTATGCATTACAGAGCTATGATTCCTAAACCCTTTCTCCGATTTGGATGTGGAAACTCTCATATTGCAGCTGGGAGTGTGCACTTTCAGCCCATATTATATATATAATTGTATTTCTGAACATGTTTTTGTAAACAGCTAAAATAACAAAACTTGTGTCACTGTCCAAATATTTCTGGCCCTAACTGTATATATCAATCCTATGATGTTTTCTACAAGCTGATTGATAAATTACTTTTTTGGTACACAATCGCACCATGTTTTTCTTGGTGATTACTATAAGTGAAGCAATTATACAAATCATGAATAGATTTTTCTTAATTTAAATACCAGTAAGCAAATAATTCAAAATCTCGAAGAAAAATGTGGCTTACTATTACCATTTCAGAAACCTGTAACATTTATATTTTCTCTCAGTAGAACTGTGAAAGGGCTTGTCTTTTATGTCAGGAACTGGTGGTTATATTGTTGTGCATATTGAAGGGGAACTCCAGTGAGAGAAAATGTTTTAGTACAGTTTCTGCCCTGCTACATGATGAAGCAGAGCTGTACACTGCAGTTTTAGGATATATAGATTTCTTATAAATTGATGAAATCATACCTGCTCCTCTGCTTTGGCCCCACACCTCCTGGAACCTAGAACCTTCAGCCTGGCAGCTTCATGTAAGAGCAAAGAACAGGAGGTGTGTCAGGATCAGCCTACACTCCAGTGAGGAGTAATGATCATGATCCATTAAAAGTTGAAGGGATAGGAAGATGCCATGTTCCTATGGGGAAGGGGAGATCATGCTGAGTTGAATCAATCAATGAAAAGATTTGCCTCTGCTTCAATCCTCACAATAACAATACACATTATGCATCATCATACAGCAGAGGATCACAGCATGTATTGTATCTGCTTGGTGACATGATTGCTATTTGAAGCCTAGACCCCCTGTCAAATAGAATGGTATATCAGGGGCTGGATTGTATGTGTGAGCATGGGGTCGGCAGCCATGCCCCCTACCATGCCCCCTTCCTATATAGAAATGTGAGGGGCATGAATGTAGGCTGATCGTTAAGCTCCCAGCATCCACGCCCCTGACACATCTCCTCTTCTCACCAGCAGCATGAAGCTGACATGCAAAAGATTTAGGTTCCATGAGGCGGGGGCCAGAGCAAAGAAGGTATGATTTTATTGAATTATAAGCGATCTATAGATCCTAGAACTGCAGAGTACAGCTCTGCTTCATCATGTAGCAGGGCAGGAACTGTACTAAAAAAAATTCTCTCACTGGAGTTCCCCTTTAAGGAATGTGTGCTGTCTTGATCCTTCTTAGTAAATTTCGTAGTGTTTTTTTTTTCTTTATTTTCAATGGGAAATAAGCAGAATGATTCAAATTTTTAGATACTTTTTATAATTTATAAACATTTTCATACATTTTTTGCATTATTGTTTTAGATTTCTTATGAGACTTGAACTTGTGATCATCTGATTGCTTATATTATATACTGCAACAAAACAGTATTGCAGTATATATTGAAAATGGTATTCTCTGATGGCTAAGCTTTACAGGAGTACCAAGATTTAGCCAGGTCACAAACTCATCAGTCTAAGGGCCACGTCACACACAGAGATATCTGTGCAGATATTGTTCGCAGATCTCTGGTTGCAGTGAAATCATGGACACATTGTTATATTTATACACAGCCACAAAATGGAACAATGTGTCCATGATTTCACTGCAACCAGAGATCTGCGAACAATATCTGCACAGATATCTGTGTGTGTGACGTGGCCCTAAGAAATATAATGGCATTTCTGAGAAATGGTGTAGTGTTCAAGTAGGTTCCTAAGCCAGTCTATTTTGAAGAAAACACTTGACACTCAATATTGCTGCAAAGAAGCTTATGTGCATTTATTTGGTGATTTGAAATGATAAATAATAAATCACAAACATTTCAGTCCACTTGGCACCTTCATCAGTGTGCATTAAGTTATTAAGCTGTGGCTTACAAGAACCATTTGATATGCTTCATATGCCCATAGAATCTACCAATGCTGGTGCAGTCAAAGTAATTGAGTAGAGAGCGCGCAATATGCCACCTGCTGAGGCTTTAGTTTAAAGTTGCACATTAAGTACTATCTACACCAGAGGTGGGTAACTCCAGGTCTCAAGGGTCGCACACAGTCGATATTTTCAAGATTTCCTTAGAATTTGAGAGTTGGTAATTTACAATTATTTAAATTATCAACTGTCAAATTCTAAGGAAATCTTGAAAACCTGGACTGTGTTCGACCTTTGAGGCCTGGAGTTACCCACCTCTGGTGTAGATAGTGCTTTTGACTGCACCAGCATTGAGCTACAGTTGTAAAAGTACCACGTAATGTGGCATCAGTTTGAACCATACCTGGATTCTATGGGCATGTGAAGCATATTAAATGATTCTTATAAGCCACCACTTTATAACTTAAAGCACACTGATTAAGGTCACAAGTGGGCCGAAATATTTGTGATTTATTATTTTGGATCACCAAATCCAAACAAAAACACACATTTGCTTCATTGCAGCAATATTGAATGCGAAATGGTTTTTCAAAACCAAACTCATCGGAACTTCCTGTCTGAGCTGGGATGTGATAACACCTAGGAACAGCAGCTCTCACACCACAACAATCCTACTGAGGAATCTGCGGACATCCACCACCCCAACACAAGAGAAATACGGGCTTCCACCGGCTCCCACTCCACACCACTTATAAAGGTCGATCACTTCAATCCTGGATCATTTCTGAGACCTGTAAGGGTCCTGAGGCCTGCTGCCTACGTGTGTGTGGTGCCCTGCTCCCAGAGGTAACCACAAGCTTCCCTAGTGCACGGCTGGATTTCCACAGAGGGTACCACCTACAAACAACACCTTCCTCCCTAGCACAGTAGGGGGAGCCCAACTTGCTGACCTTAGGCAAGATGCTATATAAATACTGGTGCTGGGGGAGGAGTTAGACAGTGTGCAGATGCTAGGAGAGCTGCGAAGACGTCCTGGTGTGCGATGCCATGCTAGGCCCGAACCAGTGACTCGGAGTAGCCCTTCTGCCATCCAGCCAGGCCCAGCAGTGGGATCGGAAGGCGAGGAATACAGAGAACAGTGGGAGTAGAGGAGCTAGTGGAGGTTCACCCAATTAAACACCGGACTTCGGAGGTCCACACCTGCAGTAGTGCTTCAAGCCAGCAGAAAACCCCGAAACACTGTGGAGACTTCAGTCACCCGGTCCCCCTGTGTACTCAACATAAAGGGAGCCAGACACCGTAGTGAGGGGAGGGCAATGGTGATCATCGAGGGTAACTTGCAGACCACGCAGGAGGAGAGAGAAGTGAGGAGGCCAGCCAGGTTATACACGGGCAGGCCTTCAACAACAGGAGAGAGAACTTAAGGAGGCCTTATACCCACTCTCTGTGGAAGTTCAACTGTGCATCTGGTCTCCCTACAGTGCTCTGGACGTATTACCTGCAGTTTCACCAGTAAAAGTTAAGAGACACTCAGCGGTGTGTGTGCATTATTCCTCCCTGTTCCCGTGCTCCGTAGAGACTGTTTCACTATCCATTACCTTGGCCCAAACCCCTACCACGAACTGCCCAGTCAATGCTGCCCCGGAGGGCCCAGCTTCACCTGTAGGAAGCTTTACCACCCTTGCCGCAATACCAACGCCCTCCAGAGGACTGCAGTGGTGCTGGTGATCCCTCACCAAGTACTACAAGTGGCGTCACAAGCCATTCTAACAAAAACTGTATTTAAGAAGTCACTGACCCGCAGAGCCACGGACTTGGGTACAGCCACCAGTGAAAGCGTTTCCCCTGACACTGTGCCCGAGCTCTGAGTACCCCAGCCTGGGGGGTCATGTGCACCCAGTACTGGCTGCAATTCACATGGCAAAAATCCACTTACTAAAGGTATAATCCCACAAGTCCGCACATAAAACCCCCCTTATCCCCCACGGAAACACAGAGGGATGTACTTATCAGAGGTCAGGGCAGATTCTACAGGACTTCTCTCCTTCTCTCTGGTGCTGGTAACACTTGCAAAGAGGCCCGTGAAGGGGCCCCTAAATGTGTGTCTGTGACCACACTAAGTAGAGAGAAAAAGTCTCTCCAGCAACGACACACACAGTGCCCCAGGGAGGGGGTATAAGAATATACGACTGGTCATTTCTCTTGGTGCCAGTTCAAAAGGAAAACTGGTGACATCTGGTGGTCGCCATAGTGAACTGAGACACAGAATAGCTCTGCTGCCACCTAGTGGACAAAAAATAAGCACACACACACACAAAAAAAATATATATATATTGAACACGGTTCACAATGGGGGGAGGACAGAAAGAGCCAGAGCTTGACTCCTCCAAAAAGAGATACTCTTCTCCCCTCATGAAAAAGGAGGAGTCTCCAATAATAAAAAAATGTCTTACTTTATTTATGCAAATTATTAAAATGTATAAAAGTCTATGGTAGCAGAGATGCAATCTCGACGTGTTTCTGGCATACGCCCTTAATCATTGATAACAGAATGCATCATGGTGCAAGCTTAAAAACATGCAGCAGCCAATCATGGTACAGATTAAAAAAATTAGTAGATTTGAAACATATGGACAGAGAATCATACCTGACCATGCTTCGGTGGGTATGGAACTGGTGGATAACCAGATAAAAAGAACACATTACATGTGGAAATTTCTTATCTTACAAAAGATGAGGGATTTAATGACAATTTACGGGGTTGGTCAGATGAATTTGAATGGGACAGCAAGGAACATGCAAACCAACACACGTTGTACTGGAATACAGCGAAAGCAGTGTTAAGAGGCAAAATTATGATGTTTGTGGCCTCACTCAATAAAAGAGTAGCAGAAAAATACTCAGATTGTAGTGCAAAGCTTAAAAATACATATACTTAGTTCCTGCAGAGCCCCACAACTCAAAACAGGGAAAAATAGAAGCTGGCTAAACAAGAATTTAAAACCTGGATTGACAGGAGGGAACAGATATACCGCTCTAGACAAGAGGTTGAATTGATGAGATATGGGAACAAAGCTGGGAAATTGCTGGCAAGACTGGTAAAAGTGCGCCTGCAGGCAAAACCACGGTAAACGGTCATGTGACCAGATGATGCTGCCGGCTTGTGACATCACGGCAGGTCCAACAGGCATCAGGACGGAGATGCTGGAGGCATCGGTGGATCGTCTGACAGGTGAGCATAGAGATTTTTTTTATTTTTAACCATTTCTTTTAGTACATTTCACTTCCGCAATGTACCGTATATACTCGTGTATAAGCCGACCCGTGTATAAGCCGACTCCCCTACGTTTGCCCCCAAAACCTGGGAAAACCAATTGACTCGTGTATAAGCCAAGGGTGGACCCTAGCACAGGTATACAGCCCCCAGAAGTGTGGTATACAGGCCTCCCCAGTGGTATATACAGGCCCCAGCAGTGTTACAGCAGCAACCCCAGTGGTATATACAGCAGCAGCCCCAATGGTTTATACAGCAGCAGCCCCAATGATATATACAGCAGCAGCTCCAGAGGTATATACAGCAGCAGCCTCAAAGGTATATACAGCAGCATCCCCAGTGGTATATACAGCAGCAGCCTCAGAGGTATATACAGCAGCAGCCTCAGAGGTATATACAGCAACAGCCCCAGAGGTATATACAGCAGCAGCCCCAGAGGTATATACAGCAGCAGCCCCAGAGGTACATACAGCAGCAGCCCCAGAGGTATATGTAGCAGTAGCCCCAGAGGTATAAATAGCAGCAGCCTCAGAGGTATATACAGCAGCAGCAAAAGAGGTGTATACAGCAGCAGCCCTAGTGGTGTATACAGCAGTAGCCCCAGTGGTATATACAGCAGCAGCCCCAGTAGTGTATACAGCAGCAGCCCCAGAGGTATATACAGCAGCAGCCCCAGAGGTATATACAGCAGCAGCCCCAGAGGTATATACAGCAGCAGCCCCAGAGGTATATACAGCAGCAACCCCAAAGGTGCATACAGCAACAGCCCCAGTGGTGTATACAGCAGCAGCCCCAGTGGTATATACAGCAGCAGCCCCAGTGGTGTATACAGCAGCAGCCCCAGAGTTATATACAGCAGCAGCCCCAGAGGTATATACAGCAGCAGCCCCAGAGGTATATATAGCAGCAGCCCCAGAGGTATGCAGGCTGCCCGCCACCATCAGTATACAGGCGCCCCCCCATCAGTATCCAGGGCCCCCCCTTGTAGCCCAAACCTGTAAAGTAAGATCAATATACTTACACCTGTGGCCGTCCCCGCTGCCGACTTCGTGCTCCTCCGGCTTCATCCGACTTCTTCCGGCTTCCTCCTCTGGCGCAGACAATGATGTCATTGCCTGCGCCCATCAGTTTGGGCTGCAAGGGGGGGCCCTGGATACTGATGGGGGGGGCGCCTGTATACTGATGGTGGCGGGCGGGTGGCCTGTGTACTCGGCGTATATACTCGCGTATAAGCCGAGGTGGTACTTTTCAGCCCAATTTTTGGGCTGCAAAACTCGGCTTATACGCGAGTATATACGGTATGTATATACATTGTGAAAGTGAAAGTGCCCCACACAGCTCATTCATTAGGCGGAAAATGCAGCAGTCGAAGTATTATCGAACATAACTTTGAACTGCCGAATTTGAAGCTACTTGTTCGCATTCGTCGAATGACTCGAACACCGCCCAAAACAGCTCGAATTTGAGATTGGCGAACAATTCAAATCGAACACTGCTCATCTCTATTTATAAGGCCCTCAGGAAACATATGCCTGTGGTCACACATAAGGCCTGGATCTGATATTTACATCAGTTTTCCAACTTTAGAATTCTAAGTCCAAAAACAGATGATGTTAACGGATCCAGGACTCAAGTGTGACTGCTTTGCTATGCGTTTTTTAACAGAACCCAAAAAATGCTGCAAGAATTTTTCGGGTGCAGAAAAAATGGATCCTTTTTTTAACATGGGGCCCTATGGGAAACGGATCAGTTAACAAATGGCACATATAGACACCATTTGTTAACGGATCCGTTTTTGCAAGGATTTTTTGGCAAAAAATGGTAAAGTCCAAAAAACACATAGCTGCACAGAAAGCTCAAAAACCAGCCTTAAAATTACGGATCTGTTATTGAAAGCAGTGGAGAAAACTGATTGGCATGTGTGACCCTAGCCTATCTCCCCATTGCTAACAAATTATTATAACAGCATCCTCTTAACGGGGGCCATAGCAGAAAGATCTAAAGAAACATATATTAAAGTCATAACCAAACTAGGCAAGGACCCCCTGGAGGCCTGCTCTTATAGACTCATCTCCATTATTGATGTAGACCAGAAGATTATGTAAAAAAAAATGGTGGACACATTGGCAGCAGTATTACACCAACTGGTGAACCCTGCACAAGTAGGATTAGTTAAGGGCAGGGCGGTGGTGAAAAACATATGAAAGGTACTAACTGTTGGACGGGGTGGGTCACCACAGCCAGTCAGGAGAGAGACCGCCTTTGCTGGCTCTGGATGCAGAGCATGCTTTTGATAATGTTAGCTGGGAATGGCTAGGGGCAAATCTGTACTCATTCAACATAAAGGGCAACTTTAGAATATGGAGGGGGTGTATAGGGACCCAACAGCTAGAATACACATGCCAGGCTTCCTCTCAGAGCCATTTCACCTATATAAAGGGACCAGGCAGGGGTGCACTATGCTTCCATTACTGTTCAACTTGGCATTAGAGCCCTTGTCTTGGTATATGGAAGAGTCAGATCTATTTGAGGGAATCTGGGTGGATGCTAGCAACACTAAAATAGCATTATTTGCAGATGATGTCATCTTGTTCTTGTCCCAGCCACTGGAACAATTAGAAAATATCTTTCCGTTTATTCAGAAATGTGGGGAATACTGAGGCTATAAGGTCAATATCGCCAAGAGCGAACTCATAGAATTGGGGGAAAAAACGCCTGCGGAACTGCGCCTGAGGAAACTAGGCCTAGAACTACATATTGCAAAGGCACATATCACCTATCTGGTAATTAAGATAGGCAATCTTCCCAACTATATTCACTAAATTATACACCTTTGATGGAAAAAATATTTGGAGAACTTCGGAGATGGCAGAATCTGCCACTATCTCTTCTGGGAAGATGACATTTAATTAAAATGATCAGCTTTGCCAGACTCCTATACCAAATACAGACATTTCCCCGGATGCTCAAGCATCTAGATATAAACACAATAAGTAGAGCTTTCAACCATTTTATATGGGCAAGTAAAAGGCCCAGAATCGCATTGGGAAAACTGATGCTAAGTAGAAGTGAAGGTGGGATTAATTTTCCGAATGTCAGAGCCTACAACATAGCAAGTCTTTTTAGACATGTGATAGATTGACTACAGGAGCCTAATTGCTACTCTAATATCCAATTGGAAAGACAGTTGGCGGCACCGTGGGAATTAAATGCTCTCTTACATACAAAACAGGCCAAACTCCCGCAGAACGTAAAATCATCCCTACTGCTTCGGGATACCATCGTATGCTCGAAGATAGTAAGGAAGGCATTTGGCCTTCCCTTCCTGATCCCTGAACATATGCCAATATTTGGTCACCTGGAATTTCCCCAGGGAACGGAAATCAAATAAGCGATTGGAGAAGCAGGGGATAGTGTGGTGCCCCACTGGTCAGTTCGCCACAGTAGGGGTACTGCACCCAAAGCCAGTGAGTGTGGTGCCTCAGTTATTGGAGGATTTGATGTTAAACTGAGGCTCTCACCCCAGCATCCCCACACCTAGAACGAGGGGACCAATTGGCCAACCCGTTACCAGGGTAACGGGTCCTGGAGGGAGGAGTTTTAGAGTAGTGGAGAAAAGCGGGAAAGGGAAAAGTGGAAAGCGAGTCCAAGAGGGAAATCTCAAGGAGGGCATCTAAAAAGGAACGGCAGCCCAGACAGAAGGAGGGAGCCCGAGGGTGTCGGTGAACACCCGGCACCAGATCATACCATTATCCGGTCTTAAGGGATCCTAGTCCCGAACCGGGGAACCGGCTCCGAGAGCGGTACAGGTGAGTCCAACCCTGAGCCGCTAACACCGGTGGTTCACAGGTCTGTCAAGCAGCCCCTGACCTTGTCCACAACGCACAGCCCCACCAGGAGCTCCAAACCGGGTTGAGCCCCTTAGAGAGAAAAGGGTATCCTCATTACATTCTATGGGCCTGGTAGGAAGAGGGTTCGTGCAGGGCAGCGCACGGAATGGAAGGAGAGCGCAAGGAACCACACAGCAGAACTGAATGTAAAGTGGAAGGATAATCTAAGAGCGCCTCAGGGAGACATTGCATCCTTTAGTGACTACTCGGCCAGCTACCCGAATCTGTGTGACTGTAGAACTGAAATCTGCCATGTCCAGTTACCAGTAAACATCCCTACAGAGCCAGCAAGTTTCTAGTGTTTTATTTTTATTGAGGTGCAGAACAGCAAGTTACCAGATACTGCCCTGGGGACCCTGCTCTGCCTGCAGGGAGCGACAAGATCTGGCTGCCTACCCATCGTCCCCAGAAGTCTGCTGGCAGTGCTGGTGCCATCACCATGTACCGCAGGTGACGTCACGAGACTTTATTTATATTACTTTTATTTATATCCCTTAAACAAACCCCCTTTTTAAGCGACCACCAGGACCACAGCCCCCAGGCAGGCCACCAGTGACATCCCCTTCCAGTAACTGCCCGGATACCGAGTCCCCACGGCCTTGGGGAAGTTCAGCTTTCTGTTGTCACGAACAGGATACAAACTGACCAGCAAGGGAAATTGTGCGCCTCTACAAACTGTCAATACACGGTACTAAAGACTGTTTCCTGCCATTCCCAGGAAACCCCAAAATGGCGGCCTGCAGATGTAGACAACAATGAGCTGGCCCAGGGGCATGCCTCAGCCCCTTACAATGGGAAGACAAAACCAGAGGCGCAAAACTGTTTTCTCGCCCCTATTGCTACCAGACAACCAAGGGGGTGGGCCAAAGACAAAAAAACTCCAATCAACAAAAAGAGTGCGGTCGGAACTCCACGAGGCAAGGTTGCAGTCCGGGAGCCAGAAAGCATGGCGGCAACCAGACTGAGCAACCTGTTGCGGGAAGTGGTGGAAGAGGCCCTTGCTGCAACCGGGGACCCTAGGGTGGTCTCCCTTCTCGCCTATGAGCAAGACGAGGCCTTCTGGAGAACCGCGTTCCACGACTTGAGAGTCCAGATCCTTGAGACTGTGGAGTGGACTGTTAGGCGTTGGAGCGCCGATACTGCCCTAGAGCTGTTCCGTAGGGCTGAGCAGAGATGAACCAGGGACTGAGAGCTGGAGCAGGGAACGAGAGACCAGGCCATGGATGAGGACCCAGTGACCAGTAAGGACCCTCTTGTCGAACCATCCCCAGTCGCCTGTGCTGAAGTCGGGGCATCGGGGCCTCACAAAAACCTAGATGACCCCAAGGTCCTAGCCGGTGATGAGGAGACAGCTGCTGCGGAACCCGACAGCCCTGAGCAAGAGGTTGAGCCAGATGTCCCCGAGGAATCCGAGCCTGAACACGAGGTGATAGTGGAGGTCATCCAGGAGGAGCCACCCAACCAACCGGGCTCTGAAGAGGAGGATCCGGATAACAGCGGCGAAGTAGCCGGGGCGACCGGGCCCCACACGGCGAGGTGGAGCGGCTTTGAGTACCAGCTGGGAACTGCGAACAGCCAAAGCGCCCACACCGGACATTTCTCTGCCGCCGGCATACGGAGGTCAACAAAGCTCGGCTGACCAGGCGGAGCGACAGCGCCATCGGGAGTCATGGTGAGCCAAAGAGATGGAGAACCGGCAGGTCCGAGCCCAGGCCCATCTCCAGCTACCAATAGCCTCGGAGCACCGGATTACAGGTACTGTGACATCTTTTAACCTGGAGAGCGGGTGGGGGTTCATTCGGGAACTAGACCTTTACAAGGAGGTGTTTGTGGGAAGGTGAGAGGTTGAATCCCACCTCCCAAGAGGTCACCCGAAGCGGGACTTATACCGTGGCGACCGGGTTAACTACGAGAGACATGCAGGGCCGTGCCAATGGTTTGCCCTGCGTGTATCCAAAGAGTAAGACGCTGCAGAACCCAGTCGTGTGTACTTATGTGCATATATACTGTATATGTATAATTGTTTCCCTTTTACTCATGGACAATAATGAGGACTACACCGTTATGTTGGAACCGATAATTTTTGCATTCTGGTGTGTGGTAAAAGCAACCCAGTGGTGAAAAAGAGGACACTGTAAAAGGTGCAAGGACAATTACCACTGGGTCTGCAAGTGTGCGTACCGGCCCAGTTCGGCCGATGTTGAGTTATTAAATATAATAATTCCATACAATCTGTATAGGGATCTCAAGCAATATAAAATTACCTGGTCCTACAGACTCCAAAGACAATTTAAACCACAAAGAACAATGGAGAGAAGGAGTGTGTTTTTGATAAGGTTTGTATTAATTCTCACAGTGCCTATAAGTTAAACAGGAAGGTAGCACACATGGGGTACATATTGTGATTAACACACTTTAAAAATTGTACACACAATAAGTTGGTACACATGGATAGTATACATACAAATTAGGCAATACAAACAGAGTACAGATCACCAGGACATCAGCAGCGACTGAAATTTCAAGTTCGTTGATAATAAAGTGCAAGTGAATTAACATGAACAGTCAATACATGATGTCTATACTGGACCTCATGAAGTATTGTTAAGCAAGTGCTAAGCTAGCTCACCATCCAAAGTGCATATGCAGGAGGCAGGGATAAGCGTAAAAACCCGCTCCTGTACATCCAAAGTGCAAAGTGCAAATCACAGTTTACATCACGGTGGAGGAGTCCCCCGCTCAATGTCCCCACCGTACGTTTCCTCTTGTGATTCGCTTCATCAGGGGGTAGAGTGTCGTAGAATCACCCCACGATGCCTTTGTATATCGTCCGGTGATTAGAATCACCGGTTAATGCGCGCCTGTTGTTAGCACTGACATTACTTCCGGTTCCCGCATCGCTACCGAAAATGACGCGGGGTAGGGACGCAACACCGTGACTCCCGGCCATGCGCAGCCACACCAAGAGACGCCATGCCCCTTGGAGCAACGAGGACCAAAGCAACACAGCACATTGTGCACATTAATAAAAAGATCAGACCTGGTCATGAATCTTGGAGCTACCGTAAATGACATGTAAACATATTGCGTGGAAACCCGGTACCATAAGGCATCAACATTAATAGAAGAATAACCCTTGCATAATATCACCAGGTACTATATCTATATAATTAGGTATTTCAATACGAGGTTGTTCCAAAGTCCAGCGGAATAGGAGCATCACACTTGTACATTGTCACCGGGTAACATCAAAAACAACTATACAATATAGACATTACAATGCGAGGATGTTCCAAAGTCCATATCACAAGTCCGGTGTTTCACATGATCTTTACAACATGTAGATTAAATTGTTCCATGTCCAGTCCACGAAGAATGAAAAAAGGCCCAATTGCAGCAAAATCAGTCCAAGTAAAAAGGAAGGAGGGTGCTATGGCACTCAGGGATGTGCAGTAATAAAAACTGTTATGCTATGTTAGCATAATATAAAACTTCAAGGTACAACTCACAGAAGACATAGTGGAAATAGTCACAAAAAAGGAGCAAAACTAAGGGATTTGTTTAAGCCCTCAGGAGACATTGTCCCCAGGGCCACAATCCATTTTGTCTCATGTTGGGCAAGGATCCTCCGTGTATTGCCTCCGCAGATCACACCATGGAAAATCTCAATCCTTCTGACCTTCAGAGAGGAAGGATCGCAATCGTGGTGGGCCTTAAAATGACGGGGCAGTGTCTTTAGACTTGAGACGTCCTCCACCTTTCGGGTTGCAGCAATGCCCCTCACGTGCTCTCCCACACGTTTTCGCAACTCTCTTGATGTTAACCCAATATAGATCAGCAGACACCCACAGGTGACATAATGTACTTCACTGCAGGTGCCCCAGTTTATATATTCTTTAATCTCATAAGTTTTTTGATTATTTGCTGATGTGAAGGAGGCACAGCGAAGGACATTGCTGCAGGCCGAACAGTGTCCACACGGGTAGCCACCCCTCAAGGGTCGAGTAGACCTGAACAAAGCTAGTATATGGGGAACATAGTGGCTTCGAACCATATCTCGCAGATTGCGTGATCTGCGTGCCGTCATCATCGGATAATCCAATAACGACTCTTGCAAACAGGGATCTGTTTGGAGGACCGGCCAATGATGCTTGAGAACAGATCTGATGTTCTCCCACTCGGGATTATATGTGGTAATAAATCTGACCATAGGTTGGTCATTAGTCATTCCCCTGGTACCTTTTGTACGGAGCAACTCAATGCACGGAGTGTGCTTCGCCCAGAGATAGCCCCTCTTTATACTCTGATTACTATAGCCTCTCTCCCTTAACCGTGCTGCCAAATTCGCCACCTGCTCCTCAAATTTTTCGTCTGAGGAGCAAATACGCCTCATCTGTAAATACTATTTATATATATATATCAACTGGCTCAACGGACTATATTTCGGTGCTAAGGAAACTGTAGTCACTAATTAAAATAAACCTTGCACACGAAAAATATGAAAATTACGAAAAAATGAATCTGTTTTGTTCCAATGACATTTATTGAGATCTTAGGTAGAGATGAATTGTATCATATAATCTTGACGTTTCGGCATTCATTCATGCCTTATTCATAAACACTGTGAAGTTATAACATAACATAATAATCAAAATTACAGGTATATACAATAATAATACAATAATTAATAATCCATAATAATTCATCTCAATACTATGTCCTTCTGGTTAAATAACACCATATCATCTCATGTAACATTGAGTAACATCAAATATTTCCGGTATACATAATAAGGGAGTCACTATATCGTAGACCTAAAAAATAAAAATAGTGATACTAATTTCAATAAACATGATAATATAAATACAATCAAATTAATAAGTACCTTTACACGTATTTCATTCATATATGGATATGATACAGTACTTCAGTTGACAAATCGATAAATATCGTAGAAATCTGTCAGGTATAAATGACCAAATTAATAACCAAAGATAACATGAGAATACAACAAACAATAACTGAAATGGAGAATATAATTCCAAATTCTCTCTAATTAGACGTATTATTTCACTATTAACGCCTGAACACTATCAGATCATCATCAGATTTGATGTTACTCAATGTTACATGAGATGATATGGTGTTATTTAACCAGAAGGACATAGTATTGAGATGAATTATTATGGATTATTAATTATTGTATTATTATTGTATATACCTGTAATTTTGATTATTATGTTATAACTTTACAGTGTTTATGAATAAGGCATGAATGAATGCCGAAACGTCAAGATTATATGATACAATTCATCTCTATCTAAGATCTCAATAAATGTCATTGGAACAAAACAGATTCATTTTTTTGTAATTTTCATATTTTTCGTGTGCAAGGTTTATTCTCATCTGTAAATACTGACTGGTAGGGATGGTGCAAATCGTTGACTGTCTTTCCCACCTCAATCATTATATCTAGAAACTCAATTTTCTCAGTATTGAATTTATAAGTCAATCTGATTTTATATGGATTTACGGCCAATCTGCCCATGAATAAGTCAAGCTTCTCCACCGAGCCCTGCCACAAAAATAACAAATCATCAATATACTGGAACTAGCACTGCGCATGGTCACGGCCGGCAATGCCCTCATCGCCAAAAAGCCATCGTTTCTAGTACTCCAGGAAGATGTTGGCGTACGAGTGCATGCAGGCCGTGACCATGGCAGTGATGCGTTACTGTAAATAAAAAACATCCTTAAACACAAAAAAATTGTGGTAAGGGCAAAGCGGAGGAGCTCAACTATCAGGTTATTCATCGCACCGTCCCCACCAGCAGCACTCAAAAAGAATTTTGCGGTCTCCAGTCCATCACTATGGCAGATGCACATGTACAGGGACTATATCTGCAGTTACAATCAAAACATCAGGTTCCACAAAGATGCTGTCAATCCTCGTCAGAACGTCTGTCGTGTCACGGACAATAGAGGGAAGTGTTTCAACCAGTGGTTTTAAATAGAAATCAATAAATTGACATATTGGTTCACACAACCCCCCTATACTGGACACGATCAGACGTCCCGGCATCTTTGTGGACTTTTGGTAATAGGTAAAATATTGGAACCTTTGGGAAATTTACCACTAGACTCCATTACCTGCACTGCTTCGTAATTGTTCCCTGCTCACATGCACCACCAAGGATGGACTGGAGCAGTCCACAGAAAGAGGCCATGTGGTTGAAGGGCAATCTTCTATATGTTTCAGAGTCACCAGATACTATAACTATATAATTAGGAATTTCAATACGAGGTTGCTCCAAAGTCCAGCATGATAGGAGCATCACACTTGTACATTGTCACCGGGTAACATCAAAAACAACTATACAATATAAACATTACAATGCGAGGATGTTCCAAAGTCCATATCACAAGTCCAGTGTTTCACATGATCTTTACAACATGTGGGGTTAAATTGTTCCATGTCCAGTCCACCAAGGATGAAAAAAGGCTCAATTGCAACAAAACCAGTTCAAGTAAAAAGGAAGGAGGGTGCTATGGCACTCAGGGATGTGCAGTAATAAAAAATGTTATGCTATGTTAGCATAATATAAAACTTCAAGGTACAACTCACAGAAGACATAGTGGAAATAGTCACAAAAAAGGAGCAAAACTAAGAGATTTGTTTAATCCCTCAGGAGAAATTGTCCCCAGGGCCACAATCCATTTTGTGTCATGTTGGGCAAGGACCCTCCATGTACTGCCTCTGCGGATCCCACCATGGACCATCTCAATTCCTCTGACCCTCAGAGAGGAACAATCGCAATCATGGTGGGCCTTAAAATGATATTGAGTTATGTTTGCAACGTTTTAAGATGGTGCCTCCCATAAAGGGAAGAAACACGATGTGTGACTTTGAAATAAAACCTGTTATTGTTTTGTTAAAAATAAAAGTAACTCTGTACCGGGTGGGGTTGAGGACACTTGTGGCAAGTGTATTTCACCAAGGGGGAATGTGGCGCCCCACTGGTTAATGTGCCACAGTAGGGGTACTGCACCAAAACCCAGTGAGTGTGGTGCCCCAGTTATTGGAGGATTTGATGTTAAACTGAGGCTCTCGCCCCAGCATCCCCAAACCTAGAATGAGGGGACCAATTGGCCAACCCGTTACCAGGGTAATGGATCCCAGTGGGAGGAGTTTTAGAGTAGTGGAGAAAAGCGGGAATGGGAGAAGTGGAAAGTAAGTCCAAGAGGGAAGTCACAGTGAGGGCGCCTAAAAAGGAATGGCAGCCCAGACAGAAGGAGGGAGCCCGAGGGTGTCGGTGAACCCGGCGCCAGATCGTACCATTATCCGGTCTGGGGGAATCCTAGTCTCGAACCATGGAACCGGCTCCGAGAGCAGTACAGTTGAGTCCAACCCTGAGCCGCTAATACCGGTGGGTTGCAGGTCTGTCAAGCAGCCCCGGACTTTGTCCACAAAGCACAGCCCCACCAGGAGCTCCAAACCGGGTTGAGCCCCTTAGAGAGAAAAGGGTATCCTCATTACACCCTATGGGCCTGGTAGGAAGAGGGTTTGTGCAGGGCAGCGCACGGAAAGGAAGGAGAGTGCAAGGAAGCACACAGCGGGATTGAATGTAAAGTGGAAGGAACATCTATGAGAGCCTCAGGGAGACATTGCATCCTTCAGTGACTACCCGGCCAGCTACCCGAATCTGTGTGACTGTAGAACTGAAATCTGCCATGTCCAGTTACCAGTAAACATCCCTAAAGAGCCAGCAAGTCTCCAGTGTTTCATTTTTATTGAGGTGCAGAACAGCAAGTTACCAGATACTGCCCTGGGGACCCTGCTCCGCCTGCAGGGAGCGACAAGATCTGGCTGCCTACCCATCATCCCCAGGATCTGCCGGAAGCGCTGGTGCCATCACCAGGTACCGCAGGTGACGTCATAGACTTTATTTATTTTTCTTTTATTTTTATCCCTCAAACAAACACCCTTTTTTAGCGACCAACAGGGCCACGGCCCCGGGCAGGCCTCCAGTGACATCCCTTTAAAGTAACTGCCCAGGTACCTAGTCCCCACAGCCTTGGGGCGGCTCAATAGCATGAGGAAAATGGGGGATATTATGCATATGGAGGTTAAATAATGACTGAGCCCACAAGAAACCATGCACAATTTCCATATAGAAAGCACACACTTTCTACAGGTCATGCAAGTCCGTTCTTTTTGCCTATCTAGACTTCGCAAGTTTTTCATGAAGTGGGAATGCATAATCTAGATAATAGAGTAGATCTGAACATCCAGAATGCAAGCATATCCTCAGAATTCAATACTGTAAAGGCGGCGTCACACGTGTCAATATCGCTAGCGACATCGCTGAAAAGTGACGTCGCTAGCGATATCGCAAGTGCGACGTGCTGTGTAACAGCGCAACGCAACTACGATATATCGCTGGTCGCAGGTTGACAGGTTTACGAGGATGAACATAAACCTGTCAATCTGCAAGGAGCGATTAGGCTGGATCGCGCCGTCTGACACCGCAATAGCGATGTTGGTGGCGATCCAGCCTATACCGCAGCAATGCTCGGATCGCTCGCTGTGTTGATCCCAGCCCAGCGAGCGATGGCTCCGCTCACATCGCTGCGGCATCACCGGCAACATGTTGCCGTGTGACACCAAGGCTGCGATGTCGGAAGCGAGCGCGCACCGCTTCCGACATCGCAGCCTTCATTGACACGTGTTACGCCGCCTTAAGACATAAATTCCTGAAGTTAAAGCAGAACAAGCTGTTCAAGAGACTTGGGAGAAATGGAGGGAGACCTATTTTAAGCTCATGCACACAGCATTATATGGTTCAATATTCCATCCTCTTCTAGATTCCCTGACAGGATTACAGGGTACCTAAGTGCGGAACGCTTTCAAAAAATCTCTGGTACGGGGTGTCGGAATTCAGGGCAGTTAAAGAGTACTGGAAACATGTTGAGGAACAGGTTCAATCATGCTGGGGAATCCAACTTCCACAAACAGCACAAGCCATGCTCTTTCATCAGTAAGACCCCCGGAGACTCAACCTACAGGAGTTAAAGCAAAGATCCCTAAAAACATTCACACATTCTTAGCTGCAGCCTTACTTGGTTTACTGGGCAGATGGCTTAAACCAAGCATTCCATCAATGGTGATGATAATATCGTAGATGAAACACTTCCCTGGGAATTGAATTTATAGAGGCAGAAAGGAGTAAGGAAAAATCTGCAGGGAAAGTATTACCGCTGTGGAAAACATTAATTGGTTTCACAGTAGCCCTACAAACTATAGAGAATGATCGGTCCCTTCTGCCACACAGAGCGCTATTGTCTGGAGGATCTGAGCGGGACGTTAGGGGCCTTGGGACCTATTGCAGATGATAATGTTTGTTAAAGATACAGCATATGTTACCATAGAACGACACTCTTGACTATGCAAAATACAGTAAAAGAGATTCTCTTCCTTCCCCTATTACCCTTCTAGGTATTCAGCCTGTCTTTCCTTTCCCTCATTATTTCTCCAAAATTTGTGTTACAAGGCATTGACTGAGATCTATTTTTGTATCTACAGTGTTGGCCAAAAGTATTGACACCCCTGCAATTCTGTCAGATAATACTCAGTTTTTTCCTGAAAATGATTGCAATCACAAATTCTTTTTATTATTATCTTCATTTAATTTGTCTTACATGAAAAAACACAAAAGAGAATGAAGCAAAGAGCAAAACATTGATCATTTCACACAAAACTGCAAAAATGGGCCAGACAAAAGTATTGGCACCCTCAGCCTAATACTTGGTTGCACAACCTTTAGCCAACCGCTTCGGTAACCATCAATGAGTTTCTTACAATGCTCTGCTGGAATTTTAGACCATTCTTCTTTGGCAAACTGCTCCAGGTCCCTGATATTTGAAGGGTGCCTTCTCCAAACTGCCGTTTTTAGATCTCTCCACAGGTGTTACTATGGGATTCAGGTCTGGACTCATTGCTGGCTACCTTAGAAGTATCCAGTGATTTCTCTCAAACCATTTTCTAGTGCTTTTTGAAGTGTGTTTTGGGTCATTGTCCTGCTGGAAGACCCGTGACCTCTGAGAGAGACCCAGCTTTCTCACACTGGGCCCTACATTATGCTGCAAAATTTGTTCGTAGTCTTCAGACTTCATAATGCCATGCACACGTCAAGCAGTCAAGTGCCAGAGGCAGCAAAGCAACCCCAAAACATCAGGGAACCTCCGCCATGTTTAACTGTAGGGACCGTGTTCTTTTTTTGAATGCCTCATTTTTTCTCCTGTAAACTCTATGTTGATGCCTTTGCCCAAAAAGCTCTACTTTTGTCTCATCTGACCAGAGAACATTCTTCCAAAACATTTTAGGCTTTCTCTGGTAAGTTTTGGCAAACTCTAGCCTGGCTTTTTTATGTCTCGGGGTAAGAAGTGGGGTCTTCCTGGGTCTCCTACCATACAGTCCCTTTTCATTCAGCGCTGACGGATAGTACGGGTTGACACTGTTGTACCCTCGGACTGCAGGGCAGCTTGAACTTGTTTGGATGTTAGTCGAGGTTCTTTATCCACCATCCGCACAATTTGTGTTGAAATCTCTCGTCAATTTTTCTTTTCCGTACACATCTAGGGAGGTTAGCCACAGTGCCATGGGCTTTAAACTTCTTGATGACATTGCGCACGGTAGACACAGGAACATTCAGGTCTTTGGAGATGGACTTGTAGCCTTGAGATTGCTCATGCTTCCTCACAATTTGGTTTCTCAAGTCCTTAGTTCTTTGGTCTTCTTTTTTTCTCCTGCTCAATGTGGTACACACAAGGACACAGGACAGAGGTTGAGTCAACTTTAATCCATGTCAACTGGCTGCAAGTGTGATTAGTTATTGCCAACACCTGTTAGGTGCCAGAGGTAAGTTACAGGTGCTGTTAATTACACAAATTAGAGAAGCATCACATGATTTTTCTAACAGTGCCAATACTTTTGTCCACCCCCTTTTTTATGTTTGGTTGGAATTATATCCAATTTGGCTTTAGGACAATTCTTTTTGTGTTTTTTCATTGAAGACAAATTAAATGAAGATAATAATACCAAAGAATTTGTGATTGCAATCATTTTCAGGAAGAAACTGAGTATTATCTGACAGAATTGCAGGGGTGACAATACTTTGGCCAACACTGTAGATACAAAAATAGATCTCAGTCAATGCCTTGTAACACAAATTTTGGAGAAATGCTATGTGGACATGTTGCCTAATAAGAAGGATTTGTATATGTTCTTTTGGTAATCTACAGTGTCATTGTGGATGATATATCCTATACTATGTAATCCTATCCAATGTTATGTTCTAACCCCCCCCCCAAAAAAATAAATAAATAAATAAATAAACAAACTCATCAGCATTGCAAGAGCAAAGTGGAAGATGACCATATGCACGGCTACTGCTACTCTCAAAATGGTTAACAGCAGTGATCAGTGCTCAATGCCAGCCACTGCAATTAGATGTGGAGAGCTAAACTCCTCATCCCTTTGCGTCATGGGATTAATAGTAAATAGTTGGACAGAGAGGGGCCCATGTACTGACCTCAGAGAAGCTACACTTTTTACATAGAGCCTACAATTGGTCTTTCTTCACTGTGCTGCATCAATGATGTCATGTCAATCATTTCAGACATGTTCTAAGACTAAAGTATGGAGATGTTTACAGGAAATGGTAAAAATATTTCTGTAGATTTCTTTGAATATTTTTTTAAATGTAATTAAGGAAAGTAGTGGACTCATGACCTACTGAAACCAAATGAATTATCATTTTCTTTATTTTTAAGGTATAGCACACTTCATTTCATAGTAGGAGTGCTACAATTCTGCCATTCGATCCCATAATAGAATGTTAGCATCACATCCTACTGTTTCATTTGCTGAAATGAAGCAGCAAAAAAAGAAAAAAAACAGGTGTAGCCGATGAACTCAGTCAACTAAAAAGCAGATTGTATCAATGTCACACATTCAAAAATGTTAATGACATAATTAGCACTTCTATGCAGATGTTGATGTGTGACATTTCTTGTGAAATGAGGAAAAAAATAGACAAGTGCATTTCACTAATTAGATTACACGTAGCGCCATTTCCAAGAACTTATGTCCCTTTTGTACTATGTGTGATGAATGTTTTTCATTGCCATTGTATTGACATTTATGAAAAATTATGATTAAATATCATTGTGAAAGCTTAATATCATTTCAAGTTAGGAAATTTTATGAAAACCATAATATTTTGAATAGGTCATTAATGTATCTATGATAATTATTTCCACATTCGATACCAAAATACTTTCACCTTCTTTTTTTTCCTAATTTAAATATTCTATTATTCCTTCTGGTTATTTCTGATATTTGTTGTAATATTCTGAACTTATGTTTTAGAATATCTAGCAGCTGCTGTTTCAGAGATTGTTGGGTCTGACAGCACATTTGCTCTATTGCAGGTCTTCACAATAGAAGAGACAAACTATTGTACTCCGCAAACTAACAAACTGTTCATACATTTTACTTAACAAAAAGTTCAAAAATTTGGATAAGATAGAGACAAAGCTACTTTAAAGCAGTCTTGAACCTTTAATGTAAGGCTGTGTGCTCACGACCTGGAGGCACTGCGTTTTAGATGGACTGCCTCCCGACCTGCGGGAACCAACAGGTGCATCTGCGGTGGGTGCAGGACGGCGTCTCCTTGTGTACCGCCGATAGTGACCACTTACGACTCCGCAGCATGAAATGAACATACTGCGGAGATACAGAAGTCCAGAAACCTGTACCGCAGCTGAAATAACACTGTGGTGGGGAGAAGCACAGTGGGCATGGGAGTTCTTGAAATCCCATCCACTATGCTGGTACTGTGCAATGCAGAGTTTTGGATGCAGTGGCAATATGCTGCATCCAAAACATAGCGATTCCTGATTGTGAGCATACAACCTTAGAAAATGGCTCAACTGTGTGATATTTATCTACAGGAGGTTTGAAATTAGGAAAAAAATTGTTATCCCAGACATTGCAACTTTAGAAAGAAACTGAGCATATAGTTGTTTGTTTCCCCTTATATCCACATTCTAGATGTAGTTCTGAAAAGGAAAAAGTATAAATTCTTATACGTTTTCTTTTGGTATGGAAAAAACAATCATGTATTATTACCCTAGTAGTCACATTTTATAAATATAAAAATATGCCTAAACATTTACGTAACAATAGTAATAGCAGCAACTCGATTGTTTTGCTTATGTGACGCTGAGTCACATCTCTCTCATAGATAAGCTGTGAGGCAGGACGGCAAGGAGTCCGAGGTCAAGTACATAAAATTACGTTAAAGATAGAGGGATAAGCCAAAACAGATAGTCATAGGACAAATTCAGATCCACTGTTAGCTAACACTGAGAAAGGTCTCACTAATGTCAGCCAGCTAAATAGACTGACAATTATCCTAAACAGGCAACATCTGGAGAAAATGTAGCAGAACTAGCCAGATTGGGCTGCTGGGACATCACTCACAATATTGGTAGTCCAACACACCCCTGCCACTGATTGGGCAGCTTAGCTGT
Organism: Allobates femoralis; assembly: GCA_033576535.1. Taxonomy (NCBI): domain Eukaryota; kingdom Metazoa; phylum Chordata; class Amphibia; order Anura; family Aromobatidae; genus Allobates; species Allobates femoralis. Next base: position 328,081,388 of record JARQOC010000004.1, on the reverse strand, counting down.
CATTAAGAAAAGAGATAGCTCAGCATAACTCTGACTCAATAGGATGGCTGAGCTGTCACTAACAATACAGATAGCCCACAATGGCCCTGATTCAATAGGATGGCTAAGCTGACACTGACAATACAGATAGCCCACAGGCCCTGATTCAATGGATGGCTGAGCTGTCACTAACAATACAGATAGCCCAATGGCCTGATTCAATAGATGGCTGAGATGTCACTATCAATACAGATAGCCCACACAGGTCCTGATTCAATAGGATGGCTGAGTGTCACTACAATACAGATAGCCCACACGGTCCTGATTCAATAGGATGGCTGAGCTGACACTGACAATACAGATAGCCCACTACGGTCCTGATTCAATCCGATGGCTGAGCTGTCACTATTAATACAGATAGCCCACCACGGTCCTGATTCAATCCGATGGCTGAGCTGTCACTATCAATACAGATCCCCGGCCGCACCACTGGATGTCACTTAATAAGTGATCTATTATCTGATGACTGAGCTGTCACTAACTACATCTCTGGGACACTATGAGTGGTGAAATTGTTACAGCTTTTATATAAGCTATTAGTGTTTTTTTTAGTGAAGTAAGCTGTGAGGGACTGATAGGTGTTTTAATGATGTGATTTTTATATGTTTACATTATTACCTTAATAATATTCCTCTACTTAGTTGAAAACTTGCTATGTCTGAAAATAATGATGTTTGTTTACTTGATTATAGAGAGCAATTAGCAGTTTATTTGCAATGTTATAGAAACAAAGGAAAGTGTAATGTGTCTGTAACTGTCTCATAGCTAACAGTAAGGCTGTGTGTCAATATATGCAGAACAGATGCTAGTGGTTGCTCTTTTCATTTGTTTTTATTTGCAATGGTTAGAGATGAGTGAATCTGGTTGAGCTGAATTGAATTCACCTCAAATTCTGTAACCAATCCAAATTTGTCGAATCCAAATTCTCTGTGATTTACCTCATGCCAATCAAGTAGGATAATGGCCAGCTGCTTTTTCACACATTTACAGAGGGTCTGGAAGGGATTAAAGTACACCCTTCCCCTGCCTGTTTGTGTGCAGCCTTGCTTATGCTTTCGTTTTTTATTTGGACACCAATCTGAACCAGAGAGCCCAATGACACCTTTCTAGAGACTACATCAGTGGCTGCTCATAAAAAGATGACTGGACCGGTGTGATGCTGTGCTTCGGAAAGGAGAGGGTCATTGAGTATAATTGTTTATAGTTAGTTTTACAAATGTCTACTATGTACTTGGATGTAGAGAGAGCATACTACTGAATATTTAATTCACATCGACTAAATTCAGTATAGATGACATTTTCTGATCTAATTTAAATCAATTTGTTGAATTCAAATTTAATTAGATTCATCCTTAGTAAAGATTGTTCATTGAAGCAATTGTCTCATTGAAAGAAGATACCTAAAATAAAAATAAACACCATCTTTATATACCGTATATACTCGTGTATAAGCCGAGTTTTTCAGCACAAAAAATGTGCTGAAAAGTCCCCCCTCGGCTTATACACGAGTCATATACGGTATACAGCGCCCCCTCATCAGTGGTATACAGGGCATACAGGCCCCCCCTTGCTGCCGCACACTTGTAAAGCAATAGATCATTATACTTATCCCTGTCCTGTCACTGCCGCCGCCGCTCTCTGACACTGCGCTCCTCTGGGTCTTCATGCTTCCTCCTCCGGTGGGCGCAGGCAATGACATCATTTCCTGTGCGCCGGAGGAGTGAGCTTGAAGACCCGAAGGAGCGCGGTGTCAGAGAGCGGGCAGCGACAGGACAGGGATAAGTATAATGATCTATTGCTTTACAGGTGTGCGGGAGCAAGGGGGGCTGTATACCGCTGGGGCTGCTGTGTACCACTGGGGCTGCTGTATATACCACTGGGCTGCTGTATATACTGCTGGGGCTGCTGTATACCACTGGGGCTGCTGTGTATACTGCTGGGGCTGCTGTATACCACTGGGGCTTCTGTATATACCACTGGGGCTGCTGTATATACTGCTGGGGCCTGTATACCACTGGGGCAGCTGTATATACTGCTGGGGCCTATATATACCACTGGGGAGGCTGCTGTAATACTGCTGGGGCCTGTATATACTGCTGGGGCCTGTATATACCACTGGGGAGGATGCTGTATACTACCACTGGGGAGGCCTATATATCACTGGGGGGGGGCTGTATACCACACTGCTGGGGGCTGTATATCTGTGCTGGGGTCCACCCTCGGCTTATACATGAGTCAATAGGTTTTCCCAGGTTTTGGGGCAAAAGTAGAGGGGTCAGCTTATACACGGGTCGGCTTATACACGAGTATATACTGTACTCCTTCGCTAGATAGATAGACAGACAGACAGATAGATGATAGGCGGCCGTCACACACTACGATTTTGTGTGGGAACTCAATAACCATGTCCGTAGTGTGCGCTTGTGGACAACATCGTTAGTGCGGTGTCACATGTATAGATAACATTCAGGACGCAGCAGCGATGTTACGTGCAAGTATCGTTTGCATAACCAGCTATTGATGCTTGTCAATGATGTGAATAGGAGAAATCGGTCAGGAGATCGGTTTTGGTGGTGTCACACAGAACAATGCAGCAGATTGGATGACCGACATTGTCTGATGTGAGGTCCGGTTCACATATCTGTGATTAACGATCTGACCACTTATCGCTAGTCAGATCGACCTGTCACACGCAACCACGTCGGTGCAGCGACTGAAAATCTGAGACGTTTCAGCGATATCTTTACAGAAATCATAGCGTGTGACGGCCGCCATAGATAGATAGATAGATAGATAGATAGATAGATAGATAGATAGATAAATGAAAAAAATTTTGAGTAGCACGGCTGGTATTTGGCTGTAAAGCAGTTAAAGCAATACTTCCATTTGCATTCATACAAACCAAAAAATTAACCACAGCACATCGAGACAGAGGTTTAGCAAGCCTTTACTGGGCCATCAGGATGTCATGGCGATGTTTTTATTCTAGGAACCTTCTTCCAGCAATTACTCACTGGACTACTGAGTTTTTATGCTACCTCATAGTTACAAACCAATTAAATAATTATTCACAAAGTTAATCATATCTCACATTGTGTACAAAAGTGCTTTGTGATACAATACATAACCATTTGCCATTTTTATAAAAATGAACCTTCTATTACTGTATGTCCGATATTAATTCATAAGTCAGTCCATCAATTTTTGGTTTAGATAGATAGATGGATGGATGGATAGATTGATAGATAGTGAAGGAAGCCAAAAAGATGCAGTCAGTACTCCAAGTTGTTTAGGTGCAAAAAATACCTAGGAGTTTGTTTGCCAATGTGCATAGCTTCAACATTTCAGGTCATTGATAACTTATCTTTGTCAAGCAGTAATATGGTGGAAGGCCGTTATATAGGTACATTAATTTACATACAAATAGCATGTTACTTATTCAGTTATTAAAATAAGAAATACAGCACTGCACAAATAATAAAGGTGAACGTAATGAAAAACAATACAAATTTTTAGTAAATATCATAAATATATACTATGCATGAAATTGTGATGTGAGCAATAAGCAATAAATAAGAATATAAATTACAGTGAAATGGCCCATCAGTTAGGAGACACAGAAGAGTTTTGAAAATTGTGCTCAGTACTCGATATAACATTCCAGATCATAAAATGAATGCATAATGGTAAAGGAAGCTCTGGGATTAAATGTTAGAAAATTCAAGAAAAGGATTAGCTCCACCACCTAATATTCCCAGGACTCCCAGGCAAACCGGAAGCTGGCTTGGCAACCACCAGTAGCAATAGAATAAAGGTTTATTACACCTTTATTCTATTAAATGATAGAGGCATACATGGGTATAGGTGCATGGGCACTACAGCGATATAAACTAAATGCACTATTTTTAACAGTGCGTGCAAAAATGGAGCTGATAATATTAATGAAGGTAGCATGCACAACATTAATGGAGATATCGGCAACTTGATAGGAAAGTTCTGCCATCATTACAACTGGTATCTAAAAAATAGAATAAAAATGCATGAATAAGTGCATAACAAAATAAGGCTAGGGTCACACTTGGACGATTCTAAGTTTCCTGCGTTGTTTGCAGAAAATGTAGAATCTTTTCCTCACTGTGCAGCCTTGACACAGGCTGCATAGCGGAGAACGGGGCCCCTAGCAACCCGCTGTGTTCCCTGGATACCAGCTACACAGCGGGCTGCGTGGAGTGCGATTTTTGCAAACAACGCAGGAAACTTAGAATCGTCCAAGTGTGACCCTAGCCTAATACTGAATTTTCTACTTTAGTACCTGATTAATTAACATGCTGTTAGTATGCGAATTACAGGTACCTATATAATAAATTACTACCTTACACCATATTACTGCTTAAAAAAGACTCCATTGCTAATAAGCCAAAATGTTGCCACTATGCATATAAACTACCTTAGGTATTTTGAATATATATTCCCTAGAACGCTTGCCTGTATCTATTTGGTTTCCTTATTACATGAGTTGCGAGCTTGTCATGCAACTGTAATCTGATCCTGTGATCAGATCACAGCCGTGGAGAAGGACCATCTCCTCCATTGTCAGTCTCTGAATATGATAATGTGTGACCTGAGGATGTAGCAAGAGAGCTACGAAATGCATAGGCAAATAAACCTTCATCCTGACTGTTACTATTGATCGTCAGCGCATGTGATAATCCATAGCTTTATATATTGAAGAGGAAGTTTCTGTATATGTCACACAGCACTCCGATGTTTGCTGAATGCAGTGCAATGTTTAACCTGCATTCATAGACTTGTAATGGAACAAATGAATTGAGACTTGCTGACAATCGCAGCACACTGCCATTTTTTTCCTTAGTTGGATAGGACTGAGGAAAAAATAATAGACCTGAGTTCCACGATTACATAACTTTGGGCACAGTGCAATGCGAGTCAAATGCCAGTGTGACTCTTCTCTCACACATAGCTCTGCAGTGACATCAAAACTAACACAGCAAGGCCAATACAGTAAAGGAACGGTGAGCTTTGAATTATTATAAAAACATTTGCAGTCCTCTCACAGCGCTGTCAGTTTTCATCTCATACAAAAAATAGTAATGGCGGTCTAATTAGGAGCGCTCTAAGGAACAAGCAGACATGTAAGATGTTTTCATAAATGTCAAACCTTTTATTAACTTCTTAGCTCCCCTCACAGCTCCACTACGCGTTTTAACTGCATACAAACAGTCTTCATCAGGTGGTGTAAGGGGTACACTGGACATTGGCATTATATAGATAGCAGTTACTCATGATTGGTCTTTTGTTAAACAATGCTTTGCTTCCAACTGGCTGGTTCACAATTATTCAATTACCCCATCCTTTATACAACAAAGAACAATCTCCTGTTCACCTCCACCTGCAGAGCCGCACACCAGATATAAGGCTGCTCTGTGTTTAAAGCTTTTTTTTTTTTTTTTTTTTTTTTTATTATAAACCAATCTCTTGTTTACCTATAGAGGGCACACTTCCCATTTAATAAGGGGATCCTACACATTTGTGCCCCTTTTCCTTTTTGTTTTACAGTTTTCATCTCATAGGCAGCCAGTGTGAGGAAGGGGAAGTATAGCAGATCTCATAACTTTGTGAGATGACTGCTGAAAATGTGATTCTTGTCTTTGTAATTAGAGTTGAGCAAACTTTCTCCAAAGATGTTCGCCAAATTTCAACTTCAGCATGAATATGGCCTGTTTGGTTCAAGATCGGAAACCAGAACATTTTGCTAAAAAGTTGGTGAATTAGGCCTTGTTCGGTAACTGATTGGATGAAAAAACTCATTACTGCACTTGCTGTGATGCTTTTCTTCTACCTTACGACTGTCCAGGATAGCAGACAGGACGTGTTTGATGAGAGGACATGGGAGAGTCAGAATAGTGTCAGACTCAATTTTTTTCCTGGCACTTCCTGTGTGGATGTTCCTGTAGCCAATCAAGGTACAGAACCTTCAACAACATTGAGGCACATGGGATTGTGTCATTGGTGGCCTAAGTCACATGTTTCTTGGCATATAAGCAGCAGATATGTTGCGTCAGCTCTATTTTACGAGTGTTACTGCACTGTCTTAGTGCTGCTGCTGCTGCTCCGTGCTGTCCCATCTGTGCTACACAGAAAGATAGCTAGCTACTCAATCTCTTTTTAGATAGATTAGGAAGGCGAGAGGGTCTATCCGGTTGACATTGACATTTTTTGCTCAGAACAAGTGTGATCTGTGTGGGTTCCCAAAGACATTGCTTAGAACAAGTCATTACCAAATCTTGTAGTTTTCTTAACAGGCTTTATTTGGCCTCCAAAATATCATTGTCAAATATCTATCTGTTGTGAAATACCCTTTTTTGGACCTCAAACAAGTACTTTACAAATCTTTGGAGTTCCCCTAACAGGCTTATTTTTTGGCCTCAAAATGACATTTGCCAAATTTTCTGTCTTTAATCAAATAACCTTTTTTTTGGGCCTCAAACAAGTGCATCTTTCTGCTGCTTCTTCCTTCTCTGTCACCATAGCAAGTATTCTCACACAGGTTTTCAGCAGCAGAACCTCTACTTGTGTACCCACTACAGTTGGGGGGATTGAGAACCCGTCAGCTGTTAAAGAAGTGGATATGCCTGCTGTTTTTGACCCATCTCAGACACTGAGAACACCACTTCTTTGTCAATCCACCAGAACATCTCTGCCTGTACCTTACTCAGAGTCCAGCAGTTTTTCATGTACACCCTACTCCACCTACTCTCATCACAACAGCCAGCCCTCGGTCCCTCATTTGTGGTCATGTAAAAGATAATTTCCTCCTACTTAACCCAAAGCTAAGATCTTGAACTTCACCATCTCCAATTTGTTGGCTATGGAAATGCTGCCTTTCTACCTGGTGGTGTCAGGCTGGGCTGGCTCTGTGCCTCAATCACCTGAATTCAGCTCACATAAATAAGAGCCTATGTAAACCAGCTTACAGCTCTGCTCTGGGTCAAATATACATTTGCTTTTTGGCTGTGTAGGATTTGATCTCTTTGTGTTTTGAACTAGACCCTGCCTGACTTTGTTTCTTACCTGGACTTGACCCTCTACTAGTGACCTGACTTCTCTTTCTGTTTTGTACCTATGTACTCTGTTTCTGTCTCTCCGGTTTTCAGACTTCGAATTGAATTGGATTTTGTTTCTGTTAACCGTTTGCTGTACTGCGCCATGTCCTGGACCTGACTGCGGATTGCTTTGACCTCTCTTTCTTTACTTTATAGGTCTTTCGGAAAACTGGTTAACTGGTTGATATGTGATGTGCCGACACAGTGGAATTTCAGTCTGCACAAGTTGCAGCGATTGTGGCAGAAGTAATGAGCCATAGTGCAGTATGCCATTACGCATAGCATGGCCAAATGTGACATGGAATTGGTGTAAAGGACACTTGTAGACTGGGAACCAATGTAAGACCTCTGCACCCTTTTTGTACAGTTTCAAATTGGTTACTAAGATGGTGAGCGCTGACAATGCCATCATTGGCATCACTATTTTGGTCATCAACATGCTGAGGCAAACTATGAAAAGTCTGGGGAGTAGGTGATGGTCACAGAATAAGTGGAGGAAGAAGAGGAGGATGCAGTAGGCAGACTAGTATCGCTAAGGTCTAGACTCTTTTCACAGGGCAGGTGGCATGGAAGTGTGGAATACAGCAACAGAGGAGGCTCATAGTACCAAAAACTGTTAGTGAAGGTGCAGGAGCCTAGGATCAAATGGAAGAGGATGAGGATGAAGAGGTGATTGGCACTGAACAGTCAGGAGATCAAGAAGAAACTATTCCATTTTCTGTTGTCCAAAGTTGGTGGGAGAAGATGGAGGAAGAACGCTCGATTGCTGCCCCGCCACCAACAAAACAAGGACTTGCGCTTCATGGTTGCATCAGACACATGAGCGCCTTGTTGCTGCACTATCTGCAACATTGTATTGTTAGGATTCGAGTTTGTGTTTACTACTGGGTTGCCACACTTTTAGATCCACGGTACAAGAGTAAATTTAGCCAGATGCAGAATGTCTGTATGGTAGGTTGAGAGTGATTGTTGCATCGGTATTATGCACCTGTGTTTACTCTATCATTGGGACCTGTGGCATTCTGTTAAGTGCATGGGGTATTTGACCTCTGGCTGTTATGGTGAGTTTTCTGATTTTATGTCTTTATAGTTTTTTTTTCTGAACATATTGATAGGGACTAGTAAGCATGAGGAGCCTTGAGGTAGCTTTCAAGCTTGTATATTTTGGACAAAATATCCTCCAATACTTCACACTGTCATTCTTTATTTTTTTGCACTTTTTTATCTTTATGCCGGATGCAGCCAGGCCCTTTTGGGCATCAGTCCTGTGCGATGCATGTATATAATGCTGAGCAATCCGCCTGATCTAATAGTATGGGCGTGATCAATAGGTTGCATGCAGACAGTCTGCATCATGCTTGCCTGTGTGACTGATGCTCTATTGTAACCCCATCTGTGTGCATACACAATACCACCAATCACCTCCCACACGTCATGGCAGGTTGAGATTTCTTGTCGCATCGATTTTATGCACCTGTGTTTCCTCTATCATTGGAGCCTGTGGCATCCTGCTAACTGCATTGGGTATCTGACCTTTTGCTGTTATGGTGAGTTCTCTGTTTTATGTCTATTTGTAATGAGGCAAGATTCAACTCTGTGTTAGTTAAAATCGGACATAGTTATGCAGCAAAGTTGCCAGCACTGTGAAAGGAAACGTTCTGCTACAAATGTGTGTAATGAGACAAAATTCATACTACATTCTACTGTACTTTGTTATCTCTGCTGTATTGTGCTAGTTCTGATTTCACTGCAGAGCTGTTTCAATTTGAGCAGTTTGACTTGTAAGGAGGTAGACTGATAGTCGCGTTCTTCCCTGAAGGCACTCACCGCACAGATATATTGCTATGTGTATAATGTTATGTGTCTTTGTATATAAGTATTTTGTGAATTGTGATGTAATGTAGTATGATGTAGTAGGATGTTTCCATGTATAATGTTAAGTATTAGGTATGGGATAAGTTATGATTTAGGATATACAGTATAGTAATGTTTGTCTATATAATGTATAGTGATAACATAATGTGATGTGTAGAAGTGCATAATGTATGGAGGTATAGCAATGTTAAGTAAAATGTTTCTTATGTGATTTCTGCACAACAAATGAACATATGACAAGTAATAGTTAAGCTTTCAAACTAGCCCACAATGCAGGAGTTAATCTCTAATGTATACAACAGTTTCCTGCACAATGGCCGACTGGGCCATACTAATAACTAGTACAGATGGGAAACTCAGACAAGTCATCAATGTAGTCGGTGATATATGGTAACTACAATGTTGAGATCAGTGTGAGATAGCGTGATTTTTGGGTGTTACTGGAGCATTGGATATGAACACCTGAAGGGTTAGAGACCTACCCCCAGATGAATAGCTTTGAATTGAAGGAGCCGGAGTGTGGACAAATTGCTCCTGGCACGTTAGCTATCAAGGTATCACTTTATCACTGGCTGGTGTTTGACTTCTAAACAAAATCCCTTCTAGTGACTGCAAGCTTAAAGCACATCACTGGTTGTAGAGATTGTCAGAGACTGTTCTGTTGGGTTGAGCTTGGTTTTGATGAAGCTTACATGTCCAGAAAGATTCGAAAAACAACCCATTGGGAATTAGAACTGTGTCTGGTGCTATGCTGTAGAAGATATGTGCCCGCTATCTCACATAAAGATGTGACTAAAGAACTATGGAAACTGTTCAGTAAAATACTGTTTTTTTAAAAGAACTGTTGGTCTTCATCTCAGTCTCAACAGGAATCTGGACCTGCCCTGCTTAAGGCAACGGCAACATGTCCCCGTCTCAGTGGTATGACCTGCACAATATAAATCCACTTTTAAATTTTTGTATCAGTTCTGAAAAGCTTTGACAAAGTCGGTGGAGTTGGGACAGGATAGGCAAAGCCTGGTTAGCAATTTCATCATTATTTAAAGTAGTAAAGTGGCATAAATTATGCCCAAAATGTATGCCAGCCCCCAGGGCCGCACCGTCCATTGGACAGTGTGAGCCCTGAGTCCAGAGCGGCGGCAGCCATGGGGAGCGGCATCAGAGAAGGGGGCGGCGCCACCAACATCAGCGGCCGGCCTCAGGAGAGACGGACGCTTTCCCCGGTAATAGTGGTAAGAGGGCGGCTGCCCTGCGCTGTGGCACTGTAGGCTGCAGGGGCGGCGGGGCTGAGATCTGCTAGCACCCCCCCCCCCGGACCTCAACTAAGGCTGCAGGGGCGGCGGGGCTGAGGTCCGCTAGCAAGCCCCCGGGCCTCCAATCGGCTCAGGCGGCAGGGTGGCTAGATGCACCCCTGCCAGCCCCTTTCTGGAATAACATCTCTGCTGAATGTGTAATGCAACTATAAGGGCACCAAATTCATTAAGAGTTGCACATCTTTTAATGAATCAGGTGCATCTAACTCAAGTGCTGCCTTCGTTCAGGCTGACATACAAAATGCCAGCGTAATAAAATACATTTTTACTTTTTTTTTTAGAAGATGTTAGCTGTAAGTCAGTAGAAAAAGAAACTAACGTTTATCACACTTTTGAGGCATTTTTGGGATCTTGTATGGCATCAAATGCAGCATGCTGTTTTTTTCTTGTGTGCATTTTCCCATTGACTTCTCCATATAAAAGAACATATATGACAGAGCACAACTATATAAAAAAAAGGTCACAAACATATTCATAAAACAACAACCTTCCCCCCAAAATAACAGAACTTTGTGTTGTTTTTTTTGGTAAACCAGAAAAAAAAAATCACAAAAATCAAATGTGAGGAAAGCATAAAGAGACACATTTACTTGTTGAGAAGCACTATTTATCACTACACATGACATTTATCTCTTAGGGAATCTGACAGGGGCCTTCATGGAGTGTCAATCACTTAATGTATATTTTTAGCAAAGTATAAGGAAATGCCACCAACATATGGTTACTAGTGACCTTTTCATATTTCAAGGGCTCCTGAGAAGTAAATACAGTTTGATCTATCAGCACAAGATCCTGCTTATATGTAAGCAAGTCATAAACTAAGGAGGAAAATGAGCAAACTCAAAGAAAGGTCATTCATTAATACAGTGTTGAACATAACAGCTAAGAGAAATAGGATAGTGGTTACCCAATTTGTACTATAAATACGTACAGATCTGATATATTCTATGGCAGATTCCGATTCTATCATTGTGTGATGTTTTGTTTCAGGTTTCCTTTTTTTCTTTTACAAGTATTTGCTTACTCGCAACATTTAGATATCATCATTACTATCCAAAATGCTTGACGTGTTTTTTTGGACAAATATTAGAGTTTCCACAATATTCTTAGCTTTAATGACCAGAACTAAAAAGTAGAACAATATTTTCATCTAGAGGCAGATTAAAGTGGATAACGTTCCCATATAGATAAAGGCTGAAGTAAATGAAAAAAATTTATATCTAAATATTAAAAACCTAAATATTATAATCTTAGAAATATCATCAACTATATAATATGCCTATCTGAAATGTTCCAAAGTCCTCGGTTATTGGGTATCCTGGAGGTGTTTGCTGGCATAGCTCTAAGAAGACACTTCCTTCAATAACATTTCTAATCGTGACTTCGAAGTACAACACAAAATAATATTGTGGTACCGTGTTAGCCAGAAAACTCAATATAAATATTTATCTTCCAAAAAAACGAGAAAAGTATTCTAGGAGTGATACCTTTATCGGCTAACCAGTGAAATTATATTTGCAAGCTTTTAGAGCTCAAAAGGCCCCTTCATCAGGCTCATTTTATAATAAGCCGATGAAGGAGCCTTTTGAGCTCTGAAAGCTTGCAAATATAATTTCTCTGGTTAGCCGATAAAGGTATTACTCCTAGAATAATTTTCTTGTTTTTTTTTGTGACATAAGCATTTACATTAACATAAACATGACTTTGAAAGTCAATTTCTTAAAACTGTGTTAAAGTATTAATAACAAGATACCTTAGAAACATTTTACAATGGGCAAATGTTCTATTCCTTGTGCCACTTTAAACTGTAATGATGTTAATATGATACTGACAAAGTTCAATCCTATGGTAGAACAGGGAACTTGCCATTTCCTGTTGTATACGCTGTGGGTTGTTGCAAATCTGTGACTAACAAAATGTGGTGGTGCAGGTGATTCAATGATGTCTCTGTTTTGTGCCACCTTCATTGACCTGCTCTTGCTTTCAGAGGACTCAGGATGTTGGGTGTCATAATAGGTGAGTGTAAGCTTTATTTTTCTGCTGGGCCTGCTCAACACTGCAGCATTATTAGAGAAACTGGCTTTATATTAACATGGGGTGATGCTAGTCACAACACGGATAAGTAACAGCATGTAGAAACAGAATAGTCAAACATTCAGGTCAGGTACCAGGAGGGCATTGAAATACAAAGGTGTTGTGAATGTCTGAAGTTTGTTACCTTGAGAGTAATGATTTGACCAACATGCAATTGTATCATGCTGGTTTTCTACCTTGTCCCCACCCCCTATACCGCACATCCCTTAATTAATAATAAAATTTATACTTTCATAGAAATGACTATATGATCGTTTTCTTTCCCCTTTGGGAAATTTTTTCTATTAATTTCGGTACGATCAGTCATGTTTGATTATATGTCCGGATCTATTCCAGGTATACTAGGTAATGGTATATGCATTAAATAATGGCATAGTATAGCTAGCCATGATGTACTGGATACAAAAACTGTGGTGTTTTCTAATTACCTTGAGAGTAGCAGATCAGAACAGAGGGACAAGACAAAAGGATGGTCAAACACAGTCAAAGTCAGGCAGAAAAAGATCAATTCCCAGAGCACAGATTCAAAAGACCAACCTAGCACCACAGAGCTGAAACTAAAGGCTGGGTTACACGTAGCGATATTCCAGCTACCTGACCAATGATTGAGATAGCTGGAACATCGCTATGTGATCGCTGGTGAGATGTCAGACAGGCAGATCTCACCAGTGATCACCTAGCGATACCCAGACACCCGACGGTCACTGGGATCGGTCAGGGTGTTGGACGCACACTGGGTGTCGCTGGTCATTGCCCTGTCACACATGCCGATGCATGCATGACAGCACCAGAGCAACGATTGAAAAAATGGTTCCAGCCATTCTGCAATGATCAACGAGATGATCGCTGGTCGTTGCGGCATGTCACACACAGCGATGTCGCTGGCGAGGTCGCTGCAACGTCACAAAACCTGTGACGTTGCAGCAACATCGGTAGCGATGTCGCTGCGTGTAACCCAGCCTTAAGACTGGCAGTGGTCTGGGAAAAACAGCAAAGCTAAAAGCTTAAGCAATTTCAGTAGATATGGAACACCTGCAAAAACCCAGCACAGCCTAAAAAGAGATTGGGCGACTGAGCTGTCAATCAGAACAGAACACTAGAACCCAGCATATCCCAGCTCCATATAGGATGACTAAACTGTCAATCACCCAGCACAGCACATCTTGAATGCAGAACAAAGGAATCATGACACATGGCATTTTTTTCAGTAGGAGACAGTAAGGAACATTATTAATTGAAAGTGCTGTTATTTATGGGAGGAGCCATAATGGAACCTTATTTTTGCGGGGAGGAATCAGAGACATTACTTGATTGATGCACTGAGCTAGCATTATTACTTGAAGTGGATAGTCAAGTACATTACTATTTGAGGGGTCACTATTACTTGAAGATTGTACTCAGTGGACATCATTACTTGAGTCAATGAATTAGAAATAGCAATATGGGTAGTTTGCATCTGTTGGGAATAGGTGAGAATAGTGATAAATATGTCAGAATTAAAATATGTTATTTTTACAAAGTCTACAGAGAAAAGTTGTTAAAAAGTTGTCCTGGCAGTCTGGATCAGATGGGAAAAGTCAATAACTACAATCAAACAGAAAGTGAACTGTAAGTAACTACAAATAACTGTACTGTAGTCACTGATATGGTCTCCTTTTTACCACTATGTAGGCACTGTGTGGTGATAATATTGGTCTGTCTGACAATGTGTTTTTTCTATATAGTAACAGTTTGGTTGTGTAATTCAATCACTCTATAATAGTATATAGTACAAAGATGCGTATATTGATATTATTGGCCTCACGTCATTTCGAGTCTGGTGCACTAGGGAGGTGTATTGGGTAGAGTGGCTGGCTCTGGAGCATGCACAGTATGTACATCAAAGCCATCCTCTACAGCCAATATATCCCACAATGCACAGGAATGGAAATGACGAGCGGCCAGCGCATCATACCTGGAAGGAGAAGCCATGAATTTTAAATCAGGATCGCACTTCTGAATGAATTATCACACCCACGGAAGCATGATACCAGCAGCGAGGTGGGGACAATAGACCCAGAGGAACTGCCCATCCGTCAACCACAGATAGCCCACACATCTAGGAACACCCTCAGGATTACTGCTGTAAATTGTGTAATTTGTTGAGAACAAAGTTACATATCAATGACCAATGATAACCAAATCATTAACCATTCATAATATTCCAGTGTGTATGTTCCCCATAACCCTGTATGTATCCCATCAATGTTTAGACATGCTCTTAAGACGGTGTTTGGTGTACAATGTTATATCCACCAACACTTGGCTCAAGGTAATAGTGAGATGCTGGGCTCTCTGTAGATCTATTAGTTATTGTTGGATGCACTGATACATTATGTACCTTAACATCTCAATTGATTCAGGTCTGGGAAACAAGAAAGACTGTCAATACCATGAATACCTTTGAATCCAGGAACTGTGTACAAAATATGGCAACATTATGCTAGGCATGGTCTTACATCAGGAGGAAACCAGGGCCCACTGCAGCAACATAAGGTCTGATAACGAATAAGAGCATTTCATCTTGGTACCTAAGGCTGCATTCACACTATGCGTATTTGTTGAGTTTTTTTACGCACACTTTTCCCCAAAAGTACATCTGCATCTGTGTTTCCCGGCAAAGTGAATGGAAATTCATTTTTGTCACTTAGAAACTGCGCTTTTTTCGGCCGTGCTTTTGGGGTTGAAAACGCGTGTGTATAAAGAATCAACTTGTGAATTGTTTGTGCTTTCCTCTATAGGCCCCATTATAAGCGCTGAAATCACGCATCGCCAGTTAGAAAATGCGCATTTCCAGTATTATGGCTAGTGATGGGCGAATCCTAAATTACTCGGAATCGCTTGACTCTAGCGAGTCCGAGCCCAGGACTCGCTACTCGTTGCGAGTCTAGCGAGTCCAATGTTAATGAATGGGGAAGCGAGTAATAGCGAGTAGTGTGAGATTTACAACTCGCAGATGTGTCTCGGAAGCTTCAGCCTGAAGCAATCCTAGTTTTGTCATTTATTTGCATTGCTCGTTTACTTTGTAAGTAATCGCTGACTCGCACAGATAAGAGTCCTGTCTTCTCTGTGTTCTGGCTGCCAGCTCCAGGGTCCTAGAGCCTGCCTGCTGCCTGATGTAGCAGTGCTGAGATTGTTCTCAGTCTGCTCAATCCCTGTGTACAGACATGAATGTCTGTGCACAGAGATGATGTAGCAGAGCTGAGATTGTTCTCAGTCTGCTCATTCCCTGTGCATAGAGATCTATATCTATACACAGGGGATGTAGCAGAGAGGACATCGCGTTTTGGACTGCGTCGGATGGAAGAGGATTTTTTTAATTAAAGATGGAGTCCCTAATGGCTTTTTTTTTTATTTCTAATAAAAAAATTTCTTTGTGTTGTGTTTTTTTTAAAACAATTTAATAGAAATTCATGGCGGTCATGTCTAATATTGGCGTGACCGCCATAAATTTCGGGCTTAGGGCCAGCTGATAATACAAAGCTGGTATTAACCCCTTTATTACTCAGCGTGCTACCGCCACCAGGGCCGCTGGAAGAGCGGGGTTCAGCGCCAGAGGATGGCGCTTCAATGAACGCGCCATCTTCTGGGGCGGCTGCGGGCTGCAATTTGCAGCGGGGGGTGCCCAGAAAGCTTGGGCATCCCTGCGCTGCGGATTCCAGCCCCCAGCTGCTTAGCTGTACCTGGCTAGACATAGAAATTGCGCGGAGCCCCACGCATTTTTTTTAAATTATTTCATGAAATTCTGAGATTCTGACTCTGACTCTGAGACTCTGACTCTGAAATTCATTAAATAATTTTTAAAAAATGCGTGGGGCTCCGCGCAATTTCTATGTCTAGCCAGGTACAGCTAAGCAGCTGAGGGCTGGAATCCGCAGCGCAGGGATGCCCAAGCTTTCTGGGCACCCCCCGCTGCAAATTGCAGCCCGCAGCCGCCCCAGAAGATGGCGCGTTCATTGAAGCGCCATCCTCTGGCGCTGAACCCCGCTCTTCCAGCGGCCCTGGTGGCGGTAGCACGCTGGGTAATAAAGGGGTTAATACCAGCTTTGTTATACAAGCTGGTATTAAGCCCGAGATTCTTAATGTCAGGCCACGTTTGACCCAGCCACTAAGAATCTCCAATAAAGGGTTAAAAAAACACAGAGAAAATTTTTTATTTGAAATAAAAAAAAAAGCCATTAGGGACTCCATCTTTAATTAAAAAAATCCTCTTCCGTCCGACGTAGTCCAAAACGCGATGTCCTCTCTGCTACATGCACAGGGAATGAGCAGACTGAGAATAATCTCAGCACTGTTACATCTCTGTGAGCAGGCGGGCTCTAGGACCCTGGAGCTGCACAGAGAAGACAACTGGACTCGGCTCGCAAAGAAACAGCAGTTACTTTGCGAGTCTCCCTGCTATCACTGGCACAGTAGCCAGTGATGACTCGCACGAGTCTAATGCAAACAATGGCAATCCTAGTTTTGTCAGTGTTTCTGACAAAACTAGGATTGATATTGATTTGCATTGGACTCGTGCGAGTCATCACTGGGAAACTCGCCGAGTACCGAGTCCTGCGAGTCCCTTACTACTCGCCGAGTAACGAGTCCTAGCGAGTAGATTCGCCCATCCCTAATTATGGCATATGAGGAAAAGCAGGATGTGATGTCACACGGGGGAGGAAGAATGATGTGTTCTTCCCCCGTGTCACATGTCGGGCTGGGAGTTTTGCTTTCCCAGTGTATCTATACTGCAAAATAAATGTGAAAACATATATGAAGAATAAAAAAAATACTTACCTCTCTGCCGACTCTCTGGGACTCAAGAAGATATCCAATCACCACTGCATAAATACACTGGGAAAGCAAAACTCCTGGGCCGACATGTCCCCCAGGGGAGGAACACAGGAGTCTTCCTCCCCCCGCGTGACATCACTTGCCTCCTGCGCTTTTAGGGGAGATATGTGACTGTAAAAAACACAGTGTGTGAATGCACCATGTTCTTTTACCTGCGCTAAATAGCACGGCAAAAAACACGTACCCCTAAAAGCGCAGGAAATACGCTGTGTATGAACGCAGCCTAAGAGCAGTCAGGGGAGAAACGGCTAACATAAGGATATGTGTCTGATTCTCCCAAGACCATCACTGCCAGAATGGTAAAGCCATATAATGCAGTGAGGCAGTACACCATTAACCAAGGCATGTCCAGATTCCTTCATGATTATCACATGTGCTCAGTGTGAAACTGCACTTATGTATAAGAACTGTTTGTCAATGTTAGATAAGGCAATTCTGTTGTTCTCTGGGAAATTCCAGTGAGACAGCATAGTGATAGCTATACGAACAGGTCCCACTTCAAGACATGGGGCACTCAAACTACACTTGTTTGTTTCTGACAGTTTGGTCAGAAATAGGCAGACCACTATCCTGCTGATGGTCATTTTGAACGACAATGACTGTACTTCAACTATTTCTTCTCACGCAAATGAGCAGATTTTGGACCTGCTCCTGGGTTGATATCCTTTTATAACTCTCTGGCTCTCTTTGTGGCTCTGCTGTTAGATATAGCAAACCTCCTTGCAATGGAAAGTATGGTTTGCCATCTAGGAGAAGCTGGACTACATGGGTTGTGAACAGGGATGAGCGAGTATACTCGTAACTATTTGGTACTTGACGAATAGTACGGTATTCGGGCTACTCCCTACTCCGCGAGTTTCCTTGTGATTACTCATTAGGAGTAGTGATTAGTACATTCACTTTCACCGTGAATCTATATACACTGCAAATGTGAAATAAAAGTTAATAAAAGGTGTTAAAAAGAAAAAAATAACATACTCACCTATCCGACGTCTGTCCCGGGACCTAAAAAGAACACATCCGCTGGCCTGCCAGGACCTTTATTCTGATAGCTATTTAAGATGGCCGGTAGCGATCAGGTGGTTTGTGACGTCACACACCACCTGATTGCTACCAGCCATCTGATTGGCCATCAGATGTTCTAACACATTTGCTTGCCTGCCAGGAACTTACATCTGATGGCCAATCAGATGGCCGGTAGCGATCAGGTGGTGTGTGACAACACACACCACCTGATCGTTACTGGCCATCTGATTGGCTATCAGACGTAAGCTCCTGGCAGGCCAGCAGATGTGTTCTTTTCGGGTCCCAGGACAGCCATCAGATAGGTATGTTATTTTTTTATTTTTAACACCTTTTATTAACTTTTATTTCACTTTCACAGTGTAAATAGATACACTACGAAAGTACTCGCATTTTCCATTGACTTACAATGGACTCGTAATGAGTACCCGAGTATTAGGACCTACTTGTTACGAGTATAGCGATTCCGAGTATTTAACTACTCGCTCATCCCTAGCTGTGAATACTGCCTCATACTACCAGTAATGACATGGATTTTAGCAAACCACCAAAGTAGTAGTACTTGTCTACTGTTGAAGAAAACTGTATCTGTTTTGTAACAGAGTTGGATGACAACTTTGTCATAATTTGGTAAATCCATAGATTTGATTTTGCTTGCAGATGTTAATGAGACTTGATAGAAACTTTTAAAATAGTAATCTCATAACATTTAAGGGTTAAAGGGAACCTGACCCCTAAAAATCACCCCCAGCCTATTAATACCTGTCCCTGCACTATCAGTATGCTATTCTAGCTATCCCTTTGTGTAAAAATTGTGTATTTACAAAGTTTATAAAAGTGCTTTTATTACCTCCTGAACTGCGGTTTCTGAGCTCTTGAGAAGTCACACAGGGCATTCCCTGTGGCTTCTCTCCACCGCCTTTACTGCAATTATTCATGCCCTAATGGGCGTGATAAGCCTTAGTGATCTTCCTCGCCCCCCTCCATAGGCGATTTAGCCGGTATGACGCTAATCGCATCATATCCGGCTATCATGATGTCAGTACACCCATTTAGGT
This sequence comes from Allobates femoralis, assembly GCA_033576535.1. Lineage (NCBI taxonomy): Eukaryota > Metazoa > Chordata > Amphibia > Anura > Aromobatidae > Allobates > Allobates femoralis. The sequence continues at coordinate 328,061,987 of JARQOC010000004.1, read as the reverse complement.
GTATCGAGGACCGCGGTCCTCGATACACCTCGAGGACCGCGGTAACCGCTCATGTGACCCGATGACGCTTCTGACATCATCGCAGGTCCTGTAAAACCGATCGGGAGCTGATGGAGACGTCGGGAGAGCGCTGGCAGGTGAGAATAAAGATTTTTTTTATGTTGGAATGACAGGAGGAGCGGGGAGAAGAGGAGAGGGGAGAACAGGGGGACAGCAGGGGGAAACAGGGGGACAGCAGGGGGAAAACAGTGGGACAGCAGGGGGACAGCAGGGGACAACCAGATGACAGGAGGCAGAGAGGAGGGGGAGCGAGGTGACAGGAGACCAAACTGATCCTGCAAAATGTCGGAATCAGATGCCTATTCGGCATCCGATTGCAGGGATCAGTTTGGATCTGATGCTGTCCGATTTTCATCGGACAGCATCAGACTTAACTAAAACGCATTGTGAAACTAGCCTAAGAATAGTACAGGCCACCTAAATATATGTATATGCAGATGAAGTCCATGGAGCCTCGGTTAAGAGTCTACAACACGGACACCAGCCAGTTATCACACCAGGGAAGGACCTAGCCCAGGGTATTAGTAGCAGTTAAGTCACTATCCAGCCCTTGCGAGCTTGAAGATATGGCCAGGGGTTTACCATGGACTAGGTATCCAACCACAGACAGCTGTTTCGGGGTTGTTGCCCCTCATCAGTGTGGGCCAAAATCCTGCGCCACACTGATGAGGGGCAACAACCCCGAAACAGCTGTCTGTGGTTGGATACCTAGTCCATGGCAAACCCCTGGCCATATCTTCAAGCTCGCAAGGGCTGGATAGTGACTTAAGGGCTACTAATACCCTGGGCTAGGTCCTTCCCTGGTGGGATAACTGGCTGGTGTCCATGTTGTAGGCTCTAAACCGAGGCTCCATGGACTTCATCTGCATATTCAAATTCTAGGGAGCAATGCACCTTGGGTTTCACTGTGTTTGAGTGCTTTAACTGGTGCCCGCAGTGTTATCCTCCACTGGTCTCCACAAGGTCAGTGGGTGCTTTGTGATGTCTGTCTATCAAGCATTGCTCCCACCCAGCCAGAATCCTGCGCCACACTGATGAGGGGGCAACAACCCCGAAACAGCTGTCTGTGGTTGGATACCTAGTCCATGGTAAACCCCTGGCCATATCTTCAAGCTTACAAGGGCTGGATAGTGACTTAAGGTCTACTAATACCCTGGGCTAGGTCCTTCCCTGGTGGGATAATTGGCTGGTGTCCATGTTGTAGACTCTTAACCGAGGCTCCATGGACTTCATCTGCATATTCAAATTCTAGGGAGCAATGCACCTTGGGTTTCACTGTGTTTGAGTGCTTTAACTGGTGCCCGCAGTGTTATCCTCCACTGGTCTCCACAAGGTCAGTGGGTGCTTTGTGATGTCTGTCTATCAAGCATTGCTCCCACCCAGCCAGAATCCTGCGCCACACTGATGAGGGGCAACAACCCCGAAACAGCTGTCTGTGGTTGGATACCTAGTCCATGGTAAACCCCTAGCCATATCTTCAAGCTCGCAAGGGTTGGATAGTGACTTAAGGGCTACTAATACCCTGGGCTAGGTCCTTCCCTGGTGGGATAACTGGCTGGTGACCATGTTGTAGACTCTTAACCGAGGCTCCATGGACTTCATCTGCATATTCAAATTCTAGGGAGCAATGCACCTTGGGTTTCACTGTGTTTGAGTGCTTTAACTGGTGCCCGCAGTGTTATCCTCCATTGGTCTCCACAAGGTCAGTGGGTGCTTTGTGATGTCTGTCTATCAAGCATTGCTCCCACCCAGCCAGAATCCTGCGCCACACTGATGAGGGGCAACAACCCCGAAATAGCTGTCTGTGGTTGGATACCTAGTCCATGGTAAACCCCCGGCCATATCTTCAAGTTTTTTTGTTACATTAAAGATTAAAAAAAAAATGGCATGGGATCCCCCTGTAAATTTCAAGTCTAGCAAAGGCTAAGCAGACAGCTGGGGCTGTTAGAAGGGGAAGGGGGTAATACCCATGGAGCTTCCAAGGCTATTAATATCAGCCCCCAGATGAATATTTAGCCTTTATTAGCTACTAAAATGGGGAACTCCCCCCAAAAAATTAAGTGGAGTCCCCCCTATTTTAACAGTTAGCAAAGGCTAAGCAGACACCTGGGGGCTAGTATTATGAGCCTGGGAAGGGACCAAGAATGTTGATCCCTTCCAAGGCTAAAAACAACAGCCCTCAGCCGTCCCAGAAATGGCGCATCCCATGAGATGCCCAAATCTGGCATTTAGCCTTGCTCTGCCACACTGCCTTGTAGCAGTGGCAGGGGAGTTATGGGGTTGGGGTTGATGTCACCTTATTATGCCAGGTGACATTAAAACCAGGTTAGTAATGGAGAGGCATCTATAAGACGCCTTCATTACTAACCCCATTGTCAAAAAGTGAAATAAAACATAGACACCCAGTAAAAGTATTTTATTTGAAATAAAGATAGTACTCCTTTATTTTTCTTAATTAAACCATACTTACCCTCTCGCCTATTCCACCTGAAGCCAGTGTCTCCTGTAAGATAAATAAAATAATAAAGCAACCTCATCCTCACCCTTCTGTCACCAGGAGCCTCCATGTGTCCCACAACGGCATTGGCTCTGCTACATCTGATGGCAGGCTGGAGAGTTGCTGGATGCGACCATTCAGCCTGCCTCCAGCAGAATCACTGAAGAGTGCATGTGTGCACACATCAGTGACTTGTTGTGGCGTCATAAAGATGAGCCAAGTTCATGTGAATGAACTCAGTTCACCTCTGTGACGTCACTGGGAGCGTGGGAAAATTCTCCCGCACGCAGGTGCAGACATCATTTCCGGAGGTGCATGTGGGAGAACACTGGGTGTCTGTGGTTTATTTCACTTTTTGACAATGGGGTTAGTAATGGTGGTGTCCAATAGACTCCTCTCCATTACTAACCTGGGCTTGATGTCATCTGTCTTAATAAGGTGACATCAACTCCAATCCCATAACCCCCCCGGCCACCGCTAAAGGGCAGTGTGGCAGAGCGAGGCTAAGTGCAAGATTTGGCGCATCCCATGGGATGCACCATTTCTGGGACGGCTGAGGGCTCTTGTTTTTATCCTCGGAGGGGGACAATATTCTTGTTCCCTTCCCAGGCTATTAATGCTAGCCCCCAGGTGTCTGCTTAGCCTTTGCTAGCTGTTAAAATAGGGGGGAACCCATGCACCTGAGCATTTTACTGCTCACAAATCACTACTGGTGTGCTCAGGTACACTTTACAACATTTTATTTAAAAACATATTCCTCAAATACCTGATTTAAACTATAGGTCATTTTCATAAGATAGTTTTCTTTTAAAACAGCATAATATATCCAGGTATATCAAATATAAAGTAGAATAACAAAAGTCCAGCACTACTACTCATCTGTCGGTATTTAAACCACATATTGCTTATGGCATATCGGGATGGAAAAGAAGGGGTGCACACTATGAAAGGACACTTCAATGTAGAGAATAAACAAGAAAATAAGTGGCACTCACCCTCTGGAAAAACTCCAGGTTTTATGCAAAAATGTAAAAAGTGCAGGAGAAACAGACAAATCTAAAGTCCAATATGGCTCTCCTTTCCTTTTTCACTTTGCAATGTGCTTCAAAAGTAGTTTTTGACCACATATTGGGTAGTGCCGTACTCAGGAGAAACTGCAACAAAATTTTATTGTGCATTTTTGCCTGTTACCCTTGTGAAAATAAAGAAATTTACGGATACAAAAAAGCACAGATTGGGTCTTATCTGGGACATATGTTAGTAAACAGTGATCGATTTAGCTCACCTTTTGTGGTTGTGAAAAATCACAATCACTATTCCAGAAGTGTATTAGCTGGGCAGATAAGCGCTCCCACATTCGAAACCGATCAATTGAACTTCAATATCTTTCTTCTTTCTGAATTTGGACAGCAATCAATTTCTTATGGTTAGCTGCAGCATTCCCCATGTAAATAAAGAAAATAAAGAGCTGGATTTCCCAGGTAACAACAAGAGAAGTATCAGGATGAAAAGATTTGGAAACCCACGTTGTTGTAACAGTAATAAGAAGACCAATATATTAATGTCAACACATTTGAAAGTATAATACTGAATTATCAGGACAAAATCACTCAGAAGTGATTTTGTCCAGATGATGGAGAATTATACTATAAAATATATTGACATTAACAATCACTATTAATAACTTGCTCTTTTTTTATTACTGTCATGGCAACATGCTTTTAATCATTTTCTTTCAGATACTACCCTTGTGAAAATCAAAGACTTTGGGTAAAAGCAACAGTTTTGTGGTAAAAATGTATATTTTTATTTTCACGGCTCAATGTTTTAAAATTCAGTGAAGCACTTGAGGGTTCAAGGTGCTCACCAAACATCTAGATAAATTCCTTGGAGGGTCCAGTTTACAAAATGTTGTAACTTGTGGGTGGTTTCCAATGTTTAGGCACACCAGGAGCTCTCTAAAAGCAACATGAAATCTTCTAATGATTCTAGACACTTTTCTGTTCAAAACGTCTAATGTCGCTCCTTCCCTTCCGAGCCCTGCCGTACTTCCAAACAATGGTTTTCCACCACATATGGGGAATCAGCATACTCTGGACAAATTGCACAGTAAATTTTATTGTGCAATTTCTCCTGTTACTCTTGTGAAAATGCAATATTTAAGACTTAAGTGACATTTTTGTTGGAAATTTTTTTTAATTTTTTATTCCACATTGGCTTTAGTTCCATTGATGCACCGGAAGGGTTTATAAATTTCTTGGATGTGGTTTTGAGTAGTTTGAGGGGTTCAGTTATTAGAATGGTGACACTTTTGGGTATTTTCTGTCATATAGGCCCTTCAAAGTCCCATTAAAGGAGTCTTCCCACAAACCAAGTTAATTTTAGAGTTAACTTTAATCAATAGATCTTGGAATAATAATACTTTCCACAACTGAATGTGTTTAAAAAAATATTCCTGTGCTGAGGTAATCTTATACACTGTGTGCAGAATTATTAGGCAAGTTGTATTTTCGAGGATTATTTTTATTATTGATCAACAACTATGTTCTCAATCAACCCAAAAGACTCAAATATCAAAATTTAATATTTTTGGAAGTTGGAGTGGGTTTTTTAGATTTGGCTATCTTAGGAGGATATCTGTTTGTGCAGGTAACTATTACTATGCAGAATTATTAGGCAACTTAATAAAAACCAAATATATTCCCATCTCACTTGTTTATTTTCACCAGGTAAATTAATATAACTGCACAAAATTTAGAAATAAACATTTCTGACATGCAAAAAGAACACAAAAAAAATTAGTGCCCTATCTGTGCTTGCTTCTTTTCTTTCTTTCACTTGTCTTTTTATTGAAATTGAGATAAACATACAATCCAAAACATTGGACTAACATTAAATCGAATCTGAATCAATAAGTACATGTATATAAAAGCACATTAATCAGGACATAAGCTTGTGTAAGTTCAGCAGTAATAATTCAGCCGTTACCTCTTGCAAGGTGTCACTGTAGCTGTCGTCTGAACATATTAGGCAGTCCAATCATCAGATTAATTTATAACTGACAAAATAATTATTTATTGCAACAAACAAGTCAAAGTAAAAGAACATCAAAGTAAAAAGTAAAAGAAGGAAAAAGGATAGAAAAAGAGGGGGCAAGAGAAGAGAAAAAGAAAGGGTGGTGGGGTAGAGGGGGAGAGGGGAAAGGGAGCTCTGAGGACTAAAACATCAGGTGATTTTGTTTCATAGTTCCCCTGAGACCATATGAATTAATGTGTCCTATGGATAGCCCTGAATTGTATCCACGGGTTCCACAACTCACTGAACACTTTTTGTTTGTTCTCTACTGTGGCTATAGTTTTTGCCACGCGATACAGAGAATCAACTTTTTAGTGCAACTGTTCAATGGTAGGAATATCAGTCGATTTCCATAATGTCGGTATTAATAACTTTGCAGCTGCAATAAAAGTTTGCGCTAATAAAGATGCACGTTTATCGTCATGCCAAGGAGGGAAATTTAGCAATGCTATCTCTGGTGTCAGGTTGGGCACCTTATTCAGCAGTTCTTGAATGAATGTTTCCACCTTACTCCAAAATTGGTGGATTTTTGGACATATCCACCAAATATGTAAATAGTCAGCATTGGGATCTTCACATCTCCAGCAACTAAAGGAAGTCCCAATTCTCCAATTATAGGACTGTTTTGGAGTAATATACCATCGCGTTATAATCTTGAAAGAATTCTCCTTAGGCTAGGGTCACACATAAGCCCATGGTCCGTTTTTGGCTTCATTTTTGACATTTTTTTTTTCAAAGTCCAAAAACTGACAGAAAAACGGATTGGATGTAATAAACACCCTGTCCGTTTTTTTCTGGACCTCAAAACATTGCTCTGTCCGTTTTTGAGCCAAAAACGTTGCTAGCAACGTTTTTGGCATCAGTTAAAAAACGCATGCGTTTTTTTAACATGGGGCCCTATGGGAAACTCATGCGTTAACGCATGGCACATATAGGCACCTGTGTTAACGCATGCGTTATCGCATATGCGTTTTTAATGAAAAAATGACTAAGTCCAAAAACGTTCAGGGGTGCAGGAGGCTCAAAAAGCACCCTATAAAAAACGGATTGGTGATGAAAATCACTTCCAAAAACGGACTTCTATGTGTGACCCCAGCCTTAGCCTTTACACATTGCGTTGGGCCATGAGATTTCTTATAAATATGTTGTAATTGGTCATGTGTGAACTTGTATCCCAGGTCTGCTTCCCAGTGGGCAATATAATCTCTTTTAGGGCAACACTCTGTTGTTGGTAACGTTTGGTAAATGGTGGATAATAATTTTTTTAGTCTAGTTACAGACGCACACAGTGTCTCAAAGGGCATCTTGGAACTTAGTAGATCTGCATTTTGGAGATGAGGTTTTAACATTCCCTTTAGATAATTGTATGGGATAAAGTTAAGTTTGGAGAGCCCTGGCAGTCTTTGTAGGTCGGTAAGTGTAGGGAGTGTTTCATCGGATAGTATTTGATCGATGGAGATATTTGACCATCTGCGTGACCTCCAAGGATTTACCTATAAAAGAATGACAGGATGTCTGAGAGTTTGAGCAAAGAGGATATGGGCGGGGTTAAGGTATGCATTAGGTTTGTCCATACGCTCAGGGTGGTTTTAGAATGCATGTTATGGAGTGGATCCATTTCCCTAGTCAGGATGCGAATAAGAAAGATGGTTCGGAGGGGTAGAAAGGACAAAGCTTCCTCCACCTCTATCCATAGCTTGTTATCAGATCCCCTAATCAAATTTATTGTTCTAGATATAATTTAGGCGTTGTAATACTTCTTAATATCTGGAGCTCCCATCCCAAAGGCTTTCTCCACGTTCGTTCCCAGCACAACTAAAGGGATATTGTGAAGTTTCACATTGCATCAAGTGCAGAATTTTGTGTATGTTATCCTTTCCCTCCCTCAACCCCACAAATCCAGTCTGGTTGAGAGAGGTCAGACCCGGCGGCAAAATCACAATTCGTCGAGCTATCATGCTAGAAAGCAACTTTAGATCGACATTTAATAAGGAGATAGGTTTGTAGCTGCTACACTGCTCCGGGTCCTTTCCCTCTTTGTATATCAATGAAATACTGGTTTCTAGCATCTGACCAGGGTGCGGTTGTCCCTCTAGCACAGCATTACACAAATTGAGTAAGTGGGGTAGGAGGAGAGAGGAAAAGGTTTTGTAGTAAAGGGCTGAAAATCCATCTGGACCCGGAGATTTTCCTATGGGACACCTCGACAGGGTGGACTGGAGTTCATCCAATTTGAATGGTTTAACTAATTGTTGTTTATGAATGTCAGTAAGTGTTGGCAGTTATAACTCATCCAAGAAGTTCGTCTTTTCGCAGTTTCGCTTGCTTCCTTTTACAGTATTACACCTTTCTTAATGATGACACACAACAGCCTTCCATCCATAGATTCTGTCAGTTGTTTCATCTGTTTACGATCAACATTGCGTACAGCAGCCACCACAGCCTCCCAGACACTGTTCCGAGAGGTGTACTGTTTTTCCCTCCCTGTAGATCTCACATTTTAGGAGGGACCACAAGTTCTCTACGCTGTGGAGTAGTTGGATGCATGCAGTGGCGTAGCATGGGGGGGGGGGGCGGTCCGCCCCGGGCGGCAGGTGTGTGGGGGCGGCAGCAGGGCTGTATTTACACGGCAGGGGAGCACGAGCAGTTTTTTGTTTTTTTTCTTTACCTTCCTCCCCCAGACTCCATATGAAAACTGGAGTCTTTTTGGGGGATGGAGGGTGTCGCCGGGCCGCTGGCAGTGCACTGCCGCCCAGCCGCGGCGCCCACATGTACTGTGCCCCACTCCCGGCCCCCAGCGCTGAGAGCGATCACGCTGACAGGAAGCCGCTGGGAGCTCTGTTGCTTCCTGTCCCGTGATGGCTCCAAGTGCTGGTGCGGTAGAGGCGGCTCCTCCTCCCAGCCGGCCCCCCATGGACCCGGAGAGGTGAGGGAAACTGTGCAGGGGATAGGGGACAGGGGGGCAGAGGAGAAGAGGACAGGGGGGCAGAGGAGAAGAGGACAGGGGGGCAGGAGGAGAAGAGGACAGGGGGGCAGAAGGACAGGAACAGGGGGACAGAGAAGAGGACAGGGGGGCAGAAGGACAGGAACAGGGGGACAGAGGAGAATAGGACAGGGGGACAAAGGAGAAGAGGACAGGGGGGCAGAAGGACAGGAACAGGGGGACAGAGAAGAGGACAGGGAGGCAGAAGGACAGGAACAGGGGGACAGACGAGAGGGGGACAGAGAAGAGGACAGGGGGGCAGAAGGACAGGAACAGGGGGTCAGAGGAGAGGGGACAGAGGAGAAGAGGATAGGGGGCAGAAGGACAGGAACAGGGGGACAGAGAAGAGGACAGGGGGGCAGAAGGACAGGAACAGGGGGACAGACGAGAGGGAGACAGAAGAGAAGAGGACAGGGGGGCAGAAGGACAGGAACAGGGGGACAGAGGAGAAGAGGACAGGGGGGCAGAAGGACAGGAACAGGGGGACAGAGGAGAAGAGGACAGGGGGATCAGAGGAGAAGAGGACAGGGGGGCAGAAGGACAGGAACAGGGGGACAAAGGAGAAGAGGACACGGAGGCAGAAGGACAGGAACAGGGGGACAGAGGAGAAGAGGACAGGGGGGCAGAAGGACAGGAACAGGGAGACAGAGAAGAGGACAGGGGGGCAGAAGGACAGGAACAGGGGACAGAGGAGAAGACGAGCAGCTGGAGGGACAGAGGAGAGGAGGACGGGTGTGCAGCAGGACAGAGGAGAGGAGGACGGTGGTGCAGGAGGACAGAGGAGCAGCAGGAGGGACAGAGGAGAGGAGGACGGGGATGCAGGAGGACAGAGGAGAGGAGGACGGGGATGCAGAAGGACAGGAGAGGAGGCCTGGGATTTAGGAGGATGGGGGTGCAGGAGGACAGAGGAGGATGGGGGTGCAGGAGGACAGAGGAGAGGAGGACAGGGGTGCAGGAGGACAGAGGAGAGGAGGACGGGGATTCAGGAGGACAGAGGAGAGGAGGACGGGGATGCAGGAGGACAGAGGAGAGGAGGACGGGGATGCAGGAGGACGGGAGTGCAGGAGGACAGAGGAGAGGAGCACGGGGGTGCAGGAGGACAGAGGAGAGAAGGACAGGGGTGCAGGAGGACAGAGGAGAGGAGGACAGGGATGCAAGAGGACAGAGAAGCCGCAGGAGGACAAAGGAGAGGAGGACGGGGATTCAGGAGGACAGAGGAGAGGAGGACGGGGATGCAGGAGGACAGAGGAGAGGAGGACGGGGATGCAGGAGGACGGGAGTGCAGGAGGACAGAGGAGAGGAGGACGGGGGTGCAGGAGGACAGAGGAGAGGAGCACGGGGGTGCAGGAGGACAGAGGAGAGAAGGACAGGGGTGCAGGAGGACAGAGGAGAGGAGGACAGGGATGCAAGAGGACAGAGAAGCCGCAGGAGGACAGAGGAGAGGAGGACGGGATGCAGGAGGACAGAGGAGAGGAGGACGGGGATGCAGGAGGACAGGAGAGGAGGACGGGGATGCAGGAGGACAGGGGTGCAGGAGGAAAGAGGAGAGGAGGACAGGGGCGCAGGAGGACAGAAGAGAGGAGGACAGGGGTGCAGGAGGACAGAGGAGAGGAGGAAGGGGATGCAGGAGGATAGAGGAGAGGAGGACGGGGATGCAGGAGGACTGAGGAGAGGAGGACGGGGATGCAGGAGGACAGGGGTGGAGGAGGACAGAGGAGAGGAGGACAGGGGTGCAGGAGGACAGAGGAGAGGAGTAAGGGGATGCAAGAGGACAGAGAAGCAGCAGGAGGGACAGAGGAGAGGAGGACGGGGGTGCAGGAGGGACAGAGGAGAGGAGGACAGGTGCGCAGGAGGAGTGGGGCTGTGTGTGGTGATAATGGCAGCTGTACCAGGTGTCTCTGCCTCCATGTGGCAGCCTCCACCTTCCTGTGTTGGCAGTGTGTGGCATGCTGGGAATTGTAGTTCTCCTGCCTGTTCTGGCATTACTGTATGGTTTCTGGGCAGTGTGTTGGGAGTTATAGTTCTCCTGGGCGGGCTCAATGTTCTCCCGCCTCCTGTCTGTGATTATTGTGCCTCTTCTGGGATGTCCTCATCTCCGTGCTGTGCATAGACAGTGTACCACCATGTCCTCAGCTCCGTGCTGTGCACAGACAGTGTACCACCATGTCCCCATCTCCATGCTGTGCACAGACAGTGTACCACCATGTCCCCAGCTCCATGCTGTACACAGTGTACCACCATGTCCCCATCTCTGTGATGTGCACAGTGTACCACCATGTCCCCAGCTCCGTGCTGTGCACATACAGTGTACCACCATGTCCTCAGCTCGTGCTGTGAACAGTGTACCACTATGTCCCCAGCTCCATGCTGTACACAGTGTACCACCATGTCCCCAGCTCTGTGCTGTGCACAGTGTACCCACCATGTCCCCAGCTCCATGCTGTGCACAGTGTACCACCATGTCCCCAGCTCCATGCTGTGCACAGTGTACCACCATGTCCCCAGCTCCATGCTATGCACAGTGTACCACCATGTCTCCAGCTCTGTGCCGTGCACAGTGTACCACCATGTCCCCAGCTCCATGCTGTGCACAGACAGTGTACCACCATATCCTCAGCTTCGTGCTGTACATAGACCGTGTACCACCATGGCCCCAGCTCCGTGCTGTGCACAGACAGTGTACCACCGTGTCCCCAGCTCCGTGCTGTGCACAGTGTACCACCATGTCGTCATCTTCGTGCTGTGCACAGGACAGTGTACCGTATATTGTCTGTTCACAGCACGGAGCTGGGGACTTGGTGGTACACTGTGCACAGCACGGAGCTGGGGACATGGTGGTACACTGTGCACAGCACATAACTGGGGACATGGTGGTACACTGTCTCCCGTCGCCTTAAAACCGGTCTGTTTCTCATCCAGGAGAGTCAGATGAGTGACATCCGTTTTTTGGTCCGTTTGGTAACTGCTGTGCGAGTCTCCGACATTTTTCTCAGATTTTCAGATCACATCCGTGTGCAATCAATCCGTGTTTTTTCTCAGCAGCTATTACTGTAGAATCATTTACAGGAACATTTTACAGTTGTCTCAGTTACAGAATGAGAATGTATCAGTGAAAAAAACGGATGCCTCTCGGATGGTCTGTGTGCGGTCCGTGATTTTGTCGGACCCATTGACTTTCATTGGCGAGTCTCGCACGGGAATCGCAGACTGTCGCAGCATGTTGCAACTTTTTTCTCATCCAGAATCATTGAGAAAGACGTTTGTCGAAACGCGTTGTGGCTGAGGGCTCGCTCTACCCACTTTTAATAAACTTAGAGTAAATCTTTTAATATCTAGTTCCTTGGTCTTTTCTAGCGCTCAATTCCATACTATTTTTCCTTCTCTTCATCTAGATGATACAGAAATGTCAGCCCCCATGCCCCAATGTTCCCTGATACTGATAGCTCCCCCCGCCCCAGTCCAAGATGGCGCCGATCATGACACACATGGGAAAAAAAGAAAAAAAGAGTCTGCCCACCCCCCACCCTTCAGTCTGCTTCCCCACACCCCTTGGTCTGCACCCCACTCTCCGGTGTCCCCCATGCACCCTCCGATGTCCCTTCTGCACCTTCCAGTGTCCCTTCTGCATTTTCCTCGGTATGTCTGCCCCGCTGATCATCTGCTCTGTCTCTGTTCTGTTCTTCCTTCTCCTGTGTCCAGCCTCTGGGATGCTGGGCGCCTGCGCAGAGCAGAGACACCTTTGCCCTGCCAGGGGGTTGACATCTTCATGACCTCAGTAAGGTCATGAAAGTTCAGGATTGTCGGTCACACAGGGATCAATTTTGATACCATGGCGATCTCTTACTCTCGAGACCATCATGAGATCACAATTAACCCTTGTTTGACTGTAAGATTGTGACCTGCCATGACCTCACTGAGATCATAACAGGTCATTCCCCTGGAAGAGTGCCTGCTCTTATTGCATATGGGAATTTCCCCATATGCTATAAGACAGAGAATCGTCAAGAGACCTTCCACTGGACCACGTCGGACATTTTTTTCCTTCAATATATTTGGGAAAAGGGTTTGTGTTAGGGAGTGTTTTTTCAAATAATTTTTTGTGTGTTTATTTGTGTCTGTACTGATTTGATTAGTAATGTCGGGTATCTGATTTTTGCCTTGACATTACTAGGCTTGATGCCAGTGTATGTTACCCAGCTAGTACCAGCCTTAAATACCATTACTCCGACTGCCACCAACACCAGGGCAGCAGGAAGAGCCGGAGTAAGTGCCGGGATTGGCGCATCTTATGCAGGTGCCAGTTCTGGGGTGGCAGTGACCTGCTATTTTTAGGCTGAGGAGGACCAATAATCATGGCACTTCCCACCCTGAGAATACCAGACCACAGCTGCCTGCTTTACCTTGGCTGTTTTTCAGGAGGACCCTATGCCATTTTTTTCAAATTATTTATTTATAAATAAATCATTAAAAAAAAAATAGCTTGGGTGACCTCTGTTTTGGATTATCAGCCAAGGTAACGCTGTGAGCTGTCGTCTCCACGCTCCAGGCATTGGGTTACCCTAGCTGCCAAAATAGGGAGACCCCACATTTTTTTAAACATTTTTTTTTTTGCTAAATACAAGGCTAAACGCCCTTTAGTGCCAGATTACAGGCACTAAAGGGTGCTTGCTTTTCAGAGTATAAAGGATGATGTAAAAAAAAATTGTGTGTGCTGTATGTGAGTAGTCTGTGTGCGGTCCATGTGCCACACATTTTTCTCACACCCATTGACTTGGTGAGATATGCTGCAATTTGCTCCACACGTTGAATATAGAACAGGAAAAAGGAGCAGATATGCTCTGACCAATTAGTGCGAGTGCAATGCAATATTTTCTTGCATTGCTCTCGCAGATTTTACACGCAAATGTAAGCGAGTCCTAAGGGTGTGTCCACACAATCAGTATTTGCAGAGAATTCAATGCAGCGTGTTATCACTACATCCAAATCACTGCATTGTACAGTACAAGCACAGTGGATGGGATTTACAGAAAGTCTGTGCCCACTATGCTTGTTTTCTCTGCAGCATAAATTGACCTGTGGGGCAGCTTTACGCACTGCCGCTTGTTCGCAGCATGTCAATTTAGTGCTGCAGAGTCAGAGGAGATCTCAGTGGGTGAATGCAGGAAAAAGCCGCTGTGCCCTGAACACAGATCATGGGACCGGGTAGCTGCGTTCTCCAGGGGCAGATTATAATGAGCACAATCCTGGCTACAGCCCAGGGCCTGAGGCTCCAGGATGGTCATTGGCCAGAATGCCCTCATTATGATCTGCTCATCAGGCCCACAGAGCTGCGGGGAAGTGGCCGGTCCCCTCTTCTAGTAATCAAATGTACTCCCATCTTTTTAGACACGGGTACATTTGAAAACTGCAGCCATGTGATAGAGGTAAAGGAGATTAGATGTCAGGAGTATATGCCCTGCACCAATGTGCAGTAGTTGATGATTTCATTACTCTGCTGCCAGGACCACACAGACACTGCAGGAGAAAGTAAGCCCTCTGTGAAAGAGCTGAAGATTTATTTGACCTTCATTTTCAATAACCTATGGAGTGGATTCATGTGAGAGCACAGGGGAAGGGGGTTCTTAATGCAAAGGTACTGTGTGTGCGTGTGTGTGTGTGTGTGTGTGTGTGTGCATATGTGTCCTGTGTGTGTGCATGTGTCCTGTGTGTGTGTGTGTTATTATGGAGAAGTGCAGTGTGTGTGAATATGTGTCCTGTGTGTGTTCATGTCTCTTATGTGTGTTATTATGGAGAAGTGCAGTGTGTGCATATGTGTACTGTGTGTATGTACATATGTGACCTGTGTGTGCAGATATATGTCCTATGTGTGTGCATATGTGTCCTGTGTGTGCATAAATATCTTGGGTGTGTACAGTGTACATATCTGTCCTGGGTGTGCATACGTGTCCTGTGTGTGAGCATATGTGTCCTGTGTGCGTATGTGTCCTGTGTGCATGTGTCCTGTGTGTGGGTTATTATGGAGAATTGCAGTGTGTATGCATGTGTCCTGTGTGTATGTGTGTGCATATGTTTCCTCTGTGTATGTGAATATCAATCCTGTGTGCATGTGAATGCATATGTGTCCTGTGTTACTATGAAGTTCAGTGTGGGTGTGTTTACATGTGTATCCTGTGTGTACATATGTGTCTTGTGTGTGTTATTATTGAGAAGTGGAGTGTGTGTGAATGTGTACATGTGTCCTGTATGTGTTATGGAGAAGTGCAGAATGTGTGTGCATGTGTCCTGTGTGTGTCTGCATATATGTCTTGTGTGTATGTGTGCATATGTGTCCTGTATGTTATTTTGGAGAAGTTCAGTGTGTGTTTGTGTGTACATGTGTCCTGTTTATGTTCATATGTGTCCTATATGTGTTTAATTATGCTCACTATACGCCTTTTGAGTGGTCTAATTTTCAAAATGGGGTCATGTGTGCTGTTCAGGTACACTAGCGGCTTTGCAAATGCGACATGGTGCTCGCAATCTATTTCAGCTTTTCCAAAATCCAAATATTGCTCCTTCCCTTCTGAGCTCCGCTCTTTGTCCAAACAGAACTTTATGTCTAAATGTGGGGTATCGGTCTGGGTCCAGCCCAGGCCCTGGGGGTACTCGGATAACTCAGGCGCGGTCTGAAAGGGAAGTCACGGGTAGCGGTGCCTGAGGTCGTGGACCCGGGGGATGCAGATGAAAAATGAATAGCAAGAAAAATAATAAAAAGTTTGTCAAGTCGTGACTCCACCTGTAGGTTCCGGTGATGGCACCGGCGCTGCTTGGGCCTCCGGGGTGATGGGCGGCAGCAAAGTGCAACCGCTTCTCTACAGGACGAGCTAGGGTCCCCGGGGCTGTAGGTTGTAACGGAGTAATAGGGCAGCACAGTCGTTTCTGTGCAAGGTAGGGGAGCACAGTCAGTGTGGTGTAGATGGAAGGAGGGACACGCACACAGAAAAGTCTTTTGGTATCTTTACTGGTGTTCTGTACGGGTACACTCGCCAGGAGTTGAGGGAAACACTTCGGGATCTCCACAGCGAGTAGGGTTGTAGGCCTCCTTGTTTCAGCTCCTCTGTTTGGAGTCTGGCAGGCTTGAAACCTAACCGGACCTTCACTTCTCTCTGTTTCTCTCTCCACACCCGGGTTGCTGCACTGAGGGCGCTCGTTTGGGATCCCGCTAAATGTTGTCACGGTCCCTGGCTCTCAACTGTTGGTGCTGCGGGTGTCCTGGAAGCTAAACCTCCTTGTGGTGCTGGATTCTCTGTGGGGCATATCCTCTCTGTCCCTGCAGCTCGGACCCAGTCACTAGAACTCTGATGGGGTGAATCGGTATGACTCTTCTGCCCCCTGTTGTTGCACGTTTCTCTCCTCTGCCTTCGACCTCTACTCTGCGGGTCTACCACTATCTCAGGTGGTTACTGGTATGGGCCTAGCATGGCTCCAGTACCAGTTCAGCTCACTAAGTTCTTCACAGTTCTCTAGTGACTGCACACTCTGCTGTTTTCCCTCCAGCACCTGTATTTATAGGGGGAACTAGCTTAAGGCAACCAGTTGGGCTCCCCTTACAGGCCTGGGGTGGAAGGTGTTGTGTGTAAGTGGGTTACTCACTGTGAGAAATCCTTCAGTGTCCCAAGGAAGTCTGTGGTGACCTGGTACAGGGTGCCACATCTGCTCATCAGAAAGTGGGTAACAAACATTAAGGACGACTTTCTTGCCTTACCTCTTGTAAAATTGAAAAATTTGATACTAAAGCAAAACTTTTGTGAAAAAAAATTAAAATTTTTAATATGTTGACCTATTGTTATCAAATACTGTAAAATTCCTGTGGGTTAAAAATGCTCACTGTACCCCTAGATATAAAGATTGAGGGGGTCTAGTTTCTAAAATGGGGTCACTTGTGGGGTGATTTTGCTGTTTAGGAACTGTAGCAACATGGTGCCCGCAATCTATTTCAGCCTTTTCAAAATTCAAATACTGCTCCTTCCCTTCTAAGCCCTCCCTTTTGTCCAAAGAGAACTTTTTTGTCTACATATGGGTATCGTTGCCTTCATAAGCAAACAATTAATATGATCACCAGTAATTGTTATCAAATTCTGTGAAGATCCTGTGGGTTCAAAATGCTCACTATACCCCTAGATATAAACCTTAAGGAATATACGTTCCAGAATGGGGTCACTTATGAGGATTTCTGCTGTTTAAGTACCTTAGGGGTCCAGGAAATTTAAGATGGTAGCTGACATCTACAAGTATTTCAGCCAAATTTGCTTTCCAAATTTCAAATATTGCGCCATCCAATCTGTGTCCTGCTGTTTGTCCAAACAGAAATTTTGACTACATGGGTATCGCCGAGCTGATAAGAATGTGGATAACAAACTGTGGGGTCCACTTTTGGGTGCTATCTTTTGTAAAAGTGATAACTTTGATGTATCTAAGGCTGGGGTCACACTTGCGTTTTTTTCATGAGTTTTTGCATACCTGCATTTTGTTAAAAACATGTAAAAACGCACCCATAGGCCCCCATGTTAAAAAACGCATTCCCTAATAGCAAAAACGCATGTGTGACAGTACCATGCGTTTTTGTGTGCGTTTTTGCTATTATGTGATTAGCTGACATCAAAAACACATGCAAAAACACATGGTACATTAGTACCATCAAAAAACGCATGCGTTTTCCATAGGAGCCCATGTTAAAAAAACGCATGCGTTTTTTAACATGGGCCCCTATGGAAAACGCATGCGTTTTTGGATGGTACTAAATGGTACTAATGTACCATGCGTTTTTGCATGCGTTTTCCATAGGGGCCCATGTTAACAAAACGCATGCGTTTTTAAAACAGCACCAAAAAATAGTGCATGCACTATTTTTGGGTGCTGATTTAAAAACGCATGCAAAAAACGCAGGGTGCCATCAGACACCTTAAAAAACGCATGCAGATATGAAAAAATGCATGCAGAAACGCATGCTTTTTTTAAGGGCACTAAAAAAACTCATGCCAAGTGTGACCCCAGCCTAATTCAGCCAAATTTGCTTTTCAGAATTCAAATAGTGCTGCTTCCTTTTTTGACTTTGTAGTACATAATAAAAATGCCTTGAATCATTCTTTATCTCTCTCATTAGTCTGACATTTGGCAAAAATGAATAACTATGATAATCCTAATTAACCTAAAAACAGGAAAGGTTTATTCTGATTTTATGTCAGATAGTGAGAAAAGCATGCATATGTGTCTTTTTATATAGAGTATGTAAAATGGTTTTTTGAAGGTCTTGAACTTAGGTAAATGCAACCTGAGATGAACAAGATCATGACTAATTACTGTGTGTCATTATTTACTTGACTATTCATGGATTAATAGCTAGTAGAACCACCTTTAGCAAAAAAAAATAACTTCAATTGTTTTCTGTATGACTTTATCAGTCACACATGTAGCTCTAGAGTAAATTACTCCCACTCTTTTTTCAACGTTGCTTACGTTCTTTGAGGTTTGCAGTCATTCATATAAGTATGGTTCTCTTAATGTCCTGCCACAGTATTTCAGTTGGGTTGAGATATGGATTTTGGGCTAATGCAATACTCTGCTTCTTTTCTTTTTCAGCTATTGAGATGTAGATTTGCTGTTATACTTGTTATCACTGCCATATTGGATGCCCAAAGTTCTGCTAAGCTTTAGGTTTTGGATAGATGGTCTCACATTTGACTCTAGAATAAATTAGTATGCAGAGAAGTTCATCATCGACTTAAAGGGAACCAACCACCTCAGATCACCCTAATACACAGTTAGTACATGTCCCTGCACCCTAAGGATACCTTTCCAGCACTGTTTTTGTGTAAAATCTTGCATTAGTATAAAAAAAAAATGCGTGGGGCTCCGCGCAATTTCTATGTCTAGCCAGGTACAGCTAAGCAGCTGGGGGCTGGAATCCGCAGCGCAGGGAGGTCCAAGCTTTCTGGGCACCCCCCGTTGCAAATTGCAGCCCGCAGCCGCCCAAGAAGATGGCGCATTCATTGAAGCGCCATCCTCTGGCGCTGAACCCCGCTCTTCCAGCGGCCCTGGTGGCGGTGGCACGCTGGGTAATAAAGGGGTTAATACCACCTTTGTTATACAAGCTGGTATTAAGCCCGGGATTCTTAATGTCAGGCCAGGTTTGACCCGGCCACTAAGAATCTCCAATAAAGGGTTAAAAAAAACACCACACAGAGAAATTTTTTTATTAGAAATAAAAAAAAAAAAGCCATTAGGGACTCCATCTTTAATTAAAAAAATCCTCTTCCGTCCGACGTAGTCTAAAACGCGATGTCCTCTCTGCTACATCCCCTGTGCATAGATATAGATGTCTATGCACAGGGAATGAGCAGACTGAGAACAATCTCAGCTCTGCTACATCATCTCTGTGAGCAGGCGGGCTCTAGGACCCTGGAGCTGCGGCAGCCTGCACAGAGCAGACAGCTGGACTCGGCTCGCAAAGTAACAGCAGTTACTTTGCGAGTTTCCCTGCTATGACTGTCACAGTAGCGAGTCCAATGCAAGACAATGGCAATCCTAGTTTTGTCAGAGTCTCTGACAAAACTAGGATTGCCATTGATTTGCATTGGACTCGTTACTGTGCGAGTAAACGCTGGGAAACTCGCAGAGTACCGAGTCCTGGGAGTCCCTTACTACTCGCAGAGTAACGAGTCCTAGCGAGTAGATTCGCCCATCCCTAGTACTAAGGTCCTGTGACTGCAAAACAAGCAAAACTCATCACCCCTGTAAGGCTAGGGTCACAGTAGAGCCATGGAAGTACTAAAAGCTAGCGTTTTTTTCACGTTGAAATTTTGAGAAACGCTAACGTTAATGCGTCCATAGGCTCCCATGCAAAAAACGCATGGTCAAAATGCAACACGTTTAATGCTAGGCGTTTTTGCAAAAGCACCAAAAAACGAGTTAAGCTGCATTTTTTGGGGCGTTTGCCAAAACGCATGCGTTTTTTTAACATGGTAGTCTATGGGAAACTCATACGTTAACGCATGTTATATATTTGATTCATTCAGCTGCCAAGTCCTACAACAAAGGAATCGCTTGGAGAGGGTTAGGCTGGGGTTACACATGAGCCCTTGGTCCGTTTTTGGCTTCATTTTTGTTAATTTTTTTTTCTAAGTCCAAAAACTGACAGAAAAATGGATTGGATGTAATAAACACCCTGTCCGTTTTTCTCTGGAGCTCAGAACATTGCCCTGTCCGTTTTTGAGTCAAAATTGTTGCATGCAACGTTTTTGGCATCAGTTAAAAAACGCATGCGTTTTCATGCGTTTTTTTAACATGGGGCCCTATGGGAAACGCATGCGCGAACGCATGGCATATTTGGCACTTGCGTTTGCGCATGCGTTAACGCGCATGCGTTTTTAATGAAAAAATGACTAAGGCTGGGGTTACACATAGAAGTCCGTTTTTGGAAGTGATTTTCATCACCAATCCGTTTTTTATAGGGTGCTTTTTGAGTCTCCTGCACTTCTGAACGTTTTTGGACTTAGTCATTTTTTCATGAAAAACGCATATGCGTTAACGCATGCGTTAACGCAAATGCCTACATATGCCATGCATTAACGCATGCGTTTCCCATAGGGCCCCATGTTAAAAAAGCGCATGCGTTTTTTAACTGATGCCAAAAACGTTGCTAACAGCGTTTTTGGCTCAAAAACGGACAGAGCAAGGTTTTGAGGTCCAGAAAAAAATGGACAGGGTATTTATTACATCCAATCCGTTTTCTGTCAGTTTTTGGACTTAGAAAAAAAAATTAACAAAAATGAAGCCAAAAACGGACCAAGGGCTCATGTGTAACCCCAGCCTTAGACCGGTCATGACCACAGAGTGGTCTCAAAAGTGGGATGGGGTAATTTCCAAATATTCA
The DNA here is from genome assembly GCA_033576535.1 of Allobates femoralis. NCBI lineage: Eukaryota > Metazoa > Chordata > Amphibia > Anura > Aromobatidae > Allobates > Allobates femoralis. The sequence goes on along the minus strand of JARQOC010000004.1, from coordinate 328,041,461 downwards.
ACATTGGTAAATAGAGTTCTAGGGGCAAATATGTAATCTAAGCAATGGTATGAATTATGTGGTCTTGAGAAGTATGTGTATTTTTTTAGTGTTTTGGTTAAGATATCGCCATTGGTCCACTAGATTTAACGAGTGTAATGCTGATCTAATTCTGGCCAAGTCTTTTCATGCAATTGCGCTTTTTGATTTGGTGGTATCAATAATTGGCTCAAAGGCTATGTTCAGATCCCCTCCTACTATGTATGTGCCTTCGCAAAAGTTTTTGTTTTCATAAGGACTGCAAGCAGACATTTTATTTGTCTCATGTTTGGTGCATAAAGACTGCAAATGATAAATGTAGTGCCCACCATAAAGCCCTTGATAAACACAAAATGGCCTTAGGGGTCCTCCTGTGTGCTTTGTAGCAGAAAGGGTATCCCTTTGCTGTGGCTAAGGAGGTCCCTTTAGACCTTGACTGTGGTGACATTGCTTTGTACCATTTATCATAAGGTGCTTTATTGAAAGATGGGAGTTTCTCCTTCATGAAGTATATTTCCTGGAGGAGAATTACATCCACCTCCTTCTTTTTTAGGTGTGTGAGTGCACGGTGTCTGGGCCAGGCCCGGCGTCAGCACCCGGCGCATCCGGGCAAGTGTCGGGGCCCGACTGCTTGGAGGGGGCCCACTGGGCCCCTGAGGCTAGGGTCACACTTGCATTGTGACCCTAGCCTGACGCAAGTATTGTCTGCTGCAGCGCAGAGCGTTTAATGCTATGCGCTGCCAGCAATGGAGCCCATAGAAACCCGATGTTTACATTGACAACCAATGGCTGCCAAGCTAAACATCGGGTTTCTATGTGCTGCAGCCGAGCACAGCCCCTGAGCACACTGCCCCCACAGCCAGGGCCATATTCAGTGGGCAGCTGGGGGGTCATTTGCAGGGAGGGAGCACTGAGCCTCCTGCAGCTCCGGAGATCTCCCTCAGTGGGAGCCGACAGAGCCGCACACTCTGGGCTGAGAGGACCTGTGATGATGTCAATGGAGGGTGGAGTCAGGGGTCACATGACCAGCTCCTCAGTGTATGCAGGACTCTGAGCATCATGATGGCCAGCATAGCAATTAGGTGAAGTTTATGTGTGGGGTCAGGAGGGATTTACAGTGTGAATGTAGCAGAGGTGAGTGTGTACTAGGGGTATGGCAATTTGGTGAAGTTTATGTGTGGGGTCAGGAGAGATTTACAGTGTGAATGTAGCAGAGGCGAATGTGTACTAGGTGTATGGAATGGAGCCGAGTGGGTACTAGGTGTACGGAGCGGAGCCGAGTGTGTACTAGGTGTACGGAATGGAGCCGAGTGAGTACTAGGTGTACGGAGCGGAGCCGTGTGGTGTGTGTACGAGGTGTACGGAGCAGAGCCCAGTGTGTACGAGGTGTACGGAGCAAATCCGTGTGTGTACGAGGTGTATGGAGCGGAGCCCAGTGTGTACGAGGTGTATGGAGCGGAGCCCAGTGTGTACAAGGTGTATGGAGCGGAGCTCAGTGTGTACGAGGGGTATGGAGCAGAGCCATGTGGGTACTAAGTGTACAGAGTGGAGCCGTGTGGGTACTAGGTGTATGGAGCGGAGCTGTGTGGGTACTAGGTGTTTGGAGCGGAGCCGCGTGGGTACGAGGTGTAAGGAGAGGAGCTGCGTGGGTACAAGGTGTATGGAGTGGAGCCGCGTGGGTACGAGGTGTATGGAGCAGAGCCGCGTGGGTACGAGGTGTATGGAACAGAGCCGCGTGCATAGGAGGTGTATGGAGCAGAGCCGCGTGCGTAGGAGGTATAAGGAGTAGAGCCGCGTGCGTAGGAGGTGTACGGAGCAGAGCCGCGTGCGTAGGAGGTGTACGGAGCAGAGCCGCGTGCGTAGGAGGTGTACGGAGCAGAGCCGCGTGCGTAGGAGGTGTACGGAGCAGAGCCGCGTGCGTACGAGGTGTACGGAGCAGAGCCGCGTGCGTACGAGGTGTATGGAGCGGAGCCGCGTGCGTACGAGGTATGTGTGAACCTGTGGTAGCCCCCCGCGGATTCCGCTCCTATAGTCTCAGCCACCTTTGCCAGCAGCATTCTTCTCCAGAGTCTCTTCTGCCGCTGTCTTTCATTCTGCAGCTCAGCATGGAGGGGCACGATGTTGTCATCACTGTGCTGATATGTGCAGAGCGACTGGAGGAGAAGGGAGCAGCGAGAAGAAAGGTGAGGAGAAAGAGATATCCGGACGGCCAGACATTCCGCTTGACTGCGGTGCCACCCACATGACATTGTGGCTCCATTGAGCTGCTTGCATTATTTGTGCGCTTCAGGATGCTTGCATATATACCAAGCATCCTCAGACGCACAAAAATGCAACATTTTCCATTTGAAGGGTATTTTTAAAAAGCGCAAGGGAATGCAAACGCATTTTAGCCCGCTCCTAACAACGTGTAATATATTCACAGTCAGAAACAGCTCTTGCTGGTTTCGGCAGTCACTGTTCCTGTAAGGCTGCCTTCACATAGGCGTTTTTTTAAAATGTGGCAGTTGCGGTAAAAAAATCCGCATCTGCAGCATTTTCCGCCTAGCGGCTGCACTTGCTGCGTATTTGCGGCGCGCCCCATGCATTGTCTATGGAGCTTGCGGTAAGTGTGCGGCAATATATATATTATAGTCCATGATATGTACTAAAGGGGGCCCACTGAGACTTTTTCGCCCGGGGCCCACAGAAACCTGGAGCCGGCCCTGGTCTGGGCACTGGGTAATTGAAACCGTTGGTATTCAGGGTGGCGATTTTAATTATCTTCTGGGCAGTCATCATTCAAGAAACAATGAAATTGATATCTTAGTTGATCCATTGTATCCATCCCAGCCACCATATACTGTCCTAACCACTGAGCCACCATATACAGTGCTAACCACTGACCCACTGTATACACTGCTAGCCACTGAGCCACCATATACTGTGCTAACCACTGAGCCACTGTATACTGTGCTAACCACTGACCCACCGTATACAGTGCTAACCACGGACCCACCGTATACACTTCTATACACTGAGCCACCATAAACTGTGCTAACCACTGAGCCACCGTACACTGTGCTAACCACTGACCCACCGTATACAGTGCTAACCACGGACCCACCGTATACACTTCTATACACTGAGCCACCATAAACTGTGCTAACCACTGAGCCACCGTACACTGTGCTAACCACTGATCCACCATATACTGTGCTAACCACTGAGCCACCACACAGTGCTAACCACTGACCCACCACACAGTGCTAACCACTGACCCACCATAAACTGTCCCAGCCACTGAGCCATCATATACTGTGCTAACCACTTAATCACTGTATACAGTGCTAACCACTGACCCACCGTATACAGTGCTAACCACTGAGCCACTGTATACAGTGCTAACCACTGACCCACCACACAGTGCTAACCACTGACCCACCATATACTGTCCTACCCACTGAGCCATCATATACTGTGCTAACCACTTAATCACTGTATACAGTGCTAACCACTGAGCCACCGTATACAGTGCCAACCACTGAGCCACCATATACAGTGCTAACCACTGAGCCACCATATACAGTGCTAGCCATTGAGCCACAGTATACAATGCTAACCACTGAGCTACCGTTACCAGTGCTAACCACTGTGCCACCATATACAGTGCTAACCACTGAGCCACTGTATACAGTGCTAACCACTGAGCCACCATATACAGTACTAACCACTGAGCCACTGTATACAGTGCTAACCACTGAGCCACCATATACTCCATATAAATCCCGCAACAACAGCGTACTTTCCGGAGAGAAGACTGTACTATTCAGCGGCTATTTTTACGGCACCTGTTCATTACACCGCACTCCCAATGCAATAGCATCAGGCCTTTTTCTAGTCATATATAGTTGCAAGTTACAATCACTTGCTCTTTTTACTTTTGGTGATTCTTCTGGCACATCTTCTATCTCCTGTCCACACATAGTTGTATGTCCTCTTCAGCGGGAAGTAAGCGTGTGCACTGTGACATCCTATCACACATGGCCACACACAGCAACTGCTATAGGCCCTCTGTGTTGCTCTCTGCTGAACTGTGATGCAGTGGAGGGGCAGACCTTCACTGCACAATGTGTAGTATGGCTGGCCGGATCACTGTCTGTACAGCAGAGAGCTGCAAGCAGTTTGCTATGTGCGGCATGAGCGGCCATCATGCAGCATACAGCCAGCAATGCACAGCTGCTGGGAGAGCGAGCGGCCCTGCACAGCCGCTGGGAGAGCGAGCGGCCCTGCATAGTAGATGGGAGAGCCAACGACCCTGTACAGCCGCTCAGCCGCAGGAAGAGTGGGTGGCCCAGCAGTCACAGGGGTCGGCGCGCGCTCAATGCCACTCACCCCTTCCTCTTGGGGGGGCCACATGCCCACCCCTGCCCCACACTGGGTACGCCAATGGGTATGATAATGTAATGGATATGAGGGGAGGGGGAGGTGGAGGGAAAGGAGGAGGGGGAAGAGGAGGGTGTAGGAGGGGGGGTCAGCTTTGTATGATCTGCCTTAATAGTCCTCATTCAGGTTGCATAGGTCGGCAGTGGTAAAGGTATTTGTGTCCCGAGTTAGTTAGTTCAAGTTCCAGTGAGGGAAATGTTCACGCCCTTCGGACTTTATGAAGATGTGTACAGCTATTTTTCCTAGAGATGTTGAGTCCATATTAATATAGTTGACATAGTTGGTCAGAAGGAACCCTCATGTGTCCACCTCCTAGGAATGGGGTAATTTTCGTCAATTGGTGCCTGGTTCTCTTAGTTTTTGGTGTTAGGGACACATGCCACGGCACCAGGAGGGGGAGCGGATGAAGCGAAGAGGTTGAGTTGAACGCCTCAAGATCTGGATAGCTTTCAAGAGTAATCTCTAGGGATTTGCAAATATCTTGGATTTCAGTGGATGTTCTAGCCTGCTATCATTTTCCCTCCGAGAAGACTTATATCACAAGGAGAGCAATCGGTAATGCATTTTTTTTTTAAGTATAGACTCTGTGAATGGTTTGAGCAGCCTTCTCTTCCTTAGGGTAATAGCCAATAAATCTTGAAAAAGCTACTGCTGGGCTTCTTCGTATCTGATGTGTTGAGATTCTCTAGCCCATTTTAGTAACAAATCTTTAGTTCTATAGTCCAAGATTCGGCACAGGACATCTCGGCCAGGATCCCCTTGTCTTGGCTTAAGTCATAACGATCTGTGTACGTTGACCATTTAAAGATCCTGTGGGTCTTGTTCTAAGAGAAAAGCACAGAAAATTTCAGTTGTAGCTTTCCCCAGGACCTCGAACACCACAGTTTCAGGAAGACCTTTAATTCTTAAAATATTTCTGCACTCGCGATTTTCGTGGTCTTCCACAGTGGAGTGAATTAGATGAATCTGTTCTTCATGTTGCTTAAGACTCGAGAGGAAGGCATTCGAGTGTTGGGTGAACATAGTTTGTGAATTTTCCAGAGTCTCTAGTCTGTGACCCTGTTGGGACTGGTCTTGTCTAATATCAGTAAGCTCCCTTACGATGGGCTCAAGAGTTTTTGCGAGGATCCATTTAATAAAGGAGCATGTCAGTGTTTGCTCTTTGACTGTGGAACCCACGTCTGAGTCACTGTCCATGTATGTATCTGAGTAGCCTTCTTGGATAGAGCCTATCAGATGTGTGTTTTTGTTGGGTCCTGCAGCTGATGCTTAGTTTTTTAAGAACTTGGCTAGATCAGCTTGTGTTGCTGTTACAGGGGTTTCGGTGTATATTGAGAATAAAGCAAGGTTTGTATGCAATATGTGGGAGTGTTTCAGGATTTTAGGTTCTGTTCTGAGATTATATCAGAAAGGGCACTCTTGTTAGATGGCAACCTGCAGTTGTTTTTGCAGTTATCCGTGTGATCCAGTGCCTGTAAATGTAGGGGCAGCCTTAATCCCAATAAGGGTGTTGGTGGTAGTGGTTCACTGATCAATCTTGGCTCCTTATAAGCAGCTAGTGAGGACTCAGTATGAGGGTAAGCTATTGTAGTTGATCACAGTTATGTCCTTGCAGTGTCTTCCTTCTTTTGTGTGAGCACCTGTTCCCCTGTCTGTTTCTTTCCTCTCTCCACTGAATTTTATCTGAGATGCTTTTTTAGCTCACTGCTATCTGTTTCAGCCTCCCTTTATCACTCAGGATCAGATAGAGTGGCCTTCTGCAGCCATGACAGTGCATATCGGCAGATCGGTCCCTTCTACTACTTGAGGCTGGGGATGAACCCGGAAGTGCAGGCCCCACTCTTTTGTCTGATGTCCCCGGGCTTAGGATGTATGCGGCCGGTACAAGTTCACAAGCAGGAGTAGGTCGGGTTCCTGGGCTGTCTGCCCGGATGTTGGAGCAGGACTGGGAAGTTAGTGGGTGCTGCTGTGGGTTTTGCTGCGGACATGGCGTGCGCAGGCAATGGGGAAGCAAGAGAGAGGGGTGGTAAACCTGATTCTCCAGCAATGGGTCTGGTTGCTGGAGGATTATTCAATAGGAATAACTGGCTCAGTAAAAATAGACAATAATTATAGTATGATAAACTGGCACACCAAGTGTGTCAGTTAATCATACTATAATTGGTTGCGGGAGAATGGCTTCAATGGCTTGCTGCTGGGTCCCGATTTGTTGGGGGTAGGCTCCAGTGTCTATGCCGCTGTTGTGCAGGGGTCCTGGGCTGCTGAATCCTGCCTATTTCAATTTTCTGATTTAATGACCTTTGGGTTTTCATTGGCTGTAAGCCATAATCATCAACATTTACAGAAATAAACCGTTGAAATAGCTCACTCTGTAATGACTCTATATAATATACGTGTTTCGCTTTTTGTATTGAATTACTGAAAAAAATAAACTTTTTGATGATATTTTAATTCATTGAGATGCACCTGTATTAGTCTTTTTTTCACCCTGCATAATTATTTTGCATATGTTAAAATTATGATAAGGATTTTTAAAGAAGGTTTCTTTAATGCCCGATTTTGGTCCATAACATCAAATGTGCATTCTGATCTTATCAAGGCACTTTGTGAAAGATTGTCTATATTGATTAAAGGCTCAGCGCTAACAGGATTAAACACAAATGATGTGTAGTGTCCCTTATTAGTGCTAGTTATGATTTAGCGCTGAGCCTATAATCAGTATAGACAACATATCATTAATATAACAGAGTGAAAAATACACGGAATTCACCCAAGGCTTTCTAGCAGCAAATAAAGAAGAGGAACTAGTGTTCTTATCTTCTACACGTTAGCTCCGGTGTTCATATTCTAATATAAACTTTGTGAAAGATGATTCAGCAGTAGCTCTGTTGATAATCATGAGCTATTCTTAAAAATAGCTTGCCTCTTGTGTAGTGCAGAAGGCCAAACTTTGATGAGCAGCTCCAGGTGTTCGGCCGACTGCATCATCCAAATGGAAAGGTCATGGGAACAGTTGCTAGTATCAGATTCCTGGCTGTCTCTGCCATGCGATGTTTGATATTGTTGAGAAGCAACATGTTGCTGATCTCATACTTACAGCTAGCAAAACTGACATACCACATAATCCATTCTAGCAACTATTATGTCATAAGTTTTAAACTGTTGTTTGATGTTACTATTTTTTTTTTTCTGTTTTATACTTATTACAGTCCGGTATGCATTTTCTTCTTAATGTATGATTTTATGATTATCTATATATCTAGAAAAAAACAAGCAGCATTGTGGTAAGGAAATCTTCAAGCCTATGGCCTATGGGTTCTAACAAGATTTCTTCAGCAATATAGTAAGAAAAAATGTGCAGCACTCCAATTAAAAAATAAAATGATGGTTCTTTTTTTTTTTTTTAACCAAAATCTAAGCTTGAGCAACATGGTGGCTCGGTGGTTAGCACTGTTGCTTTGCAGCGCTGGAATCCTGAGTTCCAAGGACAACATCTGCAAGGAGTTTGTATGTTCTCCCTTTATTTGTGTCGGACTACTCTTGGTTCTTCAGTTTCCTCTAAAGATATACTGATAGTGAATTTAGATTGTGAGCCAAGGTAGTGTATGTGAAGTGCTGTGAATCTAATGGTGCTGTATAAGAAAAGCATGATGAAAAATACACCTAAGCAGCTCAGGTGTAGGTAAATAACTAAACTTTCATATATAGCTTATTGTTTTCATGTATGCTTTTTGCTATGTAATAAAAGATCACAGTATAGTGTAATGTGATATATAGGGATGAGTGAGTAGTAAAATATTTGGACTTGCTATACTTGTAACGACTAGGTCCAAATACTTGGGTACTCATTATGAGTAGCGAGTCCAATGTAAGTCAATGGGAAATACAAGTAATTTCGCAGTGTATCTATATATACTGCAAAAGTGAAATAAAAGTTAATAAAAGTTGTTAAAAATAAAAGATAACATACTCAACTATCTGACGGCTGTCCCGATACCCGAAAAGAACACATCCGATGGGCTGCCAGGACGTCACACACCACCTGAATGCTACTGGCCATCTGATTGGCCATCAGACTTAAGGTCCTGGCAGCCCATCGGATGTGTTCTTTTCGGGTCCCAGGACAGCCGTCGGATAGGTGAGTATGTTATAGTTTTATTTTTAACACCTTTATTAACTTTTATTTCACTTTCGCAGTGTATATAGATACACTGTGAAAGTAAATGTACTACTTGCTACTCCTAAAAAAGTAATCAGAAGGAAACTCACAGAGTAGCGAGTAGCCCAAATACCGCACTATTCAGTGATTACCGAATAGTTACAAGTATATTCGCTAATCCCTTGTGATATATATATAGATTCTTATCCATAAAAATATTTTTTTTTAAGAATAGATAATTGGGATGGAAATAGAATGGAGAATGCTTTGTTATAACACTTCTAATAGCTAACTTTAGAATAAAATATGATGCTGCTGGTTATTTCACCTGTTCTGCAACTCATTGTCGCTATTATGTTCAACTGTTCATTCCTTGGAGAAAATGTATTTAGGGTTGGACACCACTATTGTGATTCATCAGAAGCCAAATGTTTTAGAGCTTGTTTCATTTGTAATTTTTTTTTAACTAGGGCTAAGGTAATGTCTTACAAGATATACACAAGGTTTAGTTAAATGTGCAGGGTCTCCCATTATGTGGGCAGATAAGCCATAGAAGGTCATGCACATCTTTCACATTTTATTTTATTTCAATAAAAATTGTGATAAATTATAGAAGTTTATTTGAGTTTATTAGGAGGTGTGTATCAGACAAAAGACAATAGCAACACATTATATTAAAAAATACTATTTCTAAACTTTCCCAAAGATGTCTTAAAATTGAATCCACACTTTGAAATATATCATATTTATTCATTTCTACCTTAACTTGCTAAATTTTGACATTTCCCTGGTTCTTCCCTGGTTAGTTTAGAAGTAAGCATAAAATTCACACTGCAGAATTTCTAGCTGAATTTTTTTATTGAAATGTGGTATAGACAGATATATTTCCAAGCAGCTTTCATTAAAGTTGAACTAATAATTGAAACAATATGAAAGAAGTATGCAGTACACAAGCCTGTTATAGCAAGTTAATAACATGTAAATAATCATCTAAACTATTAAAAGTCAGTACAATTAGGTTGTTTATTCCCCCTTGACTTGTCATGTGTCTTTTTTTAAGGAATATGACAAATACAGCCATCCTTGAGACAGAAAGCTAAATATAACCTGTTTTTTCTTATGTTGAACATTCTAAAATCTCTCTAAAGTATTTCATTTTTGTTTTATGCACATTCCTCCCAGAGCAAAATACTAGCTGAGTATTTTGTGAGTTTTTACCTCAATATTTGTAAGCCATGTGCCCACATTCAGTATTTGGTGAGTTTTTTTTACCTCAGTATTTGTAAGGCCATGTGCCCATATTCAGTATTTGGTGAGATTTTTACCTCAGTATTTGTAAGGCCATGTGCCCACATTGAGTATTTGGAGAGGATTTTTCCTCGTATTGTAAGGCCATGTGCCACATTCAGTATTTGGTGAGTTTTTACCTCAATATTTGTAAGGCCATGTGCCCACATTCAGTATTTGGTGAGGTTTTTACCTCAGTATATTGTCAGGCCGTGTGGTCACGCTGCAGATTATATGGAGATTTTCTCGTGGATTTTGGTTGCAGAAACGTGGGCAGATTTGTCAAAAGCAGCAAGTTTATGGTGTTAAATATTATGCCCATGCTGCATTTTGTTCACTGCAGAAGTGGTGAAAACTTACTTGTTTTTTTGCCAGAAAGTAGGATTTAAAGCAGAAATTTCTGTAACAAAATAATCAACATCAGCACATTCTTAAGACAAAACAAGGGGTGGAGCAATCGAGGAAAGTATAATAGAAACACTTCAACCACGTCTGTATTTTTTAACCAAGTGCTAGTTTTAACCGACAAATCCTGGGGTAAAAAAACTTACCAAATATATAAACACATGCACAGTTTCTATTATACTTTTACTTTGATGTTACCACTCTAGTTTTGGCTTTCAAATACTGAGGTAAAAAACTCACTGAAAAAATCAATGTGCAAAGTCTATATATATACTTTTATCTCTGACTGTTCTGCTCCTTGTTTTGACTCCAATACTGAGGTAAAAAACTCACCAATACTAACACATGCACTTATTCTATTATACTTTTCCCTGACTGTTCGACTCCTTGTTTTGGCTTTCAATACTGAGGTAAAAAAACTTACCAAATACACAATGTGTGAATATGTTTCTATATACTTTTACTTGGACTGTTCCATTCCTGGTTTTGACTCACAAATACTGAGGTAAAATACTCACCAAATACTCTTAACGTTTGCAAACATCCTTAAAGGGGTTTTCCCACAAACATAGTTCATTTAAAAGTTCATTTTAATCAATAGCTCTTGGAATAATATTAATTTCCACAATTGGATGCATTTAAAAAAATGTTCCTGTGCTGATATAATCTTATATCTGTGTCCCTGCTATATAAAGTTTAATTTTTGTTTCTGACCATGGCCGAAACACGGACGGATCATACCCATCTCCTCTCCAGGGGAGAAAGTAAGAGTATACAGATATTACAGCATGGGATCGAAACGGATTCTTTTTTGTGAGGTAAACTTTTCCTTGCCTGTGTGTAAAACATGATTTACCTCAAAGATAGAATTATTTATGATCCTGTGTTCTAATATGTGAATACTTTATTTCTTGCTGCCAGCCCAGGAGATTGTGGTATGATCAGACCGTGTTCCGTGCACGGTAAGAAACAAAAATGAAACTGTACATAGCAGTGGCACATTTATATCTAAGTACAGGAATGTTTTTTTAACACATCCAATTGTGGAAATTAATTATTACTCCAAGATTTACTGATTAAAATGAAATTTTAAAGCTAATTTTGTTTGAGGGAAAAACCCTTTAATGGGCCAATGAAAAATGTTCATCCAATTCATCTTGAATCCCCCTAACTGTACACACTTAACATTGCCAACATGTATACCTGTATATTCAATATAAAAAAAAGGAATAGGTCAGGGACTGCACTGTTAGCTTATTATCTCTCAGAGAAACAAAAGATGGCACATGTTGAAAACCAGTTTGATAACTTTCTTCCATTATGACCATCTAGCCTGAGCTGGGATTCCCCTATGCACAATAAATTAGCCAATATGTATGGGCAAATATAAACAGCACAACATATAATAACATAATTACACCATAGGACAAGGTTTTTTTTAGTTTGATGGGCACCTTGAGCTTATATTAAGAGGAAAATTCAATTTAATCAACAACAGGTGAGAATGGGAGAGGTAGATTGGTGAATGGATTTATTGATAACTTTCCTGTAAAAATGATTATATAAACATCACAGCCTGCAGATGAAATAGTTGAATTTTTAAGATATGGCAAGTAAAATTGAATCAAAACATATGCTGTGGCACTTCTCTCATTGGACTGCTGTATGTTGTTCCCTAGGTGTTGGCAGCTTAATTTACTATAGTGCAATAGTGGCATTGGACATAGCATTACCAAAACTTGATGTTAGAGTGAAAAACATAATAAAACTAGGGTATGATTTAATTTTCAATTTTTTGCCTCTGATACTCATTGTGGCTAAACACCATCTGTCATATTTGAAAGTTGTGATACCTTTTAATGGCTAACAAAAATAAAAATAAGTGATGTTACAAGACGAGCTTTCGAGTCATCTCAGGTCTCTTCATCAGGCATGGTATGACAAAAAGAGCAATCAACATTTTCTCAACTGGCTAACACGGTACCAAAACTTTTTTTCCTATTTGAAAGTGACCCATGACATATAGAAGATAGGAAAACATTGCTTCATAGTAATTAACCACTATTCTGATTTGCTGATGTTCAGACAACCCCTTTAACTAAATACAAAATATTTATCCCACATGGTCTATTTTAAAAGTAAAAACAGCAAGCTTGACATAAATCATTCTCTCACAGAAGAAAATATACCAGTATTATCAATTACATAGCAAGGCACGCAGTACAAAAAATACTCTTATCTGCCAAAAAAATGCTTTCTCAACCATGTTTGCCATGTATTCAACTTGTTCTTTTGGAAAGGAGGATATCGTTGGGCATTAATACTATAGAATGATTCTTACTAGCTCAAAAGAAAAAGCTATGCTCTGACTCACAAAAGAATTACATTTTGAACTTGAGATTTGAGTGAATTAATAATGTGGTCACCAGGTCTGGACCATTAAGATGATGTTCATCTACTTTATTCTTTTTAGAGAACTTAATCATAATTTCTGCTATTATAATAAGACAAAAACTGTTGAAAGTTTCTCAGTAATCTGACTGGTTGTTATGACCAACAGCTCTTCTCTTCTATGAATAATATTTCAAAAATCAGTAAACTTTGTTAGTGCGGCTTGCAGACTAGGTTAAGTTTCACTCTATATGTAATGAAAATTATACATATTTGATAATACAAATCTCTGATTTTTGCAGATGGAAGCACTTACTTTAGATATCACTATCATGTGGTCCTAACTCAAGTAACAATTAAGAAAGATGATAAGTATGTACTTCCTCTAATATCCACCTATTGCTAGACTTGATGTTCCTTTTGTCTTGAAGTAACATTGTTACTCTTTTCGAACAGGATTTTTATTTCTGCCTCCCTCCCAGTATAGCCAGTATAATGAGAAAAGGTAGAGGGCAAAACATACTAGAAAATCAAAATGGTACATAAGGCCAGCAAACACCACAAACATTATAAAACAGAAGACTTTAGAGCTTATGCCAGAAGTATTCTGCTGGTCAGGACATGGTGTGTGATCATTCTGATAATACTCCATATCTTGCAGCTCACTTTGTTGTTCTGCTTCCAGATACTGAGTATGTTCTTTATCCTCATGTTCACTGATAAGAATAGCTGGCCCCACATATCCCTCTTCCATTTTAGGCTGTACATTATGTATGTTTGCTATGTCTTCTGCGATAGCAAGTTGTGAAACATTAGTGAAATCTACAGTCTCTTTTTCAGTTGCAACATCCTCCTCAGTAATTACATCTAGAACCTGCCTTAGTGCTGCAAAAGAATTGCTGGACTTGGTAACTGGAAAATCATTTTCTGCAACACTGTTTCCAACTAAGCCATCTGACCTGATTTCATAATGCTCTAATTCATTTTTTCCTTTGGAAATATATGAAGCACCCTCATAATGTATACTTTCTGTAGGTAAATGTGAAGTATTGCATATTTTCACTGTACTCTCCTCAGCTACATCATCCACCCTCTTTGTATTACTAGTTATAATGTTATCACTGCTGACCTCTACATTCTTCCCTGATGATTTTTCTTCTGATTTCTCCTCAGATCCCAGTTGTGCACTTACATTTTCACCAATATCCATATTTGCTTTGCTACCCTGTCTATCTTGAGCACTTGTTTGACTTTGACCTTTTTCTTCTGTTATCTTTGCAATGATGACCTTGTGTCCCTGTGCCTGCTCACTTGGAAGCGTTCCCAGCATTGCATTCCACTCATGAAATGTGCTCTGGGTCACATTTTCAGCTGCACCACAAGCTATTGATGGTGAGGAGTCAAGCACTGGTGATTCTTTTTCTGAATCATAACTTGCTTTTATAGCTCTATCTATGTGATCATCTGTTTCTGATACATCCTTGTCAACCTGTATTTTCTTATGTCCTTTAACAAAGGGACTTTCTTGGGCTGTACTACTATATTGTTTGTCCAATGAAGCAGAATTAATATCAGCATCTGAGTCATTTGACTTTCCCGTAGTAATGTATTGTTTCTCAGGTTCATTGATATCATCTACGCTTTTTATATCTTGGCTAAAAGAAAGAGTAGGATTTGCATTTTGAGTTGATTCTTCTTGTCCTGTGCCCCTCACTTGGCCATCTCTAAACAAGTAACCATCATCTGAAGATGTAAAGCCGCAAATCTTTTGAATTGGTTCTGTACTTTCCTTTTCAAGGATATTGCGACCAGAAGAATTACATTTATAGAAAAGATTTTGGAATTCTTCCTGCTGTGAAAATAACATGGGATGTTCTCGCTCGGTATGTTCTGCTGTTGCTTGCAGGAACGTGTCATTCTCAATTGTTTCACTTTTACTTTTCTCACTTTGCTCATCTTTTATTCCCTTTATGTCTTGAGTTGAAAAGTATGGTAAAGTAACTATGCTGTGGCTATCATTTGGATTGGCATTATCATCCAAAACTTCTACTATCTCTGTTAACTCTGTAATGTCAGTCTGTGTAGCACATGAAGCTTCTGATATTTTGAGACAGCTGTCACTTATGGAGTCCTCACTTTGCTCCACAGTTGATGACCACTGACATGGTTCCAGGTGTGATTCCTCATCTAAAGTCACTGGTGAGATTTTTTCCTGTTCAATTAACTCTGAGCCATGTAAATATAATCCTGTTTTTTCACTTTCATCTAAACATTCCTGTGTTCTTGTGAGTGCTTTGTAGTGTCCAGAATGATGATCGCTGCTTAACGAAGAGATGAAGTCTTTAGTCTCCTCAGATGAAGTAACCTTAGTGATAGGAATATATTCCTCACTATGATCACATTCTTTTGGATTATGTGAATCATAGTCTGATATGCCAGTGTAAGTATTCTTCAGATATTGCATTTCTTCATCTAGTTGTGGATCTGCTGTTGAAATTGAGTTTTCAGGAAATCCAGTACTGTATTTTTCTTCAGTGGAAGTTATTCTGGCGTTCATGAGTCGCTGACTTAGCTGGGATTTAAGAAAATAAAAAAATGTTTATTATAATCTTAATAATTATTTTAATCATAATCAGTAAATATTAATTTTCTTAAAAAAATGTAAAGAAACAAACATAATCATGTTGAAGATATATGGGATAATCTGAATTTCAAAATAGATGCAACCATGCTCCTGTATTGACCAAAGTAGAATAACAATCAAGCAGTTAGACACATTTTATCTTTTAGGATGCAACAATTATGTGAGGGTAGTACACATATCTTCACATTCATTGTTCTTCATTGACCTATGCATAACAAGCAAGTTAATATTTATCAGTAAATCTTCATAAGGAATAAATCAACTTGATTCATACCTGTCATTATATCCTAGACACTCTGAATGTTGCCCATGATGCGTGTAGGAGAAGTTTTGCAGCTCATGCGAATAAGGGCTGCATTTGCCTGGGCTTGATAGCTGAGGGAATTGAATGCACTTGGCTTAATTCAATATAGACTGCAGCAGTATTAAAATATGTGTTAATCTAAACTTCATGCATATTTATGTATTTTAAGTAAACATTAAAAAATTCCTAATTGTTAATTTAAAAAAAATAATCTCCAATAACTCACAGAAGCATATACTTGTTTTATTTCTATATTGAAGTGACAGCACAGTAGTGCTCACAGTACAAACTGAATACAGTAGTATATAGATCTCTTAGACTTGATTAGAATGATGTGAAAATTCATATAAGAATAAATATATGTAATAGAAATTGATAGCACCTCAGTGCCTCTCCTTCCAGTTGGTGCTGAAATCTCATAATGGTCAGTACAATCTGCAGTTGTTAGCCAGGTTGGGTGGGTGGAGACTGAATTCTTTTGGTCTCATAAGCTCTCTTACTCCTTACCTGGGCTCATCAAAGGTAGTTTAAATATCACAGTCATAAAATCCTTCTAACATGGGTGTTCAATGTTCATCAGGTTTAAAAGGAACCTGATAGCTCCTCCAGGCTATTATAAACTCCCTAATATGCCCATTGTTTTGTCTTATTGATTTCATTATATGCCAAAAAAAAATTTTTCTAACTTCAGTTGTGATATGCTAATTAGTGGGGACTAGTTGTTGAAGTGTTGGTTTCCCAAGAGTAATCATCTTGCTAACTATTGTATCATGCCCCTGTGTGTGAGTAACATGATTTGCAAGAGTGGTGTTACCTAACTTCTTTGCAAATATCTGCCTTCCTGACAATGCACAATAATCCAAATATATGCACCCTGGCTTCATTGGTGCCCTATACATTCCCAGAGAGGCACAGGGCATGTATGACATAGCCAGCCACAAGATTTGCAGAACAGGTGGTAATACTGGCTATGTCTTGCATCACCACTGCCTCACTGGGCATGCATAAACACAGCTAAGGCTGGCTTCACACTGCGGGTGTGATCCGATCCGTGGCTATCAGCTTAAGCCAGACAGCCCTGGACCGGATTTTGGCCCCCATAGTATCCTATGGGGCCAGATGGAGCCGGAAAGCAGCTATCTGCCATCCAGTTTCCATCTCTCTGGGAGAATCCGGGAGAATTCAGATTTTTCTCACGACACAAAAACGTTGCTTGCAATGTTTTTGTGTCCGAGGAGAAAAATCTCCCCTAATTGCCTTCTCCCGGATCCTCCCGGATTCGCCCGGATCCTCCCGGATCCCGGGGCAATCCGGCGCTTTCTAGCATGGGAGCCTATGGGGCCGGATTGCCCTGATCCGGGAGGATCAAGGAACCAGACACCTGCGGCTGCACGCCGCTGTTATTTCAGGACTGCGGCTAGCTCCCCGCGAGCCGTGGTCCTGAATCATCAGCAGCGTCAGCTGCGTGTGGCTGCACACTGGACCAGAGGGCATATTAGCCCTCCGGTTCAGTGTGCTAACTGCTTAAGTGTCACAATGCGGGGTACAGAAAAATTAAATACAATACAGAAAAACAGTTCTTCTAACTTTAAAGGTACCGTCACACTTGGCAATTTTGCTAGCAATTTCACTGGCAATTTGCTGGTTGCAGCAAAATCATGGACACATTGTTCTATTTTGTTGCCGTGTACAAATGGAACAATATGTCCATGATTTCACTGCAACCAGCAAATTGCCAGTGAAATTGCCTAGGAATATTGCTGTGTGTGACAGTACCTTAAAATGTACACTTGTCAGCATTCCTGAATCTTTATGTACGATCACCTCTTCTATTCTAAGCAATTTCTCCTCCAGTCTGTCTGTCTTGTCCTATGTCACAGCTACTTCCATTTCCAGTTTTTGTTCTCATGAAATTTCCCAGTCACAGAAAGTCAGTGTGTCAGTGTATGGCAGTGATGGGCAGTCTGGAACATTTTGGAGATCCAGCTCACTTAGCTTCGCTCATTTAAGATGACATTAATGTTGACAAAACCCCACTGGCCGCTCACTTGCTCCTAGCCAATTACATTGACAAGTGGGCTGGATTTTGTTAATATGGACAGGGTTTTGCCTGCTGAACACTGGAATTTTACTACCAGTGAGAGCCATTAAGACACTTTAGTGGCTCTGACATGTGTGCCAGATCTTCCTTTGTATGGCTTCCACATTTATCTTTCACTGTGTGCCTAGCACTCCATAAGATCTGTCATGTACTATTCATTGTGCAGATATGTACCTGACTGAATCGATCAAGACTAATACAAGATATTTGAGACCAGCACAATCTACTATATAATTGCCGTAGGCAAAATCGTGTCGGACCCCGAAAACGCCGTGGCTATGTCACGCTGTGACGTCACCACGCGCGAGCAATGGCCGCGAAGCGGCCATTGCGAGTCGCTGGCCGAAAATAGAACCAGAGGCTCGGCTACAAAGTTAGCGATTTACCGCTGAGGTAGCGCGAGCAATGGCCGCGAGGCCATTGCGAGTCGCTACCTCAGCTGCCGCATCTGCCGCAACTCCCCCTATACTTTCAATGGGGATCTATTGCGAGTCGCTGTGTAGCGCGAGCAATGGCCGCGAGGCCATTGCGAGTCGCTACACTTGCGGCGCGGTTGCGGTAATCCCCATAGAAAGTATAGGGGGACTTGCGGCAGGTGCGGCAGCGAGTCGCTGGCTGAGTGCGAGCACTTGCGGCGCGGTTGCGGTAATCCCCATAAGGATTACCGCAACCGCGCCGCATTGCGAGTCGCTGGCTGAGTGCGAGCACTTGCGGCGCGGTTGCGGTAATCCCCATAGAAAGTATAAGGGGACTTGCGGCAGGTGCGGCAAGTGCGGTTTTGCCGCACCTGCCGCAAGTCCCCCTATACTTTCTATGGGGATTACCGCAACCGCGCCGCAGATGCGGTTTTTAAATAAAATAAAATAATTTTAATACAAATAAATTTTCTTAAAATAACAAATAATAAATACATTTAATAATAATAAAAATAGTAAAAAAACAAAACAAAATAAATAATAAAATAAAAAATTCCTATCTACTATATTGGATTATTATTTGAAAATCTAAAAAAAAAAAAAAATATTCTAGACACCTGATGCATTTGCATCGGGCTCACAGCTAGTACAATATAAGACAATGAGCTCTCAGGGCATGTGCACACAATTCAGAGGCACTGCGTATTGAGCACAGTGCCTCCGGACTTGAAGGAAGTTGGGGTGTGAACTCAGGCAGATCACAGCTGCCCTGTAGTCATGAATTGCATTCTGTACAGGGTGGATTCACCTGCTGGAGATCACTACCAACTCCACAGCATTAAATTAACATGCTGCAGAGATGCGAAGTGAGCAAACCCGCACCACAGGTGAAAACATGATGCGGTGGCTAGAAGCAAAGTGAGCATGGGGGTTCTAGAAATCTCATCCACTATGCTGGTACTGTACAATGCAGCATATTGGATACAGTGGTAATATGCTGCATCCAGAATGCTGCAATTTCTGATCGTGTACATGTATTGTAATAAGCATTTGAAGGGACCACTATAAAAAGTGGCTTCTGGAGAAAAGACTGTAACCAGCCTGGAGGGAGCTCCCATTGTTACCCAGCCTGAAAGGAGCTGCTGAAACTGCCAGTCTGAAGAAGAAATGACCAGCCTGCAGAAAAATACCTCTGGGGGACTGATCATGGAGGTGACCATGTTGAGAGACAGAGTTTCTTGTGTCAGTGGAAGCCTGCAGAAAGTGACTATGGTGGTTTTCTAAGAAGTGCACACCACCATAAGGATAGGTCTAGACACATTAGTTTCTGGTTTTGTCAAAAAGCAGCAAATCTGCAGCAAATCTTAGGGGTTGTGTTTTTTTGGCAAGAGGTTTGCTATATTTTTTCCTGCAGATTTGGTGTGTTTTTACCACATTTTTGCTGCAGATTTGCTTCCTGCATTTTTGCAGATTTCCAATAGAAACTATAGAAAAAACGCAGCAAAGAATTGACATGCTCATTCTTTCAAAAACGTAGCAAAAACCTGTGGTGTTTCCACTTTCTGCAGACAACAAAAACCACTGTATGTGGACAAATTTTCCTGAAATCACATAGGTTTTCATGCTAACCAAAAATGCAGGAAACGACTAGCATAGATTTACATAAAACCAAGGCAAATCTGCAGCTCAAAAACACAGCAAAAATGCGCCAAATGCGCACTGTGTGAACTAGGCCTAATAATATAAAAGAATGCACATTCTGCTTGAATTTCTGCTGCCTTATATCAAGGCAAGTCTTGCAGGGGATTTGAACAATTAACTGTAAGCCAAGTGTATAATTAATTTGCAAGGAAGTAAAGACACCTTGACATTAGAGTACAGGCCTTATCGATGCAATTAAATAATTGTAATCAACAGTGGACAAAAACAGAATAGGGCCCTTTGCAATCCCATAGCTCAACATAATGCATAATTCCACCTGATTTGCAAGTGGAAGTGGGTCCCTTTACCTTCTGGTCCCTGGGCTGCACATGTTGCACCAATGATATGTCCACCCATTACTATAAAGGTACCGTCACACGCCACAACATCTCTGCGATATCGCCCGTGATTTCACTTGAGCACGCACGTTTTTGGCACTTTGCCAAGATCGATGGATTTGGAGATGTCACACGTAGCAATCTTGCGTGCAACCTCTGGCGATCTGGCATTCCGGAAATCACCTGAACAAGACTGGAAGCGATCTTGCCTTTCCGCATCGCTGCGTCACACAGCACAACCACATCAGCAATGTGGGCATACTGTTTGACGCCGGCAAAGAGCTAGGTGTGCCAGAGTGTGTTTCACCGCGCCCCTGCCATTGCGATTGGCCGACCCAACTGCGTTACCATTGGTCAGCCTTCTCTGGCAAGATGGCCACTACATTACGCATTTGCCCTTTCTACTATCTCGCTATTCAATGCTTGTGTGATGTGACGGTTATTAATTTAGTCAGAACGTGGCAACATGATACACGCCGTATTATTATGATGCAGAATTCCATGATGCTCGTAGTTTAAATGCCTTTCATGACACTTGTGAAGCAGAAAATGAGTCTTGTGAAGAACGCACGGATCATCAAATATGGCGCCTTGGCCACGGGCAGCCAATTGGAAAACAGTAGTATCCACCAATCGCCGCCGCCGGGGTGCGGAAAACACAATGCTCAGGCACGGCTATGGGATTGATCTCAAGATCTCTGAAGTTGCGCTCAACATCGATATCGCACTGTTACACGTCCTGCAAAATCGCGAGGTTGATATTGCCTGGTTTTAGAGCAGTGCTGTAAAACCTGTCAACTCACCATCAGCGATTTATTGCTGTCGAATCACCCTGTCACACGCCACAACGCACTTGTGATGTGGTTTCAACATCGCCAAACCCGTAAGTTGTTTGCAAAGTTGCGGGCGATATCGTGGAGTGTTACGGTACCTTAATGATCATACTGAATCCTGACTATAACAACCCATTTTGTTACTAAACTGTCACTTGTTATGTAATCTCATATTTGAGACCATATGTGTCTGAAGCCTGTGTAACTGTTTGAATAAGCTTGTTTTTGTCTGGATCTTTGCAAAAAGTATAATAAGACATTTTGTTGCACTGACTTCCTCAATATAATGTAGTGGGTGAAATAAGTACTGAATACATCACCAATTTTTTAAGTAAATATATTTTTAAAGGTACTATTGACAAAAATGTCTCACTATATATCAGTAACAACCCATCCAATCCACGCAGGCAAAGAAATCAAACAACAGATGTCCATAAATTTTGAGACATGTGTAACAATGAGAAATGACACAGGGAAAAAGTATTAAGCACACAAATAAAGAGAGGTGTAAAAAACTATGAAAATGTGTGATACCTGCTGAAATCTATGTCATTAGAAAGAAATCCTACCACTTAGGCTGGAAACACACTGTCCGTGTGATAAATGAGTCTCTCGGACGAGTGTCGGATCATTAACCCTAAATTACCACTTCCTGTCAGCAACTCCACACTCCCGTCCTGACAGGGAGAGGTCGTTCAGGGTTAATGATCCGACACTCCTACGAGAGAATCATATATCACATGGACAGTGTAAAAAATTTGGTCAATCGATAGTGACGCGCCACAGAATTATGTGGACTCGGGTATCTGGGCCCTCAGCTGAGGTTCGGATGTCACTGGTGGCCGGCCCAGACCTGTGGCCCTGATGGTCAGCTTTAAAAAAAGGGAAAATTAAATGGGAATAGTTATAGTTTGTTGTGACGCCACCTGCAGATTCTGGTGATGGGACACCAGCGCCGCTTCAGACCTCCGGAGGACGATGGTACTGTAGCTTTGATGGAACAGCTCCCTGCAGGTGGAGCTGGGCCTCCAGGGCAGGAGTGCACCGATGATGTAAATGCAGTCTGTGAAGGTAGATTGTCAGCAGTGCAGTAATAGAAAAAACACATGGAGACTCTGTCACTCTACCCGGGTACTTTACTAGAAGAGTTCTGATGACAACGCAGTTCAAAGAAGAAAACAGTCTTTTGCTTGAGGTAGCTGGCCGGGTAGTCACAGTCTCTCAGAGACTGCAAGGTCTCTCAGAGTCTCCTGTGGTATGCCTTCTCTTGACTATTCCAGGTCCTGCTGCTGATTCCTGTCCTCGCACTACCCTATTCCTAACAGCCTGTTGGGGGTGCTGATGAGTTCCCGACTTCCCAGCTCATAACCTTCCTAGCGTTATTCCCGAGCCTGACTCGGGGTTAACATTCACTACCAGAAGCGTTAACCCGAGTCAGGCTCGGGCTTACCCGCGTTCGCGGCAGATGCGGTGAGAAAACCGCATCTGCCGCATCTGCCGCACTTGCCGCACTTGTGCCGCACTTGTGCCGCACTTGCGGCGCGGTTGCGGCGCGGTTGCGGTAATCTGCATAGGAACCAACCACCTCTGATGAACCTCATACATTGTTAATATGTGCCCCTGCAGCCTAGTAAACCATTAGCAGCACTGTTTTAGTGTGCAAAGTGGCTGCAGTAGAAGTGCGATAATGATTTTAGACACTTACATGCCTGGTACTTGAGGCCGTCTCCCTGTGTGTGCTGGGACTTGTTGTGCTGTGGTCATCATGTCTGCTCTCCCCCTCCCTTATGCACGCCCCCTCTCAGCCTGCTATAGTGCTGTGAGGCTGATTGCGTCATAAAGGGGCGGGGCTACCGTGATGCCGCGATTTAGCCCCGCCCCTTTATGACGCAATCAGCCTCACAGCACTATAGCAGGCTGAGAGGGGGCGTGCATAAGGGAGGGGGAGAGCAGACATGATGACCACAGCACAACAAGTCCCAGCACACACAGGGAGACGCCCTCAAGTACCAGGCATGTAAGTGTCTAAAATCATTATCGCACTTCTACTGCAGCCACTTTGCACACAACAACAGTGCTGCTAATGGTTTACTAGGCTGCAGGGGCACATATTAACAATGTATGAGGGTCATCAGAGGTGGTTGGTTCCTATGCAGATTACCGCAACCGCGCCGCAACCGCGCCGCAAGTGCGGCACAAGTGCGGCACAAGTGCGGCAGATGCGGTTTTTTAACCGCATCTACCGCGAACGCGGGTAGCCCGCTTTTAGCAACAAATTCCAGAACTAAACAGACCGCCAGGGAGGCTAAGAAGTGGGTCCTCGACATTTAGGTGGGCAATCCTGGTGTGGCGGTGCTGTATGGACAGGGAGTCTGGGCCAGTGGACTGACCCGCGACGGCTGGTATTGGCGGCTCAGGGGCTAGACTGCCTGCACCGTGTCCTCGGAGCCGGCTCCCCGTGGTGGACCAGGGTTCTCCCAAAATATGGGCACTCCAGTATGGGGCTTCCCTTTCTCTTTTCCTGGGCTGCCTTTTCCTCTCTCGAGCCCCGTCCCTCAGAGACCCCTTTCTCCTCTCAGTGCTCCCTTTCCTTCTTGTCCTCAGGGCAGACCGGAACTCCCCGTTTTTCTACCTCTCTTCTCCTCTAACTCTCCCTCCAGGGCTCCCACCATTTGCCTAGGCTCGAGTGTGGGAGTGTCGGCTACAAACCTTGCATTCCCACTGTGACATGGATAACCACACACTCTTTTATGGGTGCAGTACCCCAACTGTGACGGCTGACCAGTGGGGCGCCACAGTAGCCTATAAAAAGGTGTCTCATTAATAAGATGCCACACAAGAAATATGTAATGATAGGTAAAACCAGTGAGCTCTCTCAAGACCTTCACAACCTTATTGTTGCAAAACATACTGATGTCATTAGTTAAATAAGAATTTCTAAACCACTGAAGGTTCCAGTGAGTGCTTTTGGGGCCATAATCCAGAAGTGGAAAGAACATAATTTCACCATAAACCAGCCACAACGAGGTGCTCCCCACCAGATTTCACACAGAGGCATGAAAATAAATACCAAAAAGGTTGGCCAAAAGCCAAGGACCACCTGTTGAGATCTACAGGAATCAACAGGTACAATTGTTTCAAAGTAAACAGTAAGTAATGCATTCAACCTGCGTGGCCTGTATGCATGCTAATCACACAAGACTTCAATGCTAAGCAAAAAGCATGGTCAATCATATTTAAAGTTTGCTCAACAACATTTAGACAAGCCTGAGAAATACTGTGAGATTATAGTTTGGTCAGATGATACCAAAATTGAACTCTTTGGATGCCATAATATACACCATGTTTAAAAGCTAAAAAAACACTGCATCTCACCCCAATACACCATACCAACAGTAAAGTATGGAGGTAGGATCATTATGGTACAAGGCTATCTTTAGCAGCATACGGCACTGGAAAACATAGTTGAAGGAAGAATGACAATGGACAAATGTGCTGAGACATTCTTTCTATCTACAAGGGTAATGAAGATGTAATGAGGGTGAACATTTCAGCAAGACAATAATCCCACACAGTGAAGGAAACTCTAAATTGATTTCAAAGAATGAAAATAAAGCTGCTAGAATGGGCCAGCAAACAACCCGACTCTAATAGTAAATATTTGGAAGGAGCTAAAGCTCAGTGTTCATAGAAAAAAAGCATTGTCAATAATTGTTAAAAATACATTTATGAGAAAACCTGATTTAAATAATTGGTCATTTTCTGACCCTACATTCCATGTAAGTTGGCAGTTTGGTGAGTGCCTGGACGATGACTTGATTTTACTAATACCATCAGGAACTCCAATAATTATGACTTTGCCAAGAAAAATGCAAAAAAAGTGTCAAATTCAAATTAAATACTTTTCTAAATCTTTTCTAAATCTTTTCTAAATCTTTTCTGCATCTAATTTCAATAGAATAAAAAATCATAAAAGAAAAAAAGACAAAACTAATGAAAGTCCTGCATTTTCCAGGCCAGGAAATTTATTCTACATCTTGGGTTAAATAGATGCTCTTCTAAAATGCCAGTGACCACAAACCATAGTATGCCCATACCATGCAAAATGTATATTTCGACACAAAAAGTAGTTTTTGTCCCTGATTTTTGCAATTGCTCTACCCAATTTGTTCTAGAGTAGCAGAAAAAGAGAAACAATTCAGGTCTACCTTGAAGCACACACACTGTTCAGGGCAGCATACCCAGATCAGAAATGGTTCATCAGAAAAGAGAAATCCAGCATCGGTTCCATTTTCATATAAGGTTAATAAATCCTTTATTGGTTCATCTTAAAATTGTTGAGCAAACATGTTAAAATCTTGTGTACACCTTATGCATTTTTCAGATCTTGATTATCCTTACTCAGATAAGTATGAGTAAGTATCGTCAAGATCTGATACACGTAAGGTGTTCACACAATTTTAACATTTGTTCAACAACTTTAAGATGACCCAATAAAGAATTTATTAACCTTATATGAAAATAGAGCTGGTCCTGGATTTCCCTTTTCTAATGAGCTAATTTTTTCATTGGCATGTATCCTTTGTTTGCATTAAAATAGTTACAACTAGGGATGAGTGAGTATACGCGTAACTATTTGGTACTCGCCGAATAGTATGGTAATCGGGCTACTCACTACTCTGCAAGTTTCCTTGTTATTACTCGTTAAGAGTAACAAATACAATGTAAGTCAATGGGAACATGTCACACAGGGGGAGGAAGAATCCTGTGTTCCTCCCCCTTTGTGACGTATCACATGTAGTTTCACTTTCATAGTGTATCTACATACACTGCGAAAGTGAAATGAAAGTGAACAAAAGGTGTTAAAAATAAAATAAATAGAATACTCACTCCTCCACCGACTGTTCTGGGACCTGAGGAGAAGACCTCCGATGGGCTGCAAGGACCTTAAAATCTGATTGGCTGGTAGTGATCAGCTGATGTGTCACGTGACAGCATCAACTAATCGGCCGCCTATCGGCTAAGGTGTTGCCGGCGTCTGTTAAATCTCCCGCCAAAACTGCTCAGCTGATGTCGGTGGTGGGCGGTATTGGCAGGAGATTTAAACAGCTGTCAGATCAGCTGTGTTTAAATTGCCCATTGCCGACATCAGCTGTTTGGTTCTGGCGGGCGATTTAAACTTACACTAACTAAACAATCACTCAGCTGATGCGACATGTGTGACATGTAGTTTTACTTTCGTAGTGTATCTACATACACTGCAAAACTGAAATAAAAGTTAATAAAAGTTGTTAAAAAAAAAATAGAATACTCACTTCTCTGCCGGCTGTCCAGGGACCGAGGAGAAGACTTTCGATCGGCTGCAAGAACCTTAAAATTTGATTGGCTGGTAGCGATCAGCTGATGTGTCACCTGACAGCATCAGCTGATCACCCGCCAATTGGCTGAGGTGTTGTATGCGGCTGCTTAAATCTCCCGCCAACACCGCTCAGCTGATGTTGGTGGTGGGCGATGTTGGCAGGAGATTTAAACAGGTGTCAGATCAGCTGTTAGTTTAAATCGCCCGCCAGAACCGAACAGCTGATGTTAATGACGGCGATTTAAACACAGCAGACCTGACAACTGTTTAAATCTCCCGCCGAAATCGCCTGCCGCCGACATCAGCTGAGCGGAAGATTTAAACACCTGTCAGTCAGATCAACTGTTTAAATCGCCCACTGCCGACACATCAGTTGTTCGGTTTTGGCGGGCAATTTAAACTAACAGGTGATCTGTCAGCTGATTCAGGTCCTTGAACCTGATATTGATCATCTGATCGGTTTGCCGGCCAGCAAACCGATCAGATGATATTGGATCTGGAATGGACGTTGCGGGACCCTAGAGCCTGGGCTACGTCGGAGAGGGGGGTTCTTTTCTTAAATAAAGATGGAGTTACTAATTGTCTTTGTGTTTTATTTCTAACTAGCTGTAGTACCCGGCTACGCCCGGGTTAATAAATAACTGATGTTAGCTATAACAAAATAAAATTTGAATATGTCATATTAATGACCTGTAAGAAAATAGAAGCTGAGCTGTGATTGGTTGCTATAGGCAGCCTAATAAATCTCCAGCTAACAGTAAACCCTCCCCCTGGCCGGGCAGTATATGTTACCTCACACATACACATAATAGACAGCTCATGTGACTGACATCTGCCTTAATTCCGTATATGGCACATGTGTTGCACATTGGCTGTTTTTAATCAGATGTTTATGTTTGGAAATTAAAGATAGCACACGTATGAGGCGAGTTGTGTGAGGTTATTTGTGCACATCTGTGTCTGTCTGTGTGGTGTGTGTGTCCCTGGGGTGTGTGTCCCTGTGGGGTGAGTGCATGTGTCCCTATAGGGTGTGTATGTGTGTGTTTCCCTGTGGGGGGGGTCTGTGTGGTGTGTGTGTGTCTGTGTTGTGTGTGTCACTTTGTGGTGTGTGTGTGTGTGTCCCTGTGGGGTGAGTGCATGTGTCCCTATAGGGTGTGTATGTGTGTGTGTCCCTGTGGGGGGGTGTCTGTGTGGGGTATGTGTGTCTCTGTGTTGTGTGTGTCTCTTTGTGGTGTGTGTCCCTGTGGGGTGAGTGCATGTGTCCCTATTGGGTGGCTATGTGTGTGTGTCCCTGTGAGGGGGGTAGTCTTTGTGGTGTGTGTGTGTCTCTTTGTGGTGTGTGTGTGTGTGTCCCTGTGGGGTGAGTGCATGTGTCCCTATAGGGTGGCTATGTGTGTGTGTCCCTGTGGGGGGGTGTCTGTGTGGTGTGTGTGTCTGTGTTGTGTGTGTGTGTATGTCCATGTGGGGTGAGTGCATGTGTCGCTATAGGGTGTGTGTCCCCGTGGGGGTGTGTGGGGGTGTCTCTGTGTTATGTGTGTCACTTTGTGGTGTGTGTGTTTGTTTGGGTGTGTGGTGAGTATCCAATATTGGGGCTGCACCTTAGCGACTATACACTTGCTGTTACTCTTTGTGTGCGTGTGGTGTGTATACATGTCCCCGTGCGTGGTGAATATCTCATGTTGGGGCCCCACCTTAGTGACTATATGCTGGTATGTGCTGTTAGTCTTTGGCGCTATCATTAAGCCAAATGGACTAAATGATAAAATTGATATGGCAGTGTTCCTGTAAGTCCTGCTGTGGGTAGCTTGCTTTCATCTTTATTTTTTAAAAAACCCTCCATTCTGTTTATTAGAACGGTCTCTCATTGGTAGTGTATTGTGAATGTAAAGATTGGTGTAAATGGATATACACTGGAGTCAGCTTTTCTGCCCCTTAATATCATACTTAGAGATCACCTTCATTCTTAATTTTTCATTTGACAAGGGAAGTTTAAGAGAGATCTATATATAAAAAATGGAGTAATGAGAGAACAATTGAGACTTGTTTTGGTAAGCACTGATTCTAAGTTGTACACTGAGAGTTCTATTTGTGTGTCTTTGTTCAGGTGCTTTAAAATATGATAACAGAGCTACTATGTTGTTGTCTTGTATGCTCTATATTTATTTTATTTCTCTTTCTTTTCCTTAAGATTAATAACATCAAACAAACTTGCCCATGTAGTATTGAGATAATGTGTAATGAGGTTGTGTGAATCGTTATTCATTTAATAAGGTGTGAGGCTTGACTTGTGAATCGATCAATCCAGTTTTGCAACTGGTTATGCCTTTTTCTCAGCAACTTTCCTACAGCAGCCATTGTAAGTTAAATTTTCATTTGTGCTTGCTATTTTCTGTAATAACATGTAGTATTTTACTGTGTGCTTTCACTGTTTATCCTTTTGTATGTGTTGCATGTAAATTTGTTAAGTTTTAGCTACTTTGGCTTTTTAATTATGTTCACCTGGGGAATTTGCAGTTACCACCCATATAGAGGTGGCTTCATTGACCCCTTGTAGAGCCCGTAGAAGCGGATATTCCCGCGAAACGGTTGCCGTCGCCCTCAGCTTCCCCCTCCCCATGGACACTTCCCTTGCAGCATGTCTGCACGATGATTAAATGCTGGATTTAAAACAGAAGCACGAGTGCCGCTCATCTGTTTGGATTTCTGTATGCTCTTGTGCTGTGTAGCAGAGCAACGTGCCTCTACCCTCATCGCATGGTTTCAGGAGGAACTGCAGGTCAGTGCCAGGTTTTTTCACGCTTTCTGGACTGGCTATCATTAAGCCCCTCTCATTTACAACTGTCAACTGGTAACTGTCACTTTTTCCCCATTATGTAGATAGGGGCAAAATTGTTTGGTGAATTGGAATGCGCGGGGTTAAAATTTTGCCTCACAACATAGCCTATGACGCTCCCTGGGGTCCAGACGTGTGATTGTGCAAACTTTTGTGGCTATAGCTGACAGCTGTCGATTTTCCATTCACTTTTTCCCCATTATGTAGATAGGGGCAAAATTGTTTGGTGAACTGGAACGCGCAGGGTTAAAATTTCGCCTCACAGCATAGCCTATGACACTCTCGAGGTCAAGACGTGTGACTGTGCAAATTTTTGTGGCTGTAGTTGCGACGGTGTAGATGCCAACCCCGGACATACATACATACATACATACACACATACATACACACATACATACACACACACATTCAGCTTTATATATTAGATAAAAATATTTGTCTCTGTTGTTTTTTTTATCTGATTACTAAAAATTCATGGTGCTCATGTCTAACATTGTCATAACCCCATGAATTTAAAGGCCAGCTGATAATACAAAGCTGGCCCTAACTCCATTATTACCCAGCAAGCCACCCGACACCAGGGCAGCTGGAAGAGTAGGATACACTTCTATGAACGCGCCATTTTCTGGGGTGGCTGTGGACTGCAATTTGCAGCACGGGGGGCAGAAAGCTTGGGCCACCCTACACTGCAGATTGCAGCCCCCAGCGGCCTAGTTGTACCTGGCTGGACCCAAAAATAGGGCAAAGCCCATGTCAATTTTTTAAAAGTATTTCATAAAATAATTGAAAAAAGGGCTTCCCTATATTTTTGGTTCCCAGCCAGGTACAAATAAGCAGCTGGGGGTTGGGGTCAGCCCGTACCTGCCTGCTGTACTTGGCTGGCATACAAAAATATATAGAAGCCCATGTGGCGCCCCTGCGGGTATTAGCCAC
This sequence comes from Allobates femoralis, assembly GCA_033576535.1. NCBI lineage: Eukaryota > Metazoa > Chordata > Amphibia > Anura > Aromobatidae > Allobates > Allobates femoralis. The sequence continues at coordinate 328,011,314 of JARQOC010000004.1, read as the reverse complement.
AGTATAAGATCATAATAGTTGCACTCACTTAGAAAGCCATGCCACTGCACTACCACCTTTGGCCAGTAGGGGGAGCTCCAGAGACACCAGAGACTTCCCTAGAGATAAAACACTGGTCTGAGGTAAATTTTCAGACAGTTGGAGCCAGGAGCTCAGAGTGACAGGAGCTGCATTGAGTTCCTGAGGACTGACTGACAATTTCCAGGGCCAAGCCATCGGTCTGAGGAGGAGAAAACTGATAAGAGAAACACTTTCAGAATCGGGTAGCATCATTATCTACCCTAGATAAAAAGCGCAGATACGGATACCGGATCCGTGGCTGCATTAGTTATATACAATACAGCAACCGGAAAAACGTGAGGTAACAACAAGCTTCACAGGGCCAGACACAGCAACATACTAAGAGTGCAGCAGTACTCCCGGAGGGGGTAAGCAGAGAGAGACAAAGGACTCAAGTTGCCTGTTGAGTGGGACCCAGAGAGGACAGATTTGGGCCGGCAGCGAGTTTACACACGGCAGCAGGGCCACATAGACAGCGCAAGCAGGAGGTAAAGGACCCGGTGGGGCCTGAGCAACTGAACTCCTATTGCAGACTCCGGAGACGGGACTTGTTGTATTATAGTTTGGTTGAAAGTAAACCAGTTAAACCTCATCTGTGCCTCAGCCTCTGATTTAACAGCTACCATCTATCCAGGATTGGGACCATCACTGCTGAGAGAATTTGCTGTGAATCAAGTAAGTGTCTGTGCCCTTAACATCTCCTCACCATACTTCCATCTTCATCCATCATTAACTTTAACATCACCTGTCCAGGGGACCCTACAGCCCTACCCGGAAAAGGGCTATACCATCTCAGCTGCCTCTCACCATCATCCCCTGGCCAGTACAAGGCAGCGGTGGCCATATATAGCCACATTATTCCGGGTGGCGTCACGACAATAACATCTACAAACTTTATAAATTATATAAACTTCTAAATCCCCTGTAAATACCACCTTTAGGAGTGTGTCAGCCTGGGGCCACGGCCTGGGTCCAGCCACCAGTGACTTCCCCAAGGAAAGGGACCCTGCGCCGGGTATCCCGGTCCCCTAAGCTGGGCGGCACACCCACATCACAACATTTTTTTTTACTGGTACTGCACCATTGTTGTAGACTTCTCCACCTCGGGAATAAGAGATAGAAAGTTCTCCTGCAGCTAAAGACAGGACAGCTTGAACTGACACATTGTAGGGCGACTGTAGATCAGTGAACCCTTGTGTCTGCTATTTTCCTATATGCTAAAATTTAAACCCCCTCTTCCCATGCTCCCCTGAAAACTATTCCTCCCCACACTATTACTTTCCTGTGCTTCCCTACTATTCCTCTCCAAACTACATAGTCTTCTTGCACCTTGAGTCTTACACATTTCTTCACTCTCTAGATTATAGCTTTGCAGTTCCTTTATTATCATTTCTTCTTACTACATGGGTGTTTAATACTTACATCCCTAAAACATCACCCCAGTGGTTTTGTTTAATCAGTGTTGGAGTGGCACTTTAAATCTAAGCCCCCTGTGCAATGTTTTATATTCAACCTCCACTCCCATGGTGCCATCTTTTGACCTTAACGTGACTGGCTGGAAGTCAGAAGTTATGTCGCAAGCTTCCAACACAAGCTTTGAGTTCAAGACCAGAATGAGGCTTTCATAGTTTTATTGATTTCTGATTTCTGCTGCTGGCAGGTCAAAATTTGTGGGAGACCTGCTAATGTCAGGGGGCAGGAGACTAATATTTCAAGCATCACTCCAGTGGTGCAATAAAAAAAAAAACGCTGGAGTAGTACTTTAAGGGTAGAGGCACACTATCATGCATCAAAAATGCAGCGTTTTTGATGCATGACAGTGATGCGAGTGCTGTGCGTGTTTGTGGGTGTGTATGGTTCGAGTATGGTGAGTTTGGCTGGCTGTATGTATGTTAGTGTGCTGTGATTGTGAGGTGTGAGTGCGTGTGTGGTGCGTGCTTGTGATGCTGTCCACAGTCCTGAAGGACCGCAGACAGCATTTGTCGGGAATAGAAACTCTGCGGCTTTCAAAGCCACAGAGTTTAAATTTCCCGCTTTGTGGCTACAGTAAGCTATCATCTTGTACTGCTGTGACAGCAGCGGTACAAGATGTTTAGCTAATACAATAATGATTGTAGTAAAATAATGTATTCTGGGGTTATTTTACTGATTAACCCCATCAGCATCCTCTGCACCGCATGTGTGCGCCAAGGATGCTGAGGCTCTAAACCCAGTGCTGAAGGGTTAATATGCAGCTGGTGTAGTGACACCATATATGTGGAGAGTGTCCTCACTCTCTGCAGACATGGTGTCATTACATCATGTGTGTGAAGGGGTTAATTTTTATGTATAATGGGTTAAAAGAACTGTCTGGTTTATAAATTCACAGAATAAGCCGGCTCTCTGTTACTGTCTATGGGGAGCTGTGGCTTCAGCACCATGAGAGGGGACAGCTCCCCATAGACAGTAACAGAGAGCCGGCTTTTTCTCTGAATTTATAAACCCGACAGTTCTTTTAACCCATTATACATAAAAATTAACCCCTTCACACACATGGTGTAATGACACCATGTCTGCAGAGAGTGAGGACACTCTCCACATACATGGTGTCACTACACCAGCTGCATATTAACCCCTTCAGCACTGGGTTTAGAGCCTCAGCATCCTCGGCGCACACATGCGGTGCCGAGGATGCTGATGGGGTTAATCAGTAAAATAACCCCAGAATACATTATTTTACTACAATCATTATTGTATTAGCTAAACATCTTGTACCGCTGCTGTCACAGTGGTACAAGATGATAGCTTACTGTACCCACAAAGCGGTCATTTTAAACTTGCCGGCTTTGACAGCCGGCGAGTTTAAAGCGTTTTTGCCTGCACACTCGCACTGTGTGCTGTATGGGTGCGAGATTTTCTCGCCCCCATACACTTGCATTGCCCTCATGCGCGTCAGAATCGCGTGCAGTCGCAGCATGCTGCGATTGCACTCGCTTCTGACTCGCAGTGCAAGTTAGGTGCGGGGGACTCGCACCAGTGTGCCCTGCCTGATAGGGCAACACTAGTCCCAGTGCAATGTGAGTATCCCTCGCATGGCACTCGTGCGAGTCCCTCACACCGTGTGCCTCCAGCCTAAGAGTACTGTCCAGATGTAAAAAAAATTCAAATGCAGGAATGTCTGTCAAGGTCACATTCACATGTCAAGTATTTGGGCAGTATTTTGCATCAGTGATTGTAAGTCAAAACCAGTGAATTAAAAATTCAGAAGTGGTGAGGTGTTTCTACTTTTAATTTTAGTATTTAACTTCTGATTTTAACTTACAAACACTGATGTAAAATGCTTACCAAGTACTCAACAAGTGAATGTTTCCTGATTTTGATTACCTTTCCCATAGGCAGGGGCAGACAGCCGCTTTTTCAGTCTGAGTGCGGTCTGACAAAACATTGAATCACTCTTAGACCAGTATTAAGGCCCCATCTCACGCTTCAATGTGTCAGCGAACCGACCAACGATCTGACCAGATCGCTAGAACGACGGTCTAAGATCGCTAGCGAAATGTCACACGTATAGATCTCGTTAACAACGCAGCAACGACCCCGCGACAAGCAAGCAATACTTGTGGTCGTTAGCTCGCCTACGTCCTTCAGTTCTCAATAGGCGAGGTCGTTAATGACATCATTATCGAGGTGTCACACACACCCATGCTGCAGGTTGAACGAGCACTCATCGTTTGGTTTAAGGTCCGGTTCACCAACCTTCCATCAACGATCTGCCCGATTATCGTTGATCGTTTGTACATGTCACACTGAACGATGTTGTTACAACATCGTTAGAACGACTGAAAACCTGTGATGTACTAATGATATCGTTACCAATATCGTAGTGTGAGACGAGGCCTTTAGTCTATGGGGGTGAACACATGAGATCATTTCCTCTGTCCGAGAAAATAAAATTGCTGCATGTACGAGTTTGAACTGATAGGCCTAATTCACCCAGTACGTTTTTGCTGTGGATTTGGGCTGCGTATTTGCCTTGGTTTTATGTAAATATATGCTAATCCTTTTATGAGTTTTGGTTAACATCAAAACCTATGTGGTTTCAGAAAAAGTTGTCCATACATATTGTTTTTTTCGGTGCAGAAATTGGAAACACCACAGGTTTTGCCTAGTTTTTGAAAGAATGAGCATCTTAATTCTTTTCTGCACTTTTGCTATAGTTTCTATTGTAAATCTACAGCAAAAATGCAGTAACCAAATCTGCAGCAAAAACACAGTAAAAATGCACCAAAAATGCAGCAAATCCACAGGGAAAAAACGCAGCAAACCCCCAGCCAAGAAAAAAAGCAACCACTAGGATTTGCTGCAGATTTGCTTCTTTTTTGCAAAACAAAAATCAAATGTGTGTGGACTTAGCCATATTCAGATTGCATCTGAGTGTAGTCTGATTTCTGTGCACTGACACAACAGAGAAGATGGAGAAATTGTGTTTTCCATCTCCAAATCACAATGTGCTCAGATTTTTGATGACACAAAGCTAGGAGGGATAGCTAATTCTAGAGAAGAGAGAGGATTCAAAAGGAAATAAACAAACTGGAACAGTGGGTAGCAACTAACAGAACCGTTTTTAACAAGATAAAATGCAATGTCTTACATCTGGGCAAGAAAAATGAAAAAAGCATATACAGAATGGGACTACTATGGCTAAGCAACAGCACGTGTGAAATAGACTTGGGTATACGAATAGTCATAAGCTGAACATTAGTCAACAGTGTGAGGCAGCAGCAAAAAAGAAAAACTAAATTCTGGGAATTCTGGGATGTATTAACAGAAGCATACCATCTAGAGATCACATGAATTCATTAACACCCTCTACTGATCTTTGGTCACACCTCATCTGGTATATTGTGTCCAGTTTTAGGCACCACATTTTAATAAAGACATCAACAAACTGGAGCAAGTTCACACAAGAGCGACCAGAATGGTGATTGGTCTGAAAACTATCTACCGTATATACTCGTGTATAAGCCGACCCGTGTATAAGCCGACCCCCCTACTTTTGCCCCCAAAACCTGGGAAAACCTATTGACTCGTGTATAAGCCGAGGGTGGACTCCAGCACAGGTATACAGCCCCCAGCAGTGTGGTATACAGGCCCCCCAATGGTAGTATACAGCAGCCTCCCCAGTGGTAGTATACAGCAGCAGCCCCAGTGGTATATACAGCAGCAGCTCCAGTAGTTAGTATACAGCATCCCCAGAGGTATATACAGCCCCAGTGGTAGTATACAGCATCCCCAGAGGTATATACAGCCCCAGTGGTAGTATACAGCATCCCCAGAGGTAGTATACAGCAGCCCCAAAGGTATATACAGCAGCCCCAGTGGTAGTATACAGCAGCCCCAGTGGTAGTATACTGCAGCCCCAGTGTTAGTATACAGCAGCCCCAGAGGTAGTATACAGCAGCCTCAGAGGTATATACAGCCCCATTGGTAGTATACAGCAGCCCCAGAGGTATATATAGCCCCAGTGGTAGCATCCAGCAGCCCCAGAGGTATATACAGCCCCAGTGGTAGTATACAGCAGCCCCAGAAGTATATACAGCCCCAGTGGTAGTATACAGCAGCCCCAGAGGTATATACAGCCCCAGTGGTAGTATACAGCAGCCCCACAGGTATATACAGCCCCAGTGGTAGCATCCAGCAGCCCCAGAGGTATATACAGCCCCAGTGGTAGTATACAGCAGCCCCACAGGTATATACAGCCCCAGTGGTAGTATACAGCAGCCCCACAGGTATATACAGCCCCAGTGTAGTATACAGCAGCCCCAGAGGTATATACAGCCCCAGTGTAGTATACAGCAGCCCCACAGGTATATACAGCCCCAGTGGTAGTATACAGCAGCCCCACAGGTATATACAGCCCCAGTGGTAGTATACAGCAGCCCCACAGGTATATACAGCCCCAGTGTAGTATACAGCAGCCCCACAGGTATATTCAGCCCCAGTGGTAGTATATACAGCCCCAGTGGTAGTATATACAGCCCCAGTGGTAGTAGATTGCAGCCCCAGCGGTAGTATACAGGGCCCCAGCAGTATATACAGCCCCAGTGGTATATACAGCCCCAGTGGTAGTATATACAGCCCCAGTGGTAGTATATACAGCCCCAGTGGTAGTAGATTGCAGCCCCAGCGGTAGTATACAGGGCCCCAGTAATCCAGGGCCCCCCCAGCGTCTCTCCGGTCACCTGAAAAGCAAACTATACTTATCAGTGTCCGCTGTCCGCGCCCGCTCGCCTCTGCCGTGACAGTGCCGTCTGCGATCCTCCTTCTTCATGCGGCGTCTTCCGGTTTCCTGTGCTCGTCGCAGGGAATGACGTCATTCCCTGCGACGAGCACAGGAACCCGGAAGACGCCGCATGAAGATGGAGGATCGCAGATGGCAGACCGGGCAGAGGCGAGCGGGCGCGGACAGCGGACACTGATAAGTATAGTTTGCTTTTCAGGTGACCGGAGAGACGCTGGGGGGGCCCTGGATTACTGGGGATGCGGGGGCTGCTGTATACCGATGTATACATCGGTATGTACCGATGTATACATCGGTATACAGCACTGACTCGCGTATAAGCCGAGGGGGGTACTTTTCAGCCCAATTTTTGGGCTGAAAAACTCGGCTTATACGCGATTATATACGGTACTTATATAATCCGCAGTTGGGAATTCGGGCGTTGTCGCCGAATCCCAACATGATTTGCGGGACTGTGAGTGATGATGCGCAGCGTCATCACGAGCCGCAGACCCGCACTACTGTAAAAAAAAAAAATAAGTTAATGCTCACCTCTCCCCGAGCCCCCGCCGTCTCCTGCCGTCTTCCTCCAGGCTTCCTCCAGGCTTCCGGTGGCTGCCGCAGGCTCCGAGTGTCTGCAGAGCTCTTCTACTGCAGTCAAGGACCTGTGGTGATGTCACAGTCACGTGACACCAGGTTACTGCATGGTAACCTGGTGTCACGTGACTGTGACATCACCGCAGGTCCTGAACTGCACTAGACGACCTCTGCAGACACTGGGAGCCTGCGGCAGCCACCGGAAGCCTGGAGGAAGCCTGGAGGAAGACGGCAGGAGACGGCGGGGGCTCGGGGAGAGGTGAGCATTAACTTTTTTTTTTTTTTAACCCCTGCCTTCCTGTTTGGAGACCTTTTACTGTACTGAGCATGCTCAGTACAGTAAATGTCTCCTCCAGCCTCATAGCCTCCCCATCCTCACTGCCTCCTCCAGCCTCACAGTCTCCTCCAGCCTCACAGCCTCGCCATCCTCACAGCCTCCTACAGCCTCCTCCAGCCTCACAGCCTCCCCATCCTCACAGCCTCCTACAGCCTCACACCCTCCTCCAGCCTCACATCCTCCTCCAGCCTCACATCCTCCTCCAGCCTCACAGCCTCCTCCAGCCTCACAGCCTCCTCCAGCCTCACAGCCTCCCCATCCTCACTGCCTCCTCCAGCCTCACAGTCTCCTCCAGCCTCACAGTCTCCTCCAGCCTCACTGCCTCCCCATCCTCACAGCCTCCTACAGCCTCCTCCAGCCTCACAGCCTCCCCATCCTCACAGCCTCCTACAGCCTCACACCCTCCTCCAGCCTCACAGCCTCCCATCCTCACAGCCTCCTCCAGCCTCACAGCCTCCTCCAGCCTCACAGCCTCCTCCAGCCTCACAGCCTCCCCATCCTCACAGCCTCCTCCAGCCTCACAGCCTCCTCCAGCCTCAAAGCCTCCTCCATCCTCACATCCTCCTCCATCCTCACATCCTCCTCCAGCCTCACAGCCTCCTCCAGCCTCACAGCCTCCCCATCCTCACAGCCTCCTTCAGCCTCACAGCCTCCTCCAGCCTCACAGCCTCCTCCAGCCTCACAACCTCCTCCAGCCTCACAGCCTCCTCCAGCCTCACAGCCTCCCCCAGCCTCACAGCCTCCTCCAGCCTCACTGCCTCCTCCAGCCTCACAGCCTCCTCCAGCCTCACAGCCTCCCCCAGCCTCACTGCCTCCTCCAGCCTCACAGCCTCCTCAGCCTCACTGCCTCCTCCAGCCTCACTGCCTCCTCCAGCCTCACAGCCTCCCCATCCTCACAGCCTCCTCCAGCCTCACAGCCTCATCCAGCCTCACAGCCTCCTCCAGCCTCACAGCCTCCCCATCCTCACAGCCTCCTCCATCCTCACAGCCTCCTCCAGCCTCACAGCCTCCTCCAGCCTCACATCCTCCTCCAGCCTCACAGCCTCCCCATCCTCACAGCCTCCTCCAGCCTCACAGCCTCCTCCAGCCTCACAGCCTCCCCATCCTCACAGCCTCCTCCAGCCTCACAGCCTCCTTCAGCCTCTCAGCCTCCTCCATCCTCAGCCGCACTACCTGACACCGCTGCCATCCTGCCAACCGTCGGCCCCGCTCCATCACCACCGCCCTCGCGCCCTCCGCGAGGTCCATGCTGCCCGGATGCCGCCGGAGCCTTCCGCCCCTCGCCACTCTCTCACCGCTGGGCTCTCAATGTTGCCATGCTGGTGGAGTAGCGGTCTACGGGCTGTGGCCGGGTGCCGGGAGCCAGGGACGTCGTCCTGTGGCCGGCAACAGCCAATGGGAGTGAGCGGACCGTGTCAGCTTGCAAAGCCTGACACGCCCCGCTCACTCCCATTGCCTGCCCCCGCCGCCCCTGCAAGCGGATTGGGCGCTGTGTTGTACACACAGGACGCCCATCCCATTGCCCAGGACTTGGCGTCCTACACCAATCGGATGACCGTCCTGTCTTTACCACACACCGCCCAATCCGCTCATTCCGCTCAGGTCACATGTGTGACCTGAGGGCAAGAACTGATCCCTCTCTGCATCACCCAACCCGCCGCAGAGGACAATGCCGTGTGACTGGGGCTGCGATCAGCCCCAGCACGCAGCCACGTCCTGCCGCCGAGCGGTGATGTCACCCCTCCAGCCGCATCTCTCCTCACCCCTCCAGCCAGACCTCTCCTCACCCCTCCATCTGGACCTCTTCTCACCACTCCAGCCTCTGCTCTCCTCACCCCTCCAGCCTCTGCTCCCCTCACTCCTCCAGCCTCCCGCCACATCATACTCTGCTATCCACAGAGCCCCCTCTATACTCTGACACCCACAGAGCCGCCTGTATACTCTCCTACCCACACAGCCGCCTGTATACTCTCCTACCCACAGACCCGCCTGTATTCTCTGCTACCCACAGAGCCGTTTCTATATTCTGCTACCCACAGAGCCGCCTCTATACTCTGCTACCCACAGAGCCTTCTCTATACTCTGCTACACACAGAGCCGCCTGTATAATCTGCTAACCACAAACCCGCCTGTATACTCTGCTACCCACAGAGCCACCTGTATACTTTTCTACCCAGAGAGCCGCCTGTATAATCTGCTACCCTCAGAGCAGTCTGTATACTCTGCTACCCACAGACCCGCCTGTATAGTCTGCTACCCACAGAGCCCCATGTATACTCTGCTAGCCACTCACCCGCCTGTATACACACAATTCATTTCACCACGCTCCCGATGCAATTGCATCGGGCCTTTTTACTAGTGTACTATAAGAAACAGTTACAGGATTTAGGTATGTTTAGCTTGCAAAAAGGGAAACTGAGGAGACTTAATAGCTGTCTACAAATATATCAAGGACTTTTGCACTGTAGAGGGACCAGCTTTATTCTCATTTATGCAAGGAAAGACTATAAGCAATGCAATGAATCTGAATGGGAGGAGACACAGATTAGATATTAGAATAAACTTTTTGACAACGAGGGTGATCAATGTGTGGAACAGGCTGCCATGCGTGATGGTGAGTTTTCCTTCAATGAACGTCTTCAGAGGTTGGACATACATCTGTCTGTGATGATTTAGTGAATCCTGCTTTGAGCAGGGGGTTGGACCAGATGACCCAGGAGGACACTTCCAAATCTACCATTCTATGATTTACTCATCCAAGAGCATTTAAGCACTTAATGCTGATGCTCAGATCAAACTCTGATCAAAGTTTTATTAGAGAGTAAGGCCAGGGTCACACATACAATCTGTTTTTGCCTTAAATCCATTTTTGGGATCATTTTAGACTTTTTTTTTTCTAAGTCCAAAAACGCATATGTGTTAACGCAAGGTGCGCTTAAGTGTCACTGCGTTTTTCAACAGCACATACGTTTTTGTTCACCAGCGTTTTTGGGTGCTGTTAAAAAACATACTTTTTTTAACATGGGGCCCTATGGGAAACACACGCGTTAATGCATGGTACATATAGGCACCATGCGTTAACGCATATGCGTTTTTGGTGAAAAAAGTCCCAAAAGTTCCCAAAAACGTTTAAGACCTCAGGAGACACTATTTGCACCCTTAGGGGCTTAAAAAATGGATTGGCATGTGTGACCCTGGCCTCATTTACATAATTGTCCTGATTCTCTGGGATCAGAGAATCTATGGCTGTGTGCCTCTGACCTTAGGCGGCCATCACACGCTTCAATTTCCTGCACGATATCGCTTAAGCGATCTGCTTTTTGATCGCTTAAGCGATATCGTTTGGGCATCGCTGCGTGTAATCAAGCGATTTTACAATGTAAAATCGCTTGATTGTTTGATCGCAGATTTGTGAGCTGGAGCTCATATCAAGCGATAAACGCTTGATCAATCTGCCTCATCGTGGTGTGTGACACCACGATGAACGATCTCCCAGCGGCAGAGCCTTTGCTGGGAGATGGTATCTATGGTAAACGTCGGGTTACTAAGCGCCGCGCGGCGCCTAGTAACTCGATGTGTACCATAGTTACTAGCGATCTCGCTGGTCCACATCGCTGGTGAGTCTGTCTGTGTGACAGCTCACCAACGATGTGAACGATCATGCACGCGCGATCGCTAACAATATCGCTCTCAACATTGATGCGTGTGACGGCTGCCTTAGGATGATCTGTGATATCTCGCAGCAGCCGATAAGCAGTGTGAAGGAGTTTTGTTCCAGTTTGTTTGCTTTTTATATCCATCTGCTGACAAAACTGTTAACATTTGATAAAGGGGGCGAAGATTGTTGCTGGAAAAGCTATCAATGTCATAGTACTGTAAATCCCCTACAAAATATTAAAGAGCCCATAGTCAACTGTTAAATCCCCAGATGCTTCGCTGATGCTAAAGTTGTCAAACATTTATTGGCTGTAGCAATATACCTTAATTAAAGCATATCATTGCTACTGCAAAGTGATAAGGTCATTGAGACCTTTGTAAGATTAAGGTGTGAGCTTTTTGGTATTTTTATGTATATTTAAAACCCAGATTTTTATTATTCTTTTAATATCTTTTTACACACTTGACCACTTTTATATAGCACAACTGAGTTTAGTAAATACCTTTATCATACCACCCAACAAAAACAGAAAGAGACTAATTAGGCTATGTGTGCCACTGCAAAAGTTTGACAATGGCCTTACCCACACCCCAAGCCAACCCCATTTACTATTTCTTTCTACCCTGGCAGGAAGATGTGTCAGAGGAGATGGAGACAGCGAAGAACATTCAGCAGACCCCTGAGATTGCAGGGTATTGACCCAAATACAAAACTGTACTGCTGTATCTAAAATGGTTGGGGTTAGGGATGAGCGGATCAATTCATGGGACTCGAATCCAGCATCTAGTTCAGTGGTATCTGGCATGACATCATCTGTGCATCATACTGATATCTAGTTGGACCTATAGATCTATTTTTTAGGCTAGGGTCACACTTCAGTTTTTTTTTTTTTTTTTTAAAACCTGATCCAGTTTTGAGCTTGTAAAAAGCTCAAAACTGGATCAGGAAACGCTCCTCATAGGAGCCTATTATAAAAACCGGATTTCTTCACAAGCAATCCGGTTACCGGCTCCGACTCTGCAGCCTGCGTGAAAAATCATGCAGGCTGCAGTTTTCAGAGCGGTTCTCTGACCCGCAATGCGGTAATCGGATTGCTCAGGATGTGTAATCCTGAGCAATGCGGTTACTGCATATACTTTGCTTATCCTGGCTGCCACCGGGATAAGCAAAGTATTCTCAATGTTATATCTTATGCACGGCTTCTGTCAGCTGCTGAACTTTTTTATGAATGAAGCCGCCGGCTTCACTGACAGCAGCGCTCATAATATACCTATTGTAGGTATAGTATGTGCGCTGTCCGAGGTCCTGAAGGCTTATAAAGTAAGATCTATGGGCATAATCTAACGGATTATGCATATACCTGTGTACATGTCAAGACCAATAACAATTTTCTGAGAAATATTATAATTAAGCAGGTGCCACAACAATGACAGTGAGCGTACACTAAAGTGAAAAACTAATGTTAAATATTAAAAGGAAGAAAACAAATCATGAAATGTTGGCACATCACAGTAATAGAAAAAAAAAAATTAATTGTGCTTCATGTAAAGGATATGCCTGGAAAACATCAATTACAGACAAGTTTAAACACAGTAAAAAATTGTTCAATCCAGTGTGCCACAATGGCAAGACAATCTTATCTTAAGACAGGGGCTAACACAGACAGGGGCCCTTAAGACAGGGGCCCTTTGAAGAAAGCCGTTTTGGTGATATACAACCCCTGGCAAAAAGTATGGAAACACTTGGCTCGGAGGATGTTCATTCAGTTGTTTAATGTTGTAGAAAAAAATCAGATCACAGACATGGCACAAAACTAAAGTAATTTCAAATGGTAACTTCATGGCTTTAAGAAACACTAAAAGAAATCAAGATTAAAAATGTGGTAGTCAGTAAGGGTAACTTTTTTCAGACTAAACAGAGGGAAAAAATAATGGAATCACTCAATTCTGAGGAAAAATTATGGAATCACCCTGTAAATTTTCATTCCCAAAACTAACTCCTGCATCGAATAAGATCTGCTCATTAGGGGCGTGGCCTGGAGCTGAATAGCAATGGCCGCATAATCAGGGAGCTCCGAGGCACCCGAGTCTTTGCAGCGACGTTACACTGCATGTGCCGGCAACCCGTTCCTCAGACGGACCCTGAAAGACAGCGGAACAGGTCAGGCATTGAATGGGCCGAGTTAGACCCGCCAGGCGAGCTCCACCACGCCGGGTTACGGACTTCTTTGAACCAGCCCAGCCTTGTAGCTTCCCCCTCGCTGCATCCAAGATGGCACTCCCGCCTCACTCCCCGCAGCACAATACGCGGGCTTCTAGGCGCAACTCCACGGCCTCGCTTACCTCCTTTCCACCCTCTCCTGGGCTGATGGCTGGGAACCCTGATACACATGCCGCTATGAAGGATCTCCTAGCAGACCTCAGATCCTCGCTTCAAGAAGACATGCAGGGAATGGTGGCGGAACTGAGGGGTGAGGTTGGTGCCCTATCTACACGAACGGATCACCTTGAATGTAAGATGGGAGAACTTGTTAAATCACATAATGCTTTATTGGATGCCCATTCTGAGTTGCAAGCTAAGCTGGAAAAACAAGCACTGAAGCAGCTAGATCTTGAAGACCGCTCAAGAAGAAACAATATAAAACTGAGAGGTATTCCAGACTCTGTTTCTCCTAAAGATCTTAGACCTCTGCTGCAGCGTTTTATCTCCTCAGTCCTCCCTGCAATGCAGCACACAGAAGTGATTATAGACCGGATCCACAGGCTCCCCCGACCGGCCACCATTGATCCTGCCCTGCCTCGCGATGTATTAGCAAGAATACACTTCTTTGAGGTAAAGGAGGACTTCCTGAGAGCCCTGAGGAGTGGGGTGGAGGTGCCTGAAGAATTCCAAAGAATCCTGGTGTTTCCTGATCTGTCTGCCGGGACCTTAATGAGGAGGAGAGCCTTTCAAGAATTTACATCCATTTTAAGGGAGCAGCGCATAGACTACCGATGGGGATATCCATTGAAACTACTCATCAGGAAGGACAACGTGATCTACACATGTATTCACCCACAGCAAGCAAAGGATTTCCTGAAGCAATGGAAGATGATTCCACCACAGCACCACTCACCATCTTCTCCTAGCCACGCTGATACGGATGAGGCATCTACTACCTCTCATCGTCTGGAGCCAGCCTGACCTGTTATACTTACCTTACTGTCGGTTAAATGTCACTCTTTAATTGATCTTATATAGACTCGGGGCCTCTTTCCCTGTTGATTTTCTTCTGCTCTCTTTCCTATACTATACCTCCTCTTTATTCTGTTTAACTTGTGCTCCTTCTTCGCACTCAAACTCCTACTATTCTCAGCTCCTCTACTCTATCTTCTTACTTCAGATCCTTTTCTCACCTATCCTCAAGTTCTCCTATCTTTAAGTCCATATCTTTGGGCAGTGCTCGCCCCCACAGGTACATTTTGAGTACTGTGCATTGTTGTCTCTCTGTGGTCCTTTCCTTTAAGGACACACCGAGTCAGAAAGGCGCTTGACGCCTTCCACCTAAATTGGTGGATTTGTAAATAGCCTTCCTCTCCTTCTCTTCCCTTCCTTCTCCCCCCCCCTCCCCCTCTCCCTTCTTTTTTTTTTTTTCTTTTCCTTTTTTCTTTACACCTTAACCTCCCACCCTTCCCCCCCCTCTCTTCTACTACTATTCAAACTCCTTACATCTCTCCTTCTTTCTTCCGATTTTCGGACTGTGTATTACCTAGTACTGTTTGAATTTGTTTATTCTAGTTTATCTGAAACTTATATCTCTCTTCTCCTGGTTTTTGCTCGTAGCAGTTATTGGAGATGTCCATCAAGTGTTCGACGATCAATGTCAACGGGCTCAACTCTCCCGGCAAAAGATCTCTGGTATGGAATCAGATTAAGAAACTTCATAGTGAGGTAATCTTCTTGCAGGAAACCCACCTGCTACGACAGGATACTGGTAGAATGTCTCACCCAAACTTCCCACATAGGTTTTTTGCAGATTCAGGTGAGAAAAAAGCTGGAGTAGCAATTTTCATCCACAAATCTATATCTGTTTCTATACTAGAAGAGATCATTGACCCCCAGGGTAGATACCTTATTTTAAGGGCCACCCTGAACAATAAGCTATTTTCGTTGGTCTCAGTGTACGGACCAAATACGGGTCAGATGAAATTTCATCGAGCCCTACTGTCTAAAATTGGAAAAATTGTAAAGGGACCCACGATCATAGCAGGGGACTATAACATCCCTCCGGGTGGGAGTCTCGACTCCTCCTCTTCCTCACACTGTCGCATCGATTTGAGTAAACTTATTGCCTCACATCAACTTCACGACATCTGGCGCTATCTACATGGGGAAGAGAGAGACTACACTTACATGTCACCTAGACACAACACCTACAGTCGTATTGATTACATATTAGTCAATGATATTCTTCTCCCCCACTGTCTACGCGCAGATATTGGGCATATCTCTTGGACAGACCATGCTCCCGCGTCTCTCACCATAGCGGATGCCTCTCATATTCCACCGTCCAATTCCTGGCGCCTAAATGACTACATCCTTTCGTTTCCTGATAATGTACAACAGGTGTCCTCTGATGTTGTGGAATACTTTGCCCAGAATGACAATGGTGAGACCTCTCCAGAAAACCTATGGTTTGCGCACAAGGCTTATATTAGAGGAGTCATCATCAAGATTGCTGCTCGAGCTAAACGTGCAAGAGAGGAACTTACTAAACACCTGACCCAAACGATTGTACAACTGGAACAAACACATAAACGCAAACATACGCCGGAGGTGCTGGCTTCTCTTACAGAGGCCCGCCTCAAGCTACGAAATGTGCTCCTGGGCAAGGTCGAACACAACCTTAAAAAAATGAAGGCAAACTTTTATAACATGGGAGATAGGGCGGGAAAACTGTTGGCCCAACGCATCAAAAAACGTCAGTTAGACACTAAAATAGACCACCTCCTCGATCATCATAAGGTCCCAATCTGAAATCCCCTATTAATTACAGAAGAGTTTCGTAAATATTACTCCAAGTTGTATAATCTACATGAAGATGAGCATACAATTCAACCTTCCTCCGACAGTATTAACCAATTTTTAGACCAAGTCAGCCTACCTAAGGTCTCTGCTGCGCAAGAAACCTTCCTGAATGCTCCGTTTCGTTTAGAGGAGATACATGCGGTTATTAAATCGATGAAAACTAACTCAGCCCCTGGCCCAGACGGCTTCACGTATACGTACTATAAATCTTTTTCTCAGAGCTTATCTCCCTATTTACTTAAAGTCTTTAATTACTGGCGTGAGCGTGGGCACATTGCTCCAGAGGGACTGGAGGCCCTCATCTCTACTCTTCCGAAACCGGGCAAATCAACTACTTCTACCGCTAACTTCAGACCCATAGCTCTCCTCAATGCTGACCTAAAGTTTTACGCCAAAGTTCTGGCGCTCAGATTAATGTCAATCTTGCCGTCCTTGATAGGACCGGATCAGGTCGGGTTCATTCCGGCCAGGCAGGCAGCGGATGGTACCCGCAGGCTTTTAGATCTCCTGGAGTTGATGGAAAGGAACAATGCCCCCAGTGCACTTCTTTCGTTGGATGCTGAGAAAGCTTTCGACAGGGTGCACTGGGGGTATTTAAGGGAGGTTCTGAACAGGTTTGGTGTAGTGGGGGACTTCCAGAACTCAGTGATGGCCCTTTACTCTAACCCCAATGCGAGGGTGAGATCCTCTGGCTTCACCTCCTCTAGGTTCACCATAGCGAATGGAACGAGACAGGGTTGTCCCCTCTCGCCGTTGATATTCGCTCTGATGATGGAACCATTGGCTGAGAGAGTGAGAACTGACCCTAACATCTTGGGTCTCAAAGTGGGAGATCGAGAACACAAAATTGGCCTATACGCTGACGACGTGGTGTTCATATGTACTGACCTTTTTCGATCCATTCCACATCTTATACAGTTGCTCTCGGAGTTCTCGGGGGTCTCCTACTATAAGTTAAACTCATCAAAATCGCTTTTCTTCCCTATAAATGTTCCCCCAGATATGGCCTGTCAACTCCAGCGAGACATACCCTTCACTTGGTCGTCAGGGGGCTTCCCGTACTTGGGCATCCAAATCACATCCATATCTGATGTAGTGCGATGTAACTACGACATCTTATATAAAAATTTGAAGGCGGGGCTGGACTCACACTCCTCTCTGGGCCTGTCTTGGATGGCAAGAATTCAAATAATAAAAATGACCTATCTCCCCAAAATTCTACACGTACTGAGATGCCTTCCCCTGGCGTTCCCCCGCCGCCTTTTGAAATCCATACAATCACTGTTAAGCAGATTTGTTTGGAACTCTAAGCCACATCGGGTGAGTTACAAAATTCTCACTTTACCTAACAGACTTGGAGGACTGGCTCTCCCTGACATTGCTTCCTACTATCAGGCAATTCATATTGCAGCAGCCAGAGTGTGGTGGAAAGAGGACTCACAATGCCTATGGCTGCAAATTGAGAGGCATTTGGCACCCCGAAAATCCACCAGACTCTTGCTTGAAGGTGCCCTTCTGTTGCACGGCAAAACCCCAAACTATCTAAGGTCCATGACGGCGCTCTTACAAGTATGGCACTCACACAGTAGAACCCTTCTCTTGTTCTTACACCATTACATCACTATACAGGCAGTGGAACAGTTGGTTGACTCTCTCTCTCTTTCCTCATGGAGAACGCTTGGGGTGGAGTACCTGCGACAGGTGAGGGAGGGGGGGAGGGTCAGATCCTTCTCAGATTTGGTTGATAGATTTGAAATCCCCCGCTCTTCATTTTACCGGTACCTGCAACTGAGACACTTCCTTGATTCTGTGGCCTGTCAGGAGTTGAGCCCCGATGACATTGATGTGGACGGATCCTTACTTAGATACTTCAGGTCCACCTCCCTGAAGCACATGGAGTCTCTATTGTATACCAGGCGATCTGCTCACTCAGAGGTAACGTGAAACTCTCCTACATGGAGAAGTGGGAGTCCCGCCTGCAATTTACAGCAGATCTCCGCCAATGGCAATGTGCGGCCTCTCAAACGACAGCTTTCTCTAAGTGTATAACCCATTTTGAACAAATAAAGAAACTACACATGGACTGGTATCTAACACCAGATCGAATCTCTAGATTCTCTACTGCCTTACCGAGACCTTCTCCGCTTTGTTGGAGAGGGTGTGGACTTCAGGGAGATGCCACACATGTATGGTGGTCATGCCCTAAAACTTCTCCTTTTTGGACCATGGTGAGGCATCTGCTTACCGAGATCCTACACTACCCAGTTAACCTCACACCTACTTTGGCACTCCTGGGACTGGGTTTGGAGGATTTCGCGCATATACACAAACCGAACATTGCTAACATTTTAATTTCTGCTCGGCTCTGTGTGGCGCGACATTGGAGGTCGCCTGCTCCGCCAACCAAAGAGGAGCTGGTCAACTCCATCAACTCTCACTTCCACTATGAACTACTACTTGCTCACGACGCCAAACGGAAGGGAAAAATTCTAAGCTGGTGGGACCCATGGCTCATGTCAACTTATAAACCACATGTTTAAATTTTCTCTCTTTGAACCTTTATTGCATGGGAACTGTAATTCCGTCCTTGATTGTTGCCTTATTCCACTAGACGGACAATGCCTGTTGTGTTTTTCCTTTGCTATTCTCTTCTCCCCTTCTTCCCATTCTTTGATTTCACACACTGTAACTTCCCCTTCTCTATCCGTATCCTCTCCTCCCCCCTCTCTACCCACTTCCCATCCCGTACTCTAGACTAGAGAATATGTTAAGTTTTGAGTTTTGTTTTTTTTTTTCTTTTTAAAAACATACGAACTCTGATTATACGTTCCAATCTTGTTTGTTATGTTTAAATTTTGCAATAAAAATCTATTGAATCAAAAAAAAGATCTGCTCATTAGTCTGCATCTAAAAAGGAGTGATTACACCTTTGAAAGCTGTTGCACCAAGTGGACTGACATGAATTATGGCTCCAACACTAGAGATGTCAATTGAAACAAAAGAGAGGATTATGGAACTCTTAAAAGAGGGTAAATCATCATGCAATGTTGCAAAAGATGTTGGTTGTTCACAATCAGCTGAATGTAAAATCTGGACCAAATACAAACAACATTGAAAGGTTGTTAAAGGCAACATACTGGTAGACCAAGGAAGACATCTGCATTTGCTAAACTAGACTTCCATACTCATTGTAACACTGCATGTTAAATTTACCTCTGCTGGCTGTAATGAACTCCATTGCAATACCAGCCTGACTCACATAGGCTAAAGGTCATATTCCAGCTCTGCATTTATTGTAAACTCTCCTATGCCATCTGCATGCATCATATTCTTTACTCACCAGTATATGACTATTTCCCACATTGTTAATGTTATCTTGTTGGAGGTGTGATAGTATGGAGCCAGCTTTGCCTAATGTCTGATCTGTAGCCTTTCATCATCTATGTCTCCCCTGCTGTTTTGTGTAGCTGTTAATTACCTGAAGCCATGTAACTTCCCACAATTCCCCTCACCTGATTCTGTAGTGTGTCCTACAAATTTAGTGCAGTCTCAAGCGGAACATGTGTGGGGGGTCTGCACGTGTGGCATCTCAGGCAAAGTGGCATTGAATGCTAAGTGGCTTGCAGTTATTTCTTGGCAGTTAGTCAGGACGGGAGTCAGGTAAGCCACTCTTTCATTTTTTTTCCTTTCTCCTTTTACCATGTCCTTTACTTCAATGTCTATCCTCCTATTTGCCCTTGCCATTCACTTTTACCGCCCCTTCCCCCCTCCATCACCCCTCATCCACATAAGCCCCTCTCTCCTTCCCTCTACTTTATTGAGCTCCCATACTCTTTATAACGTACTGAATAATCTCAGACCACCATGTTCCATGGTGTTGCATCAGAAAAAAAGTCACAATTACAACAACTATTTGCCATTTTGCTTTTCACTGCTGCTCCTGTCAGGTGATATCTCTCCAAATCTTGGTCCACCCTCTAACAAATTCAACCCCTCTCCCACTACACATAGAAACCATGTTAACCTTATCAACATCACCTGCACACCTTCATCTCCCTCTTTTAACTGTACTCTTGGAATCTATGGACTGAATGCAATAAGCTTCCATTCATTCATAACTACTTTCTCACTAACTCCCTTAATCTGCTGGCCCTCACTGAAATCTGGATCCAGGATTCAGACACAGTGTCCCCTGCCGCTATTTCTTATGGCAGCTTACATTTCTCTCATTCCCCGAGACCTGGGAACAGACATGGTGGTGGGGTTGGCTTACTCCTGTCTCCACAATGTACTTTCCAGGTCATCCGCCCAGCTCCATCACTCTCATTCCCCTCTTTTGAGGTCCACACAATAAGGCTCTTCTGTCCTCTCCCCTCAGAGTAGCGGTGATATACCGCCCCCCCAGGGTCAACCACCCAGTTCAGCGACCATTTCTCCACATGGCTGCCGTATTTTATGTCCTCAGAATTACCAACCCTTATTCTGGGAGACTTCAAAATCCCCATAAACAGCCCCATCTCCCCATCTGCATCCCAGTTCCTATCTCTAACCACATCTCTTGACCTCTCACAGCTCTCAACATCAGAGACACACAAGGATGGTAACACCCTTGACGTGATCTTTGTCCGACTCTGCTTAACCTCCTCCTTAGATAATTCACCTCTTCCCCTCTCTGACCACAACATTCTCTCCTTCTTGCTCACAAACCCTTGCTCACCCCAGCACAGTCCAACCTAACACACATTCAAAAATGTACAGGTCATTAACCCTCATGCACTCACAGACTCTCTACACTCATCACTGTCCCCAATCTCCTCATTCTCCTATCCCAATCTGGCAGTAAATCAGTTAAATGACTCTGTCAGATGCTCCCTGGACCAAGTAGCGCCCCTCACCTTCCAAACCTCCAAACACAGAGTGAAACAGCCCTGGTTCACATCACAAACTCAATTCCTCCAGCGATGCTCTAGGAGTGCTGAATGTCTATGGAGGAAAACCCGCACAACAGAAAACTTCATTGACTATAAATTTATGCTGAGAACTTACAACGCTGCCCTTCACCTCGCCAAAAAACCTATTTCACCACCCTGATCTCACTATCCAGCCACCCAAAAAACTCTGACACCTTTCATTCTCTAATAATATTTATTCATTTATATAGCGCTATTAATTTCATAGCACTTTACATACATGAGTAATGCTGTCTCTCTAGGAGCTCACAATCTAAACATCCTATCAGTATGTCTTTACAATATGGGAGGAAACCGGAGTGCCTGAAGGAAACCCGTGCAAACACGGGGAGAACATACAAACTCCCTGAGACTGCTGTGCATGAAGAGAACATGCAAATTTCCACAGTCATTAATGATATGGGGCTGCATGTCAGGTAAAGGCACTGGGGAGATGGCTGTCATTTCATCTTCAATAAATGCCCAAGCTTACACTGATATTTTAGACAGTTTTCTTATTCCATCAATTGAAAGGATGTTTGGGGATGATGAAATCATTTATCAAGATGATAACGCATCCTGCGATAGAGCAAAAACTGTGAAAACATTCCTTGAAAGAAGACACATAAGGTCAATGTCATAGCCTGTAAATAGTCCAGATCTCAATCCAATTGAAAATCTTTGGTGGAAGTTGAAGAAAATGGTCCATGACAAGGCTCCAACCTGCAAAGCTGTTCTGGCAACAGCAATCAGAGAAAGGTGGAGCCAGATTGATGATGAGTACTGTTTGTCACTCATTAAGTCCATGCCTCAGAGACTGCAAGCTGTTATAAAAGCCAGATGTTGCAGTGGTGCAACAAAATACTAGTAATGTATTTGAGTGTTGTTTTGTTTGTTTGTCATGATTACATAATTTTTTCCCCTGCTTGGTCTACAAAACTAACCGTTACTGGCTAGCACATTTTTTTTTCAAGATTTTTTTAGTGTTTCTTCAAGGCAGAGAGTTGCCATTTGAAATGACTTTAGTTTTGTGCCATGTCTGTGATCTGCTTTTTTTCTACAAAATTAAACAACTGAGTGGACATCATCTGAGCCAGGTGATACCATAATTTTTGCCAGGGGTTGTATATATATATATATATATATATATATATATATATATATATATATATCTTCCTACCTGTGGATGATTAATTTAATCCTTCCTCACTCTCGGGTCCTCTACCAGAGGCCTGGAAGTTTAGCAGGTTCTGTGCAGGATCTTAGTGTTCTCAGCACTGCACTTTCTGGACAGAGAGTTCAGTGTTGTTCCTAGGATCTGCTGCACCCATTTTCAACTTAGGTCACTGCTCCAAGTGCCCATACATCACTGGGTACTGTTGCCTTCACCTTCCCTTACTTCTCAGTTCTTCTTTGAGGCTGACTGGTATTTCTCCAGCTTTTCATATTCATCTCTTTCTGATGTTACTGTCATTGGCATGCCACATCTATTATCGTGTCGTCTTCTGCTCCTTATCACCGATATCCCTGGTTGTTAACCAACACCTTCTTATCCATCTGGATCTTGAAGTCCCACAGGAGTTTATCTCTCGCATTCTTCACCACTTTTTCTGGGGTCTCCCACCTGGACTTAGGGTGACTTAGCTCATATACTGGACAGATGCTCACATCCGTACAACATGTGTGATTTATATATATACATTTATATGTATATATATATATATATACTAGATGGCGGCCCGATTCTAAAGAATCGGGTATTCTAGCCTATGGTTATTAGGGTATACGGGGGCTCAGTGGTTAGCAGACTATACAGCGGCTGAGTGGTTAGCAGAGTATACGGAGGCTCAG
Source organism: Allobates femoralis (assembly GCA_033576535.1). Classification (NCBI taxonomy): domain Eukaryota; kingdom Metazoa; phylum Chordata; class Amphibia; order Anura; family Aromobatidae; genus Allobates; species Allobates femoralis. Next base: position 327,988,536 of record JARQOC010000004.1, on the reverse strand, counting down.
TGGCTCATAGTCTGCTATAGGGCAGAGTGCAGTGGTCCGGGCCAGAGTGCAGTGGTCAGGGGCCGATGCAATTGCATTGGGAGCGCGGTGAAATGAATTGTGTGTATACAGGCGGGTTAGTGGGTAGCAGAGTATACAGGAGGCTCTGAGGGTAGCAGATTATACAGGCAGCTCTGTGGGTAGCAGAGTATACAGGGGGCTCTGTGGATAGCAGAGTATGATGTGGCGGGAGGCTGGAGGGGTGAGGAGAGGTGAGGCAGGAGGGGTGAGGAGAGATGCGGCTGGAGGGGTGAGGAGAGAGGAGGCTGGAGCGGCGACATGACCGTTCGGCACACCTCTGCTCCTCCAGGCTGCACACATCACGGCGGTCGTCTCCCGCCCGTGATGTGTGTTTTAGGCAGTGTAGGGGCGGCCGTAAGCGTGGCGGGGCTGCATGAGTCCCGCTTCGCTTAGGGCCGGCATGTTGGTCCACCTGGACGGGTGTAGCGCTGTGGTGACGTCACTTTGGCGATGACAAAGTGACGGAAGTGGTGGCTAAAGTGACGGAAGTGAGCCTTCGGGTTTTATATATTAATATAGCAGCACTATGGTATATGGCGGTACAGTATAGCAGATGTATAGCAGCACTATAGTATATGGCAATATATTACAGTATATGTACAGGTGCACTATAGTATATGGGGGTATTTTATAGCACATGTATAGCAGCGCTATGGTATATGGCGGTACATTAGAGTACATGTATAGCAGTGCTATGGTATATGGTGGTACATTACATTACATGTATAGCAGCGCTATAGTATATGGCAATACATTACAGCACTGTATAGCAGCACTTAGTATATGACAGTGTATTCAGGAATGTAGGTTCACTATAGTATATGTGGAATTTGATAGCCATGTATAGCGCCATAGTATTGGCCATCTCAGCTCTCTCCGCTCCCCCTCCAAAAAATAAAAAAATCCTCAGTGAGGATACTCACCTGTCCGCCGGCTCACTCCACCTTCGTCTTGTAGGTCCTACAGGAGTTTAGGACCCATCGTTGGCTGGAAACAGTTCAGCTGATCGGTCACATGACCGCTAACTGCCAGGGAGGCAAGATGGATTGGGGGGGCAGGATGGTGACGGGGGGTTGAGTGGTGGCAGGATGGAGTGAGCGGGGCAGGATGGAGCAGGGGGGGGCAGGATGGATCCAGGGGGGGGTCAGGATGGAGTCGGAGGAGCAGGATGGAGCCGGAGGAGCAGGATGGTGGCGGAGGTGGAGGCAGGATGGGGCTGCGGGGCAGGATGGAGGCGGCGGGGCAGGATGGTGAGAGCGGGGCAGCATGGAGCGAGCGGGGCAGGACGGAGCGAGCGGGGCGGGGAGACAGGATGGAGGCGGCGGGGCAGGATGGAGCCGGCGAGGCAGGATGGAGGTGGCGGGGTAGGATGGAAGCGGCGGGGCAGGATGGTGGCGGGGGGGCAGGATGGAGCGAGTGGGGCAGGATGGTGGCAGGGGGGCAGGATGGAGCGAGCAGGGCAGTATGGAGGGAGCGGGACAGGATGGTGGCTGGGGGGGCAGGATGAGCGAGCGGGGCAGGATGGAGGTGGCGGGGGAGGGAGCAGGGGGTGGAGGCAGCGGGAGGCAGGATGGAGGCGGTGTGGGGGGGCAGGATGGAGGCAATGGGGGGGGTAGGATGGATAGGATGGAGCAAGGGGGGGGGAAGGATGGAGCCACTGGGGGGTGGGGGGGTAATAGGATGGAGTCAGCGGGGGGGGCAGGATGGAGTCGGCGGGGGGGGGCAGGATGGAGCTGGTGTGGTGGTGTGGGGGGAGGCAGGATGGAGGCGGCACGGGGGCAGGATGGAGCTGGTGTGGGGGGGGCAGGATGGAGCCGGCGGGGGGGCAGGATGGAGCTGGTGGGGGGGGCAGGATGGAGCCGGCGGGGGGGCAGGATTGAGCTGGTGTGGGGGGGCAGGATGGAGACGGCGGTGGGGCAGGATGGAGCTGGTGTGGGGGGGGCAGGATGGAGACAGCGGGGGGATAGGATGGAGCAAGGGGGGGAAGGATGGAGACGGCGTTTAATAGGATGGAGTCGGCGGGAGGGCAGGATGGAGTCGGTGGGGGGAGGGGCAGGATGGAGCTGGTGTGGTGGTGTGTGGGGGGGCAGGATGGAGGCGGCGCGGGGGCAGGATGGAGCTGGTGTGGGGGGGGCAGGATGGAGCCGGCGGGGGGGCAGGATGGAGCTGGTGGGGGGGCAGGATGGAGCCGGCGGGGGGGCAGGATGGAGCTGGTGTGGGGGGGGCAGGATGGAGACGGCGGGGGGGCAGGATGGAGCTGGTGTGGGGGGGCAGGATGGAGGCAGCGGGGGGGTAGGATGGATAGGATGGAGCGGGGGGGCAGGATGGAGCCGGCGGGGGGGGCAGGATGGAGTCGGGGGGGGCAGGATGGAGTCGGTGGGGGGGGGAAGGATGAAGCTGGTGTGGGGAGGGGCAGGATGGAGCCGGCGGGGGGTAGGGGCAGGATGGTGGTGGCAGGGGGAGGGGCAGGATGGATGGGAGGATAGTCATTCGTGTGCCGGCTCACAGGACCTGTGGTTGCCTGGGAAACCGATCAGCTGATCGGTTTCCCAGGCAACCACAGGTCCTCAAGCCATGAAGCTAGAGGAGGTAGATGGAGCGCGCCGGTGGACGGGTGAGTATCCTCTATGAGGTTTTTTTTTTTTTTAGTAGAAGCAAGCAGGGGGGGGGGGGGCCGCAGGAGCTGTGGGGGGGGCAGGACGACCTGCGGGGGGGCCGCAGGAGCCGCGGGGGGGGCAGGAGCAGCCGAGGGGGACAGGACGACCCGCGGGGGCCTGCAGGAGCCGTGGGGGGGCACGCACAGGGACAAAAGCCGGAACTTCCGAGAGCGGAACGTTCCTCCGCCGATCCCTGTAGCCGGGCGGCACCTGGCTACCCCGCACTGGTGACGTCACCACCATGGTCCAGAGGCCATCACGGAAGTAATCTTCGGGTTTTATATTATAGATACACACACACATATACAGTATATAACACACACAGTATACACACACATATAGAGTATACACACACAGTATACACACACACACAATATACACACACATAGAGTATACACAATATACAGTATATAACACACATACAGTAGACACACACATACAGTATACACACACATATAGAATATACACAAACACAGTATACACAAACATACAATATACACACATATACAGTATACACACATATACAGTATACACACACATACAGTATACACACTCACACATACAGTATACACACACACATATACAGTATACACACACATATACAGTATACACACACACAATATATACAGTATACACACATATACAGTATACACACACATACAGTATACACACACATATACAGTATACACACAGTATACACACACATACAGTATACACACACACACATATATACAGTATACACCTATATACAGTATACACACACATACAGTATACACACACATACAGTATACACACATATACAGTATACTCACACACACATACAGTATACACGCATACAGAATACACACATATAGTATATACAGACATATACAGTATACACACACACAGTATACACACACACAGTATACACACACATATTCAGTATACACACATACAGTATTACACACACATACAGTATACAGACACATACAGTATACACACAGTATACACACATATACAGTATAACACACATATACAGTATACACAACATATAACAGTATTACACACATACACGTATACACACACATACAGTATATACACACACATACAGTATACACACACGCATACAGTATACCACAATATACAGTATACACAGACATACAGTATACACACAGTTATACACACACATATACAGTATACGCATATAGATTCAAGATTCAAGATTCAAAGAAGCTTATATATATACAGTATACACACACATATACAGTATACACACACATACAGTATACACACACATACAGTATGCACACACACATATACAGTAACGCATATAACCAAGTTCAAGATTCAAAAACTTATATATACAGTATACACACACATATACAGTATACACACACATACAGTATACACACACATACAGTATGCACACACACATATACAGTATAGACACACACACAGTATACACACACACATACAGTATACACACATACACGTATACACACACATATATACAGAATACACACACATACAGTATACACACACACAGTATACACACACATACAGTATACACAACAGTATACACACACACATATATACAGTATACACACACACATATACAGTATACACACACACATATACAGTACACACACATATACAGTATACACACACTTACAGTATCTCACACACATACAGTATACACACACATACAGTATACACACATATATACAGTATACACACACATATACAGTTATACAACACACATATACAGTATACACACACATACAGTATACACACACATATACAGTATACACACACATATACAGTATACACATATATACAGTATACACACACATATACAGTATACACACACACATACAGTATACACACACATAAACAGTATACACATATATACAGTATACACACACATATACAGTATACACACACACATATACAGTATACACACAGAGTATACACACAATATACAGTATACACACACACATATACAGTATACACACACATATACAGTATACACACATATACAGTATACCACACACATATACAGTATACAGACAACATACAGTATACACATACAGTATACACATATATACAGTATACACACACATACAGTATACAACACACACATATACAGTATACACACACACACACATACAGTATACACACACATACAGTATACACATATATACAGTATACACACACATATACAGTATACACACACATACAGTATACACACACACATATACAGTATACACACATATACAGTTATACACATACAGTATACACACACACATATCAGTATACACATATATACAGTATACACACAACATATACAGTATACACACAGACATTACAGTATACACACACTACAGTTACACAGACACATACAGTATACCACACACACATATAATCTCACTCTTCAGTGCAGGAGACTTTGCATGAAGAAGCCGCAGATCTCCTCTATCTCTGTGTGATCAGAGCTGTCTCCTCAGCTCTGCAGCATTTCGGTTCCCTGAGGAATACATCTGCCATCATGCACCGCGGTTCCTCCCCTGTGACGCCATGATCCTGGAAGCAGTGAGGAATATAAGGGGGAGGTGGCATCCAGGCTATTATTGTGTGATTGGGGTGGTCCCCTTGGGCTTGTTCCGCCCACCTCTGGGCTCAGCAACACCTTAATGGATGCGGCTGGGGCCGGGTGTGTGGTGCGGACACGCCCCTTAGTTACTCGACCGCGGCCTTGGTTACCAAGCTCTCCGGGGAGCGTGGAGGGGAGACCGGGGAGCGTGGAGGAGAAACCGGGGAGGATGGAGGGGAGACCGGGGAGGATGGGGAGGAGCTGGCGGGGGGGCAGGACGTCCGAGAGCGGAACGTTCCTCGCCGGTCCCTGTAGCCGGGCGGCGCCTGGTGACGTCACCACCATGGTCGGAGGCCATCACGGAAGTAACCTTCGGGCTTTCCGGAAGTGGCCTTTGGCTTTTATATTATAGATCTGTGTGTAATATTATTAATATATATATATTTATATATATATATATATGCCTGGTTCAAAATCCACACTTTTTAGGTTTTGCAATAAGAAATCAGGATTGAAGACAATTTTCTCATGTGTATTTACTATGTTCAAATTCTCATGTTTTTGATTTATCTGCAATACTTGTATTAGGACAATCAATTGATATTAGCATAGTAATAGCAGAGCACATTTCCTCCACCATATTTCTATGGTTATTTTGATTATATTTAATACTTCACAGCTTTCCATGAACATCACAGATGATTCTGTATTGATGCTATTGCCAATGTGGTGCCTTAATTTAAGGAAGTTTTGCAAAGTACAATTTTCTTTCCTTCAATTTTTTTACATTAGCTATTGTTGGTATTCTGTATGGAGTTAGTTAATTTTGTCATTCCTATGGAAAGCCTCCAATCATTCAGGTCTTTTTTCCCTCAAATGTCAGAACCATCATTTCAATCTCAACGTTATGCATACGTACTGTATATTGATAGCTTCTTTCAAATCAATTAAAAAAGGCTCAGTGTCCCCATACTTCTCCATGTAATTTTTATGTGGTAGCCCACTACAACTTATCGTGCTAGTATGTTTTCTGGAAACTCTCAGTCAACTATAAATAGCAAACTATCACTCAAAGAAAAGTGAGAGTGTTAATGTATCTGCAAATTCTGTTTTAATGACCTTCTGCCAACTAGTACTCAAATGCATTTGAGCTTTTCAGTGATGCCAACTGTCAGGATTTAACAGTGAAATGCCTGTGTTTTTTTATATTCATAACTGACATTTGCATGATCTCGGTAATTATATGCAAATCTTACAATTTCTTCTTTTTCTAACATAAGGTTCATGCTACTTGTCAACTGCTCAGCTGTCTAGTGAGCTAATGCCTGTGGGTTTCAACCATGCTAGATGGCTGTATTTCAAGGTCTTATACTGCTTCATTGTTTAAGTCATTAAAGTGTTGGAAGTACAAATCTAAATTACAAATATCTAAGGAATATACCTCTAGTAAATCAAATGAGATGGTCAAAATTTGTTTTATTACTTTATGTGAACCTCTTACGCTACAGAAAATGTACTGATAACCTACTTTGGCAAAGTAATGTGAGATAGTGTACATGATTGTCATGTGTGTTCAATCTAATTTTTTGATTCAAGCAAAGGGGAGGTAACAATTGATTATAACACGTGATAGTATTAAAAATTATAATAGGTATCGAAAGTGTTGGTGATTAGTTTTACTTTAAAACGTGGTATTAATTATTAAAAGAGAAGTTGCCTATAGATATAGCAAAATGCTAAGGAAAGAGAAACATGATGAACAAAAACAATGTGTACGCTAATAAAAATGACCATTGAAACTTCCATTGCTTGATTCATTAGAAACAAAAACTTCAGACAAGTAGAAACATTTCTTGGGACATAATTATAACAATACATAGCACAAAAATATTCAAGAGCAGGAAAAAGCTGTTCTTCAACCTCTTTGACCTACAGAAATGGACACAATCATAATAGTTACAGAACAATAAGTTATACTGTATATTGTTGAACATCATGCTTCTATCCTAATAATACATACACATGTGACAATTATTTTTTATTATTTATACAATTTTTTATCATTTTTATTCCATTTTAAGAATAAGTAATGCTGTAAACTAATTTAGTCTACAATAATAATATGAAAAAGTGATTTATATACTGAAAGAGAAAGAAATATAGTAGTTAAATAAAGTTTCTATTTTACAAATAGTAATGGAAGCATTCCATCTAAATTATTGTAAAGCTGTGTTTTATCTAACAATATTGAAGCTCAATTTATTCTTAATTCTTATTCTTTAATAATCTCCAACAGTCAGTAGTTGAACTCTTTTATAGGGATAATAAGAATAACATAAAAATATATTAATAAAAAGAGGCAAACAAGCGTCATGCCCCAAGTTGTAGTTGATCGATATATTATGAACAATATAACTACTACAAAGTAAATTGCTAGAGCCATAAATCTCAGTGATAATGACTTAAAGTGTTATTTTAAAACTCAAAGCTTAACCCCTTCCTGACCCATGACATTGTACAACATCATGGACCAATTACCAGGGTTTGATGTGAGCTCCGGCATGGAGCTCACATCATTTCCCCGACATCTCAGCTGATCTCATCAGCTGAGATGTCAAGCTTACAGCACCGATCGGATCTGGTATCCGATCGGTGATGTTAACCTTTGGATCCCGCTGTCAATCACTGACAGCAGGATCCAAAGGGAATGCACTGTTCCTTGCCTGCACCGGAGATCCCGCGATAAGATCGTGGGATCTCCGGCGCTCACGTGACAGCCCGTGGTCCTGGCTTGACCCTGGAAGTCGTCACGGAGACTTCCGGTGAGTGGTTGGCAAGCACTGCCAACCACTCACCGTCCTCAATTCTGACAGATACCGATGTGCTGCAGCTCATCGGTATCTGTCAGAAGCGATCGAACTGTAGAGCAGGGTGCCTCTCTATGGGGCTGTGTGAAATAAGAATCAATTAAAAAATAAAGTTTTTATAAACATGTAAAAAAAAAAAACAAGTTCAAATCATTCCCCTTTCTCCCCATTCACAATAAAAGTATAAAAAAAATCAAAAAATACACTTTTGGTATCGCCGCGTTTCAGAAATGCCCGATCTATCAATATATAAGATCAATTAATGAGAGCAGTAAACTGCTTAATGGAAAAAACGTCCAAACGCCAAAATTGAGTTTTTTTGGTCACTTCAACATTGCTATAAAATGCAATAACGGGCAATCAAAACAGCGCATCCACCCAATTTTTTTCAAACTTCTGAATTTTTTTCACCCCTAAGATACCAGTAAAGGTGTACATTTTTGGTATCTACGAACTCGTACTGACCTGAGGCATCATACCATTACATTGGTTTTACCATATAGTGAACATGGCAACTAAAAAAACCCAACAAACAAATGTGTAATTGCACTTTTTTGCAATTTCACTGCACTTGAATTTTTTTTTGCAATTTCCCTGTACACTATATGATAAAATAAATGATTGCATATAAAAGTATAACTCATCCCGCAAAAAACAAGCTGTCAAAGTTATGGCTCTTGGAAGCAGGGTAGCAAAAAACGAAAATGAAAAACTAAAAATTCCCGGGTCATGAAGGGGTTAAAACTGAATGATTAGGAATTAAGTTTTGTGGATTTATTCAATAAGATAAAATGCAAATGAAATTACCAATTATCTTCATTTCCAAAATCTATTCACCTGTTAACCAGAGATTAGTTATGCTATTTGATGCAAAACACAACCAGTTTGCTAAGTAAAGTACATTACGAAACTTTCTCCTGTCATTATTCTGTAGACTGGCAAATAATTTATTTTTGCCAGAAAAAAAATAATGGGGGACAAATCCAGCTCTCTATATATCAGAATATTTTTTATATTTATATAGCAAATTTGGCTCCAAATTAAGAAATCCATCTAATGGCAAAATACTGATCAGGCAACATTTAATTGATTCACTCATCCCTACTTAAAAAAAAAGAAATATTTTACAATATTTTTCTGTCTAAAAAATGTCATGCTGCAGACTAATATATCGCCTCGCCAAGGGCGGCTTCACACTGCGGTGTGATCTGGTCTGGGGCTGTCAGGGATGAACCTGACAGCGCCGGACTGGATCAGCACACAGAATTGGAGGGCTAATTTGCCCTCCGGTCCTGTGTGCAGCTGCACGCAGCTCCCGCTGCTGATAAGTCAGGACCGCGGCGCCGCCCTAAGATTATGTCACACAAAATGGTAAGAAACAAACATATCCATAAATGAAACATTGCCTCATTTTATAACAATAACATTAGCAGATAAAGGTTAGTACATGTTAGGGAGGTGCAAATTTGAAATATACAGTTTTACATGGAACAATATATTTAGGAAAATCATCAAATGCTGTTTTTGTTATTTCACCACAATAGATGGGAGTAGTAAAAAACAGCAAAAAATTGATTTATCTCCATTTTTTCTACCAAATAAATTTCTATAATCGAACCATATATCCTCTCAATTCAGGTTGAAAAATAGATATGTATTACAGTTATAGATATGCCACTGTCTTATATGCAAGGAATACTTCTCTGTAATAATGAAACCGAGCATGTCTGAGACACTAAGGAAAACAATTAAAGTGTTTTTTCCTATATTCATTCATACAGCTTAGTGAACATTTTGACATACCGGTATACGTTTTATGTTTATCATTATTATTACTATGATCTGTACTTTTATGGTTAGCCATTTCACAAATAGGTATTTATGACTGGTGTTTTATAAGGTTGCACTATCCACATATCTTTATATTTTCATTTGGTGAACAGCTGTTTCTCCACCCTTTGCATAAAGATGCATGCTCAGTCTCGGGTGTCGATGTGTTCCTAACTCGGATAGAAATTTAATCGGCTACAAGTTAGAAATTGTCATGTCTAGAGATGAGTGGATCGATCTGTGCAGGATTGACTGTTAGTTGAATTTCCTGAAATTTGCAGTTCCCCATGAATTCTAAAACTCAGCGATTCAATTTAAGATTGCCTAAAAGTAAGTCAATCAGGATGGACTATCACTGCCAGAATAAAAAATAGAGGTGGCCAAGCATTTTATCCTTTTCCAGCATAAGAATAGGAAGTCAAAATGCTCAACTCATTCCACAAAGAGGTCAAATATTATCTAATCCTATTGTGATTTACTACTTCAGTGATGAATCACATTGAAAATGTGAGTTGCCGTCTCATTTAAGTTATACCAAAAAATGCAGTGCCTGCAAAGTGCCTCAGTGTGACTGTGAACCAATTGATCTGATATATTCTGTAGTAGAGAAACAACCACCAAAAAACGACTTTAAGGCTCAAATATGGATGAAGTGCAAAATTTTATTAAGTGACGATGGTTACGGGGGGGGGGGTGGGTTAATATAAAACACCAGAAGGAGCAGACAGGATTAGGACAAAAAAGCTTCACTGTAATTTAATCATATGCGTATATAACCTATCTGTAATCAATACATAAATATAAAGTGCATATTGCTTTAATAGGCATTAAGTGGTCTATATAATAATATAGAGTGCATGTTGCTTTAGTCAATGAGGTCTATCTAGTCTGCATACATTGGAAATTCAAGTGCACAACAAAGTGACACCTTCAGCAGCACTAATGTAAGCAGTAGAGGCACGCCCCGTGAAGAAGGGACTCCGAAACACGTATAGGGCTTAGTGTGCCAGCTGGAACTTGGAGGTAACGGCTTCATGACTAAGAAATGACTTATTATATTACCCTGTCTTAGTGTGTGAACTAATTGTTCTTTGCATGTGGTCTATTTGTGCCTCTACTGACTAAAGCAACATGCACTCTGTATTATTATATAGACCACTTAATGCCTATTAAAGCAATATGTACTTTATATTTATGTATTGATTACAGATAGGTTATATACACATATGATTAAATTACAGTGAAGCTTTTTTGTCCTAGTCCTGTCTGCTCCGTTCTGGTGTTTATATTAAAACCTGTAACCATCGTCACTTAATAAAATTTTGCACTTCTTACATATTTGAGCCTTAAAGTCGTTTTTTGGTGGTTGTTTCTCTGTTAGTTTAATGATGGCTCCTATAATCCGAGTAGACCTTTAATTAGGTATCAGTAATAACAGTAATTATATATATTTATATCTAAGTTGTTTTTTGTTTTCTAATTACCGTATTTTTCGCTTTGTAAGATGCACTTTTATTCCCCCAATTGGGGGATGGCGTCTTACAAAGCGAAAGTAAAAGCTGTGCTTTGGGGGGGGGGGGGGAGGGCGGCTCAGGAGCGGTGTCCAGGGGCTGGATGGGGCCAGGAGCGGGCTGCAGCTGCGGGCTCTAGTCAGTGGGGCCGCTCATTATCTCCTGTAATATGCACTGCATCCCGCTGTCAATTACCAGCGGGAGCAGCCCATATTACAGGAGCCGGGTCCGCAGCTGCAGCCTGTATGTATAGTCAGTGATTTCCACGCTTGCATTGCGTGGAAAGCACTGACTATACCATGGATGTGATACTCACCTAGCTTCACCACTGCCTGCTGACCGCACTATCCCCGCTGTCGGTGTTCTGCCGGCATCCGGGTGCTGTGAGCTCGCTGCGAGTGACGTCATCACCGAGCGGCGCTCTCAGGACCCGGATGCCGGCACAGCACAGATAGCGAGGATGTCGCGGTCAGCAGGCAGCGGTGAAGCTAGGTGGGTATCATGTGCGCAAAGGTGGGGGCCAAAAGGGGGCTGTACCTGCAGTGGGGGGGGGCTACAATGTCTGCAAAGGGGCTACTGTGCCTGCAATGGGGGCTACAATGCCTGCAATGGGGGCTACAATGCCTGCAAAGGGGCTATTGTGCCTGCAATGGGGGCTACAATGCCTGCAAAGGGGCTACTGTGCCTGCAATGGGGGCTACAATGCCTGCAATGGGGGCTACTGTGCCTGCAATAGGGGGCTACTGTGCCTGCAATGGGGGGCTACTGTGCCTGCAATGGGGGCTACAATGCCTGCAAAAGGGCTACTATGCCTGCAATGGGGGCTACAATGCCTGCAAAGGGGCTACTGTGCCTGCCATGGGGTCTACAATGCCTGCCAAGGGGCTACTGTGCCTGCAATGGGGGGCTACAATGCCTGCAAAGGGGCTACTGTGCCTGCAATGGGGCTACTGTGCCTGCAATGGGGACTACTGTGCCTGCAATGGGGCTACTGTGCCTGCAATGGGGACTACTGTGCCTGCAATGGGGGCTACTGTGCCTGCAATGGAGGGCTACTGTGCCTGCAATAGGGGGCTACATGTGCCTGCAATGGGGGGCTACTATGCCTGCAAAGGAGCTACTGTGCCTGCAATGGGGCTACTGTGCAAATGGGGGCTACTGTGCCTGCAAAGGGGGCTACTATGCCTGCAATGGGGCTACTGTGCTTGCAATGGGGGGCTACTGTGCCTGCAATGGGGGGCTACTGTGCCTGAATGGGGGCTACTGTGCCTGCATTAGGGCTACTGTGCTTGCTAATGGGGGCTACTGTGCCTGCAATGGGGGTCTACTGTGCCTGCAAAGGGGCTACTGTGCCTGCAATGGGGGGCTACTGTGCCTGCAATGGGGGGCTACTGTGCCTGCAATGGGGGCTACTGTGCCTGTAATGGGGGCTACTGTGCCTGCAATGGGGGGCTACTGTGCCTGCAAATGGGGGCTACTGTGCCTGCAATGGGGGGCTACTTTGCCAGTAATGGGGGGCTACTGTGCCTGCAAAGGGGCTACTGTGCCTGCAATGGGAGCTACTGTGCTTGCAATGGGGGGCTACTGTGCCTGTAATGGGGGGCTACTGTGCCTGTAATGGGGGGCTACTGTGCCTGCATTAGGGCTACTGTGCTTGTAATGGGGGGCTACTGTGCCTGCAATGGGGGGCTACTGTGCCAGCATGGGGATATATATATACCAGTATTGACATATATATGATTTGTAAGACGGACACTGGCATTATAAGATGGACCCCATTTAACATAAAAAATTATTTTTTTCTCTTTTCCTTCACCAAATTTTGGGGTGCGTCTTATAATCAGGTGCTCTTATAAAGCGAAAAATATGGTATATTCTGTAGTAAAAGAAACTCAATTTTAGCCTTTGTTATCCTTTTCACTTAAAAACTAATACAGCAACATTAAAAATCAATCAGTGAAAATTTTGCTACTAAATCAAAATCCTGAAAATAAGACTTATGTGTCACAGAAAATGTGTGCCTTACATTGTGAGACAGACAAGCCATAAATGCTTTATTTTTAAAGTCACAAGAAAAATCTAAATAATACAGAAAATTAAAGGGAACATGTCTTCTCCTTTTTTGTTTTTAAACCATCGCCAATGTTACTTAGATCATGCACTGTGCATTACTTACTTGGTTTAAAAAAAAATCCTTGTATTTAGCATAAAAAAGCACATTAGTTGCTTAGATGCTTGCATTAGTTACCTTCACAGACAGTCATGGAGCGGATAATTCAACTGGCAATCAGTCAAGTCAATCAATAATGCAGTTTGTTAATCTAATAGGGTGTACAAGGATCTGTGGTGATGTCATGTGACCGTAATGGATGGAGCTAATCCTATATCTCCAAAACTTTAGACATATTTAGCTCCACCCATTACAGTCACATGGTTGTGACATCACCACAGGTCCTTGTACACCATATGTGATTAAAAAATGCCTGATTGACATGACTGATTGCCAGCTGAAGTATCCACACTGATGACTGTTAGTGCCGATACCTAATGCAAACATAAGGTAAAATATATGTTTGTACCATGTTAGCCAGTAGATGGAAAAATATCATCTGAGGGTCCTCAGGAGTTTCTCAACCACTGAGGACTCCCAGATTCTAATATTTATTTAATGCAAACATATCATATAAAAGCACCTTAGATGATCATAAGTAAAGGATTTAAAAACAAACAAACATGGTTAGTGCATAATATAAATAACATTGGGACCAGTTTAACCCCTTAACAACCGCTCATTGTATATAAACGGCGGCATTTCAGGGTACTTACTCCTTTCTGACATTAAAATAAGTGAGAAAGGAAAAAGCACCCACCCAGTGCCTGAAAATCTCCGGGGTTTCAGCTACCAGGGATAGCTGAGACTCTGCAGATTAAGGATTGGGCACTTTTTACCCAGTACCGGTGATGTCATAACCGGTAAACACTGTTTACCGGTCACGACATTACAAATATAGTCATTGCTGGTAAAAAATGCTTTCACTTTCATCCAACATCAAAACACATGTTGGATGAAAGTTAAGCATTAACCCTTAAGGTTCCCAGGACCCCCGGTACCGGGGATCTCCCTACCACCCCACCCCACCCCCAATCTATCCCAAAATGGTGGCGGTGGGCACGAAAACCTGCCACCTCCCCTGCATCTCCATGTGATCTGACATGTCACACATGTCAGATCGCATGGAAATCGCATCCCCCTGTGTCCTGTTGTCCCCTCTGCAGTCTGACCCCCTGCCCCTTCCACCCAGCCACAGTGCCCACACATGCCGCTGCCTGACACCTCCTCTGAAACTCCATCTGATGTGACCAAACATTACATCAGGTGGAGTTTGCAGGCCCTTCGTCTCCCACTCAGGACCCCGTCCCATTTCAGGTCCCCCTCCATCTTGCTCCTCTTACCTATCCAGTGATCCTGCCTCTGGTCCCGGGGTCCTGGATTCCTGCAATCCTCTCCTCCTGCTGCAGTGTCAGCCTCTTCTGTGCGCTGTGCACGCTCCCATGTGAGCGCTGCTGTGGGAGCACTTTTGTGCATGCTCAGGATTTGACAGGTCAGGAACTCACAATCATGGGTACACAAAGGGGTTAACACTGATCATTATGGTGAGCTCCAAAGCAGGTCACCATGAAGATCAGTGTTAACCTCTGAGTGACCCCAGTATCTTGATGGGTCATGAGCCCACTGAGTTCATGACCCATCAAGATCCTGGGGTCACACAGGGGTTAACACTGATCTTCATGTTTATCTCCAAAGCAGGTCACCATGAAGATCAGTGTTAACCCCTGTGTGACTCCAGGATCTTGATAGGTCATGAACTCAATGGGCTCATGACCCATCAAGATCCTGGGGTCACTAAGGGGTTAACACTGATCTTCATGGTGATCTCCAAAGCAGGTTAACCCCTGTGTGACCCCAGGATCTGTATGGGTCATGAACTTACATCATTTGCCTGGGAGGATGCCTGCTCTTATGCCTGCCCCCACATGCTATAACACTAAGAATCTTCGCGGGACTGCACACTGGACTACATCAGACATCACACCCATTGGACTACATCGGACATCGCCTACTTCACTACGTCTGACACCACAGACTAATAAAGATATATCACAAAAAAGAGTGCAAAAAACGTCCAAAAAATATATATCACTGCTATAAAAGTAAAAAGCAAGTGCAAAATAGTGTCAACAGCAGGGTTCTTAGTTAGTACGTTTTTTGCAAAAAAGTACGGAAGGTTTTAAATACGTTAGTCTAGGACCGTTCTGATAGGGGTCACCGTGGAGTGGTAGAACGGCTTCCGTACTTTTTTGCAAAAAAACGTACTAACTAAGAACCCTGCTGTTGACACTATTTTGCACTTGCTTTTTACTTTTATAGCAGTGATATATATTTTTTGGACGTTTTTTGCACTCTTTTTTGTGATATATATTCTTGGTGGTGTGAACACGGTTTACAGCCCTGTTCACATTGTGATCTGGCTCAGTATCAGTTTTTCATTAGTTTCTTGTCCTGCAAATTGAGAAGTGCTCCACCCCTTCTCACTGAGCCTGAACACATAAATTGCTGTTTCTACCTTGTGTGCCCATAATGAATCTGGCCCTGTTGCATCCTGCATCTATGAGGTATGGTCACACTAGATCAGGTGTTAAATACGTTAGTCTAGGACCGTTCTGATAGGGGTCACCGTGGAGTGGTAGAACGGCTTCCGTACTTTTTTGCAAAAAACGTACTAACTAAGAACCCTGCTGTTGACACTATTTTACACTTGCTTTTTACTTTTATAGCAGTGATATATATTTTTTGGACGTTTTTTGCACTCTTTTTTGTGATATATATTCTTGGTGGTGTGAACACGGTTTACAGCCCTGTTCACATTGTGATCTGGCTCAGTATCAGTTTTTTAATAAAGATGCGGTCTAAATAAGTGTTTGTGTTTTTTTTTCCAATAACAATATTTTTCTCTATGTTATGTCTTCTTTTTACTATCTACTAGAGATTCCTAATGGCCCGGTCTTATATTGGCCAGACATTATGAATCTCGGGCTTAGTGCCAGCTGCCAAAAAGCTGGCAATATCCCTTTATTACCCAGTCTTCAACCACTACACGGCAGCCGGAAGAGCTGGATACAGCACCAGAAAATGGCGCTTCTATGAATGCGCCATTTTCTGGGGAGTCTGCGGGCTGCAATTCGCAGCAGGGGGGCCCAGAAAGCTTGGACCTCCCTACCTTGAGGATTCCAGCCCCCAGCTGCCTATGTGTACCTGGCTGGTCCAAAAATATGGCGAAGCCCACACTGCTTTTTTTTTTTTTATTTTTTCATTAAATAATTTTTTTTTAAAATGGGTTTCCCTATATTTTTGGTTTCCAGCCAGGTAAAACTAGGCAGTGGGGGTTGGTGGCAGCCCGTAGCTGCCTGATGTACCTGGCTGGACCAAAAATATGGTGAAGCCGCATGTTGTTTGTTTTCAAAGTGTAATAAAGAAATAATACAAAAAAGTGCAGGAGAGGAGCCGTCAGTACACGGTGTCTCCGGATCTTGTGCACATGCCCTAAGGCTAGGGTCACATTAACGTTTCAAGGGGCTTGCATCCAAAACATAGGTTTTGGCAACCCTGACACCTCGTTCCCGCCATGGTAACACCACATCGGTGCTGCCAATGCTTACCTATGGAGCCCCGGCCCCTAGCGCAGCTCAAAAGCTGGTATTTGAGTGAAATCTCGCGCTTTTTCCTAACGCGAGAAAAGACGCTTTCAGAAGTGTCTTTGCTTGCACTGGGGAAAATCATGATATTTCAAACTCCGGCACTCAGATGCTAGCGTTTGATCCGCGCTGGGGGCCGCGTCTCTATAGGTAAGCATTGGCAGCGCTGACATCGCGTTACCAAGGCAGTAACAAGGGGGTTCAAAATGCTCACTATTCATCTAGATAAGTTTGTTGGGGGGTCTAGTTTCCAAAATGGTGTCACTTATGGGGGAGCTCCAATGCTTATGCACACAGGGGCTCTCCAAACGTGACATGGTGTGCGCTAACAATTTGAATGTAAAATCAGCTCAAATTGTTAGCAGACACCATGTCACTTATGGAGATCCCCTGTGTGCCTAAACATTGGACCTCCCCCACAAGTAACCACATTTTGGAAACTAGATCCCCCAAGGATTTAATCTAGATGCCTAGTGAGCACTTTGAACCCCCAGGAGCTTCACAAATTAATTTGTAAAAATGAAAAAGAACATTTTTGTGAAAAAAAAGTACTTTTTCATTTTTATGGATCAATTTGTGAAGCACCTGGGTGTTCAAAGTGCTCACTATGTATCTAGATAAGTTCCTTGGGGGGTCTAGTTTCCAAAATGGGGTCACTTGTGGGGGAGCTCCAATGTTTAGGCACACAGGGGATCTCCATACACGACATGGTGTCTGCTAACAATTTGAGCTGATTTTACATTCAAATGGTTGGATTTTGGAAACTAGACCCCCCAAAGAACTTATCTAGATGCATAGTTAGCACTTTGAACCCCCAGTTGTTTCACAAGTTGATCAGTAAAAATGAAAAACTACTTTTTATTCACAAAAACATTTTTTGGCCTCAATTTTTTTATTTTCACATGAGCAACAGGATAAAATGCATCCTAAAATTTGTTGTGCAATTTTTCCTGAGTACACCAAGATCTCATATGTGGTCACAAACCACTGTTTGGGCGCACGGCAGAGCCCGGAAGGGAAAGAGCGTAATTTGACTTTTTGAAAGGAAAATTAGCTCCAAAAGTCAAATGTGCTCTTCACTTCTGAGCCCTGCGTGCGCCTAAACAGTGGTTTATGACTACATATAAGGTATCTGTGTACTCAGGAGAAATTGTCCAACAAATTTTAGGATCCAATTTATTCTGTTGCCTATGTGAAAATGAAAAAAATAAGGCTAAAAGAAATGTCCATTTTTTACTTCCACTTTGTGGAAGCACCTGAAGGGTTAATAATCTTCTTAAATGTACTTTGAGTAGCTTGAGGGGTGCAATTTTTGGAATGGTGTCACTTTTGGGTGTTTTCTGTCATGTAGGCCCCACAAAGGTACTTCAAATGGGATGTGGTCACTAAAAAAATGGTTTTGTACATTTTGCTGGAAAAATGAGAAATTGCTGATGAACTTTGAACCCTTATAACTTCCTAACCAAAAAAAATGTTTTTTCCAAAATTGTGCTGATGTGAAGTAGATATGTGGGAAATGTTATTTATTAACTATTTTGTGTCACATTACTCACTGATTTAACAGAATAAAAATTCAAAAGTTAAACATTTTTAGAAATTTTTAAAATTTTCGCCAAATTTAGATTTTTTCACAAATAAACGCAAAAATGATTGACCTAAATTTACTACTAACATGAAGCCCAATATGTCACGAAAAAAACATTTCAAAAAGCTAGGATCCGTTGAAGGGTTCCAGAGTTATACCTCATATAGGAACACTGGTCAGAATTACAAAAAATGGTCTGGTCATTAAGGTGGAAATTGGCTCCGTCACTAGGGGGTTAAAAACAAAAAAGGACATGATAGGTTTCCTTTAAACACAACTGTCTACCTAATAAAGAATAAGCAGAGTAAATTTCTTTTTAGTTTTTCTGGGAACTTCCTTGTTGCAAAAGTCCAAAATTAGACTCGTACATGGCGTCCAAATATTGCAGTTGGTTACCAATGATTACCATCTTATTTTCCTGATTCAGATAGGTTGGGATCTGTAAGATATCAATAAAGCTGTGCTTATATAAAAAAATCTGAAATCAGGTTCTTATACACTCTTAGGAGAACTCAGGGTCCCATACATGTATTTTCAGGTTACAGGATTCTAAATTTTGTGAATCAAATGTTTTTTAAGATTTGATGTAGCTGTGAATTTGATTTTCAAATCCTCTCCCCCCCAATCTAGTCATGTCTGATCCTTATTAATTAACATTGGCAAGTACATAATATACATTATATAGTTGGATATGTCAATGTAAAACTAATGTTCATGGTCACTAAATTACTAAATTAAGGAGAAGTTATTTCTTTGCTTGTTTTATGCATACCACAAGATGATTTGTTGTTCTTTTTCATTTCTTTCTTTTCGGAAAAGGGTTTGGGGCAACGGGTATGGGTGTGAAGGAAAAGGCAAATTTTGTACATGTTTTTCGAGGTGGGGGCCTTTTACTTGTTTCAGTTTTTTTGTAATGCTTTGCTGTATTTATTAACTAGATGGTGGCCCAATTCTAACGCATCGGGCATTCTAGAATATTTATGTAGTTTATTTACGCAGATTTAAGAATAATGCAATAAGCGATCAGTATGGTACCGTCACACTTGGCAATGCTCCAGCGATTCCGACAAAGATATGACCTGGTAGGGATTGCTGGTGCGTCGCTACGTGATCGCTGGTAAGATTTCAAACTGTCAGATCTCACCAGCGACGCAGCAACAATACGGCGGTTATAGGGACCCTGTCACTCTCGGACGTAGTGTTGAGATCATTGGGCAAACACAGCGATGCACACTGCCCAGCATGAGCGCAACGCCCAAAAAATAGTCCAGAACGGTTTGTAATGATCAGTGATCTCTCAGCAGGATCCTGATCACTGCTACGTGTTGAGGTCGCTGTTGTGTCACAAAACTTGTGACTCAGCAGCAATCTTGCTAGCAATTTCGCTTAGTGTGATGCCACAACCAGCGATCTCACAGCAGGAGCCTTGTCGCTGCTGCGTGTCACACTGAGCGACATTGCTAGTGCTGGTCAGGGTACGTCCGTTGCCAGGAAATGAGCCGTTGACAATGCCGCTGAACTCCGTGTGGCAACAGATGATCCGCAGCTAGCGCCGTTGATCTCCCGTCCATAGCGGTGGTGTGTGTGGTTCAAATCCAGCGCCAATTTGTGGCTGGACTGGGAACCCGATGCTATCGCATTGGGTGGGTGGTGAGATCATGATGCGGGGTAGTGGGGTGTGAGCACGGGCACTGGGGGTGAGTGAGGCATTGGGGGGTGAGCGGGAGCAGTTGGGATTGAACAGTGAGATGGAGTGGCTCCAGTCCCCCTCCTGCCCCCCTGCTCTCCCCTCCTGCCCCCTCCTGCTACCCCCCTCTCCTCCAGGCTCCAGTCCCTCTCCTGCCTCCTGCTCCCCCTCTCTCCTCCAGGCTCCAGTCCCCCTCCTGCCCATCTGCTCCCCCCCTTTCCTCCAGGCTCCAGTCCCCTCCTACCCCTGCTCCCCCTCTCTCCTCCAGGCTCCAATCACCCCCTGCCCCCTCCCCCTCTCTCCTCCAGGCTCCAGTCCCCTCCTGCCCCCCTGCGGCTAATTCTGTCTCTTTCTCTGTAACGGAAATCCTGCGTTGCTGATTGGTTGCGGCCGGTCGGGCATGACCAATGAGCGACGTGGGATTTCTGTTATTTCTGTTACAGAGAGACAGACAGAATTAGACGATTATATAGTAGGATTAGTTAACTTGATTAGTTATCTGTATATATAGGAATGCAGAAAAGACAGGTCATGTCTCCTCTGCATGCTTCCAAAGTCTGCACAGAAAATTCCTTTTCACAACATTCCCTAATGACTGTGCAAATGTAGAAAGAGTGCTTCTGTATTTTGGGATGATGCTTTCAATATATGTACTTTGTAGACAGACTTTTTAGTTTAGTGAATATATTGCTTCCTTGTAAAGTATAGAATCTGGCTTTCAGTGTTACTGCAGGAATTTGTTGATGGTGCTTTCATCATACACAGTGCACAGTCTTATGTATCTGGTATTATGTCATAAGTCCATTAATTAAAGTAAGCTGTTAATATTTGGGTACTGTGTGTAGCAACATAGCCACATTGTGTTGTACATACTGTACTATATTGAAGTATATTTTTTCTAACTTGCTGGTTTTATCGGCCTGCTATAATGTAGGTGATCCTGATATGACAGTACCCTCTTCAGAGCTTCTAGTTGTAGAGGGAATCTGAATCAGCTCAGCTCGACAGGCACTGTTGGAGGTGCTATGATGGATCTGGAGAAACTGCTTACAGAATTCCAGGTGGAATATTTTTGTTGGGCTGGAATCCTTCCACAACCAGTCTAGGTATGTGTTAGGGACTGAGACTTTCCTGCCATACAGGAATATTGGGGTAATGATGAAATTGAAGATTTTTAGCCAGACCCTCACTCGTGGCTTCAGTTGTTGAAGAATGTTGAACTTAGACTTCAACCCTATCTGACTCAGTGGCTCTGCTGGAAATAAGCTGTTCTATGCCCGTTGACCTTCATACTGCAGAGGATCTCAGTGTATAAACTTTTGATGAAATCAAAGGTCTTTCCTCCTATTCAGTTTTCCAGCAATTTCAGGAATAAAACTGAGGGCCATGCTGAATTGAAGGTCTTTTTAAAGTTCACAAAACATGCATATATCTTCCCATGCTTTCTATTGTTGACATGGGTCTGTATGAGGCTGTGCAGGGTGTAGATATGGTTGATGGTGTGATGGTTTTGGCTGACCCTGCTTGGCTCTTGCTGAGGGTGTTGTACTCGGTGGCAAGTCTGAGGATCCTCTTGTTCAAGA
This sequence comes from Allobates femoralis, assembly GCA_033576535.1. Taxonomy (NCBI): domain Eukaryota; kingdom Metazoa; phylum Chordata; class Amphibia; order Anura; family Aromobatidae; genus Allobates; species Allobates femoralis. The sequence goes on along the minus strand of JARQOC010000004.1, from coordinate 327,966,430 downwards.
TGCTGTTAAACAGATTTTCCTTTTTGCTGTTAACACATATGCCTATGTATTTGGTAGGGTCATACCTGTCCCTAGTGTTGAGTATGGGTTGGATGAGGTCCTCGTTCCAGGTATGAGGGAAGTAGCTGGTATTCTGCACAATATTAAACAGTTTAGTTATTGCAGCGTATATCTCTAGTGGGCTGTATTTCACAATTTCTGGTGGGGGTCCATCCAGACCACTGACTTTTCTATACCTTATGAAAGAGATACTCTGTTACTTCCTGTAGTGTGATTGGTGTATCCAGAGGGTAATGGAAATTTCTGACATTTTCCTCCTTTGTCTTTAGCTTTGCCATTATGTTTTTCTGTTCTTGGCTTTGTCCTTCATTTGGGATGTGTTTGTAGAGGTCTCTGAGAAATGGAGCCCGATGTTGTCATTTTGGATATGAATGTTGCTTCTTGGGCATCTTGGAGTTGGTTAAGTTTGGTGGAGATTTTTGTTCTTCCTCCTGAGGATGCTTTTTTATTGCTTTTGGATACTGTTGTAGGCTTCTCAGACCCGGTGGTTGGGGTCTCTGTGTATTTTGTTTCAGGCAGTTCTCAGAGTTTTCCGTAAGGCTTACATAACTATGCAGTGTTTCCCAACTCCAGTCCTCAAGGCACACCAACAGGTCATGTTTTCAGGATTTCCTTAGGATTGCACAGGTGTTAGTTTAATCACTTGCACAGGAATAATTCCCTCATCTGTCTAATGATAAGGAAATCCTGAAAACATGACCTGTTGTGTGCCCTTTAGGACTGGAGTTGGGAAACACTGAACTAATGAACCAACTGTTGATATGTTTTTCTTGTGGCCTCCTGTAGTTGATTTTCTAAGGTTGGACAAATTGGCCATGGAGTTTAATATATCATTGTTGTCTTTTGCAGCTTGACTCACTTCTGGTTTACCTTGTATTCATAGTTGTAAAAGTGGTGGATCATCTGTATTTTCTGTGTTTAAATTTTATTGTCATTCTCTTGGACCATTTTTATGATGGAGGCAGACTGAAGAGTCTGGTGTGCTGTGGCTTTTGTGTGGCTTTTGTGTGGATGGTATCCTTAAAACCTACAAATATGACCACACATAGATTAAAAAATATAACTTTTATATGTTCATAATATAAAAAGTTGATAAAAAATGGATAACTATTAAGGAAACAATATAGCACATTATATCCAAAGGCAATACATAGAAGATATTGACATTGAATTTTGATTGTCATTATGACAAAAGTATTAATATGCAAAGTCATGCACAATACTAAATGAAAGGGATAGATGTGAACTATCTCAAAGATTTAGTCAGAAAAAAATAGGCTGGATAATGCAGAGTGTAATAATAACTACTAATACACAATACTAGGGGAAACAATGGCTCAGTGGTTAGCACTGCAGTATTACAGCACTTGGGTTCTGCGTTCAAATCCCACCAAGGACAACATTTCCAGGCAGCTTGCATGTTCTCCCCGTGTCTCCTCCAGGTACTTTAGTTTCCTCCCACACTCCAAAGACATACTGATAGAGAATATAGATTATGAGCTCCAATCAGGACAGTGATGATGTCTGTAAAGTGATGTGGAATCAATGCTGCTACAGTATATATGTAAATAAATATTATATACCGTATATACTCGTGTATAAGCCGAGTTTTTCAGCCCAAAATTTGGGCTGAAAAGTCTCCCCCTCGGCTTATACACGAGTCAATACGGGGGGGGCTGTGTCCGGGGCTGTGGAGGCTTCAGGAGGAGGCTGCTGTATGAGCGGCCCCGTCACGTGGGGCCGCTCATTAAATATGCACTGCTTTCCCCTGTCAATCAGCGGCAGGGTGAAGCAGTGCATAACTAAATAAATCCCCCCCAAGTGCTGGCACCTGCCCCCCTTGTAAGGGCCCCCCACCCCCCGATGGTTATATTACCATTCCGGACTTCTGATCCGCGCCGCTCCTCGGTGCTTCATCCTCGCTGCTCCGTCCGTCTTCTACATCCCGGATCTCCGGCCGTCGCAGGCATGTGACGTCATCGCGACGGCTGGGGATCCCGGATGTAGAAGACGGACGGACGGAGCAGTGAGGAGCAGCGAGGAGCGGCGCGGATCAGAAGTCCGGAATGGTAAGAGAAGCGGGGGGGGGCCCTTGCAAGGGGGGGCGAGTGACAGCATTTGGGGGCTGCTGGGGACCCCCAGGGGGCTGCTGGGGACCCCCTGGGGGCTGCTATATGTACCCCTGGGGGCCTGCTGTATACTACCACTGGGGCTGCTGGGGCTGCTGTATACTACCACTGGCGCTGCTGGGGCTCCTGTATACTACCACTGGGGCTGCTGGGGCTCCTGTATACTACCACTGGGGCTGCTGGGGCTCCTGTATACTACCACTGGGGCTGCTGGGGAATCTGTATACTACCACTGGGGCTGCTGGGGAATCTGTATACTACCACTGGGGCTGCTGGGGAATCTGTATACTACCACTGGGGCTGCTGGGGAATCTGTATACTACCACTGGGGCTGCTGGGGAATCTGTATACTACCACTGGGGCTCCTGTATACTACCACTGGGGCTGCTGGGGCTCCTGTTTACTACCACTGGGGCTGCTGGGGCTCCTGTATACTACCACTGGGGCTGCTGGGGCTCCTGTATACTACCACTGGGGCTGCTGGGGCTCCTGTATACTATCACTGGGGCTGCTGGGGCTCCTGTATACTACCACTGGGGCTGCTGGGGAATCTGTATACTACCACTGGGGCTGCTGTATACTACCACTGGGGAGGCCTGTATACCACACTGCTGGGGTCTGTATACCTGTGCTGGGGTCCACCCTCGGCTTATACACGAGTCAATAGGTTTTTCCAGATTTTTGGGGCAAAAGTAGGGGGGTCGGCTTATACACGGGTCGGCTTATACACGAGTATATACGGTAAATTATGCTGCAGGGGTGCCCAACACGCTTCTTTCTGGGGCAGCATGTAGATGAAGATATGGCAGGGCTTTATATATGACTGATTGTAGATGTGGAAAAATTAATGATATTGCCTGGTTGTACAGGAAGTGAATCAAAACAGCCTGATTGGATGAGACTGTGTAGTGGCAAGAACATCCATGAATAAAAAGGGAAGTGCGGATGTGTATTTAGTATCACCTTAATTGGTTGCTGCTTAGGTATTATCAGGTGTTATATGTAAAAAAGCACACTCTTATGGGGCATTATTCACTCCACAAAAACAATTTCCTGTTATGCAACCATTTTGTATAAAGTAAAAATGCAGCCTGCATTTACCAGCCTCTCTATAGTGGCTCTAATGAGGGTGGTACTTCAATTTTGATGAGTGCTTAGCTGGATGCACGTCTTTTCATCGCCTCACCCATTTACGGTCTGGTAGAATGCATTATGCACTTTATGAATAAATCTTCCAGTTACGCAGCCATGATATGAGTGATGGAGTACATATTGCATTCCACATCACTATCTATGATGCAGGATCAATTCTTACCATAAGAATGTGCCTTTTTTACCTATAACCAGTGGCGTAACTTCAGGCCCAGGGGCCCCGATGCAGAAAGCTCCAACGGGACCCCCAATTCTTGCAAATCTTTCATATTATTAGTCTTTTTCTAAGGCCAAAGGGAAGTTTACTGCGGCCCTGCCTATAACACCTTAACTATAACACCAGTAGCAAGCACTTAAGGTGATACTAAATAGACATACCATATCTTCTTTCTGTACGTGACTATGCTTGCCACTACACAGTCTCATCCAATCAGTCTGTTTTGATTACCTTTGTGTACATTCGGCACTATCACTGCTTTACCTCATCTACAATGAGTACTATGTCCTGTCATGTCCTCCTCATCTGTATGCTGCCTAAGCAAGAAGTGATGGTGTAAGTCACATAGGGCACTACAATATATACCTACACTACATCATTTTTCTGGATAATATTATTGGCTATTATTGGACTCTGCATTATCTGTGGTCTCATTTTCTGACTATACTTTTTTTCTTGCTTTCCCTATCATTTAACATTGTACAGATTACTTTATTGGACATATATGTTTTCTGGTTATTTATGTATTATGCATGTATGTATGCATGACTTTACCCATTAATACTTTTGTCATAGTGAAAACCAAAATACAATGCCTATTTCTTCTTGTATTGTCTTTGAATATAGTGTGCTATATTATGGCTTTAATTAAAATGCTGTAATCAAGTTTTTATCAACTTTTTATATATTTATGATCAAATGCAAATGATATTTTTTTAATCTATGTATAGTCATACTTGCAGGGTTCGTATTACATGCTGTTAATTACTAGAGATGAGCAAATGTTGCTCAAACATGTTCCGAAATTTTAAATTCAGACAAATTTGGCAATTTTCGTTCGGCCCCTCGAACTCGAACATTTTGCTGAAAAGTCGGATATTTGGGTTTTGTTCAGTAATTGTTTGGATTGGTGTAGCTTAACTAGGACAGAAGCATTAGTGCATTTGCACTAGTGCTTCTGTTCTACATTATGCTACACTCACATACACACAGACAGACACACACACATCATCTTACCTGTCTCCCGCTGCTTTCTTGCTTCCAGGCCCACTCTCCCGAGCTTCCTCACACTCACTTCTATCCCTACCCATTAACCTTTCTGCATATTAACTTCACTGACTGAGCAACAGTCAATCATGGGACTCTCATGGTTTGTGTGAGGGACTGTGATTGGCTGTTGCAATTAGACTGCATTTTCACAATCTGGATGTGTCTATGTTTTGGTTGTATGGCAACCAACCTGACCATTAATAAAAAAGTCATGGGAAAAAATGCATAGCTGTATTTTTCAGTCTCAGCACAGATATAGCTGACAACTACAAACTGCCACCCTCAGCTGCCTATTTTTACCTTGGCTGGCAAAAAATGCATAGGCTCTGCCCTATTATTAATTGCCAGCCAAAGTAAAATAGGCAGCTGGGGGCTGGTATTCTTAGCGGGATGAGGGCCCATTGTTTTAGGGCCCCCCATACCAAAGAATAGTAGCCATAGCCGCCCCTTTAAATGGCACACACATCATAGAACCATTTTAAGGTGCTATACCCAGCTCATCCAGTGACCCTGTGACGGTGTTGCTTATTAATAAGGGGTTAATATCAGCTTTTTTTACCATCTGGTACTAAGCCCAAAATTCTTAATGTGAGCCAAGTTAGACCGGCCATTAAGAAATTCAAGATATAGTAAAGAAGACACAACACAGAGAAAAAAAAATTGAAAAAAAACAACAACAACGTTTAGCAATGCCATCTTTATTAACCACTCACCCTCAAAACCCTCATTGGATCCTCTGCAATGTCTTGTAGAATAGAGGCTGTGATGAAGAATATAGCATCCTCATTACAGCCTCCAGTCACTGAATGAACCCGCTGTGAGCTCCAGTCAGGATATGCGGTGACTCACATGAGGTCACTTGAGGTTACCGTTCAGTAAGCCACCATGCTTACCTGAAAGGTGACCTCAGATAACCTCAGCGAGTTACCATACACCCGGACCAGAGATCACTGATCTTGTCACCATAGTAACCAAGTCAGGTGATCAGATCACTAATGGATTACTATGGTGATCAGATCAGTTGACTGCGCACATCACTCTTGCTGGTCAGCTGATCTGGTCACCATAGTAATGCGTCACATTTGTGACCCGATCTGGTCACGTGACATGATTGCTATGGTGACCAGATCAGCTGACCGTGCTAGAGTGATGTGCACAGTCTGCTAATCTGGTCACTATAGCGATCGCGTCAGCTGATCTGGTCACCTGACTTGGTTACTATAGTGTCCAGATCAATTATCTTCTGTCTGGGTGTACGGTGAACTAGCTGAGGGGTTTGAGGGTGAGAGGTTAGAGAAGACGGCGTTGCTGAATGTGTTTTTTTTTTTAAAAATTTTTTTTTGTCTGTGTTGTGTCTTCTTTACTATTTACTTGAAATTCTTAATTGCCAGGTCTAACTTGACAGTACATTAAGAATTTCGGGAATAATACCAGATTGTAATACAAAGCTAGTATTAACCCCTTATTACTCAGCATGCTACCGTCACCAGGGCTTATGGATAAGCCATGTAAAGCACCTGTAAATGGTGCTATGATGAATGCACCATTTTCAGGGGCAGCTGCGGGTTGCTATTCTTTAGCGTGGGGGCCCTAAAACGGCAGACTTTCACTCCACTGAGAATACCAGCGCTCAGCTGCCTTGTGTTACATTGGAAAATAAAAATAGAGTGGAACCCTATGCATTTTTTTTGCCAGCCAAAGTAAAAATAGGCAGCTGAGGGTGGCAGCTCATAACAGACAGCTTTAGGCTAGAATCACACTGTCCATGTGATATGTGACTAAGTCCGACGTGTCACTTATGATTAACTTGGAATGGCCTCCCCTTCTCTGGATGAGAGCGTTAGCTGCTTGTGTTTCTAAGCAGCTACACACTCCTTTCCGGACAGGGGGAGGCCTTTCCAAGTTTATCATCCGTGACACGTCTGACTTAGTCACATATCACACAGACAGTGTGATTCCAGCCTTATCTGTGCTGAGACTGAAAAATACAGTGGAGCCCTATGCACTTTTTCCCATTATTTTTTTTTTTTACACCCTATCACGTCAGGTTGGTTGCTATACACTAATGTGTATGACAACCATGCACAGACACCATCCAGATTGTGAAAACGGTCTTTTAGAAACAGATGCTCTCACACAGCATGAGCATCTATGATAAGCTGTTGTGGAGTCAATGAAGTGAATATGAAAAAGGGTTAATTGGTGGGACCAGAAGTAAGTGAAAGTTGGGGAGAGCCAACCTGGAAGCAAGCAAGCAGCAGGAGACACGTTTAGATGACTTGTGTGTTCTTGTGTCAGTCTGTGTTTGGCAGCTTTTGGATGCCTTTGAAAGTATTTTCTATGCTTTTAATCTTGCCTGCCATTGATTTTCAATGGTGTTAGGTGAATTGTTTATCAAACAATTCAGTGAACACCCCGCATTTGGCGAACACAGACGACTTCAAACCCTGAGGTGTTTGCTCATCTCTATTAATTACCACCATGGCGTGATTATTATTACTTCTCTGGTCTATTCATTTGCTATGAACTTTGAAGAAATTAAGGATGATATCTCTGTAGATTTCATAGATAGTAGAAGTTTGCTGTGGTCTGAAAGGTGCATGTGTGGGGTGACTATCAAGGCACTGATATTTGCCAAGTCCATATCACTAATAGCTTAATCTACAATACTCCTTCCTACATGGGAGTTTAGTGGATACCTTCCTAGAGGAAGACATAAAGTATCTAAAGTGGGGTGGCACGGTGGCTCAAGGTGGTTAGCACTGCAGCCCTTGCAGCACTGAGGTCCCAAGATCCTGGGTTCAATTCCCACCAAGGACACTAAGAACAACATCTTCAAGGAGTTTGTATGTTCTCCCCATGTTTGTGTGAGTTTCCTCCCATATTGCAAAGACATACTGATAGGATATTTAGATTGTGAGCTCCAAGAGAGACAGCATTACTGAGGTATGTAAAGTGCTATGGAATTAATAGTGTTATATAAATGAATAAATATTATATTATTATTATAAAGTCCTAAACTTATATATAAATAAAGGAACTTCTTGCCGCTTCTATTGACTGTGTGGTCAAAGATGTTTCTCTCTGTAGGTACTGAGCCATGGCCATCAGTGTCTGCTCCAAACATGTAGATATTTACATTGTGGTAAGAAACTATTTTTCTCTCCCTTTTCTTGTATTGAGGTCTCCAAAGATTAGAACATTGTCGAAGGCCTGAGAATGGGCAGCTTCTCCTTGTAAGCTCTCAAAGCTGTCTGGAAGAGAGGACGGTATCTGGACATCTTACCAGGCATCTACTCAAAACGACATTTAAAATCAAGCAAAACCGAATATCTATGCCTATATCTAGTAACAACTACTTAATCCACACAAGTGTATAAATGCAACAAAGTAAGTCTTTATTGGCCACGAGGACATATAACACATAATTCAGTGCAGTGGTATAAGATAACTAGTGTAACATTGGATGGTGCAAGGATAGGAAAGGAGAAAGACACCGTAGTGGAGGGAGGAAAATGCCCATGGTATGGTGAGCCTAGCAATTACTGCAGAGTCCCGATGCGGAGGGTAGGATATTGATATAAGGTAGTGAAAATCACTATACCAGTGCCATTCCCATCCACAACCCTAAAGTGCAATATCAGTTACTAAGCTTCACCTACCCATTGTGATGGGATCCTCCTTTTTAACAGCACGTGTCACTGCCAAAGCTGTCTGGCTTGAAGTAAGAAGGTCCTAGTCACAGAATATAGGTGGCACAGAGGTGGACATCAGACTGACAGAGGAGGACAGATCTGCTTATCCTAATTCATGTAGCTCTCCCCTCTCTTCAGCGGTTTGATGTACTGATGGAATTTCTTTTTACACCAGATTAACATTCCTATTGAGCAGCGGCCCTGTTTTATATTATTATTTTTCAGAGAAGGGACTTAAACTTCACTGTTTTCAGCCCTGACCAAAGTTTCAGCAGGATATGAATGTCTATATTTTTTGATCTTTGTGTAAAGTCAGACTAATGGTACCTTTACACGCCGCTACTGGATGGTGGCAACAACCGGGTACATGAGAGAAATGTATCTTGCACCGCCAATTCAACCCGAGGTAGCGGCGTGTGAAGACGGTTGTAGCCACCCGCCACTGGCGGCACCTGTTTCAGAGCACTGCCCTAAAACAGGTGGTTACCGAGCCGATGGTAGCGACCTGTATTGGCGTGTAAAGAAGTAACAGAAGGGTTGTTTCTACACCATGCTATGTACCTGGTATGTACCTGGGGCGTGACACAGCCTCCGGGATACCGCGCCCCATCAGCGATCATTGGTGGAAGCTCCTGCGTTACGATTGGTTGTCCCTGCATAGGGCGGCATATTTAAGGAGATGACCAGTCACACTACACAATTGCTCTTGCGTCATGTATTAATCAGCCTCCTGCGCTGCCTGGCCAATCATGATGCTATTGCTTTGTCCTATCAGTGTACGGACGTCTCGTAATCCACAATTGTGGTACGCCTATGTGTTGTCCCTGCTGCACCAGGTCCGCGCATATTAGCTTGTTGTAGCGGTGTGTAAATGAGGTAAGGTGCTCTGCAGAAAGTAACTTGAGACACCCGCCGGTGTATCCAGAGATAGATGTAACCTACCATAGCGCACCTTGTTGCGGCGTGTAAAGGTGGTGCGTTTACCGTTGGCAACCGTTTGTGCGTGCTCGTGCACGTGAGCACTGCGGTTGTTTGCCACCGATCCAGTAGCGGCGTGTAAAAGGTACCATTAGGGTCATTTGTATTACATCCAAAGGTAGACCTATTCAGTGCCATCAATGTTCTAGCTGCTGATTGTAAGTGACTTTGTGTTCAGGTTCTTGTAATAACTTTGTAATTTCATTGGTTTCATTTGGGGTCATTCTATGGGAAATTGGTTGATGTTGTATTTATGTCGATTGGCTCTGTTTAGTACTATGCCCTTCAGTCTGTTTGGCCAAAATGCTGACCCCTTGTTTGCTGATGTGATTGCTTTCATACAAGTGATGATTTATGAAGAGTGTTGTGCCAGGGTCATGTCTGGCACAGACTGGATTCTTGCAGTCAGGTTCATATTGATGCTCTGATTGATCTTGATGGATATATTCTTTCTTGGGAGAAGAAAGGATAGAATACTTTTGCTGCCTGAAAAGTTTGGTTGTAAACTCCTTGCTATTTGGGTCATTATCTTGCAGACTGTTCGTACCTGTATGTATATAATATGATTTGGGTTTGTAAAACGTGAATTACCGGTTACTGTTCAGTAGTTGCACAATGGATTTTATTGAACCTTTTTCATGGAATAGCCATCAGGTATTCAGTACTTCTCATTTTAGTCCATTATTAGGACAGTATCAGTACTTGTTGCAGTTGCATTTTTGGTATTGATAGCCTGAGTTTAACCTGGTGGGTTACGTGCTGCTGTTAGGGGTTTGTGCTACAGGTTTCAATTGATCGATCTCTGGTTTAGTTTTATTAGTTTTAGGCTCATTCATGTTGTTGGGGTTGTTGTGGTTATTTGGTATCTTAAGCCCTCCGTCATACGTAACGAGATCATTAGCGAGATCGTTGTAACGTCACGTTACAAAGTGCTCTGGGTCATTTTTTGGTCGTTGCACTCACGCTGGTCAGCACACATCGCCGCGTGTGACAGCAAGAGACCAACGATCAGCGACCTCACAAGCTAGTAACCATGGTAAACACTGGGTATCTAGGCAGTGCGCGCTGCCTAGATACCCGGTGTTTACCATGGTTACCAGCACTAAGCAGGGAGGACGCTGGTAACTATGATAAACACTGGGTATCTAGGCAGTGCGTGCTGCTTAGATACCTGCTGTTTATCACAGTTACCAGCATACTCCCTGCTTAGCGCAGCCTGTAAGCAGGAAGGACGCTGGTAACTATGATAAACACTGGGTATCTAGGCAGCGCGCACTGCCTAGATACCTGCTGTTTATCATAGTTACCAGTGTCCTCCTGCTTCCAGCAATGTGGAGGTGGCTCCCTGGTCCCTGGTCACTGAGATCTGCCTGTTTGACAGCTCCCCAGCGACCACATAACGACGCACCAACGATCCTTACAGGATCGTTATCGTTGGCGGATTGCTGTTGCGTCATTGTGTGTGATGGGAGCCTTTGTGTGTGACCTAATTTTGAATGCTCATTTCTCTGGATGTCAGACTGGATGCTGCCTGTTGTTTGCAGTTGTCCTCCAAAACATTTTTTTTTGCACTCTAAAGCTCTTATATCTACGTTTCTTAATTTTTTTAGTCCAGCATATTGATAGACATATCTATCTATCTATCTATCAAATCTATCTATCTATCTATCTATCTATTTCATATGGATAATTTGAATGATTTAATGCTGTTTCTCCACTTCTACATTATTTGAGTGGTGTTTCTTAAGTAGCATTTTACATTTCTGAAAATACAATACACTCTAAATGTAACACTGAGCAACCATTCATGCCCAGAGCTCAGACTGCTATGGATTTCTGCTGGGTGAAGAGGAGAGTAGGAGGACATGTATTCCTACTATAATCAACCTTTGCAAGCACTTTTCTTGAAACCCATAATAAAGGTCTTTTGTAGCATACACTATACAATGAAACGAAATAAGCTAATTTTACGTTAGTTTCCCTTTAACATTTCAGTCAATAGTACTGAAAAACAGCAAAATAGAATAAAAATAAACGGTAATTAACAAAGAATTGAACAAAAATATGAGCCGAAGCGAAAAACACAATTATCCCTAGTGTGAATAAAAATATAACGTGAACAATAGACCCATTTCCTATTAAACATGATAAATAGGAAGAATATATTTAAACGTGCATATTCTAGCCCACACAAAAAAGCCAATGCTTTGTAAAGATGTAAAAAGAATCCAAGTGTACAAAATGAAATGACAATGGAATACCTTGCCAACAAAGAATGGAATGCGGTAAAAAGCATACTATCTTTATCTTTTCAAAACTACATGTATATGAAAGAAAAGTAAATTACCCCAATTTGTTAGAATTAAAACAAGAACATTGACAGATTCAATATCCCCCAAAAAAGACTTACAAACAATTGCACATCACTTTCGTCCTCATTGTTCTTTTCTTTACTTTTATCTTCTATTACTTCATCATTGTTGTCTTCAGAAAAATCATCATGTGAACAAATTATTCTAGGAATATATTTCTCTGGAACAGAAAGATATTTTAAAAGAATTGTTTAAGTTAAAAGGACACAGAACATACTGAAGCTAGTTAATGTGAATCGGTATTGAGGAAAATATTAAATTCATATAGTACCTGTTGCATCAGGATTTTCTCCCTGAAATTCATCAGAATCTTCATTTTCTTTGCTGTACAATGAAAGATGAAAAGCCATTAATAAAAGATACTTAAACCTAACCCATGTGTCTGCAAATAAATATATACCTGTGCATCTCAATGAATTAGAACATCATCAAAAATCAATATCATATTGCCATGTTTCAGGGCATTTCTGGGAGTCCTGAAACACGTTGTCTAATAAATCAATATCATATTCATCCTTTGATATCTCGTGGAATACAACAGTTTTTAACCCTTCATCCTCACTACTTTAATTTTCTTAGATAATGTTTGGGTTTTCATTGGCTGTAAGTCATATCATCAACATTAACAGAAAAAACACTTGAAATAATCACTCTGTTTGTAATGACTCTATATAATATACAGTATGCATTTCACTTTTCATATTGAATTCCTAATAAATATCTTTTTGATGATATTCTAATTCATTGAGATGCACTAGTATTTGTTTATGTTAATATATATGTATTTATTGTGTGAAATGTATACACTACCGTTCAAAAGTTTGGGGCCATTTAGAAATTTTCTTATTTTTGAAAGAAAGCACTTTTTTTTTTCAATGAAGCTAACATTAAATGAATCAGAAATACGCTCTACACATTCTTAATGTGGTAAATGACTGTTCTAGCTGCAAATGTCTGGTTTTTAATGCAATGTCTAAACAGGTGTATAGAGGCCCATTCCCAACAACTACCATTCGAGTGATTTAATGGTACATTGTGTTTGCTAACTGTGTGAGAAGGCTTATGGATGTGAAGGAAACCCTAGAAAACCCTTGCAAAAATATGTTAGCACAGCTGAAAATGGTTTGGCTGATTACAGAAGCTATAAAACTGACCTTCCTTTGAGCTACTTGAGAATCTGGAGCATTACATTTGATTGTTCTATGAAACTCTTAAAATGGCCAGAAAAAGGGAACTTTCATGTGAAACTCAAGAGTCTATTCTTGTTCTTAGAAATGAAGGCTATTCCATGCGAGAAATTGTCAAGAAACTGAAGATTTCCTACAACGATGTGTACTAATCCCTTCAGAGGAGAGCACAAACAGGCTCTAACCAGAGTAGAAAGAGAAGTGGGAGGCCCCGATGCACAACTAAGCAACAAGACAAATACACTAGAGTCTCTAGTTTGAGAAATCAACGCCTCACAGCTCCTCAACTGGCAGCTTCATTAGGGTACCTTTACAGCGGGCAACGTTTCTAGGAATTTCTTGGGCAACTTACTGGTTGCAGTGAAATCATGGACACATTGTTCTATCTTGTTGCTGTGTATAAATGGAACAATGTCTCCATGATTTCACTGCAAAGAGTAAGTTGCCAGTAAAATTCCTAGAAAAGTTGCCGCATGTAAAGGTACCTTAAAATAGTGCCCTCAAAAACCAATGTCAATGTCTACAGTGAAGAGGCGGCAGAGTGGCAAACCAAAAGCTATATCTGAGACTGGCTAATAAAAGGATAATATTAATATGGGCAAAAGAACACAGATATTGGACAGAGGAAGATTGGAAAAAAGTTTAATGGACAGACGAATGAAAGTTTGAGGTGTTTGGGTCACACAGAAGAACATTTGTGAGACGTAGAACAACTGAAAAGATGCTGGAAGAGTACCTGACGCCATCTGTTAAGCATGGTGGAGGTAATGTGATGGTCTGGGGTTGCTTTGGTGCTGGTAAAGTGGGAGATTTGTACAAGGTAAAAGGATTTTGAATAAGGAAGGCTATCACTCAATTTTCCAACACCATGCCATACCCTGTGGACTGTGTTGATTAAAGCCAATTTCATCCTACAACAGGACAATGACCCAAACACACCTCCAAATTATGCATGAACTATTTAGGGAAGAAGCAGGCAGCTGGTATTCTATCTGTAATAGAGTGGCAAGCGCAGTCACCAGATCTCAACCCCATTGAGCTGTTGTGAGAGCAGCTTGACCGTATGGTACACAAAAAGAGCCCATCAAGCTAATCCAACTTGTGGAAGGGGCTTCAGGAAGCATGGGGTGACATTTCTCAAGATTACCTCAGCAAATTAACAGCTAGAATGTCAAAGGTCTGCAATGCTGTAATTGCTGCAAAGGGAGCATGCTAGGACGAAAGCAAAGTTTGAAGGAGAAAAATTATTATTTCAAATAAAAATCATTATATCTAACCTTGTCAATGTCTGGACTATATTTTCTATTCATTTTGCAGCTCATTTGAACATTAAAGTATGAGTTTTCATGGAAAACACAATTGTCTGGGTGACCCCAAACCTTTGAACAGTAGTGTATATGATTATAAAAATATGATTCATGTAATCATCAACGATATTCAATGACATAAAAAAAACTTTCAATAAAATGTACTAAGGTACCGTCACACGCAGCAATATTGCTAGGCAATTTCACTGGCAATTTGCTGGTTGTAGTGAAAACATGGACACATTGTTCTACTTTGTTGCTGTGTACAAATGGAACAATGTGTCCATGATTTCACTGCAACCAGCAAATTGCCAGGGAAATTGCCTAGCAATATTGCTGCGTGTGAGGGTACCTTTAGAGAATGCAAAACCTTTTGATAGCTATAAACAGTAGCTAAATGATATATGCAGGCATTTATTATTGTTATTATTATTGTTATTATTTTTATTTTTTAAACCACACTTACTGTAAATTCTATTAAACAAATTATTGTGGTCTTCTCCTTAATGTTAATCAAACTGAAACATTAAATTTCACAATAATAGTCACCTGATGACATTATACATTATAAATTCACAAAACTGTACAAAGTGGTGTCATTGGTGCCATGAACGGTTTAAGCACATGCAGTTGCCATCTGAAACATAGTGATAGAAATGTGGATATTTCAGCATCATAGGGCAAAGGCGGCCGTCACACGGTGAGATATCCTTAGCGATATTGTAAGCGATCACGTGCACTCGCGATCGCTTACAATATCGCTCACATCGCTGGTGAGATGTCACACAGACAGACTCACCAGCGATGTGGATCCGCGATCTCGCTGGTAACTATGGTACACATCGGGTAACTAGGCGCCGCGCGTCGCTTAGTTACCCGACGTGTACCATAGTTACCATCTCCCAGCATAGGCTCTGCGCTGGGAGATCGTTCATCGTGGTGTCATACACCACGATGATGCAGATCGTTGCATCGTTCATCGCTAGATCTGAGAACGGAGCTCAGATCAGCGATGTCACGATCAAGCGATTTACCATCGTAAATCGCTTGATTACATGCAACGATATCTTGCCCGATATCGCTTAAGCGATCAAAATGGAGATCGCTTAAACGATATCGGGCAAGATATCGTTCCGTGTGACGGCCCCCAAAGAAAGATAGCAATGGACTATGACATGCCAACAGAAATAGTGTTTACTTTGTTCCTAGTTATTCATCTTAATAAAATAAAATTGTATCTTTTTTTAAAAAAAGGACTTGTGCTGCCAAGTAGAGCTGAGTGAACCTTTCAAGTTTCGCTTTTGTTCACCAAACTTCCTCGTGTTGAGCAAACCTGTTTTGGTACTATACATTTGCAAAGCACTGGAGTGAGCACTCCTATGGATGGGTGCAGTTGGTGCTTGGCCCAGTGTGAGCCGCGTGCAAGCTCAAACTTGGCTTAAAAGCACTCGACCATTCAAGAGGAGGTTTTTAAATGCAAAGAGAGGCAATAACTCATAGTGTAGGTTCCAGGTAAAGAGACTCGCCTCATCATGGCTGCTGGGTGGTTATGGATATAGCAATATTTATATGCTAAGTGTAGGGCTGGGCGATTAATCGAATTAATTCGATTAATTCGCCCCCTGATGTGGCCACGATTTAGATTTTTTCAAAATCGTGTAATTCGAATTAAAATGGCGCCCCCCCATGGCTATACAGGGCGGCAGCGGCGGGGATAAGTATAATAACAGTGCGCCTCCACACTTCCGCCTTGTAGATGCCGCAATGTGACTTTGGCGGGAGGCGGGGGACTTGTGGCGCCGCAGCCGGGAGCCGTGTGACCTGCGGCAGACATGGGGAGCGTCTCCCTGGATCGGGGGCTCGCAGGGCAGCAGCCGTAATCCGGTGCACGGCCGGCGGATGGGACTGCAATGTCGGTGGAAACATGGCTGCTCAATTCAGAGATGGGGGAGAGCAGAGCGGCCTGCAGCACTGTGCGGGAGTGATCGGCACCATCCCCGGCTCCAGGTCAGTGTGTGCACCGCTGAGGCTCCATAAACAGTGCAGGGAGCAATCACTGCAGTCTGGGGCTGGTGCACTCACCAGTGTCCTCCATACACCACTGGGGCTGCTGCTGTATACTACTACCACTGGGGCTGCTGCTATATACACCATGGGCTGCTGCTATATACACCACTGGGGCTGCTGCTATATACACCACTGGGGCTGCTGCTATATACACCACTGGGGCTGCTGCTATATACACCACTGGGGCTGCTGCTATATACACCACTGGGGCTGCTGCTATATACACCACTGGGGCTGCTGCTATATACACCACTGGGGCTGCTGGCCTGCTGCTATATACACCACTGGGGCTGCTACTGTGTACACCACTGGGGCTGCTGCTATATACACCACTGGGGCTGCTGCTATATACACCACTGGGGCTGCTGCTGTATACACCACTGGGGCTGCTGCTATATACACCACTGGGGCTGCTGCTATATACACCACTGGGGCTGCTGCTATATACCCACTGGGCTGCTGCTATATACACCACTGGGGCTGCTGCTATATACACCACTGGGGCTGCTGCTATATCACACTGGGGCTGCTGCTATATACACCACTGGGGCTGCTGCTATATACACCACTGGGGCTGCTGCTGTATACTACCGCTGGGGCTGCTGCTGTATACTACCGCTGGGGCTGCTACTGTATACACCGCTGGGGCTGCTGCTCTATACACCGCTGGGGCTGCTTCTGTAACACTGCTGGGGCCTGTATACCTGTGCTGGGGTTCACCCTCGGCTTATACACGAGTCAATAGGTTTTCCCAGGTTTTGGGGGCAAAAGTAGGGGGGTCGGCTTATACACGGGTCGGCTTATACAAGAGTATATATGGTACCTCTTAGTTTTTCTCTTTATTCATCAAAGAAAAGAAAAAAAATAAAATAAAAAAAAAATCGAGATTTAAATCGAAAATCGTCCATAGGTTTAAATAAAATCGAGATTTTGATTTTTTTCAAAATCGCCCAGCCCTAGCTAAGTGTCTCTATTTTCATATATTTCCTTAGCTATATTGGTGGACCATTTTCCTGTAGAATCATTATTGAGAATGCAGCTGTCTGTTTTGTTGCGATGTGTCATAGGCCATGTTCACACACATGCGTTTTTTTGCCCATCCCTTTTTTTGGGCTGTTAAAAAAAACGCAGGTGCGTTAACGCAGGGTACATTTGAGTGTACATGCATTTTTCAGCCCCATTTGCGTTTTTTTCCCCCAGTCCAAAAAACGCTGCATGCAGCGTTTTTGGGTGCTGTAAAAAAACGCATGTGCGTTTTCCAAAAAACGCATGTTTTTTTTTAACATGGGCCCCTATGGGAAACGCATGCGTTAACGCAGGTGCCTATATGTGCCCTGCGTTAACGCATGCGTTTCCCATAGGGGCCCATGTTAAAAAAACGCATGCGTTTTTGGGAAAACGCACATGCGTTTTTTTAACATGGGGCCCTATGGAAAACGCATGCATTTTTAAAAGGCACATTTATGCACCCTGCGTTAACGCTTGCGTTTTTGCAAGCGTTTTTGGTGAAAAAATGACTAAGTCCAAAAACGTGGCAAATCCTTTCAGACACACAAGGGGCATTTTTTAGCACTCTTAAAAAAACGCAAGTGCTTTTCAGAGTGCTGGAAAAAACGCAAATTGTGTGTGAACATGACCATATTCGGCTTTGCACCTGTACACATTGCATGCTAGGGAGTGCCACACTTTATCTCTTGTTTCTCTGCAGATTTGGTGCAGAAATAAATCTGCAGCATATCAATTCTTGCTGCATTTTTGCAGAATATTTCCCCCCCAAATGCATGAAAAATGCATGGAAAAATTGAATGCCAGAAATGCATAAAAAATACACTGAATACGTGTGAAAAACATTTCACATTTTTGGTGCATTTTTATGCCAGGAGCTGCAGATTTGGTTCAGGTATTTCTGTAACCAAATACTCAACATGCACACATACCCTAATAGTCCACAGATTGCTGTTGGTCTGAGTCCAGAGAACCTAACCAATCATGCAATAATACCCCAGCACGCAGGAGGACACATCTACTGGCTGAGTGCACACATGGCCTGGAATATAAATTAATTGAAAAGCATGAGCTGCTAAAGCTAAATTCTAACCTTTTGCTATCAACTAAACCAAGTGAGTAGAATTCCTTTGAGAAACTACCATTACAAGAGCCCTTAAAACTACTAGTTATATGTTTATTATTTTGCACAAATATTTTCAGGCATGAGCAAGCAATAAATTATATAACTGACAATATGCAGTGTTGCAGAGCTTGCATACTTAATGTGGCTGTCGTGGCAAATATGTATTGATGACCTATCTTTTGGATTGAATATGAATATCAAAGACTTAAGGTTCTAATAGAGTTTAAGAGAAAAGGAGCTGATCTGCCTGAGGCCGGCTTCACACCAAGTTTTTCGGCTGTCAGGTTCTGTCCGGTGTTTTTCAGGATGCACCGGACAGAGCCTGACAGCACCGGATGAGCAGAAACTGTGGGCAAATATGCCTTCCAATCCTATTTTTAACAGGATTTGTTTCTGCTCGTTGCTGCTGCTGTCCACGGTGCTGTAATATCAGCCTGCTTGCGCAGGGGAGCTGCCCGCAATGCTGAAATTTCAGCATTCTGTGCTGTATAGCTGTCCATGGTGCTGAACATTCAGCCTGTGTGAGCAGTGGAGTTCTCCATGGTGCTGAATGTTCAGCGGTGGCTCTGAAATGCTGTTGCTATCCATGGTGCTAAATGAGCGCAGCAGCATTTCAGAGCCAGCGCTGTTGTCTAAAAGGCTTCCGGGAACCGGTCCAATTTTTTGCCGGGGCGACCTGGTGCCCATAGACTCCCATGCTATGGGCGGCAGATCGTCCCCGATCCAGGAGCATCCAGTTTTGTTCATTTTTTGCACCAAACACAAAAAATTATGCAGACTCCGATTTTGTGTCCAGGGCAAAAAACGAGCACAACCAGATCCAGCCAAAAAAGCAAAAAAACTGAAGGCCAAATAACACCAATCCAGCACCATAGATCAGAGTTCATCAGCTTTTGTATGCCAAAACCAGGAGTGAAACTTGCAGAGAAAAAGTATAATTGAAAGATTGACACCTGTTCTGGGTTTTGGAGACACTCCTGGTTTTGGCACACAAACTGGATGAAACCTGATCAGGGAAAAACTGCAGTGTGAAACCAGCCTTACCCATTGTAAATTGAATGAGCTGTTAATCTCTGTTCGATGTTTACTTCGCCTCAGTGGGGTACTGCATGTCAGACTACCACCGATCTAATATTAATGACTTCCCCTATGGATAAGTCATCTATGTCAGATGTCTGGACAACCCCACAGAACTCAAACATCTCCAAAATATTACATCATACTTTTGCTTATTTTATCTAGGTCTACTGTAGTTGTGATTGAACAGGATTGATTTTTACTTTTATTCTTGATTATTTTCTGAACCAGTAAAAGATCATTTGGAAGTAAATAAAAATACTAATAAATAATTCACCATTCAAAAGACTATTATTTTATTTGACAAACCAAGATGACTTGGGTACACGGGGGTGGGATGGCTTTTTATGCTTTTTGATCAAAATTGTATTAAATAAGTACAAATAAGTACAGTATGTTATTTATATTTACTGTTATTAATTTATTTGCTTAGAGCAGGATATTTGCTCATTTTATTAAATCTCGATTTTTGCCTGTTAAATGGAACTTTGTACTTATACCAACAGTATGGCCCATTTTCTTGGTTTCAGATTTTTTTTTATAATTCTATATTTGTGTTTAAGATTTATTGAGTTTGTTCATGTTGGCATAGAACAACTTGATGAAGCATTTCGCCTCATTATTAAATTGTATCATTTGGCATAAGAAAGTAATTATCACAGTAATAGGTTTTGAACTATCACTCCAACCAATGTCAAATATCAACATACTACTAGATATGAGCTGCTTGATCCATGGACAATCAATTTTAAGTTGAATTTCTTGAAATGTGCGGATTCACGTAAATTCAAACACTTTAAAGTTTAATTCATAAGGATCACCAAAAAGTATGTATTCCCAACACCATTTCACATACTATTGGAAACTCAGTGAGCATTATAATGCTGTGCACATAATGCCCTGCAGCAATCAGATAATATGATCTATCCCAGCCAATCAGAAGGGTTATCACAGACAATATAAAATACGGAGCCTGATGCTCTCACATCGGACGAGCAGTGACATCATGATGGGGGTGGCTCTGTGCTGCTAGGAACGTTGGCTGTCTCTCCCTTTTTTCACCCTTATTTTCTGACTCCCCTGTGCTGCCTCTATGCCCCCCATTGTACTGCCTCTCTGCCTTCCACCCTGTGTTTGCACTCGGGGTCCCCGGTCACTCTCTGCCCCCACAAGCTGCCTCTCTGCCCTTTAACTCTGTCTGTTAAATAACCTCAATGTGAATGCATTGCACTTATACTAACATGTGCTCAAGCTCATTTTTTTTTTATTGCTTTTGATTTTTGTACTGTGTGCAAACAATGGCATGGCTACGCCCTTTTGGGCTGTTCATTTTGTTTATATAGCTTTCCATTGACATGTGTATGAAAATTGGATCTTGGTCCTGCTCTGACTTTTTCTATTTTGACATATGCTGACACATACACTAACGAGCAAATGGTAGCAATCTTTCGAAACTTTGACTGTATATCCCTGCAGGGCACCTTGTACATTGTATCATGTATACCAGAAGGATGTACATGAAAATAAATCCAAGATCTTACAGTCCTTGATTTGTGTTGGGTATATGGACTGTATATGATTGTAAAATATGGGTACACCCTCCAATGTGGTATACATGATACATTGTACAAGGTGAACTGCTGGGAAATACATTGGGAAACCAATCAAAAACTACAAAGAAGGATATACTATAAAAAATGAGGTGGACATGTCTC
This sequence comes from Allobates femoralis, assembly GCA_033576535.1. Lineage (NCBI taxonomy): Eukaryota > Metazoa > Chordata > Amphibia > Anura > Aromobatidae > Allobates > Allobates femoralis. Next base: position 327,945,293 of record JARQOC010000004.1, on the reverse strand, counting down.
TAGGAATACATTTCTCTAGACTGTATGGTAAACTTAAAAATCCTAATACTGAAAGGTAATTTTAAAGATGATAGAAAAAGAAAAATCTGGGAGTTGAAGGTCATAAGAATATTCTAATCATTAACAACTGGACTCTATTAAACACCTGGATTCATGATTCCTTACATGGACACAGATCACACCTCCACAAGGACGTCCTCAGATCCTTTAAAAAAAAACTTCCACTTCATTCTTATACGTAACAAAAAACGTCCTTCAACCAAACTGAAGCATAAGTTAATAAACGTAAAAACTAGGTGTCATAAAAACTTATTCATTCAGCAAAAAAACAAGTCCTCATATGACTGTCAGCAGAAAAATAAAGAACTATTGCCTTCAAAATTAGGTGATGCAAAAATAAAATTATTTAGTAAAAAAAAAATGTATTAAGTGTGACAGTAGCCAAACTTAAAAAAAATCTATATATATCTAGTATTGCTGTAATTGTATTAATCTGAGGAACAAAGATGCCTTCCCAGAAGTGTAACGATCGCGGTCACAGAGGTCGTCACTGGGCCAAGCAGGGCTGGGCGTCCGCAAGTCAAGGTGCAACCGACTCATCTCAGTGACAGAGGAGCTGCACTGTTCCTGTTCTTTCAATAGAAATGGCCTGGGAGTGCTGAGCATCACCCCCTCCAACCTCTGCCTGGGACTTGGGTCTCTATCTCCGTGTACATGGTAAGAGGAGGGGAGTGCAGTTTTACCAAGATGGGTACATACACCAGGATGTCATACGTATATTTCCAGATGGGGGACATATTTAGGTTAACATCTCAATTAACACCCTTTGAAGCAATAAAATCAAATTTTATTTAGTAATAAGGATAAAAAAACATAAAAGTGGCCTTAAAAAAAAGCAAAAAAGTGCAACAAAAAGTGAAAAAAATGAAAAAACAAATAATAATGCTATATACATGATAGTGAGATATTACCACTGCAACTATATCTTGATTACTGTTGCTATCTATCTGACACCTTCCTAAACAGCAGAGGTTGCTACCCTATTGAAACTCCTGTGGTGCCTCCGCTCAGTGGCGGCTCTTCCTCACTGTCCATAGACTGAACCTCTTAGAATATATAAGGATATCGGACCAAGCAAGTGACTTCAAATGGTATAACATACTCATACAAATGAGCAAATCAAGATTAATAAATAGATGCAAATGTGAATATCAAATATGCCAGTATATCATAAATGACTAAAGGATATAGTCCCAAGAGGTCTAAATAATCAGCTCTCCTGTACATGCTTTTAGTGAGAGGTGTTTTTTGAAAGCCTGTTTCTTGTGAAGTCTTCTTATGCCCAGCATATGGCGTTTCTGTGTTTAATAACTGACACACACTCATAACTCCCGTTTGTTTAGAGGGGGAGTGTCATTTGACACACTGATTTCGTGTGATATTTCACTGTATCCTATCTGTTGGACAGTATTCCTATTGAGTAAACAGTTTTAAATATTGGTGCCCGGACACTGATATTACAAACTACACCAAATTCCATCTATTCTCCTTGACAAATAAGAAGGAAAAGAAGCGCACATAGAGTAATACCTTCGGGTTTGATGGTCACACGGACTCCCACAATACAGACTCACCTGGCCTGGTTGTGAATGGTCACAACTCCCTTGGACAAACACGTATGGTCACAGCAGGCTCCCGGCAATAAGTAAGGATCCACTTGGAGAAATTAGAACCAGATGGATAGAAGCCGCGCTGACCACAATAAGAGTAACAGAGTAACACACACACTCTGTTTATTCAGCCTACGCGTTTCGTGGCAAACAGGCCACTTCATCAGGGCTCAAGATTCAACAGCACATACAGTTATATATACACACAGGAACAATAAAAAAAAATCACAAAAAATGAAAGCTCCACCCCCCTCTGACGTCACTTCCGGTGAAAACGCCCACTATAAGTCAGACATATAAAAATGCCCATTACATTGATTACAATACATTAAAAATACATTAAAACACATTAATCAGTATTTAAAATCACATATGTTCAATAAATAATTAAAACATTTTTGGTAAAAAGATAAACCAGGATTAGAACTAACCCTGGCAGGGCATAAAACTCTCCTCTGGAGATTAAACCTCCGTCTTATACCACTTAAAGGAAACCAACCACCCCAAATGACCCCCCCGGACTGTTAATATGTGTCCCTACACCCAGCACACACATTTGGGGCAATCGTTTTTGCTAAAAAAAACTGTTTAGTAGAAGCTAAGATATAGCAATATAAACTTTAATAAATCGTGACGAATGGGTGTTACCTAGCTTTGTCCACGTGCAGTGTTCGTGCTTGTCAGCTTCCTCTCCCCCTCCCCTCTCACTTTCTAAGAGCCTGGCCGCGTCATGAAAGGGGCGGGGCTAAATAGCGTCATGAAAGGGGACGGGGCTCGCCGCGATTTAGCCCCACCCCTTTCATGACGCGGCCAGGCTCTTAGAAAGTGAGAGGGGAGGGGGAGAGGAAGCTGACAAGCACGAACACTGCACGTGGACAAAGCTAGGTAACACCCAGTCGTCACGATTTATTAAAGTTTATATTGCTATATCTTAGCTTCTACTAAACAGTTTTTTTTAGCAAAAACGATTGCCCCAAATGTGTGTGCTGGGTGTAGGGACACATATTAACAGTCCGGGGGGTCATTTGGGGTGGTTGGTTCCCTTTAACCATCGAGTCGTCTTAGGTAAGAGCAACTGTTTAGCCAGGATCTACCAGCTCAACCCATCCAAACAATTAAATATCCTCATTTACTTGGTACACAAAACCTTCTTTTTTATATAAAAAGTAAACAAATAATTATAAAAAAATAAATTTCTTGTCTTTAGGGATCTTTCAAGGTAAATGACCACTACGTTTTGTGTCTATAATATGCTCACTGAATAATTTATATTCCTTGGTTTGTTGATCTATGTAAATTACAAGTCACCTATATATACAAACTCACAATTAAAAACCTCTCAATATAAAGAGGAAATGCAGACAGGATTTATATGAGGTAATGGATGAACAGAGAAACCGAAAAAAATGTATTACAATGTACTCGAATCACGATTACATAAAAGTAAAGGGTTCATCCAGAATATGAACCCATTATGTCTAGGGGTATCCACAAAGTGATTAGGCAACGCCTCAGACCAGTAAGCTATCTGAGTTTATGGGGAATAGAGACCACTACGGTCATAATATCTCGCCACATTGTCACATAGAAGAACTCCATCTGGCAAAATGGTAAGAGAGAAAGCATCACAGATAACTATCAGGGTCATTCCATGTCAAGTGATCCAAAAATGAATATTTTTTTTCCCTGACGTCCTCAGATTTTTAAAAAAAATTTTCTATATGAAGAACAACTTTATCTAATTACAAAAAAAAAAGTTTTGAATTTTTTTCTTTATCAGTTAATTTTTTACAGATTTTTAAAGTTTTAAAAAAGTGCGAATTTTGGCCTGGTATGGCTTTACATTTTCTATCATATCTCGGGCTAGAAATAAGATAGAGAAACAAAATAAACACCAATCTACTCAGAACTGTCCAGGCTTTCATCAGATATGTCACAAGAGGATCTTTGTTAATATTTTACCCATGTGATCGCAAGCGCAAAACTTTAAAACGCATTTCCGAAAAATCGGCGCGCTTTAAATATTTCAAAAACTGCCCATGTGTCTGCTTTGCTCTTAGCCACATCTGTACCAAATTTCAAGTTGGGATCGCAATGGGATCATATTTTAACATATTTTACTAGTAATAGCGTCAATGGGTCATTCCATATCAAGTGATCTAAATATGAATATTTTTTTTTACCTGACGTCTTTAGATTTTTTTTTTTTTTTCCTTTATGAAGTACTACTTTAGTTAATTACAAATTAAAAGTTTAGAATTTTTTTCTTCATCAGTTAATTTTTTACAGATTTTTAAAGTTTAAAAAAAGGGTGAATTTTGGCCTGGTATGACTTTACATTTTTTTATCTCAGGCTAGAAATAAGATAATGAAGTGGGAGAGGCATCATTTTACTCAGAACGGTACCAGCTTTCATTTGAGATGTTACAAGACTATGTTTCTTTATATCAAATTCAAACTATTGACGGGCAATTGTGAAAAAATGACTGATTGTGTTCTTGGTGATTTTTGAATTGACACTATAATAGTTAAATATTTTGCACTTAGGTCCAATGAATGCGTCCATGGGGTCAAGCTGGGACAGAGTCATCACAAATTAGCCTTATTTGCAGATGACCTGCTACTTTACATCTCCCAGCCCCTGGTCTCCATCCCTTCGGTCTTAATGGAGTTTAAACGGTTCGGACAATTGAGCAACTTTAAAGTGAATTGCTCCAAAACCGAGGCACTCAATATTTCTTTGCCTGGAGAATTGGTTTCTCATCTATCTAAACAGTTCCCATTTAAATGGAAAGTAGAAGCCATTAAGTACTTGGGCGTCCTTATACCAAAAGATCTTAAACAAATATTCAATTTAAATTATCAACCCCTTTTGACTAACGCGGAATCGGCATTTACCTCCTATAGACAATTAAAGCTATTCTGGTTCGGGAGAATAAACGTAGTCAAGATGCATGTCTTGCCCCGACTCTTATATACTTTTCAGACAGTTCCTGTTCTATTGGATAGAGGCTTCCTCTCCAAAATGCGTATCTATGATCCTTAGATTTGTCTGGGGGAACAAGAGGTCCAGATTGCGAATGAATATCCTATCCTTGCCCAAGACCAGAGGAGGGGTTGGACTACCCAACATACGAGCGTACTTTGTGGCTTCCTCTCTTGTTAGAGCTCTAGATTGGCATTATCATGCGTCCTCCAAGAAATGGGTAGGGGTGGAGCAAGAGGGTTTGGGGATTCCGCTGAAACACCTGCTTTGGATTTCCCCTAAAGACTCCACAGACCTAGTACCTTTGATAGACATGACCAGAAACACCTTGAAGGTATGGCACCTAGTGACAAAAACCCTCCTCTTAAACGACAGACTTAGCCCTTTGACTCCCCTTTTTTCCAACCCATCTTTCCCACCCAGATTTGAAAGGCAGAGATTTTTATGTTGGCGGATTGTGGATGACACCCGAGTAGGACAGACTCTGTCCATTGGTGGTTTGCCCCCGATGGCAGAGCTACAACTCAAAGAACCTACGAGACCTCTTAAGTGATTCGAATTTCTCCAATACAGAGCATACTTATATTCAGCTGACCACTCTTGCAGGGTAAGATTGACGCCCAACGTATTGGAGAGGTTATTCCAACTGGAGGCTCCACCGAGGCACAAAATATCAGTTCTATACAAGGCCTTAGGGTCCATGAGAGAGCAGGGCACCCTTTACTTCCAACGTGCTTGGGAGAGGGAATTGGGGTGTAGCATTTCAGAAGCTAATTGACAGAAATGCTTTATATTTACTCACTCACTAGCTAGCGCTTGTTCTGCACAAGAAAGAAGCTATAAGCTGCTCACTAGATGATACTTGTGCCCGACGACACTCCGGAACATGTTCCCTGGAACCCCTGATACCTGCTGGCGCTGTGGGGAAGAGAAGGGTACAATGATACACATTTGGTGGAGTTGTGGGGAAATCCGGCGGTTCTGGTCTGAGGTTTTCAATGCATACGCCCGGATAACAGGTAAACAAGCCGAATGCTGCCCAGAATCGGCAATGTTATCCATTTTTCCAGGTCCTATTGGGCTACAGAAGAGGGATATTCTCCGCTTTTGCATCTCGGCTGCTCGTGCTGTGATCCCGAGGTTCTGGAAATCAAGCCGGGCTCCATCTCTACTTGATTGGTTCAAAGAATTGATGGACATATATCGAATGGAGGAGCTCGCAGCTGATGCGTCGGGATCTCGGAACAAATTCTTAGGGATTTGGGTTGAATGGATTCTTTTTCACGACTCTGCAGAATGTAGGAGTATCTTTTCCAGCACAGATAATATGGCTCGACCTCTGGCGGATGGGGAGCCAGTGGGATGAGTACCCTTTCTCCTTCCCATACCTCACCCGTCCCACCCCCTCCTTTTTTTCTTTTTTTCTTACGTGGCTTTTCTTTCCCAGTATAACTTTTTCTAATGGTTTTTGTTTCTTTTCTCTCTCTCTTCTTTTCTATCTCTCTTTTCTTCCCATCTGATACATTCAGTCTAGGTATTTCCTTTCTACACCTATACCTTCAGAATTCTAGTGAACATTAGACAGGTATCGGAAACTCTGAGCTGTGAGTAGATCATTAATATTTCGGCCTTCCTTTTCGGTACACCAGTCGATAGACTATTCCAACTTGGCCTCAACGGGTAATGACCCACTTACGTGGTCAACCTGTTAGAAGGGGCCAAGTGATAAAAATCATTCTGCTGGGGCTGCTTGTCCCCTTGACATCAGAACATCTCAAAACCCTGAGAAAGGTTGTATACTTGAGTGTTTGGAATTATATTTAGATTGTAGTATATATTGCACCAGAGATAAGCGCAAAAGTAAATTTGCAGCTTATCTTAAAGTTACTAATAACTTTGTGAATTCTCTTTTTGTATATTTTATATGTCTCAAGATTTTGTTAAAAGATTGAATGTATGTCTTTCATATGTTTTTTCAAAATTTAATGAAAATGAGATTAACCATAGTTAAATATTTTAAAATATGATCCCATCACGATCCCAACTTGAAATTTGGTACAGATGTGGCTAAGAGCATAAAGGACACATGGGCAGTTTTGGAAAATTTTTATTAAAACGTTTTTTTCGGAAATGCGTTTCAAAATGTTGCGTTTGCATTCGCATGGGTAAAAAATTAAAATTAACAAATATACTCTTGTGACATATCTGGTAAAAGCCTGGACAGTTCTGAGTAGAATGGTGTTTATTTTGTTTCTCTATCTTATTTCTAGCCCGAGATAAAAAAATGTAAAGTCATATCATGCCAAAATTCACCCTTTTTTTAAACTTTAAAAATCTGTAAAAAATTAACTGATGAAGAAAAAAATTCCAAACTTTTAATTTGTAATTAACTAAAGTAGTACTTCATAAAGGAAAAAAAAAAAAAAAATCTAAAGACGTCAGGTAAAAAAAAATATTCATATTTAGATCACTTGATATGGAATGACCCATTGACGCTATTACTAGTAAAATATGTTAAAATATGATCCCATTGCGATCCCAACTTGAAATTTGGTACAGATGTGGCTAAGAGCAAAGCAGACACATGGGCAGTTTTTGAAATATTTAAAGCGCGCCGATTTTTCGGAAATACGTTTTAAAGTTTTGCGCTTGTGATCACATGGGTAAAATATTAACAAAGATCCTCTTGTGACATATCTGATGAAAGCCTGGATAGTTCTGAGTAGATTGGTGTTTATTTTCTCTCTCTATCTTATTCCTAGCCTGAGTTATGAGGAGAAACGTAAAGGCAGGCAACAGCGAAATTCACACTTTTTCCGAACTTTGAAAATCATTTAAAAAAAAATAAAAAATTTTTTTAAATTTTTCTCTTCACATTTTGCATTGTCTGACATGCTATTATGAAATAACAAAATCTCAAAAGAATTAAAAATATAGAGGTAATAATCATTGGTTCACTTGACATGGAATGACCCATCAGTATAATAAAAGTCTTCGAAGGAATCAAGAAGACATTAACAACTCATGGGTTCTTAAAAAAGGTCACTTACCTCATTAAGCCCACCAGGGCTTAAAGTGCCCAGCTTAAAAATCCAATATGTTTCTCTTTTACCTAGGACATCCAATCTCCTAGGAGTATTTTCAGGCACATAATCAATAGGGGTAACAGATAATTTAACATCACCATGGTGAACTACGGTGCAATGTCGCGATAATCCATGTTTTAAAAAACCTCTGAGAATGTTAAACCTATGGGAATTTACACGTTTATGAAGAGGTTGAGAAGTTCTTCCCACATACTGTTTACCACAGTTGTACTGGATCAAATAGATCACATGATCCGTCTGGCATGTCATTCTGAAGTTAATATTAAAAACCTTCCCTTCATTTGTAAATTACATGAAACTGTCCACGTCATTATTAATAGACCTACAACATTTACACCCACGTCTATTGCATCGTTACGAACCCCTATGGCCAGTTTGTTCATTACCTACTTTTGTACATCCAGAGCTAGGAATCTTAACTACACTAGGTGCCAAGACATTTTTGATGGTAGGAGCCCTTTTAAATGTCACTGTCGGTTTCCTGGGGACCACCTTATTGAGGATCGGGTCATTTAAAATCACATTCCAATGTTTTTCCAATATATTTCGTACTTGTAAAATTTGTGACGAAAAAGTAGTGATAAAATTTGTTTCAAAAAGGTTATTCTTTACACCATTGTTCTTGTCAGAATTTATAAGCTCATTCTGGGTACAATGTTTAACAGAGTTATAGGCCTTTTTGACAAGCCTCGGGGGATATTCTTTTTCTTGAAGTCTCTCCCTCAATATTTTGCTTTGATCCCTAAATACTGCATCAGAAGTGCAATTTTTCCTAATTCTGTAGTACTGATTCCTTGGGATATTTTTAAGCCATGGTCTGTAATGGTTGCTTCCATAGTGAACATACCCATTGGCATCAACTTTTTTTAAATGATTTTATGTCATAATCTTACCCGAATCATCAATATAGATGTTCAAGTCTAAAAAGGTAACATTTTTTCTTTCAACACAAGGGTAAGCTCTATTCCCCAATGATTCTCCCTTATAACATCAAGGAAATCAAAAACTGTATTGTCTGTATTATCATAGATGATAAATATATCGTCTATGAATCGTTTATATAGGATGAGATTCTGTTTATGTCTGCAGTGGAGGACATACCAGGACTCGAAGGCAGCCATGAATAGATTTGCATACGTAGGTACTGCCCTCGAGCCCATGGCGGTCCCCCGTAGCTGGTGGTAAATAGTCTCCCCAAACGTGAAAAAGTTGTTCTCAAGAATAAAAATCATACTTTTTATCAGAAACTCTCTTTGGGCCATAGTCACATCAGATAATCTATCAATATATAATTTAAAACATTGGAGGCCGATGGTGTGGTCAATATTAGAGTATAAACCAGTAACGTCTATAGTTACAAACAAATAATCCACACCCCATGTTATTCTTTGTAATTCCTGTATTAGGTGGGTCGAGTACTTGAGATAGGAACCTAAATTTCTGACAGACTCATTCATAAAGGAGTCAACAAATGCTGCTAGGTTTGATGTTAAAGAATTGATCCCCGCTATGATAGGTCGTCCGGGTGGATTGAACTAATCCTTATGGACCTTTGGGAGATGGTAATATATTGCCATCTTAGGGTTTTTTACTCCAAGGAATTTCATCTCACTCTTATTCAAAATCCCCATTTCATCAGCAGTTTTAATTAGCTCTTTATATTTTGTCACTGCATTCTCATATTCAGCCATACTGGAAATTTTATAAGTCCCCTCATCTGACAAAATTCTATTTGCCTCTAAGATGTAAGTGTCTAGATCTTGTAATACCACTCCCCCACCCTTATCGGCAGATTTTATTACCAAATTTGAATCATTTTTGAGAGTCTTAATACCCTCAATTTCAATTGCTGTCAGATTTTTTGTTACCTCTCGCTTGAAATTTAAGGACTCAAAGTCATTCAAAACCAAATCCATATAGGTTTTCAGATGGTGGCCCTGGCTTTGGATGGGGTAGAATTTAGATTTATCCCTTAGTTGACAATGTTTAGTATTATCACTATCCATCTCAACTATCTCTTTTTTATCATTATTAATGGTAAAATGCCGTTTTAGGGTTAATTTACAGACAAAATGTTGAAGATCCATAAAAAGCTCCACATCTTTCGATTTATTATTAGGGCAAAATGACAAGCCCCTATAAACCTTTATTTCGCCTAGGGTAAGTTTGTGTTTTGAGAGGTTAAAAATATTACCTCTTCTTTCTAGCACACATCCATTCTTATTTACAAAAAACTGCACCTGTTTCTCCATAGTATTTAAATTGGTCTCAGTGTTGTGTGCTTTTTTGTTCTTTTTCTTTCCTCGGGTTCCTCTTCTAAGTTTTTTCTTTTTTGTGGTTTTGGAAGAAAGTATTTTATTATGCTGTTGTTGTTTTCTACAGCCTTGGGTAAAAAACAAACAGAGGAAGATCCAGACTTGGAGTTATCCACAACTATTCTCTTCTTAATTTTATTTGATTGTAATTCATCCCCCTGAATATCTATTAGGCGGCCGTCACACGGTTCAATTTCTTGAACGATATCGTTTAAGCAATCTGCTTTTGATTTTAATTATTTATTGAAGAACATATGTGATTTTAAATACTGATTAATGTGTTTTAATGTATTTTTAATGTATTGTAATCAATGTAATGGGCATTTTTATACGTTTGACTTATAGTGGGCGTTTTCACCGGAAGTGACGTCAGAGGGGGTGGAGCTTCATTTTTTGTGATTTTTTTTTTTTATTGTTCCTGTGTGTATATATAACTGGATGTGCTGTTGAATCTTGAGCCCTGATGAAGTGGCCTGTTTGCAACGAAACGCGTAGGCTGAATAAACAGAGTGTGTGTGTTACTCTGTTACTCTTATTGTGGTCAGCACGGCTTCTATCCATCCGGTTCTAATTTCTCCAAGTGGATCCTTACTTTTTGCCGGAGCCTGCTGAGACCATACGTGCTTGTCCAAGGGAGTTGTGACCATTCACAACCAGACCAGGTGAGTCTGTATTGTGGGAGTCCGTGTGACCATCAAACCCGAAGGTATTACTCTATGTGCGCTTCTTTTCCTTCTTATTTGAAGAGATCTCTCTGAAGGTTTACCAAGCCCTTCTTTCTGGAGCAGCACTGAGTATCTTGAAATGGATTATTTTCAACATAGACTGGCCTCAAGGGAGAGACTCATTATCCAGTCTGTCGGGCTGGGGGTCTTTATGAGGACAAAAACATTGAGATTGAATCGGTGTTTACTAAAGAAGAGACTGTTGAGATGAAAAAGAACTTTAATAAGTTTGAGAATTTGTTGAAGGATGAATTACATTATCAATTAGATGCACGTTTTTTATCCATATATATGGATGAGAAAATTTGTCCGAGAGGTCTGAAGGTGGAAAGGAGATCCCCCTTTCCTCATGATGTTGCGTTCACTGATGAGTGGGACACTATTCTTAGAGAATGTATGTTTAATTTATTAGGATGTCTTTTTCATAAAAGAATTCTCTGGTAGAGAACTTTGTAGAAAAGATCAATGTTACCTCTAAGGAGTTACTAGAGGATCAGTACTCACCCTGAATTTAGTAGAATAAATTCTGATATAGCAAATAGAATATTGAGATTAGAACAAGATATTATAGGCAGAAAATCAAAGAAATTACAACGTGACAGAGAGGATTACAAAAAGATGAAAAAGTTAACCAAGAATTCCTCTGATCCACAAAATCAATTTGGCTCATGATGTGAAACCAGTTCCCAGTACCACATCAGGGACAGGTTTGATCAGAGTGGATAAAGAGCCTAGCTATAGTGTGAATTTGAATGGTGGTGCAACTGATATCCTCAGTGTTTCCAGATCCCTACAGGGTGCCACTCTGGATGGGGTGAGTTCAATGACCGACCTGGTTGTGGAACCACATGAAAGGAATTTTGAGAGTGGTACACTGATCATTGAAAAAAAGATAAGTAAGAATAAAAGTAAAAGAAAGAAAAAAATGCCACATCCACAGGATCCCAGTAAAGATCAGGTGGATGAAGACACATCAAGGGGTATAGTAATGAAAATGATAAGATCTGTAATAAAGATTTCTCTGACCATTTGGAGCAGGTCAAGCTTCAAATGGAAAATATCATAAAAGATAATTTATTGGATTTGAATTCAATAGGTCAAACCAGTCCATTGGGTGTATTAGTCTCACTTGCTAATGAATCAAAGGGGGTGGGACTAACCTACTTGACCACCTGATAAATGAGGAAACTAACCATGGGGTACTTCCCCAAGTATTAACACCTAGGGTGGAGAGTGATTTTAACCTAATAGATATTCAGGGGGATGAATTACAATCAAATAAAATTAAGACGAGAAAAGTTGTGGATAACTCCAAGTCTGGATCTTCCTCTGTTTGTTTTTTACCCAAGGCTGTAGAAAACAACAACAGCATAATAAAATACTTTCTTCCAAAACCACAAAAAAGAAAAAACTTAGAAGAGGAACCCGAGGAATGAAAAAGAACAAAAAAGCACACATCACTGAGACCAATCTAAATACTATGGAGAAACAGGTGCAGTTTTTTGTAAATAAGAATGGATGTGTGCTAGAAAGAAGAGGTAATATTTTTAACCTCTCAAAACACAAACTTACCCTAGGCGAAATAAAGGTTTTAAATAGGGCTTGTCATTTTGCCCTAATTAATAAATCGAAAGATGTGGAGCTTTTTATGGATCTTCAACATTTTGTCTGTAAATTAACCCTAAAACGGCATTTTACCATTAATAATGATAAAAAAGAGATAGTTGAGATGGATAGTGATAATACTAAACATTGTCAACTAAGGGATAAATCTAAATTCTACCCCATCCAAAGCCAGGGCCACCATCTGAAAACCTATATGGATTTGGTTTTGAATGACTTTGAGTCCTTAAATTTCAAGCGAGAGGTAACAAAAAATCTGACAGCAATTGAAATTGAGGGTATTAAGACTCTCAAAAATGATTCAAATTTGGTAATAAAATCTGCCGATAAGGGTGGGGGAGTGGTATTACAAGATCTAGACACTTACATCTTAGAGGCAAATAGAATTTTGTCAGATGAGGGGACTTATAAAATTTCCAGTATGGCTGAATATGAGAATGCAGTGACAAAATATAAAGAGCTAATTAAAACTGCTGATGAAATGGGGATTTTGAATAAGAGTGAGATGAAAGTCCTTGGAGTAAAAAACCCTAAGATGGCAATATATTACCATCTCCCAAAGGTCCATAAGGATGAGTTCAATCCACCCGGACGACCTATCATAGCGGGGATCAATTCTTTAACATCAAACCTAGCAGCATTTGTTGACTCCTTTATGAATGAGTCTGTCAGAAATTTAGGTTCCTATCTCAAGTACTCGACCCACCTAATACAGGAATTACAAAGAATAACATGGGGTGTGGATTATTTGTTTGTAACTATAGACGTTACTGGTTTATACTCTAATATTGACCACACCATCGGCCTCCAATGTTTTAAATTATATATTGATAGATTATCCGATGTGACTATGGCCCAAAGAGAGTTTCTGATAAAAAGTATGACTTTTATTCTTGAGAACAACTTTTTCACGTTTGGGGAGACTATTTACCACCAGCTACGGGGACCGCCATGGGCTCGAGGGCAGTACCTACGTATGCAAATCTATTCATGGCTGCCTTCGAGTCCTGGTATGTCCTCCAATGCAGACATAAACAGAATCTCATCCTATATAAACGATTCATAGACGATATATTTATCATCTATGATAATACAGACAATACAGTTTTTGATTTCCTTCATGTTATAAGGGAGAATCATTGGGAATAGAGCTTACCCCTTGTGTTGAAAGAAAAATGTTACCTTTTTAGACCTGAACATCTATATTGATGATTCGGGTAAGATTATGACAAAAAATCATTTTAAAAAAAGTTGATGCCAATGGGTATGTTCACTATGGAAGCAACCATTACAGACCATGGCTTAAAAATATCCCAAGGAATCAGTACTACAGAATTAGGAAAAATTGCACTTCTGATGCAGTATTTAGGGATCAAAGCAAAATATTGAGGGAGAGACTTCAAGAAAAAGAATATCCCCCGAGGCTTGTCAAAAAGGCCTAAAAATACTCCTAGGAGATTGGATGTCCTAGGTAAAAGAGAAACATATTGGATTTTTAAGCTGGGCACTTTAAGCCATGGTGGGCTTAATGAGGTAAGTGACCTTTTTTAAGAACCCATGAGTTGTTAATGTCTTCTTGATTCCTTCGAAGACTTTTATTATACTGATAGTTATCTGTGATGCTTTCTCTCTTATCATCTTGCCAGATGGAGTTCTTCTATGTGACAATGTGGTGAGATATTATGACCATAGTGGTCTCTATTCCCCATAAACCCAGATAGCTTACTGGTCTGAGGTGTTGCTTAATCACTTTGTGGTTACCCCTAGACATAATGGGTTCATATTCTGGATGAACCCTTTATTTTTATGTAATTGTGATTCGAGTACATTGTAATTCATTTTTTTCGGTTTCTCTGTTCATCCATTACCTCATATAAATCCTGTCTGCATTTCCTCTTTATATTGAGAGGTTTTTAATTGTGAGTTTGTATATATAGGTTACTTGTAATTTACATAGATCAACAAACCAAGGAATATAAATTATTCAGTGAGCATATTATAGACACAAAATTTAGTGGTCATTTACCTTGAAAGATCCCTATAGACAAGAAATGTATATTTTTATAATTATTTGTTTACTTTTTATATAAAAAAGAAGGTTTTGTGTACCAAGTAAATGAGGATATTTAATTGTTTGGTTGGGTTGAGTTGGTAGATCCTGGCTAAACAGTTGCTCTTACCTAAGACGACCGGACGGTTAAGTGGTATAAGTCGAAGGTTTAATCTCCGGAGGAGAGTTTTTTGCCCCTGCCAGGGTTAGTTCTAATCCTGGTTTATCTTTTTACCAAAAATGTTTTAATTATTTATTGAAGAACATATATGATTTTAAATACTGATTATTGTGTTTTAATGTATTTTTAATGTATTGTAATCAATGTAATGGGCATTTTTATACGTGTGACTTATAGTGGGCGTTTTCACCGGAAGTGACGTCAGAGGGGGTGGAGCTACATTTTTTGTGATTTTTTTTTTATTGTTCCTGTGTGTATATATAACTGGATGTGCTGTTGAATCTTGAGCCCTGATGAAGTGGCCTGTTTGCCACGAAATGCATAGGCCGAATAAATAGAGTGTGTGTGTTACTCTATTACTCTTATTGTGGTCAGCGCGGCTTCTATCCATCCGGTTCTAATTTCTCCAAGTGGATCTATTCTCCTTGAGAATCTACATGTTCAGAATTATCTCATTACTCCTAGACACTGTTTATCCCCCCAATTTTACTGTGATGTTCTGTTTCTTTGCATGACGCCATAATTATAATACTGACAGCCATAATATTATCTTTAAGGGTACCTTTACATGCGGCAACTTTTCTAGGAATTTCACTGGCAACTTACTGGTTGCAGCGAAATCATGGACACATTGTTCTATCTTGTTGCTGTGTACAAATGGAACAATGTCTCCATGATTTCACTGCAATCAGTAAGTTGCCAGTGGAATTCCTAGAAATGTTGTCGCATGTAAAGGTACCTTTAGGGATATATCTATGTCTAAGTCTCCGGTATTGTTGGTATTGTTCTGTAAGTGTATCTACTTGGGTTAGAGTCCCAGATATAGATTGCCATTGTGGCGTGCTGGGGTACATGTTGGATCCTGATATTTTATCTGTACTCGGATCCTATACGCTTGATAGTATGATGGTTTTTGCATTGCAGTCTGAGGCACACCATGATGCGTAATAAGGAAGTACTGATCTGGGGCGCATTCACAATGGCTCCTTTCTGCGTTTTATGCTGGAGTGCTTACGAAGATAGGCAGAGAAGACTGGGAGTTTAGCATTTCTGAAGAGATTATTGGCCCTTTCTAATTGACAATGGTGTTAGTTTGTCTCTTTAATAGAGGGACAGTATAGGAGTTAATATTTTATACTGTTATCTTATAGCATTATTTATTTATATTTTTTCATTCTGTTACTTTTTGTTGCACAATTTTTAGTTTTTTTTTAAGGCCGTGTTTAAGTTTTTTATCATTATTACCAAGTAAAATTTGGTTTTATTGCTTAAGATGTTGAGAAAGGATAAAATGGACAATATTTTAAATCATAAGGTAAGAAACCTTAATTCAATTCTTGTGTTCCATGATGCGTTTTTAGTAGCGGCTTGCTACCTTCATCAGGTGATACTACCTGATGAAGGTAGTAAATCAGTTCATCAGCTGGTACCAGCTGATGAAGGCAGCAAGCCGCTACCAAAATGCTTTGTGGAGCACAAGAATTGAATAAAGGTTTGTCACCATATAATTTACAATATTGTTCTAAGTCTTCCCTTGGCCTTAGCGCTCCTACAGACCACTTTATTCTTTCTCAATAACCATGTGCCATCTGAGGGTATGTGGCAGGAGCTGCTCTGGGCCTATCTTAATCATCTGAGTCGAACAAAGGACATGCAGTGATGTAATATCACTGCACACACCACCTGATCGCTTCCAGCCAACTGATTGTCCATTAGATGTTCTAACGCATCTGCTGGCCTGCCAGGACCTTAAGGTTGATGACCAATTAGATGTCACACACCACCTAATCGCTACCGGCCATTTGATTGACCATCAGATGTAAGGTCCTGGCAGGCCAGCAGATGTGTTCTTTTCGGGTCCTGGGACAGCTGTCGGATAGGTGAGCATGTTATTTTTTTATTTTTAACACTTTTTATTAACTATTATTTCACTTTCACAGTGTATATAGATACACTGTGAAAGTACTCGCATTTCCCATTGATTTACATTGGACTTGTAACGAGTACCCAAGTATTAGGACCTACTCGTTATGAGTATAATGAGTCTGAATATTTCACTACTCACTCATCCCTATTTATTACTCCTCTCTTTGCTATAATGCAAACCCTCCTTCCTCTCTCCCTCCCTCCCTGTCACTCTACCATGCAGTTCCTGTGGGCCCCAAATAATCACTTCACTCTCCCTTCTCCCTCCCTCCATCTCCTCCAATTGCTACTTCAGCTGTGGGTTGTAGGGTCACTGGATCTGCAGACTGTGTGATGGAACATGCTGGCAGTTGTAGTGTATCTGAATCTGCAGACTGTGTGATGATGCATGCTGGGAGTTGTAGTGTATCTGAATCTGCAGACTGTGTGATGGAGCATGCTGGGGGTTGTAGTGTCTCTGGATCTGCAGGCTGTGAGATGGAGCATGTTGGGGGTTGTAGTGTCTCTGGATCTAAAGGCTGTGTGATGAAGCATGCTGGTGGTTGTATTGTCTCTGGTTCTGCAGATCCTGAGTCAGTGAGACTACAACTTTCAGCATGCTCTATGGACAGATCCCCATCTGTGATCTGCCATCTGTGATCTGTGATGACAATAGTGGGGATCTATCTGGTCTGTGAGTGGAGACACATCAGGATGTGCAGAGACTGGAGGGGCAGGGGCTTCTACTGCTTGTGACAATCACAGTCAAGTAGGGAGATGGAAGGACGGAGCAGGTAGGGTTTGGCTTAGAGCAAACAGGGGAGTAATACAAAGAATCCCCTCTTATGCTAATGTGCTGCATACTCCATCCCCCTGCTGCACACTATCTAAGGACTTCTATAACATGTATCTTTGCAATCATGCATGTTATTATTATTATCATTATTTATTTATATAGCGCTATTGGTTCCATGGCGCTTTACATGTGTAAGGACAGAACAAGGACTAGAACATAAATAACGATGAATAAATCATACAGGTACATTAGGGTAGAGATCCTGTCCACAAGGGCTCACAGTCTATAGGGGATGGGTGGGAGACAGTAGGAGGGGGAGAGGTGAGATGGTGAAGCGGATTACATGTAATAATTGAAGTAAAGGTATGATTGCACTCAGCATCCCATAGCCTGTAAGGCACTGGCTTCACTTTATAGACCTAAAACCTACTGGTTGGTTCTCTTTAAATAAAATCATCTTTAAAAAAATATACTTTATTTACTCCAATTGTTAAGAATTTTGAGGGGCTGGGGAATTGGCATATTACCAGGAAAATCAGAGTTCCCTTATTGGTAAAGCTTTTGGAGAGCATGCAGTTGCCAAATGCATATACTATAGGATCAGGTGGCCACTATGTCCTTCTTGCAGAGTCAGGAAAGGTAAAAAATGTAATAATATTTTCACGTTCATGAGTATAATTTATTCTTCACATCATTACCAATATTAATTCCTTACCCGGTCTCATGACTCCAATAAAATGTCATGGAGCTAAGCTCCATTTTGCTGCATGCACATGAATCAAA
Source organism: Allobates femoralis (assembly GCA_033576535.1). Classification (NCBI taxonomy): domain Eukaryota; kingdom Metazoa; phylum Chordata; class Amphibia; order Anura; family Aromobatidae; genus Allobates; species Allobates femoralis. The sequence continues at coordinate 327,927,152 of JARQOC010000004.1, read as the reverse complement.
TTCCCATAAATTTGGATTCACTAGAATCTGTACATTTTGGAAAATTGTAAAAAAAAAATTGATTTGTTTACAATCAATCCTTATTAATAACATTTTTTTAAATCTAAATATGCATGTTACAAGCAGATTACATATATACATATTGCTTACAATAGTACAGAATGGACATACCACATGTATACAACCTGTGCCACTCTACAATGGGGTCTATAGAGAGAGGGGCACCTTACAATCTTAAAAACCTATTGAATATCATACCTTAAAAATGCTGGCAAGGTTTTATAGAGACATAAGTGGCAGCTATATAATAAGCTATTTTAATGCACAGAATCCATATACTGCTCTTACATACTTTGCCTTATGCTGTCAGAGTACATATCTGTCCTCGTAATAAGTGTTATTATTATGATTAGTACTGTATGTAGTATAAAAAGTAAAAACTTGCTTATGTGGCAATGGGAATACTAAATTAGGCTAAAATATATCTTGGCTGACACTTTGAAACTTTGAATCCCAATCATAAAAATCCACCTTATGAATTTCTAAATAGATAAAAAATAGATATATACCACGTTGAGTGTATTTGCATCAGATGGATTGGGGACATCAATGTTGTTTCTATTCCTCATTCAGCACCTACCATTCTTCTTTGGGATGTATTCTAACAAGTTATAGATCTTTGTTTTCAACAGTAAGCTGCTTTCCTGATACTCTGAATAATTGGATACTGGCTATCACTCACAGCCACTTGTTAATTGGAACTTGGCTTTCACAGATTCAGAAGATTCAGATTCTTAGTCATTTAGCATATCTCCTTTTCCCCATTTTTGGAAATAGCATTAAGTAAAGTGTTTCATGAAGGACTGGTTTGACATTGGAAAGGGTAGGAAATACCAGTAAGACAGTGATATAATATGAATATATGTGGGTATTTGCATCTGTATGTGTATGTATATACTGTATACGCACTGCTCATAATTGAAATTGCAATACCTGGAAGGAAAAGTCAAGGAATTCTGAAAATCACTGGATCCATAGACATGTTATTGATATGCAACTATTGAAAAAAGGCAAACAACATTTCACAAAACATCTCAATTTTTTTAGAATTGAGTATTAACATCTTATACAGAAATATATGCATTTACCCGCCATGTTATCAATGAGGCTATTAATGGTTGTCTGAGAAATGGTTCCCACAATACTCCAGCTGTGGGCTAAGGTGAACTCACCTTAGATGAACTCATTAAACTCAAATCTGGTAATCTGCCAATGTGTTCAAGTGTGCCCGATTACCAAATTATTGATGTTACCTGATTAACTGACACTATACACTACTGAATTCAGTAATCCGGCACCATTGAACTCAATGTGTATGCATTCCTGTAATCCGTGATTGAGTTCAATGAGTCCACTTAAAGCGAGTTCACTGAGTTCAATAAGAAAATTCTGATTCTTGAATTAGTTTTGGAACCAGTAGTACAACCATTTCTCCAAAGTGTCCCTATAGAAGTTTTTCAACATGACAATGGAGGCCTAAATGTGCTAATATTGCTTACAGAATCTCCATAGTTGTCCCACTGAGCAAACCTGGGAAAACATTGATCAGTAACTGCAAAAGGAGTGGTTAGCATTTAGGATTTTCCTGTTCAATTGAATTCAGCACACCAGAACATTTTTCAGGCAACCATTAATGTCTAAATTGATAGCATATCAAAGAATGTGTGGAAGTTTTAAAAATTAAATTTCCATCTATTTTGTTCATTAATCCTATGTTTTTCATAATTTCATGTCTTTTCCTGCTGGTGATGCAATATCAATTTTGTGAATTGCTATTATATCTATCTTTGTATCTAAGGAGAAAAAATCAGGCAGCACTCCAGCGGATAACAGAAAAGTTGACTTTCTCCAGCACTAGATGATGCAAAGTTTCAACCGATGCAGAGTCTTTCTCAAGCACAATGTGAGCATACAATAGTGACCTTTTTATACATAAACTAGCTGGGAGCCCGATGCACATGCATCGGATTCTAGAAGGGCGAGTCTCAGACTCGCACTGTCGCTGCGCGAGTCGACTGAGAACTGCCAATGCTTGGCGCGTATCACATGACCACGCCGGCCGCATGCGAGTCGACTTAGAACTGCTCGCAATGGCCGCTTCGCGGCCAATGCTTCGCGCGTATCCACATGACCACGCCGACTCGCAATGCCCGCTTCGCGGCCAATGCTTCGTTCGTATCCACATGACCACGCCGGGGCAAAAAGCCATTCGCAATTATATAATAGATGTTCAATTAATTAAATAACAATAAAGTATAATTTACAGTACAAAAAACATGATAAAATACATTCTAGTGCATCAGAAGTGACATGACATGTTAAGTGCATAGTGCAGTGCTAACTTATATTACAAGTATTGTCGGACCTGTTACAAAAGAATACAGGAAGAGCAGTATTGATTAAAATATGTGAAGCACCTGTGTGATTAATTAAAAGTACATTACATTATAAATCACCTAGATACAACATTCCAACATCGGACAACTACAATGAGATTTTTTCTTGCATTGCAGTCGGACCAATGTTTCTCAATGTCCGAGAGTACATTTGCGTTTTTTTCTTGTCCGAGGGACAGATGAGAAAGCAGTTGCAACATGCTTCGACAGTATACGATTCACGTGCGAGACTCACCAATGCAAGTCTATGGGTCCGACAAAAATCACGGTCCGCACAAGGATCGCCCTCGGATCATCCGAGTCAAATGCAAGTTTTCTCCGCTGTAATCCTCAGAAGCTCATAATAAGTGATATTTAGGAGGCGTCACATGATTAATCAGGAAGTAGAAGGTGGCACAATCCTGTGATTCCTGGGAAGGCACCCACACGGAGCGACCATGACCTGCAGAATAAATGTTGAGAGGCTCATAGCCATGGTCCAGGATAGGGCTGAGCTGTGAGACCCTACACACCAGGACTATGGTGACAGGAGCAAGAGGGATGCAGCCTGGAGGGACATCAGCAGGATACTATTCCCATGTTTTTACCGCAGAGCACGGAATGGACAGCTCACCCTTGGTAATGTATCATGTCACCAAATTTTGTAAGCTACTGTAATGTCAATAGAGGGGTTGTTGTTTATTGTGTGTAGTATGTTCAAATGTTAAACAATGGGTTTTTACATTATGCAGTGGACCAGGTAGCTAAACGGTGGCGTAGCTGTCGGGATCAGTACCGGCGGGAGCTGACCAGACAGTCATCCAGTGGGTCCGATGCACCACGGTGGAGGGTTTACATTAATTTCGACCGCCTTTCCTTCCTGGAGTCAGTGATGCGCCTGAGAACATATGTTTGTTTGGATTGAATTATTCACCAGAGTTTGTCCTTTTGAATTTAGATCAGTGTAGTGATTAATGTCCTTTTATCAAACATACATCTCATTCCAACTTGAGGCGCCCTGGAGCATCTGATTCCGAGCCACAAAGTGCGGCTGAAAGAGACTCGGCTGATGATGGTGTGGGGCCATCTTCCTCATAGCCTTCCACAAGTGGTGCTGGCCGGGACTCACAGTCCTCTGAAGGACCACCACAGGGACAACCCTTGCCATCTGCCGAGCCCCAGCCACCAGGGGACCAAGGACTGCGTCCAGCTGAACTTTTGCCCCTGGCCAGGTGTCCCTTCACCTCACCATTGAGACCTCGCCCCAGACGTCGGAGGCATTTGTCTGGCAGAAACCTCCAGGGCAACGTGGACATGGGGGTCTTTCAAAACCCTGCGAGGCTTGATACTGATGATGGAGAGTTTAAAAATTCTAGACTTATAGATCAGAGAAATATCATAAAAGGCAATACAATGCATTTCGACTCTAGCATGAGTCTTCCTCAGGTATTATTATACAATATCAAAAATAGTATATGTGCTTCCTTATGTAGCTCCCAGTATATCTGCGTTTGGGAGGTTGAGACCCACCCCATCAGTTAATTAGGTTAATTGGCTCCATGTTTGCCCATAATTAGCATAGGGTTACTCTATATTGAGAGTTGAAAATAACTTTAGTTGTTTCTATTCTAGTACTGCTTGTTTCCCATCAAGGGATATGTATATATATATATATTTTTTTTTTTTTTTTAAGAAAAAAATTGGATTACTTATATGTCACATACATTATTTTAAAAGCAAGGACAAAAAGGAAATCCCTACAAAAATAAATATAAAAAAAAATTTTTTTTTAGAAATATCCCTTGATGGGAAACAAGCAGTACTAGAATAGAAACAACTAAAGTTATTTTCAACTCTCGATATAGAGTAACTCTATGCTAATTATGGGCAAACATGGAACCAATTAACCTAATTAACTCAGATGTACTGTGAGCTACATAAGAAAGCACATACCGTATATACTCGTGTATAAGCCGACCCGTGTATAAGCCGACCCCCCTACTTTTGCCCCCAAAACCTGGGAAAATCTATTGACTCGCGTATAAGCCGAGGGTGGACCCCAGCACAGGTATACAGCCCCCAGCAGTGGTATACAGGCCCCAGCAGTATAATATACAGCAGCCCCCAGTGGTATATACAGCAGCCCCAGTGGTATTGCAGCCCCTATATACAGCAGCCCCAGTGGTATTGCAGCCCCAGTGGTGTATACAGCAGCCCCTATATACAGCAGCCCCAGTGGTATTGCAGCCCCAGTGGTATTGCAGCCCCTGTATACAGCAGCCCCAGTGGTATTGCAGCCCCAGTGGTGTATACAGCAGCCCCAGTGGTATTGCAGCCCCAGTGGTATTGCAGCCCCTATATACAGCAGCCCCAGTGGTATTGCAGCCCCTATATACAGCAGCCCCAGTGGTATTGCAGCCCCTATATACAGCAGCCCCAGTGGTATTGCAGCCCCAGTGGTGTATACAGCAGCCCCTATATACAGCAGCCCCAGTGGTATTGCAGCCCCTATATACAGCAGCCCCAGTGGTATTGCAGCCCCAGTGGTATTGCAGCCCCTATATACAGCAGCCCCAGTGGTATTGCAGCCCCTATATACAGCAGCCCCAGTGGTATTGCAGCCCCTATATACAGCAGCCCCAGTGGTATTGCAGCCCCAGTGGTATTGCAGCCCCTATATACAGCAGCCCCAGTGGTATTGCAGCCCCAGTGGTGTATACAGCAGCCCCTATATACAGCAGCCCCAGTGGTATTGCAGCCCCTATATACAGCAGCCCCAGTGGTATTGCAGCCCCAGTGGTATTGCAGCCCCTATATACAGCAGCCCCAGTGGTATTGCAGCCCCTATATACAGCAGCCCCAGTGGTATTGCAGCCCCTATATACAGCAGCCCCAGTGGTATTGCAGCCCCAGTGGTATTGCAGAGCCCCTATATACAGCAGCCCCAGTGGTATTGCAGCCCCAGTGGTGTATACAGCAGCCCTATATACAGCAGCCCCAGTGGTATTGCAGCCCCAGTGGTATTGCAGCCCCTATATACAGCAGCCCCAGTGGTATTGCAGCCCCAGTGGTTATAGCAGCCCCTATATACAGCAGCCCCAGTGGTATTGCAGCCCCAGTGGTGTATACAGCAGCCCCTATATACAGCAGCCCCAGTGGTATTGCAGCCCCAGTGGTATTGCAGCCCCTATATACAGCAGCCCCAGTGGTATTGCAGCCCCTATATACAGCAGCCCCTATATACAGCAGCCCCAGTGGTATTGCAGCCCCAGTGTAGTATACAGCCCCTGTATACAGCAGCCCCAGTGGTATTGCAGCCCCAGTGGTACTGCAGCCCCTATATACAGCAGCCCCAGTGGTATTGCAGCCCCAGTGGTAGTATACAGCCCCTGTATACAGCAGCCCCAGTGGTATTGCAGCCCCAGTGGTATTGCAGCCCCTGTATACAGCAGCCCCAGTGGTATTGCAGCCCCAGTGTAGTATCCAGCAGCCCCGGTAGTAATAAACAGCCCCCCCTCCTTATCACGTCCCCCCCAGGCTGCGGCAGCTGTTAAAATAACAAACACTGTATACATCACCTTCCGACGCAGCTCTCCGCTCCTCCGGTCCTGTGCCCTCCGCTCGCGGCTTCTTCTTCCTTGATGTGCCGACTTCTGTGACCGCGCGCAGGAAATGACGTCATCTCCTGCGCCCGGTCACATGACACCGGCACATCAAGGAAGAAGAAGCCGGCGAGCGGAGGGCACAGGACCGGAGGAGCGGAGAGCTGCGTCGGAAGGTGATGTATACAGTGTTTGTTATTTTAACAGCTGCCGCAGCCTGGGGGGGACGTGATAAGGAGGGGGGGCTGTTTATTACTACCGGGGGAGCCATATTAAGGAGGGGGGCTGTGCAGTGCATTATGCACGGCATCCCCCCGCCGTTGATGGACGGGGGGATGCCGTGCATATTCATTGCACTAATGAGGCGGCCCCACGTGACCGCATGCGGTCACCGCGGCCCCCTCCTGCCTCCTCCAGCCCCCGGTCACAGCCCCCCCCCACACAGTATACCGTATGACCCGTGTATAAGCCGAGGGGGGGACTTTTCAGCCCAATTTTTGGGCTGAAAAACTCGGCTTATACACGAGTATATACGGTATACTATTTTTGATATTGTATAATAATACCTGATGAAGACTCATGCTAGAGTCGAAACGCGTTGTACTGCCTTTTATGGTATTTCTAAAGAAACCGTTTGATGATGAACCCCAGGTCTCCTATGGAAGCACCAACCTATAAGTCTGGAATTTTTAAACTGAACATTGTTGAATCAGGACTCCTTGTACTGAAGACTTGATCCATCCAGAGAGGTGAGCTGCAAGCCTGAGGAGATCTTCCTTTTTATCCCTACAATTCAGCAAAGACACCAAAAAGGTGAGCAAATTTCAGGCTTTAAACCACCTATTCCAAATGAATTAATTCCTGCACTTAGATTTGCGCTGGTTCTTTTCCTCTTATATACCCCACTTTAGATGCTTTGCTAAAAAACTATACTGACTAACTGATGATGGGGAGCAAGTCATTGCACGCAGCCTCTGCAGCTACCTACGTAGGATACCACGGTCATGGAGGCAGCGAGCAAGGGCGGGCATCGAAATTTTCCTGGATGCTTGTCTGCCACCCAATAATCCCCAATCAGTGTTTGACATGCTGAAGGGGTGGCAGAACTCGGCAGAGAATTTACCCGACCGGCAACATCCAGTAGCCAACCCCACCATCAACCCCATCATCCTCTCAGGCCTCTCATAGTCTTAGAAGACCTCCATTGGCCCTCAGATGTGGACAAGTAAAAGACCATTATCTCCTACCCATGCCATAGCTAAGAGGTTGATTTTCACCATCTGCAAGCTGTTGGCTACGGAAATGCTGCTTTCCGGCTGGTGGATGCAGAGGATTTTTGAAACCTTATGGCCATCGCATTGCCTCAGTACCAAATGCCCAGTCGCCACTACTTCTCAAAGAAATCTGTGCCTGCTCTACACCAGCATGTTGCACACAACATAATCACTTCCTTGAGAAACTATGTGTGACAGGGTGTATTTCATCACAGACACCTGGATGAGTAAGCATGGACAGGGGCATTACATGTCACTGACTGGGCACTGGATGACTATGGTGACAGCAGGAGAAGGGGCTGTTGTACAAGTCTTGCCATCCCCACCGTTTGTGCGTCAAAACTCTGTATGTAGAAGTTCCCCCACTGCTTCTGCCTCCTTCACCTCTTCTTGGTACTCTGCCTGCGCCCAAAGCCTGTCTGGTAATGTGACACGTGTTCAAATTGCACAGAAGGAATCCAGCACAACTCCGTACTATGCTGGCAGCAGAGCTCAACGCCATCAGGCGGTGTTTACGTTAATATGTCTGGTAAATGTGAGTCACACAGCTGAGGAGTTGTGGTCAGCTCTGCAGATTGAGTTTAATCAATGGTTGTCTCCACTGAACCTGCAGCCAGGGAAGGCCTTGTGCGACAATGTTGCAAACCTGGTTGCAGCCTGTTGCCAGGGCAAGGTGACACACGTGCCTTGTATGACTCACGTCTTGAACCTGATAGTCTAGCAATTTCCAGCCCACTATCCCAGCCTACATGCACTTCTGCAGAGGGCACGGTCGCTGTGTGCTCACTTCAGCCATTTGCATTTCACAGCTCAATGACTTGCATCTCTACAGAAGTCTTTCGGACTGCCGGTTCCCTGCCTGAAATGCGATGTGCTGACATGACGGAATTCCACTCTGCACATTTTGCAGCAACTGTGGCAGCAGTGATTAGCCCTGACGCAGTATGTTATGACTTATAGCCTGGGCCAATGCAATCCAGAGGTGGGGCAAATCATGCTGCTGGAGTGGTCTCAGATCAAGGACCTCTGCACCCTTCTGCAGAGTATTAAAATGGCTACTAAGATGTTTAGCGCTGACGATGCCATTATCAGCATAACTATTCCGGTCATATGCTTGCTGGAGAACACTTTAACAAGTATTCAGAGTCAGTTGGTGGGCCAAAAGGAAGCAGAGGAAGTAGAGGAGAAGGTGTATGCAGAAGGGATAACAAGATCTCAAAGGTCCAGATGGTTGGCAGCACGAAGGCTGCTGGCATTGGAGGGTGGGGGAGAGGGAACAACGAGGGTGCATAGTATCAGCCAAACTGTTGATGAAGGTGCAGGAGCCGAGGAAGAAATGGAGGACGAACAGGCAATGGGCATGGAAAACTCAGCAGATGAGGGATAACTTGATCACATTCCTGTTATGCGAAGTTGGGGGGATAGGGCAGAGGAAGGAAGCGTGAAAGTTACCCTGCCGCCACCAACACGACAAGGACTTGGGCCTCCTGGATGCGCAAGATACATGAGTGCCTTCTTGCTGCACTACCTGCAATATGATCCTTGGATTGTTAGAATTCGAAGTAATGGCGACTACTGGGTTGCCACACTGTTAGATCCCTGGTACAAGAGTACATTTTTCCAAATACTTCCTGCCCTGGAAAGGGACGCACGCATGCAGGAGTATCAACAGAAACTTTTACACAATCTTAGTACTGCTTTTCCCCTAAACACCAGTGGTAAACATAGAGAATATCGCAGTTCTACCTTTACAACCCGTGGAACGTTGAGTAGTCATCGCTCAAACGTTAACAGTAACAGTGTATGTGGCAACAGCAATTTTGTAGAAACATTTTACTTTTCTGAGACCATCCTTTGCAACGCCAGAAGAGAGAACAAGTCTGACACATAATGAAACCCTAGAGAGGATGGTAGAAGAGTATCTACAGGTGAATATCGATGTCATGACTGTGGAACTGGACCCTTGTGCATTTTCAGCTTCAAAACTGGAAAAATGGCCTGAGCTCGCCAATCATACCTTGGAGATTTTGTCGTGCCCTGCAGCCAGCATTCTCTCTGAATGTGTCTTCAGCGCTGCTGGTAGTGTGCTGATGGATAAGTGCATGCACCTGTCCAGTGAAAGTGTAGACAGACTAACGTTTATCAAGATGAACAAGTCATGGATCCAAAAGGATTTCCCCCCCCCTGTGTCAGCCTGGGGAGATTAAACACTTGTTTACTTTTTAATGTGCTGCATTAGACTCACCATTTCAATATTTCAACTCTGGGGCAATTGATGCCACTTAAGTGGTGGCTGTGCCTAATTTCTTTGAAAAATGGAGACTGTTGTTGGGGTCTCCTTGCTATTTGTTGCTTGACTTGAGTAGGGCTCTCTGAGCTCAATACTTATCCCTGAAACTCCTGCCCTTGTTTCTGAATATTCAAACTTTTTGCCCATCGAACCAGTGATTAACACATTTGCTGTATTCACATCCACCATTTTTGGTGCTTAAAAGCAGTGATTACTACATCTCTCTTAATGTTTGCGTAAACTGGTTTTGGGCATCAAACCAGGTTTTGGCAAATGTGCTGTATGCAAATGAACATTTTGTGGGCTCTTAAAAGCACTGTTTGCTCCACAAAACTTATAGTTGTCCCACCTGTGTGTGACAAGGCATAACATTGATGGGAGCGATTGCATGAGCTTTGAGTTGATCTGGCTACTATGCCTAAACAATTCACTGACCTACCTGACTAGTTTTTTTGGTAATATTCCACAAATGTGCTGTATACACATGAACATTTTTTGGGCTCTTAAAAGCATTGTTTGCTCCACAAAACTTATAGATGTCCCAGCTGTGTGTGAAAGGGCATAACATTGATGAGAGCGCTTGCATGAGTTTTCCGTTTTATCCAGCTCAGTAGGCCTAAACAGGTCACTGACGTACCTGACTATATTTTTCGGTAATTCTCCACGAAACTTAGAGTTGTCCCACCTGTGTGTGAAAGGGCATAACATTGATGGGAGTGATTGCATGAGCTTTGAATTTATCCAGACCACTAGGCCTAAACAGGTCATTGACCTACCTGACTAGTTTTTTCGGTAATATTCTACGAAACATATAGTTGTTTGACCTGCTTGTGGCAGGGCATAACATTGATGGGAGTGCTTGCATGAGCTTTGAGTTTATCCGGCCCACTAGGCCTAAACAAATCACTGACCTACCTCTTTAGTTTTTCCTGTAATACTCCTCAAAACGTATAGTTGCTGAGCAATGTTTAACCTTGAAATGCTAGGCCAGATCCTGTTCCAGACCCTGTGCCATGCAGGCAGACTGAGCCATTCAGCAATTTTCGTCTGGGACAATTGATGCTATTCTGCTGTGGTCTGACCCTTTGGGAAGAGTGAGGACTCTTGTTGTGGTCCCTTCGCTGTGTGGTACATGATTTGAGCAGGGCATGACATGCCTATACCTGTGTCTCATCCTCCTTATACTCCTTCACCTCTTTTTACTTAATGTAGAAAACTACTGCCATTTTTCCCCTGTAACTCTTCCATTTGTCAATTCAAAGTCAGTTTCACTCACCTCTGAAATTTTAGGTGAGTGTTAACCCCCTTCTATTTTCAAGTGCTTTAGAAGAGTGTGCAGACTGGCACAGACCATGTCTCGTGCACCCATGCTACGCCATGAGACTATTTGTACTGTGGGTAGATTGTTATCACTTTTCCTGGTGTTTGTTGTCTATTCTGAGTAGTTTGGCAGCTTTTGGACACCTTTTGTAGGTGTTTTCTATGTGTTTGCTGCCATTGATTCCAATGGGGTTCTATGGTGTGCAACGAACATTCGATGAACAATTCGTCGCATACACCCCAATTCGGCAAATTGAACCAAATTCGAACACTTAGGTGTAGGCTCATCACTAATTTTCATGCAGCAGTGTGGACCAGTTGACGTAGCATCCATGCCAAGTATCATGCACCCCTATGAAACCAAACCCCTTATCCTGCAAGAATGCCGCCTCGGCTTAGGTACAATGGTCATAGAAATCATTGTCCTTCCTTAGGTCCATGCAAAAATTCAGGGCAATGGCATCCGCGAGCTGAATCTTCTCAATAAAGGACACAGGACAGGGTGGTTTAAGTCTTGTCTGATAGTTGCTTGGAGGGTTATGGGTCCCCACATGGTATTGTCCCAGTCATAGGACTCTGGTGGGGGTGATATACATGGCTAGGAAACAGGGCCTTCTGACTTTTCTACCTTCTCCCCTTCACCTTCGGTCTCCTCCTCATCGTCTTGGTTGTGTTGGGGATCCATTAGCTGCTGCACCTGCTGCAGGCAGAATTCAGCCAGGCATGCCGCAAAATCATGTGCAGTCTGACATCTGGTGCTCTTGGTCCTGGATGGCATAGGGATAGAGTCACCTTTTGACTGTCAGCTCTTCAGATCCTCCTCTGGCATTAGAGCCTAGGATTGGATCTGCACTCATTGCATACGAGGCTCAAAGTGGGTAGTGCGGTTGAGCTCCAGATCATGTATGTGTCCATCTCTTCTGCATACTGCTCCAGGTCTGGTGCTAATGATGAAGCTCCTTCTGCCCCTTGGGTGGTTAGGGAGGTCACCTCCTCCAGATCAGGCATGCCTTGCAGGGGATACATCAGCACATGGTAGCAAGTTCAACTGTGATAGCAGTGTAACTGTGTTCTACTGCACTGGTATGATGGCAGTAGAATGCTGAATGAGCTCTGTGATTTTGTGTTTTTGCTTTGCCCAAGGGGCCCACCTCTTCCATTGACAGGATTCAGACCAAAACAATCACAACAGGATTTTAATGTTTGCATAATCTTGTTACCTAGCTCCTTATTAACTCCTCTATGTGGTGGACTGCAGAGGTAACATCACTGTCTGTCACAAAACTAATTCCCCAGGCAACAGGTATAACAACTGGGTTCCCATAGGTGCAGTGATTATTGAAGCCTGACATATTTGTAGGAAAACAAATAAATGTATTCAGGTGATGATCACCATTCATTACCAATACATCTGAGTGTGGAATAAGGCTAGTGGGCACTGCAGCAATGCAAGGACAACTTTGTTATGAATTATATAAACACAGTTGTCCGCTTGCCAAACGTCTGTATTGTAAATGTATGGCATGAAATGTGAGCCCCAATGGGGACAGTATCACAAAAAACAATCAGAAAAACGTGCAAAAATACTCTGTTAAAAAAGATAAAAACAGTAAAAAGCAAGTGCTGCATAAAAAAGTGATAAAAAACAGGGTATTTAGTTGATACGTTTTTTGCAAAAAATGTATACGAAGCTGCTCTACCGAACGTCAAGGTAACCCGTATCAGAGCAGTCCCTATCTGTGTGTTCAAAAAACCTGACCATGTGAATAGTTAACTACATGAGCCGGTCCAGACAGGTCCAGTGTCTGCACGGACTGACTGCAGAAGACAGCTTTCATGTGCAGGACCCAAAAGGAGTGGTGGGCGGCTCCCTTATCTTGCAGAAACAAGAAACAAACTAGAAAGACACTAATGAGCCATGCACACAGTGAACAGATCTGTAGGACACTGTTCACACCACCAAAAGACTGAATCACAAAAAACAATCAGAAAAACGTGCAAAAATACTCTGTTAAAAAAGATAAAAACAGTAAAAAGCAAGTGCTGCATAAAAAAGTGATAAAAAACAGGGTATTTAGTTGATACCTTTTTTTGCAAAAAATGTATACGAAGCTGCTCTACCGAACGTCAAGGTAACCCATATCAGAGCAGTCCCTATCTGTGTGTTCAAAAAACCTGACCATGTGAATAGATAACTACATGAGCCGGGTCCAGACAGGTCCAGTGTCTGACACGGACTGACTGCAGAAGACAGCTTTCATGTGCAGGACCCAAAAGGAGATGGTGGGCGGCTCCCTTATCTTGCAGAAACAAGAAACAAACTAGAAAGACACTAATGAGCCATGCACACAGTGAACAGATCTGTAGGACACTGTTCACACCACCAAAAGACTGAATCACAAAAAACAATCAGAAAAACGTGCAAAAATACTCTGTTAAAAAAGATAAAAACAGTAAAAAGCAAGTGCTGCATAAAAAGTGATAAAAAACAGGGTATTTAGTTGATACCTTTTTTTGCAAAAAATGTATACGAAGCTGCTCTACCGAACGTCAAGGTAACCCATATCAGAGCAGTCCCTATCTGTGTGTTCAAAAAACCTGACCATGTGAATAGTTACCTACATGAGCCGGGTCCAGACAGGTCCAGTGTCTGACACGGACTGACTGCAGAAGACAGCTTTCATGTGCAGGACCCAAAGGGAGTGTGGGGTCGGCGTGAGCAGCTGTTCATTTTCAAAACTATGCAGAAAAACTGTTTTTTATCACTTTTTTATGCAGCACTTGCTTTTTACTGTTTTTATCTTTTTTAACATAGTATTTTTGCAACGTTTTTCTGATTGTTTTTTGTGATTCAGTCTTTTGGTGGTGTGAACAGTGTCCTACAGATCTGTTCACTGTGTGCATGGCTCATTAGTGTCTTTCAGGTTGTTTCTTGTTTCTGCAAGATAAGGGAGCCGCCCACCACTCCTTTTGGGTCCTGCACATGAAAGCTGTCTTCTGCAGTTAGTCCGTGTCAGACACTGGACCTGTCTGGACCCGGCTCATGTAGTTAACTATTCACATGGTCAGGTTTTTTGAACACACAGATAGGGACTGCTCTGATATGGTTACCTTGACGTTCGGTAGAGCAGCTTCGTATACATTTTTTGCAAAAAAAGGTATCAACTAAATACCCTGTTTTTTATCACTTTTTTATGCAGCACTTGCTTTTTACTGTTTTTATCTTTTTTAACAGAGTATTTTTGCACGTTTTTCTGATTGTTTTTTGTGATTCAGTCTTTTGGTGGTGTGAACAGTGTCCTACAGATCTGTTCACTGTGTGCATGGCTCATTAGTGTCTTTCTAGTTTGTTTCTTGTTTCTGCAAGATAACGGAGCCGCCCACCACTCCTTTTGGGTCCTGCACATGAAAGCTGTCTTCTGCAGTCAGTCCGTGTCAGACACTGGACCTGTCTGGACCCGGCTCATGTAGGTAACTATTCACATGGTCAGGTTTTTTGAACACACAGATAGGGACTGCTCTGATACGGGTTACCTTGACGTTCAGTAGAGCAGCTTGGTATACATTTTTTGCAAAAAACGTATCAACTAAATACTCTGTTTTTTATCACTTTTTTATGCAGCACTTGCTTTTTACTGTTTTTATCTTTTTAACAGAGTATTTTTGCACGTTTTTCTGATTGTTTTTTGTGATTCAGTCTTTTGGTGGTGTGAACAGTGTCCTACAGATCTGTTCACTGTGTGCATGGCTCATTAGTGTCTTTCCAATGGGGACAGTGTTGCAAATGTATGTAAAGCACCATAGAATTAATAACGCAATATAAATTAACAATTATTATTATTATTATTGTTATTATTATGACACGAAATAGTGATTGTACATTTTCAAGAAGCAATATCCATACTAAGGTGTTTCATCAGTGTGAACAAACCTATAAGATCATGGACGTGAAGCACATAGTGGCCATATGCTAATTTTTCATGAATTGCTTTCACATAAGTGTAGACAGATGGCCTTGAATGCTGCCAACCCTCTGTAATAATAAAAGTTTTCTCTCTAAAATAAATAAATAATAATAATATAAAATTCAAATAAAATGCCCCCCAAAATATTACGCTCTCTCAAATGGATGTTTTAAGGACATTGTGAGCTTCCTGGACTTCCTAGCTGCTGCCACATCTGTCACTGCTTCCAAAATTCAGACCCTGCAAATGTCAAAACACCTGAAAACACCAGGAAGCTTAAAAAATTTTATTGAAAGCTAAAAAAAATGCTATACCTTGATAGACTCGATGGCTGGGGACATTCCTAAGGTGATGACCCCAGCCAGCAGGTCTTCCAGCAAGCGTTTTTGCCCCAAGCAATCAGGGAAAGTTTTAGGGCTATTTTAAATTGTAGTAAAATGAAGTCCTTCTCCACTACCCAATACCTCCAGACTCCCAGGCTTCCGGATAGATGGAAGGCAACCATCCAGGCAATAATAGAAAAAAGGAAATTCCGGTGCCACCGATGCAGTTTACATCCTTTATTTAATTAAAAATGCTGTACAGGTGCCCCCGAAGGGGAAACACTAGACGCGTTTCAGAGTATAAACTCCTTATATAAAGAGCATAAACTCCTTGTATAAACCAGCGTATACATAGTATAAATGGGAAGAAGAATTTATATATATTGAGGATGATTTTCAAGTTAACTATATACGCTGGTATGGGAGATACCTGGACGACAAGGTCATGATATGAACTGTGCCGTCCACAATATCTCCCGCACAAGAGCCTTCTTCTTTATTGATTAGATTTCAGGAGAATACATACAAACTAAAATTTACTATGGAGGTTTTTGAAAATTCTGCACCTTTTTTAGATCTATTTCTTATGGGTTGTGAGAAAACGAAGAAGATCCATTCTAAATTGTATCGCAAGCCAATAAATGGGAATTCAATACTACAAGCGGATAATTGTCATCCAAAGTTTATTATTAAAAATCTCCCGGTGAGAGAATTTATTTATGCAAAACGAAACTCTAGTAGAGGTGAGGATTATGAAAGAGAAACTATTACCATGACAAAGAGATTAAAATCACGAGGCCATAAAAACTGGATGATAGACAGAGCAAAGACCTTGGTAAAAGATAAAATGAAATGGATCCCTGAGGAAGACGCCAGGAAAGGCGTTGAAACGCGTTGGATGCAATAAAAGGTTTTGATCATATCACATCTGATCGTGAGTCTCTTCCCTGGAATAAGTGGATCCTGGCAGCGCGGACTGGTGAACACCGTTTCCCTTCCCATTTTTTATTGGTAAAAGATAGGAACAGAGAAGATCTATTAAAAGAAAAGAACTGGGAAAAGAATGAGATTTCTCTAATGCCTATTTTTTGTACACCGTATAGTAATAATTTCAGAGAAATTAAGGACATATTTAATAGGAATATACCTATTCTGTATCAGGATGATACATTACAAAAACTGCTGAAATCTGGTTGGAGGATAATTCCTAAAAAAGGTCGAGATATTGCTAGTTCAATTTCACCAAGTGTTTTTTAGGGGAACCCAAAAAAAACACCTGTGTGGTTAATGTACAAATGCGGAAGTAAAAAATGCGGTATGTGGATTTAAGTGCTTTTTTTGAAAATGTATGCACTGGAAAGAAATTTCCTATTAGAAGTTATATTAATTGCAATACCACACATCTGGTCTATTTGGCCACATGTGTGGCATGCAAAAAATATTATGTTGAATGTACTATCCATCCTTTAAAAATAAGGATCTGAGAACATCTTTCTGCTGCAAATCCGCAATCTAAAATGATGAAAACAGGAATGTCTGGTTTATCCAGACATTTCAGGGAGATCTATGGAGGGGATCTCAAAGATCTGAGAATTAAAGGTATAGAACGAGTAACACGACCGTACCGCCATGGAGATTGGGAGAAAAAATTACATGATAGGGAAAATACATGGATATTACAGCTAGATGCACGTATCCCTCATGGCCTTAATTATAGGAGCGACTTACTCTATTTTTATTGATAATGACAATAGAAGTGAATAGAATTGATATGGTATAAACTGTACTGTCGTACGATATCAGCCAAATTTATAAGGGTTTTGGAAAAATATGCTAGTGGGTGTCTGCGATATATAATATTTTATCATATGCAGGAAGAATATATACAGTATATATGTGATAACTTCATTTATGTATGGGAAATTTAACATAGGATAAAATTATTGTTATAAAGATCAAAATATGTGTGTCGTAGATATACTTTCTGGCATTAAAATATGTGATTTAAATATATTGTATATTTTTGGTTGCTTCAAATTTCTAGTGTGCATAAATGTATATAGATTAATGAAAATATATTAATACATTGGTTTCTTTGTTTTTTGGTTAAGTATGTCACTAGTTAATATATTTCTAGAATGATTAATGAAAATGGTAACAGATGTATGTTGTTGTTTTTAATATGTATATATATGACTTGGATATCATTTGTATGGTACTAACGATTAAGGAGTTTATACTCTGAAACGCATCTAGTGTTTCCCCTTCGGGGGCACCTGACACAACATTTTTAACTAAATAAAGGATGTACACCGCATCGGTGGCACCGGAATTTCCTTTTTTCATTTTAAATTGTGAACTTTTTTTCTGAGCAAGGCCACGTTCACCGTTTTTTAATCAAAAGATTCGGTTTTCCGACCGGGATCCAAATCTGCGATGTTTGTGCCGATTTTGAAAAGGGTTAACATGTTCGGCTAAGGTTCGCTCATCTCTACTTTCATATCTCATTCTCATATCTCTCATATCTCCCTTACATCTTTGTCTCTTATCTTTCTCAGACCTTGCTCTCATATCTTTCTCTTATATCTTGCTCTCATATCTTGCTTTCATATCTCTCTCATATTTTGCTGTCATATCTCACTCTCATGACTCTCAAATCTTGCTCTCATCTCTATCTCATATGTCTTTCATATCTCACTCACATACTACTGTATATCTCTCACATACAGAACAGACCAAACGTTTGGACACACCTTCTCATTCAAAGAGTTTTCTTTATTTTCCTGACTATGAAAATTGTAGATTCACACTGAAGGCATCAAAACTATGAATTTTTAATAAGTATAACTGCTCACAACTAAATTTATAACCAAATCTTTGTTTGTCTAGATTTACTTAGATGTTTTATATTAAGTACCTATTAAGGTTAATACCATTGACTACCCCTATATTTACGTGTGTATGTTACCCTTCTGATTTTCCTGTATTTATGTCCCGCTGTTTTGTTAAAAAATCATCCAATAAAAATATTTGAACAAAACTATGAATTAACACGTGGAATTATATACTTAACAAAAAAGTGTGACACAACTGAAAATATGTCTTATATGCTAGGTTCTTCAAAGTAGCCACCTTTTGCTTTGATTGCTGCTTTGCACACTCGGCATTCTCTGGATGAGCTTCAAGAGGTAGTCACCGGAAATGGCTTTCACTTCACAGATGTGCCCTGTCAGGTTTAATAAGTGGGATTTCTTGCCTTATAAATGGGGTTGGGACCATCAGTTGTGCTGTGCAGAAGTCTGATGGATACACAGCTGATAGTCCTACTGAATAGACTGTTAGAATTTGTATCATGGCAACAAAAAAAGCAGCTAAGTAAAGAAAAACGAGTAGCCATCATTAGTTTAGAAAATGAACGTCAGTCAGTCCGAAAAATTGAGAAAACTTTGAAAGTGTCCCCTAGTGCAGTTGCAAAAACCATCAAGCGCTACAAAGACCACCCCAGGAAAGGAAAGGAAGACCAAGAGTCACCTCTGCTGCGGAGGATAAGTTCATCTGAGTCAGCAGCCTCAGAAATCGCAGGTTAACAGCAGCTCAGATTAGAGACCAGGTCAATACCACACAGAGTTCTAGCAGCAGACACATCTCTACAACAACTGTTAAGAGGAGGAGACTTTGTGCAGCAGGCCTTCATGGTAAAATAGCTGCTAGGAAACCACTGCTAAGGACAGGCAACAAGCAGCAGAGACTTGTTTGGGCTAAAGAAAACAAGGAATGGATATTAGACCAGTGGAAATCTGTGCTTTGGTCCGATGAGTCCAAATTTTAGATATTTGGTTCCAACCACCGTGTCTTTGTGCGACCCAGAAAAGGTGAACGGATTGACTCTACATGCCTGGTTCCCACCATGAAGCATGGAGTAGGTGTGATGGTGATGGGGTACTACGCCAGATGACCTGGCCTCCACAGTCACTAAACCTGAACCCAATCTATCTACAGTTAAAACCAAAAGTTTACAAACACTGTATAAAAAGACACATGTGCATATTTTTCCCATGATCTGACATGAAATCAGAATAAACCATTCCAGTTTTTTTCCAGTTTTAAGTCAGTTAGGATTATCATAATTATTCATATTTGCTAAATGCCAGAATAATGAAAGAGAGGGAATGTTTAAGACATTTTTCTTACTTTCTGCAAAGTCAAAAGTTTACATAAATTTGTTTAGTATTTGGTACCATTGCCCTTAAACTGTATGACTTAAGGCCCAGTTACACACACAGATAATTGTGCAGAGATTGTTTGCAGATCTCTGGTTGCAGTGAAATCACGGACACATTGTTCCATTTTGTGGTCATGTGCAAATAGAACAATGTGTCTATGATTTCACTGCAACCAGAGATCTGCGAACAATCTCTGCACAATTATCTGTGTGTGTGTAACTGGGTCTTTAGGTCAAACATTTTAGATTTCCTTCCACAAGCTTCTCACAATAGTTGGTAGGAATTTGGGCCGATTCCTCCTGACAGAACTGGTGTAAGGAGCCATGTTTGTAGGTCACCTTGTTCCCTCTTGCCTTTTCAGCTTTGGCCATACATTTTAAATAGGATTGAGATCAGGGCTTTGTGATGGCCTCTCCAAAACAATGACTTTGTTATCCTTAAGCCACTTTGTATCTAGTTTGGCAGTATGCTTCAGGATATTGTTCATTCGGAAAACCTCTTTCCACCCAAGCTATAACTTCCTGCCTGATGTCTTGTTGTTTCAGTATTGCCACATAATCTTCATTCCTCATGTCGTCATCTATTTAGTGAAGTGCACCAGTTCCATGAGCAGCAAAACAACCCTACAACATGATGATGCCACAACACTGTTTCACAGTTATGGTGATGTTCATAGGATTCCATGTTTCTCCCTTTTCGCTTCCAACCTAACGATAGTCATTATGGCCACACAGTTATATTTTAGTTACGTCAGACCACAAGCCTTGTCTCCAAAAATGTAGTGCATTTTCAAAAACTAATCTGGCTTGTTTATGTTTCATTTTTAGTAAAGACTTCTTCCTAGCAGAGTGGCCTTTCAGTCCATGTTAAAACAGGACTCGTGTCACTGTGGATATTGACACAATCTTTCCAGCTTTAACCATCATCTTCACAAGGTCTTTTGCATATGTTCTTGGGTTGATGTGCGCATGTCGTACCAAAGCACATTCATCTCTATGACACAGAACTGTCTACGTCCTGAGTGTTTTGATGGCTGGACATTCCCATCTTGTTTGTACTTACATAAAATTGTTCAATGAACAAAGCACCTTCAGTTATCTGGAAATTGTACCCAAGGATGAACCAGACTTTTTCAAATACACAATTCTTTTCCTGATAGCTCGGCTGATTTCTTTAGGAGTGTGTTTCAGGTGTGCATTAAAACACATTCATAGGTGTGTCTCTAACTAACTCAGATGTTGCCAATAAACTCATCACAAGTTTCTAAACAGATGACATCATGATATAGGCTATTCCAAATTGCATAAAGGCATAATAATCTTAGTGTATGTAAACTTTTGACTTTGCAAAAAGTAATAGAAATGCCTTAAAACATTCTCTCTCTCATTATTCTGGCATTTGGCAAATATAAATAATTATGATAATCCTAAATGACCTAAAACAGGAAAGGTTTATTCTGATTTCATGTCAGATAGTGAAAAAAACATGCATATGTGTATTTTTATATATGTGTGTAAACATCTGGTTTATACTCTATCTATCTATCTATCTATCTATCTATCTATCTATCTATCTATCTATCTATCTACTGCATCTTTCATGTATTCTATCTGTTGTGTTACTGCAGTACATTCAGGAGACCATCTAAAGTCTCCCTAAAACTGGATTCAGATGAATCCCTGAAAGGGTAATAGACTTCACAAATGGAGTTCAAATAGCAGTTTTTTTTTCTATTGGTGTTCATCCAGTCAGGCAAGCATGGAAACATAGCAGACCATGTTTCTAAATTAGACGAACTCTCTCATAAAAATCAGTTTATTTGAACTCCATTTATGTCAATACAGACTATGCATTGCTAGGGGTTTCTCTGAATCCCGTTTTAGACAAACTAACGTGGAACTCTTGAATTCACTACAAAATTGCAATATGAACAAAGCCTAAGGGTTCGCTCACATTTGGTTATAAAAATGGCAGTGCAATCAGATAAAAATCGAATTGCACTTGGACCCATGTTATTCAATGAGTCAGTGCTGATCTGCAACTTTTTCCTCAGCTCTTTTGGAAATGAGAAAAAAATCTCAACATGCTGCATATGGCAAAGTATATAGGATGAGATTAGCAAATGCAAGTCAATAGATGTGAGAATGTGAGAAACAAAAATGGACTTCACACAGACCATCCTAGTGGCATACGATTTTACAGATACATTACCATTCTGTACCATAGAACATCGTAAATGGTCCTGTATTGATTGTAGAATAATAGATACTGCAAAACAAAACTCATTGCATACAGATAACATGCAGAACACCACTCATTCAACTTTTCTGGATGAAAATCGGAGCAATTTTTTAAACTCAGATCTGAGCGAACCTAGAATTGAGATCATCAATAATGGTACTATTGTGTGCCAGTGAAAAGTGAAAGGCTAGGTGCAGGCATTTAGCTTACAGTATACATTTGGATGCTCTTTCAGATGTAAACTGTAAAGTTGCCATAGTGGACCATTCACCAGATGGAGGCTGAGTCCTTATGGTCCTGTATACCATTTATGTAGCTGGAGATTCCACAGAAGGCCACTGCAAATAAACGTAATCCATGCTGTATACATATTTGCAGTGTCCCTGTGTATAGGAAAGTGGGAGTTATGCAAGCAAGATACAAGACTGAGATATGCGAGCAACATATGAGAGTGAGATATGTGAGAGAGATATGAGAGTGAGATGTGAGAGAGATATGAGAGTGAGACATTGCAAAAAAATGTAAACCTTGCTGTATACAAATTTGCAGTGGCCCCCCTGTATAGGAAAATATGAGTTATAATAGCAAGATACAAGAGCAAGATATGAGAGGGAGATATGAGAGTGAGAGATGAGAGATATGAAAGTAGGATATGAGAGCAAGATATGAGACTGAGGTATGAAAGCGAGATATGATCCAGATATGAAGAGAGATAGAGTGAGATGTCAGAGAGAGGTGTGAGAGAGATATGAGAGTAAGATATGAGAGATATGAAAGAAGATATGAGAAAGAGATATGAGAGAAAAATGAGAGGGAAATATAAGAGTGAGGTATGAGAGATATGAGAGAGATATGAGAGCGGTATAAGAGAGAAAAGTATGAGAGCAAGGTATGAGAGTGAGATATGAGAGCAAGATATGAGAGAGATATGAGAGAAATATTTAAGGTTTATGAGAGAGATATGAGAGTGAGATATGAGAGCAAGATCTGAGAGCGAGATATGAGAGCAAGATATTAGAATGAGAAATGAGCGCAAGATATGAGAGTGAGATATGACAGCGATATAAGAGAATTATAAGAGCAAGATATGAGAAAAATGGGAGAGAGATGAGAAAGGGAAATGAGAGTGAGATATGACAGTAAGATATGAGAACGACATATGAGAGTGAGATATGAAAGTAAGATATTAGAGTGAGAAAGGAGCGCAAGACATGAGAGCCAGATATGACAATGATATGAGAGAATTATAAGAGAGCAAGATATGAGAGAGAGATGATAAAGAGATATGAGAAAGATAGATATGAAAGAGCAAGAGATGAGAGTCAAGGCCACTTCACATGCTAGGATATCATTAACGATATCCTTAGAATGATCACGTGACAGTGATCGTTCCGACATCGTTAGTGCGTTGCCACACACAAGGATAGTTCGATTCCATTCGCAATGTACCAGTTAAATAGGAGAGCAAGGACTGAACGATCTTTTACAGCGCAGGAATAGGAGAATTTTGAACGAGATCGTTCAAATAGGTGTCACACTGAACAATGTGACTTCTTCACAGCTCCTTAATTGCACAACGAAGATAGATTTGAGGTCCAGATCTCATTTTTGTGATGACCGTTCCAACGATTTTTTCATCCTACATCGTTTGCTTACACGCAAGGACACACTAACGATATCCGTTGGAACATTCACAAATCCGTGACGTTTCAACAATATCCTTAACGATATGCTAGCGTGTGAAGCGGCCTTAAGATATGAGTGAGATATGAGAGACATATGTGAGTGCAAGGTATGAGAGCAATATATAAGAGAGTTATGAGAGTGAGATATGAGAGAGAGATAGAGCAAGATATGAGAGAGATATATTTAAGGGATAAGAGATATGAATGTGAGATATGAGAGCAAGGTATGAGGGCAAGACTTGAGAGTAAAATGTGAGAGCAAGATATTAAAAAGATATGACAGCAGCGAGATATGAGAGTGACATATGAGAAAGATATGAGAGCAAGATTTGAGAGAGAGATGTGAGATAATGTATAGATATTTTATAAGCCTACATCTGTTTAGTGCTCTGTATAAGGAACAGCATAATAATGGGAACATGGGGTTTATACCATGTCTAGCAGATGCTGCAACAGAGAGCTAGATTATTTCCGGAAGCTGAGGAGACACATAATGCAGAGAGATAAAGTTTGAAGGATAAGAACACTACCAAGTTGATATTTGGGTAGGGGAGACCATGGCAGTACTGAATAAACCAATTAAGTGCTCTACTTCTGCTCCCTGCCTGACATACGGCAGTACACATTATTCACTGTCATAGGTTGTAAAGCAGAGGATCACAGCGTGTATTTTCATCTTCTTGGTAACATGATTGTTACTAGAAGGTAGCACACCCCTCTTCCTACATTAGATAGAAGGAAGTATATCAGGGGAAAAAATGGATGCAGCATCAACTCCCCCACCATGCCCCCTTTTTTTACACTTGATAGAAGCAATTATCAGGGGGCTGGCATGTAGGGAGGAGCATGGAGCTGGCAGTAACGCCCACACCCAGCATCCTGTTCTTACATTAGAAGCAATTATCATGGGGCTGGCATAAAGGAGAGTGTGGATCCAGTGGCCACACCCCCTCCATGCCCCCCTATCTCTTCAGTAGCATGTAGCTTTACATTGCTCATTAACATGATGTCAGGGGTGAGGGGAAAGGAACAGTTATCATTTTATTAATGTATAAGTGATCTAAAGATTTTAGAACTGCAGTGGCCAGCTCAGATTTAAAGTATATGAGGGCAGGGACAGTACAAAAAATGTTTATCTCCCCACAGTACACCTTTAAATTTGGAGCACAAAAGTAAACCCATGTATCTAGATGTGTGGTGCGCTCTTTAAGCTTCTAGGTGCTTTACAAAATTGTATAACGTTGAGCTGTGAAAATAAAAAATCCTATTTTTCCCACAAAATGTTGTTTTGGACCCATTCTTTTTTTATTTTCACGAGGGTATGAGGATAAAATGGACCCCAATATTTGTTGTGCAATTTTTCCTTTGTAGGCCAATACACCATATGTGGTGGATAACCAGCGTTCGGGTGCATGACGGGACTTAAGCGTATAGTAACGCTATTTGAATTTTGGAGTGCTATTTTGGCTGGAATAGATTGCAGGCACTATGTCAGATAGGAAGAGTCCCTGACATGCCAAAACAGCAGAATTTCCCCACAAGTTAACTTGTCAAGGAATTTATCGAGGGATGGTATGAGCAATTTTATCCATCAGATGATTCACAAAATTGTATACGTAACTTTAAGTTCTGTAAATAAAAAACAATCATTAAAATGCTGCTTTTCCAAAACGTTTTCTTTTTCAAAAAGGGTAATAGGAGAAAGTGGACCATACAATTGTTGCATTTCTCCTGAGTTCGTCAATACCTACAGAAAAATACTTTTTATTCACAGTGCAAAGGTCAGAAGTAGAGGTGAACCACATTGGAGTTCAGATTTATTTGGAATGGTTTGGGGGTGCCAGGTCATAATAGCAGAGCTCCTGAAATGCCTGAAAAGCAAAATTCATCTATTGTTCCTGTGAAAATATTAACCCCAAAGAACTTTTTACCGTTGGATGGTGAAGAAAGAATAATAATTACATTTTTTTTCATTAAAATATTGTATTAGCGCCAAGTTTTTAATTTTTTAAGAGGAAGTAAAAATATAGGGCAAAACAGAAACAGATAACAGAGATAAATTTTACGCCACCTAAGCTACCAAAACATGTCCCTGCAGCATCCTATCACTAGTCTCACACTCCTTTTGTCTCCTAAAAGTATCCTGTCAAAGTGCATAAAAACGTTTTAATAGTTACTCATTAGTGATTATAATTAGCAGTGGCTATATTCTTTAGCCCTTAGGGAATGTTGTTTTGCAGGCTCCAGGATCCACCCTCTCTCTCTCTGTGCTGCTTTGCTTGTGTAGGCTTTGCCCTCCCCCTCTCTGTCACTCACAGAATGCAAATAATTAGTCCTGCCTTTAGCTCCACATCACAGCAGCACAGAGAGAGAGAGAGGGCTGGATCATTCAGGCTGTAAAACATCGCACCCTAAGGGCTAAAGAATAAAGCCCCTACTAATTATAATCCCTAATGAGTAAGTATTAAAACGTTTTTATCCACTTTCACAGGATGCTTTTAGGAGACAAAAGGAGTGTGAGATTAGTGATAGGATTCTTCAGGGACATGGTTTGGTAGCTTAGGTGGCGTTTTGGAGGTGACAGGATCCCTTTAAACACACTAAAAAATATAGCCATAAATCAGAAAAGAAAAAGCTGGTATGTATATAAATCGGAATCACCAAGGTAGTAGTAGAACAATACAAAAATCTTGATTAAGGGTATGTGCAGTCCTGGATGCAGTGTCTCCAGACTCACAGTCTGCATTCAGTGCAGGGTGGCTTTTTCCTGCATTAACCCGCTGGGACTCGCTTCTGACTCTACAGCAATAAATTAACATTCTGCGGAGATGTGGACATGGGGAAACAAACACCGGAGGTGAAATGATGCTGCAGAAGAGAGAAGCACAGTGGGCTTGGGATTTCTAGAAATCACATCCACTGTGCTTCTACTGTACAATGCAGCATTTTTGATAATACGAATCTCTTTAATACGAATCTCTATTAAATAATGAATAAGACACAACACACAGAGACAAATCATTTCATTATAACAAAAACACAAACACAAATCTTGACTCCACCTTTATTACTCTCACATACACTACACGATCTGCCTCAAAGTCTCACCACAGCACCTGAGCACAGAATGAGTGAGCCGACATCAGCGGCCAGAAGAGCACAGGACGCATAGGGGATGACATGATACCAGAGCAGTATACTTAAGTGTGTGGCGCCCCTGCGGGTATTAGCCACAGTATAAGATCATAATAGTTGCACTCACTTAGAAAGCCAAGCCACTGCACTACCACCTTTGGCCAGTAGGGGGAGCTCCAGAGACACCAGAGACTTCCCTAGAGATAAAACACTGGTTTGAGGTAAATTTTCAGACAGTTGGAGCCAGGAGCTCAGAGTGACAGGAGCTGCATTGAGTTCCTGAGGACTGGCTGACAATTTCCAGGGCCAAGCCATCGGTCTGAGGAGGAGAAAACTGATAAGAGGAACACTTTCAGAATCGGGTAGCATCATTATCTACCCTAGATAAAAAGCGCAGATACGGATACCGGATCCGTGGCTGCATTAGTTATATACAATACAGCAACCGGAAAAACTTGAGGTAACAACAAGCTTCACAGGGCCAGACACAGCAACATACTAAGAGTTCAGCAGTACTCCCGGAGGGGGTAAGCAGAGAGAGACAAAGGACTCAAGTTGCCTGTTGAGTGGGACCCAGAGAGGACAGATTTGGGCCAGCAGCGAGTTCACACACGGCAGCAGGGCCACATAGACAGCGCAAGCAGGAGGTAAAGGACCCGGTGGGGCCTGAGCAACTGAACCCCTATTGCAGACTCCGGAGACGGGACTTGTTGTATTATAGTTTGGTTGAAAGTAAACCAGTTAAACCTCATCTGTGCCTCAGCCTCTGATTTAACAGTTACCATCTATCCAGGATTGGGACCATCACCGCTGAGAGGATTTGCTGTGAATCAAGTAAGTGTCTGTGCCCTTAACATCTCCTCACCATACTTCCATCTTCATCCATCATTAACTTTAACATCACCTGTCCAGGGGACCCTACAGCCCTACCCGGAAAAGGGCTATACCATCTCAGCTGCCTCTCACCATCATCCCCTGGCCAGTACAAGGCAGCGGTGGCCATATATAGCCACATTATTCTGGGTGGCGTCACGACAATAACATCTACAAACTTTATAAACTATATAAACTTCTAAATCCCCTGTAAATACCCCCTTTTAGGAGTGTGCCAGCCTGGGGCCACGGCCTGGGTCCAGCCACCAGTGACTCCCCCAAGGAAAGGGACCCTGCGCCGGGTATCCCGGTCCCCTAAGCTGGGCGGCACATCTCTCTTTGGCGTCACGAACAGGATTTACCGTGCCTGGTTAAATCGGGTACTGTGTGCCGTGATTAATGCCGAAAATTGTGAGAAAATCCGAGAAAAATTGACTTTTTTATCAAAAAGTGATTTTCCCATTGGAAACCATTGAAATAGACTTTTCCCCATTGACTAACATTGAAACAAAATGGCCGCCAGCCTCTGAGGTAAAATTGCATCATCACTAATTACCTCATAACTGCCACAGCACGAGACTGCTATTTGAACTGTGTCATAGCCCTGAGCTCTGATCTGACTGAAAAATTTCAGATTCCGCCATTACTGAGCTCACGGCGAGCAGAAGCAGCAGGGGGCGTGTCTTTGTGGGCGGTACCAAGCTGAGAGCTCTGACGTCGGCAAAAGGGGAAAACCAATCCTGCTGCACAGCGGAACGATTATACGCCATCCCGACGGAAGCAGAGGACCGGAAGGGTCCGGATTAACTAAGGGGGCGCAACATGTCGCAGCACGGAGACGCCGAAACACCCGGCGACACATATGCAGCTGAATCACAGAACAGAGCGCTCGGCAGCACAGCGGCGCAAGGTGCAGCGCCTATTATGCCGATGTTGATGCCATATACCCCAGGTGCTCCATGGCTTCCAGTGTATGAAGGTAAGCCTAATACTTTTGATGATTTTAAAGAAAAACTGCTGGCCCATTTAAACATGTTTCCAATGGCAGAAGCTCAGCGTGTCGGTTTGCTGATGGTACAGTTAAGTGGTAATGCCAAGCGAGAAGTCACAGCATGGTCCGCTGATCTAAAAGACACTGCTGAGCATATTCTAGCTGGATTAAAGGCAGTATTTGAAACTACTGCTGGTAGCAAAGCAAACACCAAATTCTTCAATTGCAAACAAAAGGCCAATGAGAGTGTGAGAGACTTTGCCCTGAATTTACAGGAGGCCCTTAAAGCGCTTACACTGGCTGAACCAATGTTTAACACTGGCGCTGATAAATTGTTAAAAGATCAATTCATTGAGGGACTATTAACCCCTTCTCATCGAGGGCATGCGAGTATGCTGACTTTCAAGGACCCTGAAGTGACATTTGCCCAGTTAAAGGAGAGCGCTATTCGTCTCCAGCAGGCAGAGGCACTTTGGGATCAGGATCCTGAGCAATCCATTACAGAAACCCCTCAACAACAGAGAGTGCCAATGACATCAGTTAAGCCCCTGGAGGCCAGTGTTAATGATGCTTTCCAGCAAAAGCTTGACTCTCTAACAGACATTGTCACCTCAATGGCTAAAACCATGCAGGAAATGAGAGAATCACAGACTACACCCAAGATGGAGTTGGCGAACCGCAGAGAGGATATTCCCTGGATGAGACCCCAGAGATACCCAGCGTGGAGAGGACGACCCAACGACCGTTACCAGCCGGATGGACAGCCTATTTGCCGCCGTTGCCGGAAGCCAGGCCACATCGCCCGCAATTGTGATTTAAACAAGGATCCCCTGGGAATGCGGGCCGCTTCGCAGGAGTGAACTTTCAAGGCCCAACATCCTGGCACGATAAGTACGTCGGAGGACGTCCCATTATCCCTATCGTGCTGGACGGTATTCCCCTCAATGCCTTGTTGGACACTGGTTCCCAGATTTCATCTATACCACATATCCTTTATAAGAGGTACTGGGCAGATTCAGACATTGATAAAAGACCATCTAATGTTGAGCTAAGTATATATGCTAGTAATGGAAAATTGGTACCACACAGTAGGATTTAGAGAGATGACCATTAAGATTGGTAGAGCAGAATTAAAAAATCAGGGTATCATAATTGTTGATGTTAACCGACGGGAACCTTCTGTATTGATAGGTATGAATGTTTTAGAAAATTGTTTTTCCGAGGTTATTACTATTTTACAGCAATTTGCGGAAACTGCCCAATCCTGCCAGCAGAGAATTCTCTGGAGAGAGATAAAAGCATTGGTGCTGAAGCAACAAGTAGAGGTTGCAGGTGGAGAAATCGGCAGTGTGAGGGTAAGTGACCCAACTCCTATAGTGATACCTCCAAAAACTGAAATGCTGGTATGGTGTAGAGCAGCCATTGGTATTAAAGGACGAGATTACCAAGCCTTGGTAGAGCCTGTGTACACTGATAGTAGACCCACAATATTAACGGCTAGAGGAATAGTCGAGGTACACAGGGGAAGAGTGCCCATACGTCTTTTGAATTGTGGAGAGGAAGAGGTCACTTTACCAAGGTACGCTACAATGGCCAAGCTATACACTGTTGACAACAATGCCATCACAGCCATTGGGCCCTTGAATCCGTCATGTCAGGCGGACGACAATGGTTCAAGTGGAGAATTAGAAGATTGGTGTCAGCAGCTGCATATAGGTACAGATTCAACACCTACCCACCAAAAACAAGGGGTGTACCGACTAGTAGAAGAATATGAACGGGTCTTCAGTAAACACCCATTAGACTTCGGACAGATTAAAGGGGTAGAACATACAATTCCTACCGGTAACCACCCACCAATAAAAGAGAGATATAGACCCATACCGCCCGCTCATTATCAATGTGCTAAAGACATGCTGAGAGAGATGAAACAGGCCGGGGTAATAAGAGACAGTTGTAGCCCCTGGGCAGCCCCTCTGGTAATAGTTAAAAAGAAAGACGGAACCATGAGAATGTGCGTAGACTACCGGCAGATTAATCACATTACCCATAAAGACGCCTACCCCTTACCTAGAATTGAAGAGTCATTAGCTGCTTTAAGATCTGCTAACTATTTTTCCACCTTAGACTTAACAAGTGGGTATTGGCAAGTCCCTGTGGCTGAGGAAGATAAAGAGAAGACAGCATTTACCACACCAATGGGTCTCTGTGAATTTAATTGTATGCCGTTCAGACTCTGCAACGCACCCGGTACCTTTCAGCGATTGATGGAATGCTGTCTCGGACACAAGAACTTTGAAGCCGTCCTTCTGTACCTAGATGATGTAATAGTCTACTCAAAGACTTACGAACAACATCTACAAGACCTGGCAGAAGTGTTCGAGGCCTTATCCCGGTATGGTATGAAGATCAAGCCATCAAAATGTCACCTTCTAAAGCCAAAGGTACAATACCTGGGACACGTTGTAAGTTCAGAAGGAGTAGCACCGGATCCCGAGAAAGTAACCGCAATAAGGGATTGGCCAAGACCTACCAGCGTGAAACAGGTGAGGCAATTCCTGGGACTGGTGGGCTACTATCGTAGATTCATCCAAGGGTTCACCAAGCTAGCAGCACCTCTACAAGACATCCTGGTAGGGCAGTCGAAGAAGCCTTCAAACCGCAATCCTCCTTTCCAGTGGAGTGATGAGAGGGAAGATTCTTTTGAAAAGTTGAAGAAGGCATTGACCGGAGAAGAAGTGCTGGCATACCCTGATTACCATCAACCTTTCATCCTTTACACAGATGCCAGTAATGTGGGACTGGGAGCAGTACTATCTCAGAAGCAAGGAGGCAGGGAGAAAGTCATCGCCTTTGCAAGTAGAAAGCTCCGGCCTACTGAAAGAAATCCTGAAAATTACAGCTCCTTCAAGTTAGAACTACTGGCAGTAGTCTGGGCTGTGACTGAGCGTTTCAAACACTACTTGGCAGCTGCAGAATTCACCGTCTATACTGATAACAACCCATTGACCCACCTGGATACAGCCAAGCTAGGTGCGCTGGAACAGCGATGGATAGCCCGGCTGTCTAATTACAACTTCGTGATCAAGTATAGAGCAGGCCGAAAGAATGGAAATGCAGACGCCTTATCCCGGATGCCGCACTTGAGAGACGTGGAAGAAGAACCGGTAGAACTTGAAGAAATTGAACTACCCGCCTTCCATCGTCCCAAGGTAGGACAGTATCAATCCAGTGCCTACCAGAAACATCAACAGGTGAATCTCAACCCATTAGCACACCACAGATGGGCTGACACTCAAGACAGCAATCCAGCTGTGAAGTTGGTGAAAGAACTGCTGACTGAGCAAAGTGCGTATCCCAATGAAAATGCACCGAAAGAGACACATCAACTCTGGAAAGAGAGAGGCAAAATGTTCCTGTACCAAGGAAAGCTGTGCAGAAGATATACCAATCCAAAGACGCATGAGCTAGTATGGCAGATCATTGTGCCTAAACAAGATGTAAAAATGGTCCTAGAAGCTTATCACAATGGTGCTGGTCACTTCGGGTGGAAAAAGCTAGAAGTACTTTTAAGAGACAGATTCTACTGGGTTGGAATGAGAAGATCAATTGAAGAATGGTGCAGAAACTGTGGTCCGTGCAACCTCAGAAGAAAAGATCTAAAAAACCAAAGAGCACCACTCCAGCCTATAGTTACCAAACAACCACTTGAGCTCGTAGCAATAGACCACGTGAAATTGACACCAAGCCGGTCCGGCTATGTCTATGCTTTAACCGTAGTGGACCATTACTCACGTTTCTTGGTAGTAGTGCCCGTGAAAGATCTCACTGCAAAGACAGCAGCTAAGGCGTTCCAGACATACTTTTGCAGACCTCATGGATATCCGGAACAAGTACTCGCAGACCAAGGCACAGCATTTGAATCAGAGATCTTCAGAGAATTTTGCAATATGTATGGCTGCAAGAAGATCCGTACAACAGCCTATCATCCGCAAACAAATGGCTTATGCGAAAAAATGAACCATATTGTAATCGATCTCTTAAAGACTTTACCAGAGACAGAGAGAAACCTATGGCCAGAGAAATTGCCTGACTTGGTAGACCTCTATAACAATGTCCCGGTAAGCTCCACAAACTGTACCCCAGCTTACCTTATGCGTGCAAGACCTGGCAAGCTACCAATAGATCTAGAAATGGGTATTGTAAAACCTGACGCAGAAGTGCAGGATTCCAACTGGGACTCCCTACGCCAACAACAATATCGGCAAGTGCAAGAATGCGTAGAAAGGAATCTCCAGAAAACTAGAGAAAGACAAGAGCAATACTTCAACCAGAATGCTCTAGCAACCCCATTAAAACCTGGTGATCAAGTGCTCAAGAGAAACCGTCGCACTAATAAACTGGACAATCAGTGGGAATCCACCCCATATACAGTTTTACCAATGAGAGTGAACAATCCTAAAATGTGTCTTATAAGCAAAGATGGTGGATTAACATCAGTACTAGTGTCAAGAGACAATCTAAAACTATGTCCAGAGACATTGAAAGAAAAAGAAGTCATTCAACCTGAACCAGAAGTTATTCAACCAGTACCGGTTCAACCTGTTGACGAAAAAGAAGAAGATGGAGTATATCACACCTATTTAGGAGACTTTCCTAAAACCTGGCCAACCTACAATGGTGCAGTAGTAGTTCCCATGATGGCCTTCTATCAAACACCAGAGCCTGTAATACCAGAAGCCCCAAGACCAATAGAATTAGAAGCAGACCCTGTACCACAAGACGTTCCAAGACAGGAAGAACAAATTCCTAGTAATAATAGTCCTGGACACGGTGGAATTGCCAACCCCACAAATGTGGAATTATCTCTAGCAGAACCAGAAGTACTTACTAGGTATACGTCCACTCACACCATCACATTGAGTACACCCAGTACACAAGCGTTACGCAGATCACAGCGTAGTACTCAGGGTCAATTACCAGCAAGATATGCAGACTACCAAATGTAAATAGATATTTAGTTGTTAATTAGTAGTTATTAGATGTAACGTTAAAAAAAAAGCTCAGTACCTGCAGAGACTATTCTGTATGAACTACTTGCATATTCTTGAACTCTTTTCTTCATTTATCAGCCCGGAGGCGGTAAATTAAAGCTCCGGAAAGACTGTTTTTTGAACATTCTTAAATTATTCATAAACTTTGTTGGAAAAATGGACGCTAATTGCAGTGCCTTTCCTAACAAATAAATAGCCCTCAAGGACAGAGCTGTATTAATGGACGCTATTTGAAGTGACTTTTTACAAGACTCTATTTTTTTTAAACTTGAGTGGTTTTTGTAACTTTTTATTTTTTTTTTAAGACTCTGTAGATATTATCTGTTATATCTTATGTTTATTATCCCACAGTCCCGGAGTACTGTTCTTAACTAAGGGGGAATGTGGCGCCCCTGCGGGTATTAGCCACAGTATAAGATCATAATAGTTGCACTCACTTAGAAAGCCAAGCCACTGCACTACCACCTTTGGCCAGTAGGGGGAGCTCCAGAGACACCAGAGACTTCCCTAGAGATAAAACACTGGTTTGAGGTAAATTTTCAGACAGTTGGAGCCAGGAGCTCAGAGTGACAGGAGCTGCATTGAGTTCCTGAGGACTGGCTGACAATTTCCAGGGCCAAGCCATCGGTCTGAGGAGGAGAAAACTGATAAGAGGAACACTTTCAGAATCGGGTAGCATCATTATCTACCCTAGATAAAAAGCGCAGATACGGATACCGGATCCGTGGCTGCATTAGTTATATACAATACAGCAACCGGAAAAACTTGAGGTAACAACAAGCTTCACAGGGCCAGACACAGCAACATACTAAGAGTTCAGCAGTACTCCCGGAGGGGGTAAGCAGAGAGAGACAAAGGACTCAAGTTGCCTGTTGAGTGGGACCCAGAGAGGACAGATTTGGGCCAGCAGCGAGTTCACACACGGCAGCAGGGCCACATAGACAGCGCAAGCAGGAGGTAAAGGACCCGGTGGGGCCTGAGCAACTGAACCCCTATTGCAGACTCCGGAGACGGGACTTGTTGTATTATAGTTTGGTTGAAAGTAAACCAGTTAAACCTCATCTGTGCCTCAGCCTCTGATTTAACAGTTACCATCTATCCAGGATTGGGACCATCACCGCTGAGAGGATTTGCTGTGAATCAAGTAAGTGTCTGTGCCCTTAACATCTCCTCACCATACTTCCATCTTCATCCATCATTAACTTTAACATCACCTGTCCAGGGGACCCTACAGCCCTACCCGGAAAAGGGCTATACCATCTCAGCTGCCTCTCACCATCATCCCCTGGCCAGTACAAGGCAGCGGTGGCCATATATAGCCACATTATTCTGGGTGGCGTCACGACAATAACATCTACAAACTTTATAAACTATATAAACTTCTAAATCCCCTGTAAATACCCCCTTTTAGGAGTGTGCCAGCCTGGGGCCACGGCCTGGGTCCAGCCACCAGTGACTCCCCCAAGGAAAGGGACCCTGCGCCGGGTATCCCGGTCCCCTAAGCTGGGCGGCACAAGTGCCTTGGTCTCGGGGGACTTCAGAGACACACTGTTCACCTGACTGCAATTGTGGACCATGTGCTGTGTGTTTGGTTTGTGATTTGTTATCGCACCCATGCACTTGCATTGGCAGACTCTTGGCAAGATTAACAGATGCGCAGCATGCTGCAAATTTTTCCTCTGAACGTTTCCCGCAGAGGAAAAACTCACATATGTGCATTTTACTATTATTTAACATAATTGCAAGTGCAACCTGATGTTTTATCAAATTGCACTCTCAGAGCTTTTCCGCAGATGTGAGTGCACCATAAGGCTGATCATAGCGCCATACAGATAAGTAAATGATAAAGACAGCCAAATACAGAAAGCAGCAACATGTTTTTACACCATCCAGTAATATGTAATCAAATGATTAGGAGAGAGAAAACCTTTTCCACAGTCAGGACCTGTGGAAGTGCTACAAAGCGAGAAACAGCTGCTGTCATCCGTGTCCCCCTCCCCGTTTGTATCTACACCCGAACATTAAAATAAAAAAAAGAAAAGCTCAGAACGGTGAGTGCCATCTGTCTCTCTTTATCTCTATTGACTTCTTAAAGAAAAACTAACAAGTCTGTGAGAGCTAGAATTCTTGCGAGTTGGTAGGTGATCAAAATTTTTTCATGCAATAAAATAAAATTTTATTATTTTAAAATCATATAATGTGATTTTCTAGATTTTTCTTTTACATTTTTTCTCTTACAGTTGAAATGTACCCACGATAAAAAATTTCAGACCACTCCATTCTTTGTAATTTGGAATATTTCCAAATTTGGCAGAGTATCAAACATTTTCTTTACTTTGCATATATAAATATATGAGGAGGCTGATCGTTTAAGAAAGCAGGCCGGCTTTTTACCGCCCGGCTTTTAAACAATGCTGAGGGTGGGTATGATAAGAAGGGGGTGACATATTGAGGGTGGATATGGTAAGATGGAGGTGACATACTAAGAGTGGGTATGATAACAAGGGGATTTAAAAGCCGGGCGGAAAAAAGCTGTCTGGCTTTTTACTGCCCGGCTTCTAAACAATCATGCATTCATTTCAGCCTTTTCCTCAGCCCCCAAGATGGCTTTGTAGGGTCTGTAATGTCCACACGATATGAGGCATTCACAAGGGTAAACTTTAACTGTACTTTATTCTTTTCTTCCATCTTTCTCCAACATATAACATAGCAGTCTTTCATCAGCATGCTCCAAATTGAAACTAAAAATTTAACTTCCCACCTCCTTTTTCTCATTACCCATGATACACCAGACCTAGTTGTCTTAAAGAGACAGATGTAATTATTGTACATTACATCATCCCCCTTTTTTTTTTCTTTTTTTTTAACAACCTAGAAGAAATACACTGACAATGTAACAATGTGAAAATGTCTAATAAATATATATGTCGGTTTTCACCTATTTAGTCTATTCAAATCAAGCACGGAAGGGAAAAAAAAAAAAAAACAACAACCAAAAAGAATTATGTATATTTTTTTCTTCTATTCTCTTTTACACTTCTTCAATAAGCCGCGATGGAGCCCTCTTTTCTCGTGTTGGATAGTGTCTGGGCTCAGTGAGTGCATCCATTATTGATGAATTGTTCACTTCCGGGTGATCCTCTCCACCATCGAGTACCAAGTCTTCCACCAAAGGAAGATCATTACCATCATTTTGCGGTATGATTTTAAAATGTGATGAATTTCGAGTTATGAAGTGTCCATTTCGCTCAGCCGTGACCATGCTGCCTTTCTTATCAGTAACACTGTATTGTGCAGGATTATATGTAGCTGAGGTCTTGTTGGTTGGTTTTTGACGCACGACGACAACATCCCCTTTTTTGATGGCACTTGGCTGTGCCCTTCGCCTTCTGTCTGCATAACGTTTCATAGCTTGTTTGCTAGAAGAGTCTGCTGATCGAACAGAGGAGTCACTTAGTAAGGGATGACTGGTCACGTCAGGGATACGTATGCATGGAGTTCTGTTGAACATTAGATGAGCTGGAGCAGCATTAGTAGTAGAATGTGGTGTATTGTGATAATTGCGCATGAATTTGTATAATGACTGTTTCAGCGGGGTGTGCTCCAGACTCGCTGCCTTGACTCTTTTCCCCATAGTGCACAAGAAACATTCTACTATACCATTGGCTTGCGGCCAGCAAGGTGTGATTTCCCTGTGACTGAACTCCAAGTATTTAGAAAATTGTGTAAACACATGCCCATTGAACGGAGGTCCATTGTCTGTTTTAACCACTCTTGGAATGCCATATGCAGAGAATATGTCATCCAGTTCTGGTATGACACTAGTGGCAGATGTTGAAGATATGAAAGAAATGACAGGGTATCTAGAATATTCATCAATTGTTACTAGAATGTAATGGGTAATGGTCCATATATGTCGACTGCCACTTCCTCCCAGACAGCAGTGGTTAGCGGAGACATTTGCAGTGGTTCTAAGTTTGATGATGGAGTAATGAATTGACAGGTGGAGCAATGTCTAATCTTCTCTTCCACCAATTGATCCATGTTTGGGAACCACACTTTTTCTCTAAGTAATTTTTTAGTACCAACAATTCCCAGATGACCTTCATGTGCTATCTGTATGACTAAGTTGCGCAAAGTCTTAGGTACAACCAGTTTGGTACCTCGAAGAATGGGGTGTTCTTCAGTGACTGAGAATTCATCCCGTACACTTAGGAATAGTTTTAATTCCTCAATCTCAGAATCGGGAAATTTTTCTTTTTGGATTTCATGCCACCTTCGATTTTGTATGATTTGTATTAAGGCACATAGTGTCTTGTCACTTGTTGTTGCATTCACAAAGTGATCAATGGAGAGTAGGATGTCTTGAAAGACAGTCAGCCAGATTACTGAATTTTCCAGGTTTGTGAACAATTTTGAAGTTATAGTCCTGTAGACGTAGACACCATCGTTCAATGCATTTTAGCTCTGGGATTTCCAAAGATCGTAAGGAGTGCATGTGTTTTTAAAACAGCACCAAAAAAACTCTGCTTGCACTATTTTTGCTAAAACGCATGAGTTTTTTTAAGTCATTAAAAAAACTCATGCCAAGTGTGACCCCAGCCTAAGTTCTCTTAATGGACTGCTGATAGTTGAAAAATTTGGAATATATCTAGCACAGTAGCTTGCCATTCCAAGAAAAGAGTGTACTTCACTGGCAGTTTCTGGAATTGAGGCTGTTTTGATGGATTCTTCTTTCTTAGGGTCAGGTTGTACTCCTTTGGCCGAGAAGATGTGACCATAGAACTCTAATGCACTTCTATCAAATTCGCATTTTTCTTTGTTTAAAGTGAGTCCAGCAGAGAGCAGGCATTTGAAGATGTTGTATAGCACACGATTATGCTCAGCTTGAGTTTTACCAAAAACCAGTATGTTATCACTGTAATTAAAGGCATTTGGAATGTGTTGAATGACACTCCTTATCGCATCCTGAAAAATTTCTGCTGTTGAGAAGACTCCAAAAGTCAATCTTTTATATCTTCTCACGCCCACATGTGTGGAAAATGTTGTTAAGTATCTGGATTCTGGACTCAGTTCTAATTGGTGATAGCCTTTATTGAGGTTGAGCTTTGAAAAGACTGTCGCTCCATTTAATAAATGAATGATGTCATCAATCGTCGGTGAGATATGTCTTTCTCTCTGGATAGCGGTGTTGGGTAGGTGCATGTCAACACACAGTCTCACCTGCTCAGGAGCCTTTGGTTTTGGAACTACCACAAGTGGAGAGACCCACGGAGTGGGACCAATAACAGTTTCAATTACGTCCTCATCCATGAGGAATTGAAGTTCATTTTCTACCTTCTTTCTCAGGTGAAATGGAATGCGTCTATGTGGTTGGGCTACTGGAGGAACACTGACGTCCACATGAAGATGTACTTGAGAGTCCTTTAATTTCCCCAAACCACTAAATAAGGAGGGAAAACTGTTTACCATCGCCTGTACATCCATATCTGCCGGGTCAGTTATGGTATGAATAATCTGGATGAGACTTAGCTTCAATGCAGTGTGATAGCTGAGAAGACAGCCTCCCGATCCTTGTAATGTGTGAAAAGTGGTTTTCTGCCTGTTTTCTTTATAGATGATTTCCGTGTCAAATTGTCCTCTTGTAGCTAGAGGTGTTGTAGATCCATATGGATAGATTTTAGTATTCACTTGCTGTAAAATTGGCTTATTTTTCAATTGTTCAAATGCAGTGCTGTCTATAATATCCACTGAAGCACCCATATCTATTGTAAAGGTGATATTGGTGTTGCAGATTGGGAGTGTGATGAAGGAAGACTGTACTGAGCCAGTGGCAGAGATGGTGAACACATAGTTTTCCGCCCAGACATTTCTTCTGTGTCCTGATTTACCATTTTTATACTTGCGGGCTTTGTTAGAGGCAGAGAAGACTTGTACTGTACTGACCTGCAGACAGCTGCAAAATTATTCCCTTTTCCACATTTACTGCATGTCTGTCCTATAGCTGGACATTTGTTCAGGTGGTGAGGGAAATCCTGTCCACATCTATAGCATTTCCTCTGTTTCGGGGATTGCTTGTCTTGCGTACTTTTATGCCTGAGATTACACACATGTAAATTATCCCCACTCTCCATTCCAGTAGCCTGATGATCTGCAGTTTCTATAGCATGGGCCATTTTGAGTAAATCATGTAGAGGGAGATCCTGCTGCAGAGCTTTGCACCTTATGGTATTGGATGAGCAGGTGACAATTACTTGAGCTAGAATTTCATAATCTACATCTGTGAATGCACATCCATGTGCCAGCTCTCTCAGCCGGGTGACATAGGTGTCTATGGATTCTTCTGGGAGCTGCTTAGCAATTCTGAACTTGTATCTTTCATATCTGATATTTTGTTTGGGGTTGAAGTAGTCAGTGAGAGCTTTGGTGCAATTACTGTATGTGTCTGTCTCAGCTGCAGGTAATGTGCTGTATACATCATAAACTCCTGAGCCCGCACAATGTAGGAAAACGCTTTCTTTCTTTTCTCCTCTTTTATGGCCATGGCTTCTAGAAAGTTCTCAAATCTGTGTAGCCATTTTCTCCAGTTATGGGAGAGATTAATAGCATCAGTCATATCAAACTGTGGGAAGCTGTGTAAGTATTCAGCCATGACAGAGTCTCTCAGTGATGCTGGTGTGTGAAGCAGTAAACAGGGATCAGTACTCACAGCAGCCAGTGGTTATATCCCATCCTCGTCGCCAGTTGTAATGTCCACACGATATGAGGCATTCACAAGGGTAAACTTTAACTGTACTTTCTTTTCTTCCATCTTTCTCCATCATTTAACATAGCAGTCTTTCATCAGCATGCTCCAAAGTGAAACTAAAAATTTAACTTCCTACCTCCTTCTTCTCATTACCCATGAGACACCAGACCTAGTTTTCTTAAAGAGACAGATCTAATTATTGTACATTACAGGGTCCAGCAGAATAGTACTCGCATTTCCCATTGACTTGCATTGTACTCGCTACCCGTAACGAGTAAACTCGCTGAGTAATGAGCATCCCGAATACTGTACTATTCTGCGAGTAGTGAATAGTAACGAGTATACTCACTCATCCCTAGTCAATAAAAATTTAACAATTTATGAAAATCTTGCATTGCACTCAGCCCAATGATACGCAATAAGGCAGCTCAGATCTTTGATATTTTCCTCAGCCCTAATCAGACTGAGGAAAAAAACACACGCTTGCTGCAATTGTCAGTGAGTCTCTGGTCACTTGCACTCATGGTTGCATGTGAAACATCAGCCTGCACTCGGAAGACATCCAAGTGCAGAGCAATATATGCTGAGACAAGCAATGGAGAAAATGAAGAGATTAATCTCTCCATCCTCTCTTCACCTATGATCCGATCACAGGGTCAGATCAGATACATGAATCTTGGCTCACTCTCGCAGCAGAACATGAGCCAAGGGTCATTAGCATATCACATCATATGCTCGTGGGTCCCTGCTCTTAAATGGATTGTCCAGCTAAGACAAGTTAGCATACATTCACAAAATTTTGCAGCCTGTTTTACAGTACTGTTTTCTTCAAGATTTGAAAAAGGAAGTTATTTTTGAAATTGAAAGCTATATGATTCATCCTATCAATTTCTATCATACTAAAAACAGGATTCATATGGATTTCAAAATATAGAAAAAAAGAACCAGAATCATTTCTTTTTCTATCACATCTTGAATTAATAATAACACTGCAAAACAAAAATAATTTGCACCGAGTCCCCATCACAAAAAAATATGAAATATTTTTCAACGCTATATATGTAACCCAAGATAAAAATAAAAGTAGTGATAGTAAGTTTATATTTGTGCTCCAAATTTGTGAATTAATTATTTGTATCTAGGTATACTGAAATGGGCACTTTTCAACAAAATGTTATATCTGCCATCTAATTTTAATTGGATTTGAATTAGGGATGGGCGAATCCTGAAATACTCGGAATCGCTGGACTCTAACGAGTCCGGGTCCGAGACTCGGTACTCGTTGCGAGTCCAGCGAGTCTGAGTAGTAACCTGTACTTTTGCAGTGTATCTATACAGATACACTACAAAAGTACCCTAAAAGTTAATCTAAGGGGTTGAAAACAATAAACATTAATACTCACCTCCTGTACTCCTGTACCTTATGTACCGGGACCGGTACCGAAGACATCTGGCTGTTACAGGACCTCCGAGACCACCGGGAGAAGATGGGGAAAAGGACCTTGCAGTTCATCCAATCAGCATTTGGCTAGCGGTCACATGGGTTGTGACGCGGCTGCACTGCGGTCACATGACAAACCCATGTGACCGCTAGCCGAATGCTGATTGACTGAACTGCAAGGTCCTTTTCCCCATCTTCTCCCGGTGGTCTCGGAGGTCCTGTAACAGCCGGAGGTCTTCGGTACCGTTCCCGGTACAGGAGTACAGGAGGTGAGTATTAATGTTTATTGTTTTTAACCCCTTAGATTAACTTTTAGGGTACTTTTGTAGTGTATCTGTATAGATACACTGCAAAAGTACAGGGACTCGCTACCCCCGAGTAATTCCTAAGGAAACTTGGCGAGTAGCGAGTCCCCCGAGTCCGCTACTATTCGGGCGAGTCCCGAATAGTAGCGAGTAATTCGCCCATCCCTAATTTGAATATAATCTGTTTTAATACTATAGTGGCTCAGCACTCAGTAACTACACTGAATTAACTTAATATATTAGAAAACAAAGAAAATGAGTTTATTTTGAAAGTAAGGACCTTGTATAGTTTATTGCTAGCATAAACTTTATACTTGTTTTTATTTTGTATTGTGATGCTTCTCCCAAATGTGTGTACACCTTTTTTGCTAATATGGCTTCTTTTATAACAATCTAAGTAAGGAGAAAAGATGAGGCACTCACCCTTGAGATGATCTTCAGTCTTTATTATCACAGTATCACAGAGACCTCAAGAGATGTCAGCAGTGTGGAGGGGGATTAAGAGGCACAGGACTACAGCGCCGTTTCGCACCTCAATGGTGCTTCTATGGGTCCACAATTAGTGACGTACATGCACTTCCTTTCAACCATTGCATCATGCATATGCCACACATAGTTTGAAACAAACTAAAATACAGAAATGCAACAACATAAGAACACAGAAAAAAAAACTAATATCAGAACAGTAGTTATAGGAAAACAGTATGTTCATTCTTATCATTTAGACCACTAGCACTTTGTGCCCTCATTTCTACACCACGCTCCAAATTATTATTCAAATGTTCTTTTTCTCTGATTTTCCTACATGGTTGGTGCAAATGACAGTCAGTGTAATAAAAGTCATCAGCCATTAGAGTATACATCACATTTTATTGAAGAAACCTCCCAATGATAACAGTATAATCTTCAAAAGTAAACAAAACTCTACATGCACTGTTCCAAATGATTAGGCACAGTAGAGTTTCTAAACATTTGATATGTTTGAAAGAACTGAAAATGCTCATTTGTTGAATTTGCAGCAGTAGGAGGTCACATTTACTGAAATAAAAAGCTATTTAACTCTAAAACATCCTAACAGGCCAAATTACATTTTAACATAGGAACCCTTCTTTGATATCACCTTCACAATTCTTGCATCCATTGAACTTGTGAGTTTCTGGAGAGTTTCTGCTTGTATTTCTTTGCATGATGTCAGAATAGCCTCCCAGAGCTGCTGTTTTGATGTGAACTGCCTCCCACCCTCATAGATCTTTTGCTTGATTATACTCCAAAGGTTCTCTATAGAGTTAAGGTAAGGGGAAGATGGTGGCCAAACCATGAGATTATCTCCTTTTATGCCCTTACAGCCAATGACACACAGGTATTGTTTGCAGCATGAGATGGTGCATTGTCATGCATGAAGATGATTTTGCTCCTGAAGGCACGTTTTTGCTTTTTGTACCATGTGAGAAAGTTCTCAGTCAGAAACTCTATGTACTTTGCAGAGGTTATTTTCAGACCTTCAGGAACCTTAAAGGGGCCTAACAGTTGTTTCCCAATAAGTCCCGCACAAAACATGACTCCTCCACATTCTTGCTGAAGTCACAGCCTTGTTGGGACATGGAGGCATCCACCAACCATCCACTACTCTATTCATCTGGACCATCCAGGGTTGCTCGGCACTCATCAGTAAACAAGACTGTTTTAAAATTAGTGTTCATGTATGTCTGGGGCCACTGCAACCATTTCTGCTTGTGAGCACTGTTTAGGGGTGGCCGAATAGTAGGTTATGCACCACAGCAAGCCTTTCAAGGATCCTATACCTTGAGGTTTGAGCGACTCCAGAGGCACCAGCAGCTTCAAATATCTGATTGCTGGTTTGTAAGGTCTTTTTAGCA
The DNA here is from genome assembly GCA_033576535.1 of Allobates femoralis. Taxonomy (NCBI): domain Eukaryota; kingdom Metazoa; phylum Chordata; class Amphibia; order Anura; family Aromobatidae; genus Allobates; species Allobates femoralis. The sequence goes on along the minus strand of JARQOC010000004.1, from coordinate 327,883,370 downwards.
GCTGCTCTCGTAATCCGATGAATTTGTCTGGCAGAAACCTTCCTCATTCTGCCATTATCTGCACGAATATGTCTGTGCTCAGAATCAGCCACAAATCTCTACACAGTATGATAATCACGCTTAGGTTTTCATGCAATATCTAATGTTTTCATCCCTTGTCCAAAGCATTGCACTATATGTTGCTTTTCAGCAGCAGAGAGATCCTTTTTCTTTCCCATATTACTTGAAAACTGTGGTCTGCTTAATATTATGGAACACCCAGTTTTCCTTTTATTGGGCTCAACTGCCAAACTAATTATCACAGGTATCTGAGATTGATTTCAGTGATCCAAAGAACACTAAGACACAATACAATCAATGGGTTTCATTGACAAAACACAAACAAACCTATGACACTTAAAACCAATTTGCATAATAATTTAAATATGGTGTATGATCCACCTTGATTCTATTCTCAAAAGGGATTTATGTATCAGGATTACCTGCATGAATTTCTCTTATAAGGTGGATTAAATGGGGAAAATCTTTTAGTTTGTTTTCAACTATCTCTGACTAATGATGAGCGAATGTATTCGGTGCTATTTGCTATTCGCATGGATAGTACGGTATTCGCGGTACTCATTATTCTGCGAGTGTTTGTGTACTCTGGTGTCCATATTACTAGACTTAAAAAGGCAGTTATTGCCATCCACAAAGCAGTAGACTAAATATTTCCTACTACCTGCTATAAAGCTTGCAGCAGGCCAGTTTACTCGTTGTTTTTGTGCTAACAGCCTGACTTCTGCTATCCAAATTACCACACTTTAAAAGGCAATTATTGCCCTCCACAAAGCAGTAGTCCAAACATTTCCTACTGCCAGCTACCAAGCAAGCACCAGGCCATTTTCCACACTGTTTTGGTGCTGACAATTAGGTAGGATTATGCCACCAAAAGCTCACGAATTAATACAGTCCTATAGTACTTGTAAAATCCTAAGCAGTACTACTACAATGTAATTGTGTTTGGCAGAAAGCATGCACTATTCAATGTTCCCCCTCTCAGTTTTGGAGTCACATTTTGCTTGACACCAGAAGTATATATGATATACCTCCACTGTCCAATTCTACATGTTTGTTGTGTATGTGCAAGTGCAGGTTGTGTGCAGGTGGCATCAGGGCCTGCTTTCTGGACAACATATTGAGAAGCAGGTAACACAGGGGAAGTGCCAGTGTTTTTGCAGTCATACACGGTTTTGTTTGTATCTGTATGCATTCCAGCAACCGAGTGGGGCGCTGTTTATGTCAGCAGTATTTTCAGAATGCTAAGAGAGGTATTTTGTTAAATTACACCTTTAGTTCTGGGTGAATTGATGCCACTTTGGTGCAATCTGGGCATGATTTTTTCAAATGGGGAGACATTTCTTGTGGTGTGTTTGTCGTGTGTTTTGTGATTTTACCTTGGCTCTCTGAGCACCATGCCTTCACCTGTTACTCATCTCCATATTCCTGCATAAAAGCTCTGCTTTGGCGATACCACAATCGTGACAACATTGATTTGAATGTGGTTCAGTATTTCATTCACCTTTTTGACGGTATAGTGGGTGAACATATGCCCGTTCAGCAAACCAAACAAAAACTTTACAAGGTTTGGACATCTGATAATACCATGACTGATCACCACTCACAAGCTTGGTGTAGTACTCAAATTTCTCATGAACTTCACAAATATCATCCATCCACAACCAATTGGCAGTTGTTATGCGTGGTGTGTGAGTCTAAATGTAATGGGCATGTTCAAGCTGGTATTCAGCTACAGCCCTCTGCTGATCACTAATCCTCAACAACATATCATATGTTCTGTTCAACCACATGTGCAGGTCGCAAATGAGTTGTTGAGGGCCATAATTAAAGCATAGGTCAAATGGGGGGTCAAATTAAAGCAGTTTTGCAGCACTGCAAGACCAGCAGAGCGTTCTAGGAATGGCATAAATGGGATGACATCATCTCCTGCACCCGGTCACATGACACCGGAAGCAGGAAGAAGAAGCCGGCGAGCGGAGGAGTGGAGGAGCTGCGCCGGAAAGGTGATGTATGAAAGTTTGTTATTTTAACAGGTGCCGCAGCTTGGGGGGGGGACATACTAAGGAGGAGGGGCTGTGTGTTACTGCTGGGGGCCTGTGTAGTGCAATATGCACGGCATTACCCCGCCGCTGATGGACGGGGGGATGCCGTGCATATTCATTGCACTAATGAGGCGGCCCCACGTGACCGCCTGCGGTCACCGCGGCCCCCTCCTGCCTACTCCAGCCCCCGGTCCAGCCTCCCCCACAGCATATCGAGTGACTTGCGTATTAGCCGAGGGGGGGACTTTTCAGCCCAATTTTTGGGCTGAAAAACTCGGCTTATACGCGAGTATATACAGTAAATCTTTATTAGAGCAAAATGTACACGCACAAGATAATGTACACCTTCCGACAAGAACAAAAGAGAGCATAGACTACATTTCTAGTCTTGCAGTTCATATATTACAAACATTTGTGGTTGGAAGCATCCAAGGAGTTCCTTTACATTTATCATCTCTGGAGTTCCAACAACAGGGCTATGACAAATGCACTAATAGCATCCTTATAAGCAGTATATCCAATTTCTTACATTGGGTTTATACTGGATTACTATTTTTATTTTTGCGCTTTTCGCCTATATTATACTTTACAGATTGTTGTTTTCTATATTAAGATATTTCTTTTTTATGTCCTTCGAGGGTTCACCATGGGGTGATTATTTTAAATGTTTTTATCTTGTGTGCTTACTTTTTTCCCTAATAAAGATTTATATATTTTCTCCTATTACACTTACAAGGTGTGCACTATTTGTATGCACTGTCTTTCCTTCCTCTTCTAAAGCCGGCTTCACACCATGATTTTTAGGTCGGCTTCACACCACGGTTTTTTGGATCCGGGGCTGTCCGGTGTGAACATGGGAGTCTATGGGCGCCGGATCATGCTGGATCCGGCAGAAAAACTATCTGGTTCAAGACGCCGGGTGATGAACGAAATTCAAGCCATGCTCATTTAGCAGCTGTACAGTGCAGCTGAAAAAGCTGTGTCTGAAATGTCAGCACCGCGGCTAGCTCCCCTCCAGCCGCTGTGCTGAAACTTCAGCACTGGACAGCGGCAGTCACTGATTCCGGCACAAAACAGGATCGGAGGGCATATTTACCCTCTGGTCATGTTTGTTCGAGGCTGTCAGGTTCTGTCCGGTGCATCCTGTAAAACACCAGACAGAACCTGACAGGAAAAAAACGTGGTGTGAAGCTAGCCTTACCTGTCAGGTTCTGTCCGGTGTTTTGCAGAATGAACCGGACAGAACCTGATCAGGTTTTGCCCACATGTGTCCCTATGATGCCGGCTGGTAGTTATTTGACATCCAGGTCTTGTGTCTGTCGGGGAGGATCTGGTTGTTTTCGTTTTTTGCCCCGGACACAAAATCGGAGCTTGCAGCATTTTTTGCTTCTGGGGCAAGAAAACTAAAAAACTGGATCCTCCCAGATCCGGGGCGATCCGGCACCCATAACATGGGAGTCTCTGGGCGCTGGATCAAGCCGGATCTAGCAAAAAAATGATCCGGGTGCTGAAAGAGCGACGGCTTTGAAATTCAAGCTGTGCTTGTTTAGCACCAGGACAGCGCAGCTTAAATAGTCGCTGCTGCAGTTCAGCACATGAAAAGCTCCACGGTTGAATTTTCATCGCCATGTCCAGTTCCCCTGCAGTGCTGGAATTTCAGCATTGGACAGCAGCACAGGCGCGCAGGAACGAATCCAGCACAAAACAGGATCGGAGGACATGTTTGCCCTCCGGTTCTGTTTGCCCGGGGCTGTCAGGTTCTGTCCGGTGCCTCCTGCAAAACACCAGACAGAATCTGACGGGTTAAAATCGTGGTGTGAAGCCAGCCTTACTGGTTTCTTTTACTCTGAATTCAGTAGCACATTTGATACACAGGCACTATACATTTCTAATCATTAAGGCTATGCACCACCTCTTCCTTCTTTCTTCCAAGCCTACAGATAAAGATAATAACCTTGGGGGCCTCAGAAAAACCTTTTTGAATCAGGACAACTATCCAAGAGCAATTGAAAACCAAATTACAAGAGCCACCAAAAAATTAAGAAATCATCTCCTGAATTACAAAATGTAAAAAGAAAAAATTTAGTACAATGCGTTGTGAAAGTATTTAGTCCCTATGAACTTTTCAACCTTTTGCCACATTTCAGGCTTCAAACATAAAGATATAAATTCTAATTTTTTGTGAAGAATCAACAAGTGGGACACAATCATGAAGTGAAACGAAATTTATTGCATATTTTAAACTTTTTTAACAAATAACAAACTGAAAAGTGGGGCGTGCAATATTATTCGGACCCCTTGCTTTCAGTGCAGCAAACTCACTCCAGAAGTTCAGTGAGGATCTCTGAATGATCCAATGTTGTCCTAAATGACTTGTAATGATAAATAGAATCCACCTGTGTGTAATCAAGTCTCCGTATAAATGCACCTGCTCTGTGATAGTCTCAGGGTTCTGTTTCAAGTGCAGAGAGCCTCATGAAGACGAAGCAACACTCCAGGCAGGTCCGAGATACTGTTGCGGTGAAGTTTAAAGCCGGATTTGGATACAAAAAGATTTCCCAAGTTTTAAACATCTCAAGAAGCACTGAGCAAGCGATCATATTGAAATGGAAGGAGTATCAGACCACTGCAAAGCTACCAAGACCCGGCCGTCCCTCTAAACTTTCATCTCGAACAAGGAGAAGACTGATCAGAGATGCAGCCCAAAGGCCCATGATCACCCTGGATGAACTGCAGAGATCTACAGCTGAGGTGTGTGTTGTCCAAAGGACAACAATCAGTCTTACACTGCATAAATCTGGCCTTTATGGAAGAGTGTTTTACCATCCATGCCAAAAACAGAAACCAAGTGCACTAACAGGATGCAGTCAGAGCCCAAATGTATGCATGGCAGGTCGCCTCCCACATCTTGCTGGTAGAGGTGATTTATCAGCCTGCAGCTGGGCTTGCTTCACATTTGGGCTCTTACTGCATCCTGTAAGTGCACTTGGTTTCTGTTTTTGACATTGATGGTAAGGTTTTTTGATGCTGCTTTTTTCTAGTGCTTTATGGAAGAGTGGCAAGAAGAAAGCCATTTCTCAAAGATATCTATAAAAAGTCTTGTTTGAAGTTTGCCACAAGCCACCTGGGAGACACACCAAACATGTGGAATAATGTGCTCCGGTCAGATGAAACCAAAATCGAACTTTTTGGCCACAATGCAAAACGATATGTTTGGCATAAAAGCAACACAGCTCATCACCAGCAAAACACCATCAGCACTGTCAAACATGGTGGTGGCAGCATCATGGTTTGGGCCTTCTTTTCCTCAGCAGGAACGGGGAAGATGGTTAAAATTGATGGGAAGATGGATGGAGCCAAATACAGGACCATTTTGGAAGAAAACCTGTTGGAGTCTGCAAAAGACCTGAGGACTGGGACAAAGATTTATCTTCCAACAAGACAATGATCACAAACATAAAGCAAAATCTACAATGGAAGGGATCAGAAATAAATGTATCCAGGTGTTAGAATGGCCAAGTCAAAGTCCAGACCTGAATCCGTGAAAACTGCTGTTCACAAACGCTCTCCATCCAACCTCACTGAGCTTGAGCTGTTTTGCAAGGAAGAAGGGCAAGAATTTCAGTCTCTCGATGTGCAAAACCGATAGAGACATACCCCAAGCGACTTGCAGCTGTAATTGCAGCAAACAGTGACGCTACAAAGTATTAACTCAAGGTGTCAAAATAATATTGCACGCCCCAGTTTTCAGTTTTCTAGTTGTTAAAAAAATGTAAAATATGCAATAAATTTCATTCCATTTCACAATTGTGTCCCACTCGATGTTGATTCTTCAAAAAAAGAAATTAGAAATTACATCTTTATCTTTGAAGCCTGAAATGTGGCAAAAGGTTGAAAAGTTCAAGGGGGCCAAATACTATCACAAAACACTGTATCTTTATTAGTCACCTTTAATCCAATCTAAAGGTGTAAAGAGGAGCTGCATGGAAATTACAACCATTATTGCAAAATGATGTTCAATTAAAATCTATATTTCCAGACTCCCCACTTCTGTATTTTAGAATTTTAGACAGCCCTCAAATCTAAGAAGCATTATTGTCAAAGCTCCCTGTCTTTACCAACAATACCAGGAAAGTTTGCATGCAGCTAAAAAAAATGTAAAACAAGTTATTTTATAATGACAATGGACAAAATAAAGATTCCCAGCTCACACCAGAACTACAGTACAAGTTCCAAAGTGCCTTCAATGGCACCACAACCAATGTGGTTTATTTACTGATATGTACCAAATTTCCAACTGGGTTTTTTTATGTAGAGGAGATAGAACACATTTTGTAGTCCAATTTCTCTTTTTACCCTATTAGAAAATGAAAAATATGGGGATAAAATTACATTTTTGAGGAAAAAATTAATTTTTTTATTTCCATGGACCAATGCTTTAAAATTCTGTGAAGCACCTGTGAGTTCAAAAGGCTCAATATATCACTAGATAACTTCCTTGAGGGCTATAGTTTTCAAAATGGGCTCACTTGTGGGGGTTTCCACATCAGGGGACCTGCAAATGCAACATGTAGTTTACTAATTATTTCAAGCCAACTTTGCATTTAAAAAGTCAAATGATGCTCCTTCACTTCTCAGCCATTCAGTACATCCCATGAGAACATTACACTTGGCTCAACCATAAATATGGTGCTCAGAGGTAAAAAGTAGTCAAAAATATACAAAATAAACCTCAGCATATTAATAGTGTGAAAGAGACTCAGATAGATTGAGAAAAATCAATCTATTATTCATACATTCAAAATAACGTTACGAACAAACCCAACATTTCAGCCCTCACAGGGGTTTTCATCGGGGTAGACAAATCTAAATATAGAGCATATTTAGAGTCGAAAATTAGGACAAAGTACATGTAAAAATTAGGGTTGGGTGATCATGCATCGCCGGTACTCAGTGCTAGCCCGAGCAACTCAGTACTCGAGATGCTCAGCAATCCCCGAGTACCAGCGGGATGCTCACGCACATGCTCTTTACAGAGCCAGCCCACATGCAGGTATTGGCTGCCACACACTGTAATGCCACAGCCAAGTTGATTGTGGCATCACAGTAATTGACTAGCCGCACAGCGTCATCAGGTCTATATCAGACCTGACGGCGCTGTGCTCGTCACTCTGATCTACAGTCAGCTAGCGTAGGTAGTGCTGCTGCTGAGCTAGGGACAGATTTGTGTGTGTCTCAGGTAATGTAGGTACTAGACAGCATCAGCTGATGGTTTAATTTGCCCTCCAGCAGCGGGCGACCAATCAGCTGAGAGATTAAAACGTCAGCTGATGCGGGTAGGTGGGTGACCAATCAGCTGACAGCGCCAGCTGTTGGTTTAAATCGCCCACCGCAGGTGGGCAACTGATCAACTGACTCTATCAGCTGATTGGTCTCTCGCCACTGGCGGGCGATTAAAACCATTAGATGAAACTGTCAGCTGATTGGTCACCTACCGCTGGTGGGTGATTTAAACCAGCTGATGCTACCAGCTGATTGGTCGCCCACCCATGTCAACTGACAGTTGAAATCGTCCACCGCCAGGCGATCGGTGTCAGCTGATTGGCTGTCAGCAGATTGGATGTTTGTCGCCAGCGGCGGCAAATCAGCTGACACTGTCAGTGGTGACACTACACTGTCAATGATAGAGTCAACTGGTTGCCTGCAGGCGGCAGGCGATTTAAACCAAAAGCCAATGCTGTCAGCTTATTGGTCACCAGCCACTGGCTGGTGATTTAAACCACCAGCTGACGCAAGCGGGCAGCTAATCAGCTGACCGCATCGTCTGGTAGTTTAAATCACCCGTCGGCTGGCTAAATCAATCAGCTGACAATATCAGCTGATTGGTCACTCGCCAGTGGCTAAACCAATCACATCAGCTGAGCGGTTTTGGCGGGAGGTTTAAACCGCTCAGCTGATGCTGTCATGTTATCCATAAGCTGATCAGTTGTCACTGGTCAGCTGATAAAGGTCCTTGCAGTGATCGGACATGAATGTCTTCACTGGGACACTCTGCGGAGAGGCGAGTATTCATATTTTTAATTTTTATCACCATTTCTTTCATTCATTTTACTATAGCAGTGCTAACACTGCTAACACTGCTATAGTAAAATGTCACACATGTCACTCAGGAAGAGGAACACAGGATGTTTCCTCCCTTCATGTCACATCACTTCCCTCTGCGCCTGCAATTATAGATGCTGAAATAGGCATTGTCTGAACTGCGATGCGTATTCCAGCTCCTTATACTCAGACATTGTTGTTCACAGCAGTGACCTGGGAGTCAGAAATGCTTACAGGCATCTTCCCCATGCTGTTCACATGTGATTTGAGCACTGTTCTTAAATATTTGTGGCATTTTTAGGCTTTCTGCAGACCGCCGGGGGGGTGCCGCTGTACAAATGCTCGAGTTTCCCATAGGTTAACATTGGGCTCGGTGCTCAGGTCGAGTACCCGAGCATTTCGATCCGAGCATCGAGCACCCAAGCATTTTACTGCTCACTCATCATCACTAGAAATAACGAAAACAAACATAAAAAAAAAATATTGATATTATATAGGCATGAACTCATATCATTATACAAATTTGAAGAAAATAGCAACCATCTATTATATAATCACGAATGGGATTTTTGCCCCTTTTGAGACCGCTCTCGCTGCGAGTCAGCGTGGTCATGTGGATACGAACGAAGCATTGGCCGCGCAGCGGCCATTGCGAGCAGCTCTAAGGCGACTCGCTATGCCCGCGCAGCGGCCATGGCGAGTCGCCTTAGCAGCGCCTGTATCCTGTAGTGCCCTGTCCCCGCCCTCCCGCACCTCTCTGCAGTACAGCAGGGCAGTGGAAGAGCAGCTCTAGCCCGAGCTGTCAGTGTCACCCGCGGGCTGCAGCCTGAACCTGCACGACTCACCGCACTCACCGGCGCTTTGTCTCATTCACTGGCGAGGAACCGGAAACAGCAACGTGACGCTCCTCCATTCAGCTGCCCGGAATCACTGGCGGAGCTCCGGCCAGAAGCTGATGATGTGCCTGGAGAGTGATGAAGCGGGCACGGGGGGCAGCAGCCAGGACTGTATCCCGGGGGCAGAGGACGGGGGTGTGGAGACCCTCTCCGGGAGGATGAACCCGGGCACCACCGCTCTGGAGGGGAAGTCCCCGGAGATGGAGAGCAGCCTCCTGGAGAAGCCCCTCAATATGAGGCGGCCCAGGGTGGCAGCAGCGGGCATCCTCAGCGTGGGCAATGTGCTCAACTACCCGGACAGGTACACTGTGGCAGGTAAGAGGCCATAGTACTGTATGGGGTGTGTGTGCCACCTACTAACTGACTAGATACACTAAACATCTCTGGAAATCTACTCTATACAGAGGGGATCACTACATTCCAATCAATGACCTCTCTATTCTATAGTTCATTGCAGAAAGCCTCTCTAGATGCCCATACATCAGAGGTGGAGATGATGAATGAGACCCATCCTGTATTGTACTCCGGCTGTACACTGTCATCTAAGATCACCTGCATTGTATTCAACAATTGGGATGCTCCAAGGTCATACACCTTATCCTTAATCACATTCCTATTAAATGTCCCATCTATTATAGAATCACGAATGGGTTTTTTGCCCCTTCTGAGTCCACACGCGCTGCGAGTCAGCGTGGTCATGTGGATATGCCCGAAGCATTTGCCGCGCAGCGGCCATTGCGAGCAGTTCTAAGGCGACTCGCTATGCCCGCGCAGCGGCCATGGCGAGTCGCCTTAGTAGCGCGAAGCATTGGCCGCAAAGCGGCCATTGCGAGTCAGAGACTCGCTCTTCTAGAATCCCGATGCATCTGCATCGGGCACCCAGCTAGTCTATTATATAATCACGAATGGGTTTTTTGCCCCTTTTGAGTCCGCTCGCGCTGCGAGTCAGCGTGGTCATGTGGATACGCCCGAAGCATTGGCCGCGAAGCGGGCATGGCGAGTCGCCTTAGCAGCGCGAAGCATTGGCCGCCAAGCGGCCATTGCGAGTCAGAGACTCGCTCTGCTAGAATCCCGATGCATCTGCATCGGGCACCCAGCTAGTATTGAATAAGGGCAAATCACCTAAAGAATGGTAACATATTCATAAACGATAAATGACCAAACATGGTTGCATGAAAACGGACAAAAGGAATTCTATATAGAAGAAAAAAGGAGGCATTAAGTGACATCAATGTGTACAATATGAGGGTAGAGTGTAACTGACTAATAGAAATAAAGTGAATGCCATAATGTTGGAACTGAGTGTACTCAGAGAGATAGAAAATATAGGAAAATAGAAATTTTAAAAAGAAACCTCTTTCTACCTTCATCTTCCTGTTTTATTATTTTTTATGGTACATTTCTGAAAATTATAAAAAAGGAACATTTTTTTGACTGGGAATTTGTAGTACTTATATATATATATTTATTTAACAGACCTATAAATTGGAAGAAAAGCTAAAAAAGCTATAGAAACTTACTCTCACAAGGATACTGCACAAACAAGGACGTTATAAGGTTAGGTTCTCAACTATTTGTTTGACAACAAAGAAATACTGATTAAGAAATAAAAGAGCTGGAGACACATTTATGTCTTTTAGCCAGTAAATGAGATTGTTGTATGTGGAAAAAGGAGTTATTCAGATAGAATTATCAGGATATCTATAAGCCTTTCAACCTAGAGAAATCACTTATTAGGAGCAAAGCAACCTGTGATGGGTCAGACTTCGCAAAGGGTGTGAAATATGTTCTTTGCTGTCTACATTATTGCAATGTCAGTGATTGTGCTTCCTATGTCATGAAGACCTCATTATGTTTGAACTGAAATACGGGCATATTTTTTTTTGTCTTTAAACTGACAATGGAAGCAGAAGTAAAAAAAACACTGACATTACTTTCAGAACATTTTCTTAATTTGGAAATACAAAAATCACATTATTCTCCTTCTCTTAACAAGAATAAATGGCAAGTAGGCAATTCTGAGTGAATTGTACTAATTATAGGAAAGAAAATAATTGTAGCAAATTAGAAATAGCGGAAGAGAACATTAATTATTTTCAACGGATTTAGGTTGGCAATTTAGACTTGGGATGCTGCTTATAAGAATATGAAGGTGACTTATCTGGAATGAACCTTTAGCAATGGTGTAGTGAAAATTGTAATCAGGAGAAATGCAGTCATTATATAACGTAAATATAATGTAGACAAAATGTTTACAGAGCTGGCTTTTTTTATGAAAACAATTAATTGTACTGATAGTAATAGTTAAAGCAATATTCTAATCTCATGAATTTATTGCAAATCTACAGTTTATGCCATAAATGTACTGGGACCCTCATCTATTTTGAGAATGCGGCCCCTCTAACTGCCATCTAAGGGTGCCTTCACAATGCGGTCAGGTCCGGTCCGGGGCTGTCAGGGGTAAACCTGACAGCCCCGGACCGGATCAGCACACAGCCCCATAGGGCTAATATGCCCTCCAGTCCGGTGTGCAGCCTGCCACAGCTGCCGCTGCAGATGATTCTGGACAGTCGCTCACAGGGAGCTAGCCGTGGTCCTGAAATAACAGCGGCATGCAGCCTCCGGTGTCTGTTTCCCGTATCCTCGCAGATCGGGGCAATCCGGCCCCATAAGCTCCCATTTTAAAGGAGCGCCGGATTGCCCTGGAAGGATCCGGGGGAATGCGGTGGAATCCGAGAGACACCAATTATGGGGAGATTGTTCTCCCTGGACACAAAAATGTTGCAAGCAACGTTTTTGTATCCGGGAGAAAAATCCCACTTCTCCCGGATTCTTCCGGTGAGATGGAAGCCGGATGGCAGATAGCTGCCATCCGGCTCCATCCAGCCCCATAGGACACTATGGGGCCAAAATCTGGTCCGGGGCTGTCACCCCTGACAGCCCCGGACCGGACCTGACCGCAGTGTGAAGGCACCCCAAGAAAGGAGGGAAAGTCACTCATGTGTCTTAAGCATGACCACAATTTTTGAACTCATATTACATTGAACTAAAGAAATACGCGCTTATTTCTTCCATCTTTACCTGAATGGAATGCAATATGACCATATTATCAATATAGATGAGGGAGGTTGTATATTTGTAATATATTTATGATCAATACGTGGATATGCCAGAATACACAAGATGAAAACAACTCCATATTAGTATTACTAGACGGTATACTTGAACATATTTCATACAGCAGTGAAATAGCAATTGAACACATCACAATTAATTATATTCATGGTACTTTACTCCTTCTAAACTTTCTATGTTTGATTTCCGTAATTCGAAGTTGTGTTGCGGGGATGTGTTTCTGTAGGAACGTTGGGAATATCTTTTGGTCGTGTCCAAGTTGACACTCATTGGCTTGATGTTCAAGCATTAATTAATGTAACTACTGGAATAAGTTATTGTTATTGGTTGGATTACAGGATTTCCCAACCGACAGATGAGTACTGGTGATGCATATTGTGGCAGCTAACTTTACAGCATCTTTATGGAATCTGATGTGCTTCCTACTGTGGGGCTTATGGAAAGAGTTGTTAGTAACAACTTGTATGGAATTTATTCATGCATTACGCAATAATTCTCATAGGAAGTATTGTAGTAAGTGGTTTTATTGGGTTTCCAAATATTCACCTACTTTGAGTTTTAGATCCAGATGTTGTATAGGAATTATACTGTATTTAATTATCTTCTTTGATGTTATTGGATTGTCTTGTACTAGATGTTATGCATTTGTTTTTTTCTTTTTTACAAAAGGTAATATCTTGTAGTGTCTGTAAGGAGATTCCTGTATTGTGCTAGAATTGATTTGCTTTTACTTTTAATCCATGTCTCTGTATATAGTTCTGTTAATTTATTTTAGGTATTTCACCTATGTCATGTTTTAAGATGACTTTTTGTGTATTCTTATTGTGATTATTTGTGAAAAGTGCTAATAAAAAGTTTTGTTTGAGTAATTATATTTCTAAACTTCTAAAGGTGCTACTTACATGAATTTCTCACCAGATGTTGGTAACAACTAGCGATGAGTTAAGGCCCCGTTACATGGCACAACATCGTTAACGATATTGCTTAAACGTCACGGATTTGGAGTCGTTAAAGCGTCATCGTTACAACCTCGTTGCTTGTGACTCTGCAAAGTTGTAACGATAAATCGTTGAATCGTTGATCGCACATTTGAGAGCATGTTCGCAAACCATACAATCAATGATCAGCCAACCTGATATATCGTTGTGTTTGACACAACTTCACGACTTCGCCCATTCACAACAATGAGCAGGTATCGTTCGCTGGGTTGTGCGAACGATACCTGCTCACAACATCGTTGGTGAGTCGTCCACGATATGTAGACGTGTGGACATCTGAACAATGATGTCAAAACGATGTCTGAAACGACCACGCACCCACAAGATCGTTGCCGACATCGTTCCAACATCGTGCCGTGTAACGGGCCCTTAAGTGTAATCATTGCTATTTGCTTTTTGTACCGGTAGTATGGTATTGGTAATACTCGTTACTCAGTGAGTATCGCTGGTGCTCGTGAGTGATGTGTCGATCGATAATGATCTGACTCAATTTGCCAGCTCCCTTCAGTACACAAAGTGAGCTGGCCCTCCAATGAGAACAGATTGAATGTTAGGCTCTCTGGGGGGCAAAGCAAGGTGTTTTATGCAGTAGAAATGTAGAAATACCCTCTCTCCTTGTCCCGGAAAGACTTGTTTTAAGTATGGATGTGTGTGGGTAGAACCTATCACTATTTGACTAACAGACTCGCTTTTCGGATAAATATGCAAGTATTAATAACTAGTTGTTATAAGTATAGCGAGTGTGAATATTTTGCTACTCGCTCATCAATAGTAACAACCCATCTAAACCAAACAGGCAATGAAATCAAGCTATGGAGACAGCATAAATTTGGTCATGTGTAATATTAAAAAAAATGACACAGGGAAAAGTATTAAACACCATTACTGAAATGTATTTACTACTTCGTACAAAGCCTATGTGGATGATGACAGCTTCAAGATGCCTCTTGTATGGAGAAACTACTGTAGTTACATGCATTGTTGAGGTGTGATTTTGGCTCTTTCTTCCACACAGACTTCAGATCCTCAAGGTTCCGTGGGCTCCTTTTATGAAATCTGAGCTTTAAATCCTTCCATATAATTTCGATGGGAATCAAGTCAGGTGTTTACCTGGGCTATTCTATCATATTTATTATATTTATATGAAACCTATTGAGAGCTATGGAAATCTTTTTAGATTATGTTCAGGAGCATGATCTTAAAGTTTGTGTCTGAGCAGCACCGAGAAATGTCAGTGCTGCACTGCAAATATAATGTAGTACAATGATTACTCATTTCAATACATTATATTAGTGATCAAATCATTAAAAGTTAGTGTATCATATAGGGACTAAGTAAAGGAGTTTGCGCACATGTCAGGAGGAATATTGGTCAACTCCTCCTTAAAATCGTAGACTGTTTATGTCTTATGTCAGTGGGCAGACTTACAAAACATGCAAGGGATCAAATAATTATTTATTTCACTGTAAATGTACCCAGACACAGGGTTTTGCAACAATATTGCAAAACGTACAGATCCATATCATACTACATGATCTATATTTGTTTCACTTGTTTTCTCCCTGTCTACAATGTTTGTCCTCCCATCTTTTACATCTGTCATGGATGGCCTATGTACAAAACAGTGCTGTTAATGACCTCAGCTTGGTTTTTCTGTATTTCTGATGAAAGAGAGAATAATACTTACAGAAAAAAAGCATGATCAGAGAAAAATATAAGGGAATGTATTTTTATTATGTTTGAGCAATGATGGCCGTCTCGTGAAAAAGAATTGAAGTATTGTATTATTGCTATAATACTACTTTTAACAGTATTTATGCAGTAGACTTTACTTTCAATAATTACTTTTTCTTTTGAGACTAACAATTACAATTATTTTCCTTTCTTGTTCTGTTGTTTGTGACTATGCGATACAGTTTCAGCAAATTTACTCAACTCAGTAATCCATCATCCATTCCTAGCAGTTCTAGATACTGTAGAAATCTTCCAGAAAACTATTCAAGTTCCCCATTGATTTGCATTAGGTTTAGTATTCAAGATAAATACCTGAGTAGTAAAAAGTTTTTGGTTACAATAATTCGAACCAGAATATTTCACGATTCGCTCATCACTATCTAATATATGAGGCTGAGTGTATTTATGTATGCATGTATGCGTGGGACATAGCCCTGCCAACTCATAGCCATGCCCACTCATGGCCACACCCACACCTCCTCCTCATAGCCATGCCTCCTCCAAACAGCCATGCCTGTACACATAGCCTCGCCCTGGGACTATCTGGAGGGGTGAAGCTATGAAGGGGCAGGGCTACTGGAATGGGCAGGGCTATGATACATATACACATACATGCCTTTTCATATGTGCGCAATATAACCATATATGGGCAATATTACCATATAGGAGCATTACAACTAGGGATGAGCGAGTATAATTGTTACTATTCGGTACTCGCCGAACAGTAACAATATTTGACTACTCGCCGAGTCTCTTGTGATTACTCAAGAGTAGCGAGTAATCCTTTTACTTTCACAGTGTATCTATATATACACTGCGAAAGTATACTAAAAGTGAAGAAAAGTTGTTAAAAAATAAAAAAAACCATCATACTCACCTTCTGACGCCTGCACCAGGACCGGAAAACCTCACTTCCGATGTGCGGCAAGAACCTGCCAGTCTGATAGCCAATCAGATGGCTGGGAGAGATCTGGCCAATCAGATGGCCGGATGTCACAAACCATATGATCGCCATCAGCCACCTGATTGGCCAGATTGCCAGGTCTTGAACGTGCATCAATGACCTGGCAATCTGGCCAATCAGGTGGATGGTAGCGATTACGTGGTTTGTGACTTCTGGCCATCTGATTGGCCAGATCGCTCCCAGCCATCTGATTGGGTATCAGACTGGCAGGTCCTTGCCGCATATCGGAGGTGAGGTTTTCGGGTCCCGGTGCAGGTGTTGGAAGGTGAGTATGATGGGTTTTTTATTTTTTAACAACTTTTCTTCACTTTTAGTGTATTTTCGCAGTGTATATATAGATACACTGCGAAAGTACTCGCATTTCAATCGGACTCGCTATACTTGCAACGAGTACCGAGTACTGGGACCTACTGGTTGCGAGTATAGCGAGTCTGATTACTTCCGTACTCGCTCATCCCTAATTACAACCATATATAGGCATTACGCCCAGGCAAAGCCAGGCTCTACAGCCAATTACTCATATTTCTGAAGGCAGGGAGAGAGAAGCCAGTGGTGAGTTGGCTTGGAACTTGCCTGATGTAATAATAGGTGATGAACAAATATATTCAACACTACTATTATTATTAATATTATTATTATTTATTTATAGAGCACCATTCATTCTATGGTGCTGTACATGAGAAAGAGTTACATACAGACAAGTTAAAATTACAATGAACAAAGTGACAGACTGGTACAGAGGGGAGAGAGAACCCAGCCCTTGCAGGCTTACATTCTACAGGGCAATGTGGAGGGAGACAGTAGGTTGGGTCTGCTCAGGTGGTGCTGGAGTGCCAGGTCTGATGGTGGTGGTGCGCCGGGTCCAGTGGTGTTGAGGCGGCACTGTCGTCATTGCAGGTTGTAGGCTGTTCTGAAGAGAAGGGTTTTCAGGTTCCGCTTGAAGGTTCTGAGTGTAGGGTACCGTCGGACGTGATGGGGTGCAGACTTCCAGAAGATGGGGGATGCTCGGGCGAAGTCTTGCAGGCGGTTAGATAAGGAACGTACAAGTGTGGAGGAAAGAAGGAGGTCTTGGGAGGATCGAAGATTACGAGTTGGATGATATCGGGAGATTAGTTTAGAGATATATGGGGGGGACAGATTGTGGATGGCTTTGTAAGTCAATGGTAGTAGTTTGAATTGGATATGCTGGTGAATTGGGAGCCAGTGGAGGGATTTGCAGAGGGGAGAAGTGGAGGAATAGCGAGGAGAGAGGTAGATTAGTCACTATTCAATACTCACACAATTAAGGTATTCGGGATGTTTGTTAATTGGTGAATACTATGGGTACTCAAAGGTAATGTGTTGATTGTGAAATATCTGACACTCATTGCTGCCTTCTTTCAGTATACAATGGGAGCGGCCACCCTAGTGAGAGTTGCTCGAATGGAAGGCTCTTACTGGGAGGTAGAACAAGGTGTTGCAGCTGTTATCACACAAAAAAGCCTACCCTCCCTCCATCTGCTGTAAATGCTCATGTTATGGCTTGCTGTCTGTGGGTAGAGCGCATGACTAATTGACTTGCTTTAGGTTCGGTATTCAAGTTGAATGCCCGAATAGTAAAAAGTATTTGGAAAGCATACTGAAAACTTGAATATTTCGCTTTTTGTTCATCACTAACATCAATAACCTTATGATCCCCAAAAATGTGAATGCCAGCACTGTTAGAACAGCGCTGGTGCATGTGGTAAGGATAAGCTTCTTAATAAGAAGGACTTGTCCGATTAGTGGCCAACAGCTTTAATTAAAGTTTCAAAATCAAGCCAAATAAATAAATAAGTCTAGTAAATTCAAACCAGAATGATGGCATCCAAACAGAATTGAACCTAATCAAATTGGAATCCTGCTTCAGATCCTATCCTGCCACCTGTTTGATGAAACCAGAAAGACACTTTTAAATAATCCTTTTACCCTCACCCCATCACTTTAGCATTTATTAGATCCTTGTAAGAAGCTAGGGGATGGCACGTTTTTCACACTCTCGTGTTGACTTAAAAATGCAATATCATTCAATTACAACTTTCAGCATACCCTCCCAAATGACTGGAATATATTGTGAGCATAGTACCACAATTATCAATTCCATACGTTAAAAATCCAGGATGGGAGCATATTAGTCAATAAAATTCATACCAGATTTAAATATAAATTTGGATCAGACCAGAATCCCTAACCTAATTAAACTCCATATAAAAAAAATACATGCCAGACACCATAATTAATACATACCGTATATACTCGCGTATAAGCCGAGTTTTTCAGCCCAAAAATTGGGCTGAAAAGTACCCCCCTCGGCTTATACGCGAGTCAGTGACGGCAGCCCTAGCAGCCCCAGCAGCCCCAGCATCCCCAGTAATGCAGGGCCCCCCCAGCCTGACTCCGGTCACCTGTAAAGCAAATTATACTTATCACTGTCCCGCTGTCCGCGCCCGCCGCTGCTGACATCCGCGATCCTCCATCTTCATGCGTCTTCTTCCTGTTTCCTGTGTTCGGCGCCGGCAATGACGTCATTGGCTGCGACGAACACAGGAAACAGGAAGAAGACGCATGAAGATGGAGGATCGCGGATGTCAGCAGCGGCGGGCGCGGACAGCTGGACAGTGATAAGTATAATTTGCTTTACAGGTGACCGGAGTCAGGCTGGGGGGGCCCTGCATTACTGGGGCTGCCTGTATACTACCACTGGGGCTGTATATACTACTGGGGCTGCCTGTAAACTACCACTGGGGCTGTATATAATACTGGGGCTGCCTGTAAACTACCACTGGGGCTGTATATAATACTGGGGCTGCCTGTAAACTACCACTGGGGCTGTATATAATACTGGGGCTGCCTGTATACTACCACTGGGGCTGTATATACTACTGGGGCTGCCTGTAAACTACCACTGGGGCTGTATATAATACTGGGGCTGCCTGTATACTATCACTGGGGCTGTATATACTACTGGGCCTGCCTGTATACTACCACTGGGGCTGTATATAATACTGGGCTGCCTGTATACTACCACTGGGGCTGTATATACTACTGGGGCTGCCTGTATACTACCACTGGGGCTGTATATACTACTGGGGCTGCCTGTATATTACCACTGGGGCTGTATATACTACTGGGGCTGCCTGTATACTACCACTGGGGCTGTATATACTACTGGGGCTGTATATACTACTGGGGCTACGTGTATACTACCACTGGGGCTGTATATACTACTAGGGCTGTATATACTACTGGGGCTGCGTGTATACTACCACTGGGGCTGTATATACTACTGGGACTGCCTGTATACTACCACTGGGGTTGTATATACTACTGGGGCTGCCTGTATACTACCACTGGGGCTGTATATACTACTGGGGCTGCCTGTATACTACCACTGGGGCTGTATATACTACTGGGGCTGCCTGTATACTACCACTGGGGCTGTATATACTACTGGGGCTGCCTGTATACTACTGGGGCTACGTGTATACTACCACTGGGGCTGTATATACTACTAGGGCTGTATATACTACTGGGGCTGCGTGTATACTACCACTGGGGCTGTATATACCACAGGGGCTGCTGCTGTATATACCACTGGGGCTGCTGCTGTATACTACCACTGGGGCTGCTGTATATACCTCTGGGGCTGCTGTATACCACACTGCTGGGGCTGTATACCTGTGCTGGGGTCCACCCTCGGCTTATACACGAGTCAATAGATTTTCCCAGGTTTTGGGGGCAAAAGTAGGGGGGTCGGCTTATACACGGGTCGGCTTATACACGAGTATATACGGTACCTTATATTACACTCTGTAATTTAGATATGGGACCTCAAAAGAAATTAAGTTCTGAGAACAGACTCAATATTTGTAGACTCAAACCCAAGACCAAAATCTAAAATGTTTTTCAATCCTAAAACCCCTGAATACATATTGCTACCCCAAACCACAATCCAAAATAATTTCATACCCCATATCAGACCCTTAAATTAATTTTGATCTCACACCAAATTCAGATTTCAGACTGCAAAATTAATTTGGATCGCAAAGTCATTATCTCAATAATGAGACTCCAGAATATACCCCCTAAAATATCAAACCAACAGAACAAACCAGGCCTTTACATAAATTCAGAGGAAAACTATGAAAAAAAATTTTCAGTGTTTCATTTGCTATGTACACCTCATACACCTCAGCTACTGACAATAAACACGCGCATACACATTAGACTACACATAATACACATAATACAGACAATGCAGTAGCCACATGTACTCTATTTAAATTTGTCCTCTGTGTCTGGGTGACTTTCATGACCATAGTCATGTCACTATGTCAGGTGAGTATAATAAAAGCTCTTTTTTATTTAATACACATCAACCTGCCGAATTACTCCTCTTTCATACATCCGTGTCTTTGGCAGATGTGAAATCCGTGCAGCTACACAGGGTCGGACTGGGGTGTCTGGGGATCATCAGGGAAATTGATTCCAGGTGCCCACCCACCCTTTAGCTATATAAAAATACCTGTTAGCCGTTATAACCATTATAGTGGCAGCTCCTGCACTTCTGCTATGTGCTCACTATAAGTGCGATGTACAATTACCGTACTTTGCATTTAAAGGGATTCTTTAGTGAAAACAAGTTATCAGTGATCCGCAGGTTTGGTTGGTGATCACTTATTTCTTGGTGGAATCCGACCAGTGGAAACTGAACTGTCAGAAGAATGTAGAACTTTTATCCCCATTATAAAATGCAATGGCCAGCAATTTTGTGACCGTGTCTCCATTCATCATCATTGGGGCGTCCAGAAAAAGCCAAACCCAGCACTCACAGTCACTTAGGGAATGAGCGGATCCAGTCTAATGGTAAGAAAACAAACCTATGACTAAAGACCGCTTCACACGGTAGGATATAGGTGAATAATATCATTCGGTATGTCACGTGACCGCGATCCTTCCGACATCGTTAGTGCGTTATCACACGTAAGGATATTGTTAACGATCTTAAATTTGGTTACGCTCTAGCTATTTGGAGAAGATCGTTTGAACGATTTTACAAAGCGGCAGGAAAAGGAGAATTATGAACTACATCGTTCAAAAAGGTGTCACACTGAACGATGATGCTGCTTCCCAAGATGTTAATTAGATGACAAACGATAGATTTGAGGTCCGGATCTCAAATTTTGGATGAACGTTCCAATGATTTTCCCTTCATTCATCTTTCGTTTACACGCAACGACGGACTAACAATATCGTTTGAACGATCACAAATCCGTGATATTTCAATGATATCGTTAGTGATATCCTAGCGTGTGAAGTGGACTTAAGGAATGCCTTTAAGGATGTTTTTAATGTGTGGGTTTTCATGTTTTTTTTCTAATAAAATTAATTTTTAAAGATCTAGATCTCAGGATTCTGTGCTTGATGTTTTTGGACACGTAATGGGGATAAAAGTTGCACATTTACCAGTTGGGCCCCCATCAATAAATAACTTCTCACTTATCCTTAGGCCATGGGCACACATTGAATATTTGATGAGATTTTTTCTTCAGTATTTGTAAGACAAAACCAGGAGTGGAATAATCAGAGGTATTTTTTTCTACATTTTTTTTACCCACTCCTGGCTTTGTCTTACAAACACTTAGGTAAAAAAAAATCACTAAATACACAACGTGTGCACAATTCCTTACACATACTAAGGTAAAAACTCACCAAATACTCAATGTGTGCACGAGGCCTTAGAAGCAGTGATTAATTGTTTTCTCTGGAGAACCTCTGTAAGTGCATCTTTGTCAAGGGCTGACTGACACATTTCAGACTTGAAGCAATCACAAGGTAGTGGCCCTCGAGCTGCAGCGGAAGCCCACCTTTGGCCTTCTTATCTCTGGCCGCTACATTAAAGCAGCAGAGGTAAAAGGCTTTAAAACAGGCTGGTACATATAGTAGATATGGGAGCAGAACCAAGCTTACTACAGAGATATGGGAGCAGAACCGAGCTTACTACAGAGAAATGGGAGAGGAAATGAGTTTACTACAGAGATAAGGGAACAGACCGAGCTTACTATAGAGATAAGAGAGCAGAACCGAGCTTACTACAGAGATATGGGAGCAGAACCAAGCTTACTACAGAGATAAGGGAGCAGAACTGAGCTTCAGAAGAAGAGAACTGAACAGCCAAATAAAGAAAAATGTGCTACAATATGCAAAGTAAAAGGAATCCAACAATACAAGTAGAAAGACAATGCACAGAAAAATGTGCACACCTTAATAGTGATGGGCGAACCCCTCCGATGCTTGGGATCGGGAGACTTTACTTTTGTAAAGTTCAAAATTGGGGCTGGAGATAACTCAAACTTGTGTCTGAGCCCTGAGCTTGGACTTTACAGTTATGGGATGGGGCGGGCTGTAAAAAAAGTGTATAGTTAATAATAAACATTATAATTATACTTACTGCTCCCGCGACGTGTCCTCCCATCCCACTATTTCCCGGCTGCTTCTACTTTCGGGGCTGCTCATTAACTTCCGAGGTTATTCGCTGCTCGGTACTCGGCTGTTTTCGGCCGGTGTCAGCAGTGTTTGCGGTGACATCAGGGTTCACCCTTGTTCATGGCCCAACCCATGAACTCGACTGAACTTTGTCTGTCAGTCTCAGCCTGCTTTTCTCTCTGCACAGATGTTTGCTCACTCTGTATAGGCACTTGTCTATACAGAGCAATGTAGCAGAGCTGTCCCTGTCCCAATTTTTTTTGTTTTATTTCTAATTAAAAAATTTTTCAATGTGTTATTTTTTTTTTACTGATTACTAGAAATTCATGGTGGTCATGTCCATCTTGGTGTGACACCATGAATTTCAGGCTTAGTACCAGCTGAAAATACAAAGCTGGTATTAACCCCTTTATTACCCACCATGCCATCGCTGTGAGAGAAGCTGGATGAGCCGGGTAAAGCACCTGGAAATAGCGCTATGATGAATGCGCCATTTACCTGTGGTAAATTACACCAAAAAGCATGACATCTGCGGCAAAATTTGCAACGCTTTTGCTGCGGATTTCATGCTTTTTTGGTGCAAGTTAGGCCTAAAACTGCATGCACTGTGTCCCAGGTGTTCATCTGCATCTCCTGAGTTAAAAAAAAAACACAAAAACTGCAGCATTTTTCCCACGTTTTTTGCCACGGATTTCATACTTTTTGGTGCAATCTTCTGACAGCTCAGAGAATAAGTGGAGTAAGGAGTGCAATCTGCGGCATTGTAACAGGAGCAACACTGGGGTCACCCGAGGATAGCTCAGATGCCATGACCTGAGCTGTCCTTCAGGGACCACAGGGATAGAAGCTTTGTTCGTCCCCTTGGTCTCTGATGAAACAGAGCCAAGAGTGCTAATGTTTCTGGCAGATGTCGCTGTATCTGCCGGATCGGCCGCCTAAGGCCACGATGAATTCATTCTCTATGGGGCTTGCAAGTTTGGTTTCCCAGATGTGCAGGATCCAACATTTGCTAGCAATGTTTTTTTTTCACGGCCGCAAGTGCCAAATCTATCAGATCCGGTGAAACCGCTACTTACCGCACCCGACCGCAAGCCCCATAGAGAATGCATATGGTGGCATCTGCTTCAAACATCAGCAAACCGCTGAACCGCGTATAAAGATGCAGTCCCTAAATATATTTGTGTTCTTTTTTGTTTTTTGATGAAACATTAAAAAAATTTGATGTGGGCTTCACCATATTTTTGTATGTCAGCCACCTGGCTGGAAACCAAAATATAGTGAAGCCCTTTTTTTTTTAATTTCATGAAATAATTTTAAAAAATTGACGTGGGCCAGCCAGGTACAACTAGGCAGTTGGGGGCTGGAATCCGCAGCGCAGGGTGGCCTAAGCTTTCAGTCATTCCCCCTGCTGCGAAATGAGTCTGCAGCTGCCCCAGAAAATGGCACATTCATAGAAGCGCCATCTTCTGGCGCTGTATCCAACTCTCCCAGCGGCCCTGGTGCCATGTGGCTTACTGGGTAATAATGGGGTTAGGGCCAGCTTTGTATTATCACCTGGCCCTGAGGCCAAAATTCATGAGGTCACGTCAATACTAAACACAACCAACATTAATTTCTAGTAAAGATAAAAAAGACAACATAGAGAAAATTTTTGACAGTGATAGTTAGAGTTCACGCAAATTCATGGCCTGGGCCATCACCACGAGTAAACCCTGACGGCACCGCACAAAAACGGCCGGAAAAAGCCGAAGACCGCTGGACGTTAATGAGCGGCCTGGAAGTACAAGCAGCAGCGACAGTGAGACAAAAGGACGCATCAGGGGACATGTAAGGATAATCATAATGTTTGTTATTAATTTTATTCTTTTTTTTTACAGCCACTAGATCCGAACAGGTCTCGAAACCTGTGTTCGAGACCTTGTGACAGAACACTATATGTGTTCCGGGATGAGACGCCGGCGAGAACCGCGGTGATGCAGGCCCCTGCCTCTATAAACAAATCGGTGATTTCACTTAGTATTGTATTATATATATATATATATAAACTCTTTCCCTAACAATGTACATTGCTCCCCTGACGAAGTTACCATTTAGTAACGAAACGCGTAGGGCTAGGATACCCTGCTTTACAGCGGACTGCCATACAGGCACATCAGGTCTTGAACTGGCGTGAGGTTCTGTTTGGGTATGTAAATTACTGGATGTTCCTTCCTGCCCTTTGCTCCCTTATATTGATATAGCACCTTGGGTGTACACAAATAGGAGCTTTAGAGAAAATTCCTTGTGTCCTCTACTTGCATACCAAACATTCCTCTCCACATGCTGTTCACATATATAGCCTGATATATGGAGATTGTGTTTTTCTCATTTGATGTACATATGACTTGTTTATTCAGGCACAAGCTATCTGTGTCCATCTGCTGGGACCCTATTCATTCATGTGGCCATGAGGCCCTTTTTAACTGTTTTTAAATAGAGTGCTTTGTATGCGTTTTTTTGATAATTAAATTAATACAATTATTGTGGTTCTGTAACTTCTGGTAATCGCCCATTTATGCTTGTCACTTTTCTTTGATGTATCGAACACTATATGTCCAGGACGGGTCCAGAACTTTACAGTTCAGGTTTGCCCAGCCCTAATTACTACCTGTCCCTGCACCTTGGTAGCTCATCCCTAACCATCCCTGTCTGAGCTAAATGTGCCCTATAAAGTTTAAGCAAAAAGGCATTCTATAATAATATAATAATAATATTTATTCATTTA
This sequence comes from Allobates femoralis, assembly GCA_033576535.1. Lineage (NCBI taxonomy): Eukaryota > Metazoa > Chordata > Amphibia > Anura > Aromobatidae > Allobates > Allobates femoralis. Next base: position 327,858,171 of record JARQOC010000004.1, on the reverse strand, counting down.
TATAGCGCTATTAATTCCATAGCACTTTACATACATCAGTAATGCTGTTCCTATTGAGGCTCACAATCTAAATATCAGTATGTCTTTGCAATGTGGGAGGAAACCGGAGTGCCCGGAGGAAACCCACGCAAACAAGGGGAGAACATACATCCTTGCAGATGTTACTTTATAACTTACAAGCAGTCTCCATCCGAAGACTGGAAAGGCGGGCTTCGGGGCTCCATTCTCCCTTCCTTGCTGGCTCCTAGCATACCCCACTGGGCATCCTTATTCTTTGTGCTGTGCAACCTCTTTTTAAATTCCCGCCTCCTTTGTAACTATAATGTGCCGGGCTGGAATGTCATATCCGGCTTGGTGCATTGTGTTCGGTTTGGCTCCGGTGCATGTGCAGTGCACAAATTGAAGCTGAGCCATGCACGTTCTATCCGGCCTGGTGCATTGTGGGGGCTTATGACAGGTTCCCTTTAGGGATTATTTTTTTTCCAAGTATTGTTATATATATTTTAAAGAGATCCTGTCACCCCCAAAACACCTCAAAACCTATTAAAAGCTGTCCCTACAGCATAGTAACAGTTACCCTACACTCCTTTTACCTCCTAAAAGCACCAAGTGAAATAGGAGAAAAATGTTATTATAGTACCTCATTATGGATGATAATGAGTGACTATGCTATTCATAGTCACTCATCCAGGCTCTCCCACTGCATGATATCATGCCTCCATAGGCGTGATCTTGGAATCTGATTAAAATGCGCGCCTCCCCGCCGCTCTCCTGTGTTTCGGCTGGCCTGTAGTGAGGCTCGGTGACGCGATACGCGTAATTTCCGGCACCGGGTGACGTATACACCCGCGCCGCTCTGTTAGCTTCAAAACGCGCACTGCATGAGGCGTGATTAGGGATGAGCGAGTCTACTCGCTAGGACTCGTTACTCGACGATTCTTAAGGGACTCGCTGGACTCGGTAATCGGCGAGTCTTTTAGCGAATACTCGCTCAGTAACGAGTCCAATGCAAGTCAATGGCAATCTTAGTTTTGTCAGAGTTTACTTTATCTCACTCGCTAGACTCGCTAGACTCGCTCTATCACATCGCTATATAGCTTGAATCTCCCCAAACAGCAGCGAGTCTGAGCGAGTCTACGAGTCCGAATCCTAGCGAGTCTGCGATTCCGAGTCCTGTATTCTCTATTCGGGACTCGCGAATCCAGAATCTTTTATGTTACTAGTCAGCATTGCGTGTTAGGTCAGAAAACTTGTGAAGAAGGACAAGCATCTTAGCCAATCATAGTCAGTAATGCCATAGCAGCTTTGGTTGTGTCAGGACTATGATTGGCTGCTGTCCATCGTGATGCCTATGTCATCTATGACAGGCAAGGCAGTATATAAGGCTTGCCCCCGCCATTTTGGGCACATTCCTGAGAAGAGCTGACCTAGTGCAGGGAGACTTGGAGCAGATCTAGGGACAGTTAGGCAGTGTAGGAGTCACATATAACCCAAAAGTTCTTTTCAGAACTAACAGGACGGAGTGTAGGAGTCAAGATTCCTCACACATAACCCAAAAGTTCTTTTCAGAACTACCAGGACGGAGGATTGCTGTACAGGACTGTAAGGAAGGGGAGATAGGAGCAGCCTTACAGTGAATCCAGCACCATCCTCAGAGCTTAGTTCACCCAGCTTTCCGCAGAGCTGTAATCCTAAGCTTTTTCTTATTTTTGGCACTAGTCTACCAAATAATTTTGGTGCCATTTTTCCACAAAACATTTCCTGTGCCAGTGCGTTGCTGTACGGTGTCCTGCCTGCAGCTCGCACGGTACTTGTAAACTTGCACGCAGCCAGCACCGCAGCCTAACAGTGCCTGGTTCTGCGTACTAAACAATTTTTTCCTGTGCCAGTGCGTTGCTGTACGGTGTCCTGCCTGCAGCTCGCAGGTACTTGTAAACTTGCACGCAGCCAGCACTGCAGCCTAACAGTGCCTGGTTCTGCGTACTAAACAATTTTTTCCTGTGCCAGTGCGTTGCTGTACGGTGTCCTGCCTGCAGCTCGCACGGTACTTGTAAACTTGCACGCAGCCAGCACCGCAGCCTAACAGTGCCTGGTTCTGCGTACTAAACAATTTTTTCCTGTGCCAGTGCGTTGCTGTACGGTGTCCTGCCTGCAGCTCGCACGGTACTTGTAAACTTGCACGCAGCCAGCACCGCAGCCTAACAGTGCCTGGTTCTGCGTACTAAACAATTTTTTCCTGTGCCAGTGCGTTGCTGTACGGTGTCCTGCCTGCAGCTCGCACGGTACTTGTAAACTTGCACGCAGCCAGCACCGCAGCCTAAGGCTACCTTCACATTTGCGTTTGTGTCTGCATGCTGATGGCATGCAGACACAAACGCTGTCAAAAGCATGGTCTTTTGATGTGTCCGCAGCGGATAATGTCCGCCTGCGGACACATCACTAGGGAGCCCGGCCAGCCAATCGGCTTTGTCCGGGGGCGGGCCGGGGCAGAGATCTCCGCCCCCCGGCCGCCGGTAAGCTCCGGGACTGTCGGCAGGGAGAACAGCTGATTTGACAGCTGTTTGAATCTTCCCGCGCCGACACCGAGAGGAGATGTCGGCGCGGGAAGATTCAAACAGCTGTCAAATCAGCTGTTCTCCCCGCCGACATCGCTAGGAGATTACCGCCGGCGGGGAAGAAGACAAGAAGAAGGGAAGAAGAAGAGAAGAAGCAGAGGCTGAGCTGATCTCCCGGTGGCCGTCGGTGAGCTCCTGTGACATCACCGGCAGCCACCGGGAGATTTTTCAATGGGTCCGCAGCGTTCTCCTGCGCTGTCAAGCGCAGAACACTGCGGACCCATTGAAGACAATGCAGGTTTTGTGCGCTTGGGGACGCTTGCTGATCTTCCAAGGTCCCCGAGCGCCCAAAAAATGCAACATGCTGCGTCCCGGGTGCGGACGCTGGACCCTGAAGAGAGCAGATATCGTCCGCATCCGCACCCGAACGCAGCAAACGCTGCCAAACGCAGGCACTATGCGTTCCTATGTTAAACATAGGAACGCAGTGCGCATGCGTTTGGATGCGTATGGGAACGCAGCATACGCTGCGTTACCATACGCAAATGTGAAGGAGCCCTAACAGTGCCTGGTTCTGCGTACTAAACAATTTTTTCCTGTGCCAGTGCGTTGCTGTACGGTGTCCTGCCTGCAGCTCGGCTCCAAATAAGAGAAAAACCTGCGAGTTTGGACTCGCACACTTTCAGAGACACATCAGCGATTTGGAAATAGCATTATTCGTTATTACTCGGTTCCCTATTCATTAACATTGGACTCGCTAGACTCGCAACGAGTAGCGAGTCCTGGGCTCGGACTCGTGCGGGTCTAGCGATTCCGAGTAATTTAGGACTCGCTCATCCCTAGGCGTGATATCATGCAGTGGGAGAGCCTGGATGAGTGACTATGAATAGCATAGTCACTCATTATCATCCATAATGAGGTACTATAATAACATTTTTCTCCTATTTCACTTGGTGCTTTTAGGAGGTAAAAGGAGTGTAGGGTAAGTGTTACTATGCTGTACGGACAGCTTTTAATAGGTTTTGAAGTGTTTTGGGGGTGACAGGATCCCTTTAATGAGGTTATAAGTAGAGATGAGCCAATTTATTATTATTTATTATTACTATTACTAAATAAAAAAATAGTTTAGGTTATTAAAGAAAGGTGATACCAATTATATTTTTTCTGTTTTATCGCTACAATAAAATACTTTATAAAAAAAATTGATGTCACCATAACATGAGACTAGTAAACTTTAGTTTTCTTTTATCTATAAGGGAGTATGAGAGCTCAATTTTTCTGAGATGAGAACATGTTCTCTTTGATACTATTTTGGAGATAAGTGAATCGATTCAATGCAAATTGAATTCATGTTACATTTTGTAAAATTTCTTGGATATCACATGAATCGACAAAAGAAGTCTACCACCATTTTACACAAAGCAAAAGATTCTATCAGCTAAAAAAGACTTACATGACATCAGACATAGCTGCATGACCTTAAATGACTTGCAGCTATTAAATCCCACAGGATAGCGCAGTCAAATAAGAAGGAAGTTTAAAGGGTTGTCCAAAATAACATGAAAAATCTGCAGTCAGTCTAACCGGCTTCAGACTTGTGAATCCTCACATTGCATGCATTGTGTTGGAAATAAGGTTCTCAACTGTGCGATAAGGATATTCCCAATCAGAATTTGGCTACCTAGTCTCAGCCTGTTGTAACACCTATTTAAATGTCTCAGTAATTAAAGAGGACCTGTCACCCCCCCCCCATAGATTAGAATCTAAGCCCAGCGCCTCCCACTATGACTTCCTCTCAGTGTAGTGCTATGAAGCAGAGTGGGGAAATTAGAGGACGTCATAGCGGCAGGCGCTATGACGTCCTCTCATTTCCCCGCCCTGTTCTGTGTTATGCTATGGAGCAGGGCAGGGAAATGAGAGGATATCATAGCGGGAGGCGGGGCATGCACCTCAACCTCTCTCTGCGCTTGCGTCAGCCACACAAGGACGCGCAGAGTGAGGATTTCAGAATGTCACGAGCGGAGGCGGCGAGGACATGGGTGGCACAGAGGCGCAGGGGGCGTGAAATGCCCTCGTGGATGAGATGCCTCAAGGACAAGGGCCTGCCTCCATGGAAAATTACTGTAAGTTTTTATAAGCCTATATATCGGGTAGCAGCCCCACAGAGCCATGGGGGACCCCTTTCCTGAATGCAGCAGACATGCTGCATTCAGTGCTGGACTTAGATTTTAATTCATGAGAGGGGGTGACAGGTCCTCTTTAATTTGTAATATTGTCTGATAAAGGGGCAATTGAGTCCTGAAACTTTACAAATATAATTCTTCTGGTTAGCCAATAAAGGTATCACTCCTAGAATACTTTTCTCAACATTTTTTTGGGAACTTAAGTATTTACTTCGATTTTTCTGGCTAACACAGTACCGCAATATTATTTTGTATTGCACATTGAAGGGTATATGGTTGTAATTTTTAAACATTTTCAAGGATGTTTTAGTTCAACCCCTATTATTAAACCTGAACAAATAAAATTCAATTGCATCTCAGTTGTTTTATATTATGTAAAAAATAGCAGCATGCAGAGCCCAAACGCCAAAAATATGGTTACTGTCCAAATATTTCTGGACCTAACAGTACATTACATTTACATATACAAAAGCCCCCTACCGAATGGCAGGAAGACACAGAGGAAGATGGAGCCCGGAGCCCAGGAGCCGCGATCCGCCACCGGAGGGTGACAGCTGATATCCTGGTAATGTATGTGCGTAGCGCTGCATGCGGGGGGGGCCATCCTGTGAGGTGGGGGCGCCAAACTATGAGGGGGGCCTGTATGACTCGCGTATAAGCCGAGGGGGGGACTTTTCAGCCCAATTTTTGGGCTGAAAAACTCGGCTTATACGCGAGTATATAAGGTATATGTTTTTATAGTAAAAAATTAAAAAAAAAAAACCTTGTTATCACTTTTAAGTCAGAGCGGAAAAGGTGGGGAAGGGCAAAGGTTTGTTGGTTTTTCGCTTATCGGTCGCAGACAGCATTCTCGGCGACGATCCCGTTATGAAATGTAAGTGCCCTTCTCTGTCTACGAAATTAATAAACTGTGACAGGCTTGTTCAACCCATACAGGCCTTTCCGTGTTTTCATTACAGGACTAGTGGGAGGGGGGAAGGCACTGTTTGAGACACACGGGTTCCCACAGTCGTATGTTTCATCATTATGTCCTGGGATTTTATGCTCATCAGGTTTTAACCTCCACCTTCTCATTGACCCAGAGCTTTTTCAGCTTTTAAACTGTCTGCATCATTACTGCTGTTTTCAGCAAGTATGTCCAATATACAAGCTGAAGAAGGGACACCTCCTCTACTAACCACCTAACCTCACTTCTGCTCACTGTGCAATCTGACTGCCCCTATTTCAGTAACTCTTACTCCTAGGTCTCGCTCACATGAGCGTATGAATTGGACGCATTTGGATGTCATCACTGCAGACACAAACAATGGAGAAGATGGAGAGATGAATCTTTCTTTCTCTGATGTTTTGGGGCAATACTCCAAAGACCAAGGTCATGGACCTCAGTTCTAAATGTCTGGTAATAACCCTACATGTCTATAATTATGACATGACAGTTTTAGTAAATATCTTGTATTCCCTATGAAATAAGAATTCTGAAGTATGTTTTCTTATAACTTTGCTGTGCCATTAATTTGTTATTCCTCCTAGGAATGTATGTGTACATTAACAACCTTGTGTCACGGGGTGGTACAGTGGTAAGGGAATCAGGAGGCAAGATTGTAAGGTGAGCAAGGGCATTTAGGGGAGCTAATTTGGCCCTGGACTTAGTGTCTCTGACTAGTCCTGTTCCCGAAGGTGCCTCTGAAGGTGAGGAGTTTCAGGCCTCCACTAGCCCTTTGCTCCTGATTAGCTCTAGGTTAAGAGCCCCTACCTCCATCCACAGACCAAGAAACCCAGCAGCTTCAAATTATACTCAACAGCAGCAACAGCAGAGCTCAGCAGAGCATGACTTCACAGCACAGGTCCTAGATTAGAATGAACTAAATCTGCTACAACTGGTGGAGTGAAGCAGACCTACTTAAAGCTAAGAGAGTGGAAAGCAGAAAGCTCAGACACACCCCATCGCCTCTACCTCCACATGCAGAGCCGCAGCATAGAGTAACTGTTAACATACCGTTGGCAATTTATTCTTAAAGCATAACTATCGTTTACATTTTTATTTAATAATAATGTAGAGCAATAGATTTTAATAAAATTCAAATATACTTCATTAGAATATTCTGGTTGCAAACTATTCAAAAACCTTCCACAAGGTGTCCCCACTGCACTGTTTGGGAAGCAGACATATTTTCATTATCTGTAAGATCTATCTTCAGTGAATGCGAGGCATGTATCCATATGAGGGAAAGGGAGCATGGGCTACACTCCTTACTGCAGCTGGTAAGGAAACAATGTATCATATTACAGCAGAGTACTGAGGAATGTCAGAATGCCTGCAAACTCCTCTTTCCTTGGCACAAGCTCTGTCATCCAGCTCCACACAGTCAGTGTGTCAGTCAAAATCTCTGTTAACGTCTTGTCTGCTGGCTCTCCACACAGCTTACTATCATCCTGCTCTTAAAAACTGTGGAAATACATGCACAGTGCTGGGAGATGCTGACCATGCCCACACAGCTATAAAATGCAGTTTTTAAAAGAGCATAGAAAAATGTGAGATAATAAGTCATATAGCACAAAAAAGAATTATCTTAGCTCCAATGTGACTCATCATTAACACCCAGTGCAGTATTTTCTTTTCAATGAAATTATATTTGCTCTTTAGGTTTCAATAAGGACTAAGGCTAGGGTCACATCTGCGTTTTTCCAGTTTTGAGCTTTCAAAAAGATCAAAACCGGAACAGGAAGCGCTCCTCATAGGAGCCTAGGACAAAAACCAGATTGCTTCACAAGCAATCCAGTTTCCGTCTCTGGCTATGCAGCCTGCGTGAAAAATCATGCAGGCTGCAGTTTTTGGAGCGGTTCTGTAATCTGCAATGCGGGAACCGGATTGCTCAGGATGTGTAATCCTGAGCAATGGGGTTCCCGCATATACTTTGCTTATCCCGGCAGCGCTGCCCATAGATCTTACTGTAAGTGGCTTCAGAACCTCAGACAGAGGCGCACATACTATACCAATAGCAATAGTATGAGCGCCGCTCTGAGGAGCCCGGCGCTTTCATTCATAAAACTGTGCAACGGCTGACAGGAGTCAGCTGTTGTGCATAACACATTATAGCAGTATATGCCCACCTGAGTGGGTGGAAGGTCTCTAGGGGGACTGGGCACCCTCTGGAGACATTAAACAAAGATTTATTTATTAAATTTAAAGTTTTACAGAACACAGAACAGTTTGCTCATCCCTGCGGCAGCAGGGATGAGCAAACTATCCAGTAACCTGATTGCTCAGGATTACACATTCTGAGCAATCCGGTTACCGGATTGCGGCTTCAGCAATCCGGTTACCGGATTGCTGAATGTATGAAGACAATTGCGTTCACCGCATCCAGATCTGGATGCGGTGAACGCAATTCAGGTTTAAAGTGTGACCCTAGCCTTAAATAGAAACAGCAGAAAGTGGAGCTTTAAGAAAAGTTACTCCAGAATTCTCATATGGAGTATGACAATTTTCAAAAGTGGACATGTCAAGTGAGCTAACAGTTTTACTTTTACACTACTATCATATTATAATTTTTTGTATGCATGCAGTGATTTTTTCTTTACCTGAGTAGAAAAAAAACTGATAAAACAATTTTGCACTTGGTGCATCTGTCTAAAGTCTATAGGCACAAACAGCAATAGCCTACAATATATTTCAGTCCAGCTTGAGGCATTAAAAAAACACTAGTTTTTCAAGCAGAAACTGCTTAATGATACTCTTTTTGGCACACTCACTGAAAGGAGGAGTGCTTTTCTTTTCTTGAAAAGTCTCCCGAAAAGATTTTAAACATTTTGGAAAAGTTTTTTATTTTTCCTGAAGATTTCTATGCAGCCTCTTGATTGACAGCACCTACCGTATATACTCGTGTATAAGCCAACCCGAGTATAAGCCGACCCCCCTAATTTTGCCCCCAAAACCTGGGAAAACCTATTGACTCATGTATAAGCTGAGGGTGGACCCCAGCACAGGTATACAGGCCCCCCCAGTGGTATACAGGCCTCCCATTGTTAGTATACAGCAGCCTCCACAGTGGTAGTATACAGCAGTCTCCCCAGTGGTAGTATACAGCAGTCTCCCCATTGGTAGTATACAGCAGCCTCCGCAGTGGTAGTATACAGCAGCCTCCCCAGTGGTAGTATACAGCAGTCTCCCATTGGTAGTATACAGCAGCTCTCCCAGTGGTAGCATACAGCAGCCCTCCCAGTGGTCAGTAGTGTAAAACAGCAGTCTCCCCAGTGGTAGTATACAGCAGTCTCCCCCTGTGGTAGTATACAGCAGTCTCCCCCTGTGGTAGTATACAGCAGTCTCCCCCTGTGGTAGCATACAGCAGTCCCCCTCCTGTGGTATATACAGGCCCCCCTGTGGTAGTATACAGCAGCCCTCCCCCCTGTGGTATATACAGACCCCCTGTGGTAGTATACAGCAGGCCTCCCCCCCGTGGTATAGACAGGCACCCCTGTGGTAGTATACAGCAGCCCTCCCCCTGTGGTATATACAGGCCCCCCTGTGGTAGTATATACAGGCCCCCCTGTGGTAGTATACAGCAGCCCGCCCCCCTGTGCTATATACAGGCCCCCCGTTGCTGCCGCCGCACACCTGTAAGAGAAGAGCTTTCATACTTACCCTCCTGTGACCACGCGCGCATCCCCCGCTCTCCTCCCTGCTTCTACCCGGCGTCCATCCATATGACCGCGCACAAATAATGACGTCATTACAGGCGCGCGGTCACGTGGATGGACGCCGGGTAGAAGCAGGAAGGAGAGCGGGGGATGCGCGCGTGGTCACAGGAGGGTAAGTATGAAAGCTCTTCTTTTACAGGTGTGCGGCGGCAGCAACGGGGGGCCTGTATATGGCACAGGAGGACGGGCTGCTGTATACTACCACAGGGGGGGAGCCGTCACTGACTCGTGTATAAGCCGAGGGGGGCACTTTTCAGCACAATTTTTGTGCTGAAAAACTCGGCTTATACACGAGTATATACGGTACTTTGGAGACTTTTACTTCAGGATTTGCTCCAATGAAGTGACAAGCACTTTTTTTCTCACCAAATATTTTTCAAAACATCATCAACAAAAAAAGCACAAAATAATCATCATATGAACAGCAAAGTAGATATCTGTTGTAGACAAGAAGACGCCAGCAGGCGGAGGATTCATACCATTCATATATAAATAGTTGTTACTACTTTTATCAATGCACTTTGTTTTTAGAAACATGTTACTTGGGCATAAGCATATGTATTTATATGTTTTTTAATTTATAATCTACCAGCATAACAGATGTTGTAACATTTGTGAAATATCTTCCAGCTACACACTGTATTGTTTCCATCATTTATCATATCATATATCATAATTTCTGACATAGACACCGGAGAAGTACCTGCACAATTTTGTACACTATTATTAAATACTTTCTTTTGTGAAGAGGTGACTTGAAGTTTAATAAAATTACATTTAGATGGTAATTACACTTGGTCAATATGCTTGCATTTCACATTATTTCTATGACACAGAGATCAGCTTACTGACTTTGTCTAAATTCAAAGTTGGAAATCTATGTGCCTTACTATAGCGAATGACTATTTTTAGGTGTGCATGCATAGAATTAATTTTTTAAGTATTAAATGAGTTGTCCACTACTACGACAACCCCTTCTCAATCAAAATGTTTGCCCTGTTAAAGTAAAAACACTTATACTCAACTCCGATGCTGACACTGTTTTAGGGGTGTCATGTGACATTGTTACATTACATGAACTCTGTGCCAAAAAAGTGCTGGTGTCACTTTCCCGGCATTCAGACATCAAAAGAAAGTGAGTAACCAACTACAGCTCTGACATCTTCTTGATGTTTAATTTGTCTGAAGGGAAGAAGTGAGAAGACAGTGCTGGTTTAGTGCAAAGCTTGCATGATGTAACATAATCACGTGAACAGGAGAGCAAGAACCCACATCTCTGGAATGGAGCTGGTACTAGAGGCAACAGGATGAGTTCGAGTTTTTATTTTATTAGGGAAACACTTTTATTGAGAAGGGTTTTTCTGAGTTTTGGACCTTAACTGATAAAACAGGAATGAAGACCACATGTACCTTTTCCCATTGTTCTCACTTAAATGATATGACGTTAGTCAGCATTATATAAAAACGTAGAATGATTCATTTAGGCTACGGTCAGATTAACACTAAACAGGGCTTGCGTTTAAAACACAGATTTTGGCAGCATAATCACAGTGTTACTGCCATGGTAGCGCCAAGTTAACACTGCCAATGTTACCTTATGGAGACGCGGCCCTTAGCGCGGCTCCAATGCGGCCATCTGATTGAAATCTCGCGTTAATCCTAACATGAGAAAAGACGCTTTCAACAACGTCTGGAGGGCAGTGTCTCCATAGGGTAACTTTGGCAGTGTTAATGAGGCGCTATCATGGCGGTAGAACTGCATTTATGCTGACAAAACCTACGTTTTAAATGCAAGCCCCGTTTAGCATTAATGTGACCCTAACCTAATAGAGATGGGATGAATTGATTTGCAGAACAAATGTAATACCTGTCAGCAATTCCTGTCCTCTTTTGATTCACTGACCTGGTGGAGCATCATGTAGTAGTGGGAAGCATATGTGACAATTGTGCTGGGTCAACTAAACAAGAATTGTACATGCTAGTAGGTAGGAGAGTTTGCAGGGCCACAGATCACTGACATAGACTAGGGTCACACTTTAAACCTGAATTGCGTTCACCGCATCCAGATACGGATGCGGTGAACGCAATTGTCTTCAGACATTCAGCGATCGGGGAACCAGATTGCTGAAGCCGCAATCCGGTAACCGGATTGCTGAAGCCGCAATCTGGTAACTGGATTGCTCAGGATGTGTAATCCTGAGCAATCCGATTACCAGATAGTTTGCTCATCTCTGTTCTGTGTATAGTAAAAGTATTTATTATATTAATAAATGCTTGTACAATGTCTCTATGGGGTGCCCAGTCCCCCTAGAGACCTTACACTCACTCAGGTGGGCATATACTGCTATAATCTGTTATGTACAACAGCTCCTGTTAGCTGTTGTACAGTTTTATGAATGAAAGCGCCAGGCTCCTCAGAGCGGCGCGCATACTATTGATAATGGTATAGTATGTACGCCGCTGTCTGAGGTCCTGAAGCCACTTACAGTGAGATCTGTGGGCAGTGCTGCCCATAGATCTACTGTAAGTGGCTTCAGGACCTCAGACAGTGGCGCACATACTATAGCAATAGCAATAGTATGTGCGTCGCTCTGAGGAGCCCGGCGCTTTCATTCATAAAACTGTACAACAGCTGACAGGAGTCAGGTGTTGGACATAATAGATTACAGCAGTATATGCCCACCTGAGTGGGTGTAAGGTCTCTAGGAGGACTGGGCACCCCCTAGAGACATTGTACAAATATTTATTTATTAAATAAATACTTTAACTATACACAGAGCACTTTGCTTATCCCAGCGGCAGCCGGGATAAGTAAAGTATATGCGGTACCCGCATTGCTCAGGATTATATATCCTGAGCAATCCGGTTCCCGCATTGCGGATGCTAAAATCGCTCCGAAAACTGCAGCCTGCATGATTTTTCACGCAGGCTGCAGAGCCGGAGACGGAAACCAGATTGCTTGTGAAGCAATCCGGGTTTTAGCATAGGCTCCTATGAGGAGCGTTTCTTGATCCGGTATTAAGCTTTTTGAAAGCTCAAAACCGGATCAGGTTTTAAAAAAAGACCCTGAAGTGTGCCATAGCCTCTGGACTGAGTCCTACAATATAATTTGCACTATATCTACTCAATGATTTTACTGAAGCCCCTTTCACATCTCTGCGTTGATGAATTACCTGCGTTTGCAAGCAAGCGCAAGTGTAGTTTAATGCAAATGCAGGCAACTGCATCAGCACAAAGAAGCAGTTCTCCTGCGCTTGTCTGCCCTCACTGCCCCCATTACCTTCTATGGCTGAGCGCAGCCAAGCGCAGGAACCGACATCCCTGAAGTGCAAGTGCGAAGTGACTGACATCATCGTGCATGCGCTTCACAAGATGCTCATGGACACATGGAAAGCGGCTTTTCCTGGTTTGTCTGATGAAGCGCATGCGCGATGACGTCAGTCACTTCGCACTTGCTCTTCAGGGATGTCAGCTCCTGTGCTTGGCTGCGCTTGGCCATAGAAGGTAATGGGGGCAGTGAGCGCAGATGAGCGCAGGAGAACTGCATCTCTGCTCTGATACAGTTACCTGTGTTTGCATTAAACTGCACCTGTGCTTTCTTTTCCGCTAGCGCAGGGCAGCAAACGCAGCATCAACAAAGAGATATGAAAGAGGCCTGATTCAAACATAGGTAACCATTGTCTATGGCAGTCTAGCCTTGGCTCAGCCAAACTAAAATGTGAACATTAAGGCCCCTTTCACATCTCTGCGTTGTTGCATTTACCTACATTTGCTGCCCTGCGCTAGCACACAAGCAAGCACAGGTGCAGTTTAATGACAATGCAGGCAACTGCATCAGGGCAGAGATGTCGTTCTCCTGAGCTCGTTTGCGCTCGGTGCCCCCATTACCTTCTATGGCCGAGCACAGCCGAGCGCAGGAGCCAACATCCCCGAAGCGCAAGTGCGAAGTGTCTGACGTTATCGCGCATGTGCTTTGTCAGACGCACCTGGAAACACTGCTTTCCATGTTTCCAGGTGAGTCTGACAAAGCGCATGCGTGATGATGTCAGACACTTCACACTTGCGCTTTGGGATGTCATCTCCTGTGCTCATCTGCGCTTGGCCATACAAGGTAATGGGGACAGCGAGCGCAGACGAGCTCAGGAGAACGGCATCTCTGCCCTGATGCAGTTGCCTGCGTTTGCATTAAACTGCACCTGCGCTTGCTTGTGCGCTGGCGCAGGGCAGCAAATGCACGTAAATGCAACAACACAGAGATGTGAAAGGGGCCTAACATTTAGGCATGTTAGAACCATTCAAAATGAGCCTAAGGGTACCTTTACACGCGGCTACATTTCTAGGGTGGCTACAGGTAACTTACTGGTTGCAGTGAAATCATGGAGAGATTATTCCATTTGTACACAGCAACAAGATAGAACCATGTCTCCATGATTTCACTGCAACCAGTAAGTTACCTGTAGCCACCCTAGAAATGTAGCCGCGTGTAAAGGTACCCTTAGTGTGTGTTCACATTATTGGATCGGTGAACTTAAATGACTGGAAGCGATTACAAAACATTTTGTATATATTTTTCATCCTATGCTTGAAAGCTAGATAAAAAAATTTTATTTAAAGGAAAAAACATATTTTTGGAGAGACACGTCATCTCTACTTTTAATGTGACCATATCTGAAGATTATTTAGACATAGAGTGATAATTTATCGTATATACTCGTGTATAAGCCGACCCGTGTATAAGCCGACCCCCCCTACTTTTGCCCCCAAAATCTGGGAAAACCTATTGACTCGTGTATAAGCCGAGGGTGGACCCCAGCACAGGTATACAGCCCCCAGCAGTGTGGTATACAGGCCCCCGCAGTGGTGTACAGGCCTCCCCAGTGGTAGTATACAGCCCCCAGAAGTGTGGTATACAGCAGCCTCCCCAGTGGTACATACAGGCCCCAGCAGTGTTACAGCAGCCTCCCCAGTGGTATATACAGCAGCAGCCCCACTGGTAGTATACAGCAGCCCCAGAGATATATACAGCAGCCCCAGAGGTATATACAGCAGCCCCAGAGGTAGTATACAGAAGCCCCAGAGGTAGTATACAGCAGCAGCCCCAGTAGTAGTATACAGCAGCAGCCCCAGTAGTAGTATACAGAAGCCCCAGTGGTAGTATACAGCAGCCCCAGTAGTAGTATACAGCAGCAGCCCCAGGGGGTATACAGAGCAGCAGCCCGAGGGGGTATACACAGCAGCAGCCCGAGGGGGTATACACAGCAGCAGCCCCAGGGTGTATACACAGCAGCAGCCCCAGGGGGTATACACAGCAGCAGCCCCAGGGGGTATACACAGCAGCAGCCCCAGGGGGTATACACAGCAGCCCAGGGTTCAACGCAGCCAGGGGTATACAGAGCAGCAGCCCCAGGGGGTATACAGAGCAGCAGCCCCAGGGGGTATACAGAGCAGCAGCCCCAGGGGGTATACAGAGCAGCAGCCCCAGGGGGTATACAGAGCAGCAGCCCCAGGGGGTATACACAGCAGCAGCCCCAGGGGGTAATACACAGCAGCAGCCCCAGGGGGTATACACAGCAGCAGCCCCAGAGGTATTATACAGGGGCTCCAGCTGTATACAGCAGCCCCAGCTGTATACAGCCCCCCCGTGGTATCCAGGGCCCCCCTTGCTGCAACCTGTAAAGGAAGATGTCCTTATACTTATCGCTGCCGCCGCCGCTCCGCTGCTCGGTCACCGCGATGCTCCGGGTCTTCATGCTTCCTGTTCCTTCGTCGGCGCTCGAACAATGACGTCATTTCCTGAGCGCTGGAGAAGGAACAGGAAGCATGAAGACCCGGAGCATCGCGGTGACCGAGCAGCGGAGCGGCGGCGGCAGCGATAAGTATAAGGACATCTTCCTTTACAGGTTGCAGCAAGGGGGGCCCTGGATACCACGGGGGGGCTGTATACAGCTGGGGCTGCTGTATACAGCTGGGGCTACCGTATATACCCCGTGTATAAGCCGAGGGGGGACTTTTCAGCACATTTTTTGTGCTGAAAAACTCGGCTTATACACGAGTATATACGGTAATATCTTAACCCATTGGAGTCTCATGTTAAACGATCTTTGTGAATAGCTATTATTACTAATTCTTATGAACTAACATTGATATTAACTGACTACAATGAAAAACTCAGTACAAAAGAAAAAACGTATATTGAAGCTAAATCTATTCCTGTTGATAGCAGTGCTAGAGAAATGTGCTTAAAATATACCTCTGTCATGTCAATGTTCTTTTTTTTACTAGCAACTAGAAAACAAACAAACATTGGCAGAATACTATGGTATTCAAAAAAAGTAAAAAAAAACAGCATAAAATCTCTGCCAGTCTGACTGCACACATTTGTCATCTCCATCTCAATACAATTGTCTTGTTAAATCAAAAGAGACTGTTGGTGCTCCTGACCTTGATGAAACACGCTTTCACCTTCTCCTAACAAATTTTCTACTTATGACACATGAATCTTGAGAAAGGGTAGAACCCCACCAGTGCCAAGCTTACACTCTCATTTACGTAAGAGTGACATTTATACAAGATCAAATCACCATATTTTAATGGGTATCAATAACTCAACTTAAAACCTTGAAAGAGAACCTATCACCAGGTTTTTCTGATATATGCTGCAGTTACCACCAGAAAAGCCTTATATACAGCATTCTAGATACGGTCCCCAGACAGATCTGTATAATGTTAAAAAACAGCTTTTATTTTATTGAACTGGGGGGCAGTCCGGTCCGTATGATATCACTGGTCTTGATCCTTCTTAATTCTTAATAATGCCATCTTCTTTTCTGTTTGTGCAGATGACACATCCTAAGTCTCCCATGCATAGTCTCCTCCATTGCACTCATGTGCACTTGTCTCTTCCCTTCTGAGGGTAGAGCAAAGTACTTTAATGTGCAGGTGCAGGAGAGGATCAAAGAACGCCTGCACTTGCGAACTATACAGGCATTCTTTGACTTTTCCCTGCATCTGCCCATTATCATACTTTGCTATGCCTTCAGAAGGACAGAGAAAAGTGTGCATGTGCATGAGTACCATTGAGGTGGCTATGTGTGGGTGATGTAGGATGCATCACCCTCACAAAGCAGAGAAAAGGACGGCATTCACAAGAAGAAAGGAGGTGCCAAACCAAGACTAGACATGCCCATTGGACCATACTGCCACAACTGGTAAGTTTAATAAAAGATTTTTTTTACATTATCCAGATCAGCCTAGGGATTTACTGTATATACAGGTTTCTGGAAAGCGGTATATAAGGCCTTACTGGTGGTGACCACAACTTACATCAGAAAAACCTGGTGGCAGGTTAATTTTAAGGATAAATATTTCAAATATATTCAAATAATTCAAATAACATATTTAAACATTTTTCTGTAGCTTAGGTTTCTATAACTAAGGGTAATCACCCTTTGTATTAAGGACAACCTAAGATGATGCACCTGTCTGATACTGTCAATTGTTCTAGTATACCAATGCAACAGTTTACTATAGACACACAAATCAATAAAACAAAGTGAGACATTAAGCAAAAAAAAAAACTATTTTACAGAGAAATTAGCATAATTTACTGGTTTTCCTAAAATACCTGGCAAACACAGCAAATAGTATATCTGGAACTTCACTAAACTTTGGTTATTATTTTTTAGATTTATTATGGTCACTATTTTAATTGCTAAAAATGGAAATGTAAACAAAATCTGAATGTCATCTCTGGATCGGTATTTTAAACTTTTGTTGGACCCTTCAACAATTAGCCCTAACGAGTGTGACTACACTTCGTGGCTTGTTGGTAGGATCGGGGCTAAAAGTGCTCCAATAACTGATATGTCACATGTGGAAACAATTGTAAAAATACACAAAGCAGCTCTCACATTTAAAACAATGTGAAATGAAAAAATTAATTGTGAAACAATGTGCGCTTTATCTGTTTTAGCATGTTTTGCGTGATGTACTTGATAGATTTGCAGGACATCTTAATCACATTAGTAGCACTTATTCTAACATGAAATTCAAAACATTCTATTTGACTTACCTTAGTGAAGGCTTTAAACAGCTTTTCTTATTTTTGTCTATTACCTCCTCTGATGGCTTATCAACTTCTACAATTAGTTCCTTCTTATGACATGTTAGCACATAATTCTGTCCATCATTGTTATCCCAAAAGGTACCCACTGTTGTTTCATAGCATATACAGAATTCCACTCTTTGTCCCTCTTTTTGATAAGGGCTGACCAATGATATTGTAAAGCAGAATTGATCTGTCTCCCCATTACAGGAATCAGGTACATACTCTGCCAAAAGGTCATAACAGCTTTGCCAGCTATCTAGTGACATTCTAACATAAACCTGTTTTTCAAATGAAACATTATGAACTCGTATAATCCCTTTCATGGATGATGTTCCTGATATGAAATCCACTGTTTCCAGAATCACTTTCTTTGCATACAGCCTTTCCATAATGTCACCAATAGGAGGTAATAAAAAGTCTGGTGTTAAATAAAATTCCTCAATTTTAACGCTTTCCATTACAAAGGTTGGTGTTACAATTGGAATTTCCCAGGTGTCAAACTCTTTAACCGATACCAGATCGAATCCAAACGCATCTGCAAAGGACACCTTCCTTGCAACAGTAGGTGGTGGTTCCAGGTCTCCATCATCTGAAGATACAGAGCTACGTCTTCTAGGAAGCGGAGATAAACGAGGTTTGATTGTAGCTTTTACATCCTCCTCATCTGTAGTGGAATTATGTAAATTTGGTGGCTCCAACAGGTTATCTTTACTTGCATTACTTTCTTCAAAACTCTCCATCTTTCTCCTAGATGTGTTCAGGAGACAAACAGAATGGCTACTGGCAGCTGACATTTGAGACTGTGTGATTTAGGATGAGGATTAACATTACACATGACATTGCAAAGGGTAGTCAGGCCTATTAATAAGTGTGGTGGCTTGTCAGCTATGCTGGCCTTCCACCTAAAGGTTTCAATTCTGATGCCTTAGTGTTACTTACCATGTTAAACATCAAACCATGCACATCAAATTTTATAATTTATATACATTAGTCTTGTTCTTAGTCTGTTTGTACAACCACAAGAAAAGGTTTTTAGTATATGTAGAAATGCTACACAGCATTACTTACACTTATAAACTGACCAGTATATACATACACAGTACGTCATTGAAGGAGTCATATAAGTATGGCAACCTTCAAAAATATGTTAACATAATTACTAGCCTGCATTGTAAAAATCTAAGCAATGTGTGTGTTTTCTTTCTTCTTGTTTTTATATTTAATATTCAGCTTGTTTTACTTACATGCCTGATTCACATCCCACAGTAAAGCAAAGTAGCCTACTTCTCATGAAGGACTGGCAGATTGACAACCCAATAGCTATAATTTACTTTTTCATCAACATAAACATATGATAGCTTGATTTTTTGTTGGATGGGTTGTACTTATGTTTGACTCCATTTATGTTACAATATAATGTACTGAAAAACTAAAGCCGGTGTCACATGTGTCAATATCGCTAGCGACATCGCCGAAAAGTGACGTCACTAGCGATATCGCAAGTGCGTCGTGCTGTGTGACAGCGCGACGCAACTGCGATATATCGCTGGTCGCATGTTGACAAGATTACGAGGATGAACGTAAACCTGTCAATCTGCAACCAGCGATTATGCTGGATCGCACCGGCTGACACCGCAATAGTGATGTTGGCGGCGATCCAGCCTATACCTAAGCTTGCTTCGTGTCACTCGCTGGGTTGATTCCAGCCTAGGGAGCGATGGCCCCGCCCACATCGGCGCTGTGTCACCGGCAACATCCTGCCATGTGACAGCTGGCCTGCGATGTCGGAAGCGAGCGCGCACCGGTGCATCGCTTCCGACATCGCAGGCCAGATTGACACGTGTGACGCCGCCTTTAGTGCGAGTGAAAACAAAACACTATTCTGCCATTACTTTTGGGTTTGTTTTTCACCGGTTCATTTAAATATGACCTAGCAACTTTATTCTTCAATAGTTTGATTATGGTACATCATGGCTTACCTCCCTCCCTTTAATTCAAGCTCACATGCTGTGATTGCATCATTCCCTGCACATATCAGCTGATTTCATCATCCAACATGTGCAGCTAACAGAAGTGGGTGGATAAATGATCCACCAGCCTCTGTTAACCCCATAAATATCATCTTCAAACGCCGACAGTGCAATCTAAAATGCCGCAGGGGAGACCGCGCTATTCCCCATGGCCATCAGCGACCCCGTGAAATGACCTCAGAGTGTCAATGTGGGTAAGATGAGGACCCTTGATGCTCTCATGACTCATTTCCTATGGAACCCCAGTGAACACCAGCATTCACAAAAAGTGATCATTTCTGCTGCTCAGAGGGATGCTGAAGCACACCTCTGAACAGTAGGAGCGATTGAACACTGCAATGTTTAGGCGCCCTAAGGAGCCAAGTAAAATAAAGAAAAAGTGAAAAATTTTCCCAATTCAAAATAATACTGTAAAAAAAATACACATATTTGGTATCACTGTGTTCAGAAATGACCGACCTATCAAAATATAAAATCAATTAATCTAATCTGTAAACAGCTAAGGCAAAAAAAAGTGTAAAAAATCCTAAATTATGTTTTTTTTTGATTGCCGCAACATTGCAATAAAAAGCATTAACAAGCGATCAAAATAACACATCTATCCAAAAATGGTATAATTAGAAACGTCACCTCAAGATACAAAAAATAAGGCATCACACAGCCCCAGATGCCAAAAATAAGAGCGCTACAGATCGCAGAAAATGGCGCTTTAAGCTCAATTCTTTTTTTATGGCAAGCTTCTGAATTTTATTTCACCGCTTAGATAAAAGTAAAAGTAAACATGTTTGGCATCCACAAACTCATACCGACCTGAGGCATCATACTGAAATGTCAGTTTTACCATATAATGAATGTGATTATTGATGAGTGAGTAGCAAAATATTCAAATCGCTGTACTCATAATGAGTAGTGATGGGCGAATCTACTCGCTAGGACTCGTTACTCGGCGAGTAGTAAGGGACTCGCAGGACTCACTACTCGGCGAGTTTCCCAGCGAGTACTCGCAAAGTAACGAGTCCAATGCAAGTCAATGGCAATCCTAGTTTTTACTAGCGAGACTCGCTATATCACATCGCTATGTAGCTTGAATCTCCCCAAAATCGTTTAAAGAATCGCACCGCTTCACGGATACCCGCTGTCAGCAGCGAGTCTGAGAGAGTCTGAGCGAGTCTTAGCGATTCCGAGCTAGTCTACGAATCCGAGTCCTGTATTCTGTATTCGGGACTCGCGAATACAGAATCTGTTATGTTTCGACAAAGCTTCCGAGACAGCCTACCGTGTTAGGTCAGACAAACTTGTGAGGATGGACAAGCATGTTAGCCAATCATATTCAGTAATGCCACAGCCATGTTGGTTGTGGCATTACTATGATTGGCTGCTGTCCATCGTGATGCCTATGTCATGGATGACAGGCAAGGCTGTATATAAGCCTTGCCACCGCCATTTTGGGCTCATTTCTCTGAAGATCTGAGCTAGAGCAGGGTGAGGTAGATTCTGGAGCAGATCATAGGGATTGTCAGTCAGTGTAGGGAACCTTAAAAATTCCTTATATTAACCCCAAACAGCTCTTGTGAGAGCTAGCAGGAGGACAGAGGAGTACTGTGTACTGTGAGACTGTAGGCAGGCAGGGAAGCAGGGAGCTGCAGCCTTACAGTGTTCCCAGGAGCGACCTCATAGCTTCGCTTACTCACTCAGCTGTTCTAATAGCTAAAGTCAGAGGCTTAGCTGAGGTACTATTTACAATTTTTTTTGCAGCTGTTAGATTTTGGGTCCTAAAAACTCCTTCAGCGTTATTTTGTCTGTGGCAGAACAGTGCGTTGCTGCTCTCCTAGCTGCAAATAGCACGTACGCCACCTACTTGTGCGACTACTTGTGCGCACTTAATAATTTTTTCAGGGAATAGTGTTGTGCTTCACTGACAAGTGTTAGCACACACTTAACCCACCAGTAAGTGACGCCTGCAGCAACACCAAACTCCATCTTGGTGGCTGTGCGCACTTTCTAATTTTTTCAGGGACTAGTGTGCTGCTTCACTGCCAAGTGTTAGCACACACTTAACCCGCCAGTAAGTGACGCCTGCAGCCACTCCAAACTCCATCTCGGTGACTGTGCGCACTTTCTAATTTTTTCAGGGACTAGTGTGCTGCTTCACTGACAAGTGTTAGCACACACTTAACCCGCCAGTAAGTGACACCTGCAACAACACCAAACTCCATCTCGGTGGCTGTGCGCACTTTCTAATTTTTTCAGGGACTAGTGTGCTGCTTCACTGACAAGTGTTAGCACACACTTAACCCGCAAGTAAGTGAGGCCTGCAGCCACACCAAACTCCATCTCGGTGGCTGTGCGCACTTTCTAATTTTTTTAGGGACTAGTGTACTGCTTCACTGCCAAGTGTTAGCACACACTTAACCCGCCAGTAAGTGACGCCTGCAGCAACACCAAACTCCATCTCGGTGGCTGTGCGCACTTTCTAATTTTTTCAGGGACTAGTGTGCTGCTTCACTGCCAAGTGTTAGCACACACTTAACCCGCCAGTAAGTGACGCCTGCAGCAACACCAAACTCCATCTCGGTGGCTGTGCGCACTTTCTAATTTTTCCAGGGGCTAGTGTGCTGCTTCACTGACAAGTGTTAGCACACACTTAACCCGCCAGTAAGTGACGCCTGCAGCAACACCAAACTCCATCTCGGTGGCTGTGCGCATTTTCTAATTTTTTCAGGGACTAGTGTGCTGCTTCACTGCCAAGTGTTAGCACACACTTAACCCCCAGTAAGTGACGCCTGCAGCAACACCAAACTCCATCTCGGTGGCTGTGCGCACTTTCTAATTTTTTCCAGGGACTAGTGTGCTGCTTCACTGCCAAGTGTTAGCACACACTTAACCCGCCAGTAAGTGACGCCTGCAGCAACACCAAACTCCATCTCGGTGGCTGTGCGCACTTTCTAATTTTTTCAGGGACTAGTGTGCTGCTTCACTGACAAGTGTTAGCACACACTTAACCCGCCAGTAAGTGACGCCTGCAGCCACACCAAACTCCATCTCGGTGGCTGTGCGCACTTCATAATTTTTTCAGGGACTAGTGTGCTGCTTCACTGACAAGTGTTAGCACACACTTAACCCGCCAGTAAGTGACGCCTGCAGCAACACCAAACTCCATCTCGGTGGCTGTGCGCACTTTCTAATTTTTTCAGGGACTAGTGTGCTGCTTCACTGCCAAGTGTTAGCACACACTTAACCCGCCAGTAAGTGACACCTGCAGCAACACCAAAC
This sequence comes from Allobates femoralis, assembly GCA_033576535.1. Classification (NCBI taxonomy): domain Eukaryota; kingdom Metazoa; phylum Chordata; class Amphibia; order Anura; family Aromobatidae; genus Allobates; species Allobates femoralis. Next base: position 327,835,325 of record JARQOC010000004.1, on the reverse strand, counting down.
TCCATCTCGGTGGCTGTGCGCACTTTCTAATTTTTCCAGGGACTAGTGTGCTGCTTCACTGACAAGTGTTAGCACACACTTAACCCGCCAGTAAGTGACGCCTGCAGCAACACCAAACTCCATCTCGGTGGCTGTGCGCACTTTCTAATTTTTTCAGGGACTAGTGTGCTGCTTCACTGCCAAGTGTTAGCACACACTTAACCCGCCAGTAAGTGACGCCTACAGCAACACCAAACTCCATCTCGGTGGTTGTGCGCACTTTCTAATTTTTTCAGGGACTAGTGTGCTGCTTCACTGCCAAGTGTTAGCACACACTTAACCCACCAGTAAGTGACGCCTACAGCAACACCAAACTCCATCTCGGTGGCTGTGCGTTTGTCAACAATGTCACAAAAACCACAATTTCCGAAAAAAGATGTGGAAAAGGGACGGGGACGAGGTTGTGGCCGTAGCAGTCGTGCCCAAGAAGGCACTGGTACAGGTAGACAGACGAGGATTGATAGATCTCTCTTTCTCCCATCTAAAATTACCAGTACTCAACCAAAACGTGTCTTGAGGCCGGAAGAGCATGACCAGATAACAACTTGGATGGCTGATAACACCTCCACCACTGGTTCTTTGAGTACCCAATCGTCCGTGCCAACACAGTCTAGTGTCGCTACAGACAACACAGGGCCATCCAATCCTCAAAGGCTTACTATTTCCTCAAGCCATCGGCAGCCAGAGGAAAACGTGGAGTGCGACCTTGGTCACTCCGATGATTTATTTGGTTCGTATCAGCACTCGATTCCATCTGGCCTTTCTTTAACACTGCCTGACGAGATACTTGAAGAAGACGTAATGTCTATTCATGGCCAAAGTTTGGAAGCACCTCGTACTCAAGAAAGCCACTTTCACCAAAGTCATACAGCATCTCAGGAGGTGGATGATGATGACGATGATGAGACACACATCTCATCTGGCCAGCCTGCTCAGTCACGTTATCCCGAAGACTTTGAGGAGAAAGGCGTGGATGATGGGACCACAGATCCTACCTGGACTCTAGGCATGCATAGCCAACAGAGCAGCCAGGAGGAGGAAAGTGGCTATGTACCACCGCCAAAAGCACCAAGGCTTACTCCTTTCTCCAGAACACAAACTGTGAGAACAGTTGGCCAAATTGTGTCAACTGTTGCACAAAGTGTACCAACTGTTGCACAAACTGTAAACACAGTTGCCCAAACTGTGTGAACAGTTGGTGTGGTACAGAGTCACCCTCTTTTGCCTCCAATTCAACATGAAGGCCGAAAAGCCATTGTGTGGCAATTTTTTTAAGGATGCCCCATCTGTACCAAATGTGGTTAAGCAGAGGCCTGGGAAAAAAAAACCTGAGCACCAGCAGTATGCGTAAGCATATGTCTGTTAAGCACCCAATTCAGTGGTCGGCCCATCAGGGTTCAGAATCAGTGCCTTCTGATCCCAACACTTCCAGGCCACCTCAGATCCATCCTTCACAAGCTAGTGTTCAGGCATCAGCTCCTGCTGAAACGTACTCCTCCGAAGCTGCGCTACAAGAGAGACTTCACAGTAGTGAAGCCACTGGTGTGTGTGCGGCAAACGTCCAGTTGTCTGTGCCACAGCTGTATGAAAGGCAAAAGAAGTACCTATTGACACACCCATTTTCCCAAAAAATGACTGCTAAAATTGCAAAGTTGTTAGCTGTGGAAATGCTGCCGTTTAGGCTTGTAGGTACAGAGTCTTTTCAGGAGTTGTTGGCTGTGGCGGCACCACGATACACTGTACCTAGCCGCCACTTTTTCTCACGTAGTGCCGTCCCCGCGTTACACCAGCACGTTGTCAACAACTTAAAGAATGCACTAACAAATGCGGTAACCGCCAAAGTCCACCTAACAACGGACACGTGGACAAGTACTTGTGGACAGGGCAGATACATCTCAGTAACGGCTCACTGGATCAACCTGGTGGACAGTGTCCCAACTTCGCAAAGTCGAGCATCTGAAATACTGCCAACTCCCCGAATAGCAGGCACAACATCATTCAGGGTGGCTGCCTCATCATATATGTCCAGTACGCAATCTGCTTCTGCAACTTCCTTGTCCACTGCTCAGCTGCCCGCACCATCACGTCCAAGTTGGGAGCTTTGCAGCTTCAGCAAGGCGACAACAGGCTCTTCTGAAGCTTATCTGTCTAGGTGACACACCTCACACTGCAACTGAGCTGTGGAAGGTTCTTAAGCAACAGACTGATGAGTGGCTGGCCCCACTGCAACTACAACCAGGTCTTGTTGTGAGCGATAATGGACGAAACCTTGTGGCGGCACTGAAGCACGGTAACCTTGTTCAAGTGACTTGCCTGGCTCACGTGCTGAACCTAGTAGTTCAGAAATTCCTTAAAATATACCCAGAGTTATCTGACCTACTCGAGAAGGTGAGGCGAATTTGCGCCCATTTTAGACATTCGTCCACAGCAGTTGGCAGTCTTTCAGCCCTTCAAAACAAATTTAATTTGCCTAAACACCGGCTAATTTGCGACATGCCCACGAGATGGAACTCAACATTCCATATGTTGGCAAGGTTTAATGAGCAGCAGAGGGCAATAGCTGAATATCAGCTGCAACATGCCTGTCACCACGGAAGTCAGAGCAGACACATTAGTACTTTCGAGTGGGTCTGGATCGCTGATCTTTGCGAGTTGCTGGACAACTTTGAATACTGCACCAAACTTGTCAGCGATGATCAGTCCATTATCAGTCTCACCATCCCCCTGCTCTGTTTGCTTAAGGAATCGCTCCTGAATCTGAAAACAGAAGCTTTGAGGGCCCAGCGGATGGCTATGGAGCCAGAATTTAACATCGCTGATCCTAGCCAAGCCAACATCAGCAGGCTACATTGGGTCTGGAAGAAGAAGGTGATGAGGGTGATGATGAAGAAGATTCATTTTTCTGTGGTACTGATGTGAACCCTGATGGTACTCCAAACCCTACGTTTATGTCGGTACAGCATGGGTGGGCTGAAGAGGAGGAGTCGGAGACCGATGTAGAGGCCATGATGCGTAGTGATCCTCATTCTGTTGCAACCGAGGAGATGAGTCTTTGCAGCTTAGCACATATGGCTGACGTAATGTCTCAATGTCTCTCCCAAGATCCACGCATCATTCACATATATGGCAGCAACCTCTATTGGTTGTCAACCTTTTTGGACCCCAGATACAAAGACAAATTTCCGTCGCTGCTGTTGCAGTCAACCAGGGGCTTAACGATGGATTTTTTCAAGACTGTTGTTGTTGACAATTTGATGTCCATATCACCGTCTGACTCCGCTGTACCCCGAAGAATCAGCTCTTTGCAAAAGCAGCCTTTGGTTGGGACACAAACGTCATCAATGTCAAGAAGAGGTGGGGGTAAGATGTCCACCAACTGGGCGATGTTCAACAGACCTTCCAATCAACAACGGATCATGCCTGCGGTCACCTTGACTAGGAGACAACAATTTTCCAACATGGTGAATGAGTATGTCAGTGACAGTACCAGCTTCCTAACCGACCCTTCAGTACCCTTTAATTACTGGGTTTCCAAGCTTCACACTTGGACAGAGCTCGCTCTGTATGCCTTGCAGGTGCTGGCCTGCCCAGCTGCTAGTGTGACATCAGAGCGTGTTTTCAGTGCCGCTGGGGGTATAGTCACTGATAGAAGGTCACGGCTTACTACTGAAAATGCCGACAGGCTGACTCTCATAAAAGTCAACAAGGACTGGATATCATCGGAGTTCGTAAGCCCCCCAGACGACAGTACCCAATTGTAGTGTAACCTAATCTTAATTAATAGGATTGGAATATTGCGCTTTTAACTTTATGCCCTTTTAAGACAGGAAGTATCGGCATCTCCCTCAGCTGAGACGATGTGATAAGTCATGTTCCTGAAACATTTGCGGCATGATAAAAAAAATACGCAATCAGTAAACATCTTTTTACTTTACAAGTGCATCCGCTTGTGAGCATTTCTAATTTTTATTTTTTTTTTAAAATACAATGCAGCCCCTTGGGCTAATTTTTTGAGGCAACAAGCCTATACCTGCATCGAAGACGTTGCTTCTCCTATGCTCTCAGGACAAGCAAGAATATAGTTTGGGCCACGCACCCTCCTCTACTTCTAAAAAGTGTTGATCCCGCCCCTTGGGCTAATTTTTTGAGGCAACAAGCCTATGCCTGCATCGAAGACGTTGCTTCTCCTATGCTCTCAGGACAAGCAAGAATATAGTTTGGGCCACACACCCTCCTCTACTTCTAAAAAGAGTTGATCCCGCCCCTTGGGCTAATTTTTTGAGGCAACAAGCCTATGCCTGCATCGAAGACGTGGCTTGTACTAAGATCCTGCTGGAGCCTGGCAAAGGGTCCCACTGTACGCTACGGAGATAACGCGTAGACGCGCTCTGTTGCAAGTAGACGTCCCAGCCTATCGCATCTGTGTTCCTAGTGTTGTTGCCATACCGAGTCATTAAGTAACCCCCCCACAAACACAGGCACTATTTATTTGTCAGCAACATTTGTATGTGCAGTCATGATTTTACACATAATAACCAAGGTGCCTTCATGCACCATGCGGGACGTAAAGTACTTGCTAATGATGATGACTTTAAGCCCACCCACAAAAAAAACCTACACATCCATTCCCTGAATAAAGACAGACACAAAGCAGTTTTTGTAAACTGGGTATTATTCCGCCATAATGGCAAAGATTTCAGATTTTTTTTTTTGTTATAACTTTGTAACAAGTTGTAGATAACACATAATAAAATAACAAAGAAATTGTGCAATGCACAAGAAAAACAAATAAACACAAAAAAATAAGGGGCCTACAGCTGGTGGTAGGTTGCCGCATTCTCCGGGGTTGCCTCTAGCGTGACACCATCACCCTGGTCGTTGAGGAGGTCCAGGGCCCCATGGAGTACCTCACCCAGTGGTTGTAAGCCTGTAGGGTGGGGCATCTGGGCCGGTTGGCCTTGGGTTGGTAGGCCCCTGATTGGTGGACACCACCTCTGGGTCGCCACGTACCTGTCCCGGGGTGTGGCCCTGTCCAGTATGTTGGATCTGCTGAGCTGCCACTCCTCCAAAAAAGCAAATACCTGCCCAGGGTGGTTTGGGGGCCTACACGCATCAAGGACAATGTGGATTGCTGACCTTGCCCGCAGTTGTCTCTCCCATGGAATCTGAGACAAGAATGGTATAAGACTGCGGGCAAAGTCAGCATCACATTGTCCGATGTTGTAATTTTGTGCCCCCGGGATCTGAGCGGGGCTGCTGGGGTTATGTTGACTCCCCACACTGCTGGCAGTCGGCAGTGGAGCCAGGTGGATGGGCAGAGGTTGGTTTTGGTGGGGAGCCGGTTGTGGTGGCCCTTCAACCTCCTGTTCTTGCTGTGGCCGGGCATGCCCCAAAGATGGTGGTGGTGGTGGTGGTGGGACTCCCTCCTCCTTTGGTGGTGGTTCAGGGGCCTCCCTCGCCTCCTCAGGCAGCTGTGGTGGCGGGTTCCGACGCCACATCAGGTAGTGAGCAGCTCTGTGGGTTAAATATAACAAAAATTTTGTGAATGGGTTGCGTTTGGAAACAAAACCATAGGCCAAACATAAAATGTGCACGCTTTTTTGACTCAGTGTATCTGTGTATTCTGTGTATTTTCATTGTTGGCCTTAAGATGGAATTGCAGCAAATACATTAAGGACATTTTGGCTCATGCCTCAAACAATATTCTATTTGTGGGTAGTGTTTGTCCACGATTTTTTGGCATTACATTACAATTTTAAAAATTTGTCTGCACTATTACACTGTGCCCTGCCTTAGGCAGGACAGCTATTTAGGCACTTGAAGACATATTAGTGGCCACAACTATTGCTTTGACTTTTTTTTTAAACTTTATGTGGACAAAGCTATAGCCTGACACTGTGAGGCAAACACATTCTTCAGGGTTGTTTGCCATCAGATGGACACAAAAAGACGCAGTGTGGGCGGCCTTGGTCTCAATGCACATAACCCAGATCTATAGGGCAGATGAGCAAGACAGGAAATGGAGTCCTGCAGCATAGGTGACACATGATCATTCGACGTTAGTGCCCTACACTCCTTTTTGCTGCCATGTATGCTAATCAGGAATGTCTTGGTAAAAAAAAAAACACCAAACAGATGGCTTGGCTTTTGAACCGACTGTAATGGACATAGAGTATGGGGTTGTTTTTGAGCAGCAGGTCACACATCGTTGGTGCCAAACAAGGTGGTATGCACAGATGGACAGTTTTACAGTTATTCCAACGGGGCCGAACCAAAAACCGGGAGCAGCAAGGGCAAACCTTGGGTTTCCTAAAGGACCTTGGACATAAAAGCCTGTTGCACTTAAAATATGGCCCTCTTTAGTTTGATTTTATACAGCATTAATACACTATGTTTTCCGGAGGATTCATAATGTGGCCATGAGTTAACGACAAAAAAACTAAAATTCACATGTGGGCCCTAATATCTACACCATCACCTTGCAGCCCCAAATATACCCATGGGAAAACTGAACCACACATATTTGTAGTGATACAGGGTATGTCCTGAAATGTGTGTGACTGTGTCAACAATCTGGGATGGTGTACAAACAGTTTAGTGCAAAAGGGGTATATCCTTGCAACGTTATTTAGCCGAAAATAACACCCACAACTAAACGTGTAGGGATGTATGTGGCCCTTATGCAAGTCGAGGCCATTAGGAACTGATACAAATGAGGCTTATGACAGGCAAACCAGACAGGGCCACACACCTTAGAGGCCATTGCAGGGAAGAACATGGCTTTGTTCCACAAACATGCCAACAATAATAGCTAATTGTGAGGTCACGGAACATTGTGTCTGACCACCCTGCAGAACATTGCTTATTTGTCCCAACGTCACAATGTGACTATAAATGTGTATGTCCTGGATCATTGCCAAAGGTAATAGAATTGTGTTGCACCATGGCAGAAACAAACCCCAGTGTGGGTATTGTAAACCAGCACACTCATTTTAGAGCTTCATACGTACACTGTGTGCCCTCGTGGACAGGATCCTCTCCTCTTGTACCTGTATGACCTGATTGTCTTCATGTACTGTTTTTTGTCGTTAACCCTTATCCTCATGTAAAGTGCCATGGAACCTAATGGCGCTATATAAATAAATAATAATAAAAATAATAGTAAACAACAGTGCAGCAGACACATACCTTGGCATACGGGCCACCAGTTCTAGAAAGGACAGCCGTTCGTAGTGGCAATAGATTGTCCCGTGAGCAGCTTCCGGTCCCCCCTCCATGATCCTCCGCTGTTGCCGCTTGTATTGATCGCGGCAGCTCCTCCACTGTTTCATAATGTCAACTGTGAAATGATTTCAAACCGGGTTTAGACCTCTGTAACATTTGAAACACTAAAAGTATGTGTACAAATCAACAATTACATTTTATTCATGTTGTGTGTGTAATGTGTATACAAGGCACATGGACACGACAGTGTGGAACATCATCAACAGCATTACGGACATTGAGCTCACGTGGCCACAATCACAAATGGGGCAAGGCACATGTCAACGCATAGAGAATGTAATAGTGCGGGCACCAGACTCCGCTCTTTAGTGGTATTTATATACACCCAACCCCCTGGCCTTCAGAGCCAGGAGGACCAGCCCTTAAACTAAGTGTACTATTGTGACCCCATCCAAATATAGGCAACAATGCGACGGCGCATGATAACACATTGAGGGCCCTGTATACCCTACTATGGGGGCGCTGTATACCCATGGGGGCCCTGTATACCCACTGCTGGAGGCCTGTATACCCAGGGGGGGCTGTAGACCCTACTATGGGGGCCGTGTATACCCACTGCTGGGGGCCTGTATACCCACGGGGGGGCTGTATACCCTACTATGGGGGCCCTGTATTCCCACTGCTGGGGTCTTGTATACCCACGGGGGGGCTGTAGACCCTACTATGAGGGCCCTGTATAACCACTGGGGGCCCTGTATACCCCCTGCTGGGGGGCCTGTGTACCCACGGGGGGTCTGTATACCCTAATATCGGGGGCATATATACACACTGGGGGGCCTGTATACTCTGCAGGTGGTGCTGTATACTCTGCTGGGGGGCTGTCTAACAGTGATAGCCGCTGTATACAAGGATGGCAGTCAATTTGGTTTCCCACTTTTTTGGGGCTAAAGTAGGGGGGTCGGCTTATACACGGGTTGGCTTATACACGACTATATACGGTAAATGCAATATAACGTGTGAACACATTTAACTCACCCATATTGCTCTGTGCATCATGGCCACAACGATGAAACGTAGGGAAAACGCCCTGTGCGATCTCCCTCCAGGCTGTAGTCCGCTGGACGTTATCCCCATAGGCAGGGTCAGTGGGCAGCCAAAGCAGGGGCCGAGCCTCCACCAGAGCAATTAATTGCAGGGTGTTGACAGGGGCCATGCTTACTCGGTGTGTTTCTGTGCGTCCAGCCAGGCAGCTCGAGTCGGCTTATTTCCTGTTTGCAAAAAGCATGGGGTTTGCTGCAGAAAATCGCTTGCCTCGCCTCAAACACATGCAAGTTTGGCCTCGGAGACAGCAGCAAAATACAGTTGCGAGTGGGGCTTCCGACACGGCAATGCGAGCGCTTTCCGAGACACATCTGCGATTTTTAAATCACACATTACTCGCTATTACTCGCTTCCCCATTCATTAACATTGGACTCGCTAGACTCGCAACGAGTAGCGAGTCCCGGGCTCGAACTCGCTACAGTCAAGCGATTCCGAGTAATTTAGGATTCGCCCATCACTAATAATGAGTATTTTGTAATAATCGCATATTCGTCTGAATATTGAGTCCAATGTTAGTCAAAAGCTCCGTCCACACACATCTGGCCATAAAACAAATATTTCCAGGACAGGGCGGAAGGTGGGGTTTTGCATTTTCAATGCATAAAACACCTTGCAGTGCCCCCCAGAGAGACCCTAACATTCAATCTGCTCTCATTTGGGTGCCAACTCCCTTTGTGTACTGAAGGGAGTTGGCAATTTGTGGCAGATCGCTAAAGATCGACACATCACACACGAGCACCTGTGATATTCGCCAAATAAAGAGTGTCATGATTACTATATTCCATGCGAGTAGCGAATGGTAATGATTACACTCATGACGCACCCCAGAGCCGGGGTACTCGGATCCTGGGCGTAGCTTTAAGGGACTGTCACTGGTGGCCATTGCCCAGATCCGTGGCCCTGGTGGTCATGAAAAAGGGATTTGGTAAAAATAAAATAATAAAAGTTTTTTTAACGTAACGCCCCCTGCTGTATCTGCGGATGGCACCAGGGCTGCCAGCAGACCTCCAGGGATGATGGGTAGGCAGCAGGATGTTGTCGCTCCCTGCAGGCGGAGCAAAGTCCCCAGTGCAGTGAGGTAAAGAAATGGTTTCACACCGGGAGAGGCAAAGTCTTCTCTGTGAGACTGGAACACAGGCGACGAACTTAGTAAAAATAAGACACAGGAGACCTTCTTGCAAAGACAGAAGTTGGCTATGTAATACACCTGCCACCTGTGGCACCTGTACATTACAGGTCATTAAATTAAGACTCTGTAGTCTATAGAGTACAGTGGAAAGACTTGTTTTGTGGATTATAAAATGCACCCCAAATTTAGAGGAGTAAAATAGGAAAGAAAAATTTTAATGTAAAAATGAGGGTTCGTCTTATAATCCTACAGTCTTATATTGCGAATGTAGCTTACAAAGAGGGGCAACTCATAAGGGTCACAGGAAGTCGGTGATACTGCAGCCCGGGGTTCGGAGGAAGGGGTGCCACTGTGGCGGCATTCAGGCGCCATTGATCTATCAGTGCCATTGACCTGCAGGTGCAATGGTGGAAAAATGCCTTAGGAAGGTCACAGGAGGCAGGGTCAACGATGCTGGAGGCCCTGGACCTGAGTAAGTGATGCAGCGGCTTAAGGTGGGTGCTATTGATGGCGCTTGAGGCAATGGGCTTCAACAAAATGGCAGCAGAGATGGTGCATGTGCAGTTGGGCTCTCAGAGAGGAAAGAACTTAATCTGCGCATTCGCCACCTTTGTAGCTATTTTCCTGTAGTATATCCCTGGCAGATCAATGGCACCAGCATCCTGCCACTTATTATGTGCCCCGTCACGCAGAATAGTCAGTCCTGCCTACTGTGAATCTGCTCCACCGCTGCCACAGATCACATCCCATGACACCCCTTCCTCTGAGCCCAGGGCCTGCAGTATTGCCAACCCAACCTCCTGTGAACATGCTACACTCTTGTATCTTAGCCTTACATAGATGAGTTCTAAGTAGGGATGAGCAAGTAGTTAAATATTCGTTCACGCTATACTCATACTGAGTAGATCGTAATACTCGGGTATTCGGCACGAGTAGCGAGTCCAATGTTAGTCAATGGGAAATGTGATTAATTGTCTGCTGGACCCAAAAAAGCAGTCTGGGGGCTTAGGAAAAGGCTGAAATAGGCGCATGAGTGTGTAAAAGCTGCCAGCAAATAGCTGCCGGCTTTTAAACAATCACTCAGCTGATGCATGCCCCCTGCCCGGTGCTACCCTCCCCTCTGCCAGTTGCATCGTTCCCTCTGCCCTGACTCCGTGCCCGCTCCTCTGCTTTTTCAAAAAAGACCGCCAGCTATTTCAAGCGATCAGCTGATACTGATTGGTTGAAATAGCCATCGGTAAATGTCCTTTGAAATGCATCAGCTGTTTGTTTGAAATAGCCGTCGGGACCCTGACTCTGAGGTCACCACCAACACTGCCTGAAGTGTGTGCTGCTCTCACCTCAGTTCTGGCTATGATTGCGATGCCGTGGGAAAGTTCATCTGAGTTCAGATTAAATTTCCCACGGCCGAGTGCTGAGCTACAGATGTGTGTGTGCTGGTAGAGATGTAGCAGAGCTGAAGAAGAAGATATTGTTTGAACTATGTCAGAGGTTTTTTCTTTAATAAAGATGGAGTCACTAATTGTGTTTTGTTTTATTCTTACTAAAAAAAATGTCTCTATTGTTTTTTTTTACTTTTTAATAGAAATTCATGGTGGCCATGTCTAATCATCATGAATTTCAGGCTTAGGGCCAGCTGACAATACAAAGCTGGCCCTAACTCCATTATTTCCAAGGGAGCCATCTTGCACCAGGGCCTTAGAAGAGTCGAATACAGCGCCAGAAGATGGCGCTTATATGAACGTGCCATTTTCTGGGACGGCTGGGGACTGCAATTCACAGCGAGGGGGCAGAAAGCTTGGGCTACCCTGTGCTGCGTGTTACAGTCCCCAGCTGCCAAATTGCACCTGGCCAGACACAAAAATAGGGCGAAACCCACATAGTTTTCTTTTTTAATTATTTCAGGAAGTTCATGAAATAATTAAAAAAAGGACCTCCCTATATTTTTGGTTCCCAGCCGGGTCCAACTAGGCAGCTGGGGGTTGGGGGCAGCCCGTACCTGCTTGCTGTACCTGGCTAGCATACAAAAATATGGTGAAGCCACGTCAAATTTTTTTTTTTTACAAATAAAATGAGGGCTCCCCTGTATCTCCATCCATCAAATAGAGAAGACAGAAAATGACATTAGGGACCCCATTTTTTTACTTTTTTAGAAATTTCTTTCTTCATTGTCCCACTGGCCAGTGCAGAAAGTAAGCATGTATTACAAAACACAGCGTGTGTGCACAGCCTTAATGTGTAAATCAATGTTAAAAAATGTATGCTGTAAATAAATGTATATAACACCTGGTCAGGGGCTGCACGAGTTCTTTTACACCCCATCTTCTCTAGAATGTACAAACACTATTTGAAGTCCTGTCATTTTTTGCCGTCAGAGCGGGACTCGTACGCCACTTACGCAGTGATATATTAGAATTGCCGTAAGAGCGAGTGATGATGGAGGCGATCTTCTGACAGCTCAGTGTGTAAGTGGTGTAAGGAGAGTCATCTGCCCTAGGGGCTGTGTAATGGTTAACGCAGGAAGAAGCCATCCATCATCATCACAAGGGCTTCACAATTATAAAGCTTGGACTACTGTCCTTGTTGTTCCACTGCCACTGCACAATGTGCAGGCATAGTGCCTCCAAAAATTAGCCCAAGGGGCTGAATCATGGATGATGAAGGAAGCAGGCCTCAAGGGCCAAATAATTATGAAGATAGGACTACTAGCACAGTAGTTGCAGTGTCCAATGTCCAGGCATAGCCATAGTGTCTCCAAAAATTAGCCCAAGGGGCTGTCATCTGGAGGACTTAAATACTGTTTCAAAATCCAGTACTTAATAAATTTGATCAGAGTCAGCCTATCTGCATTCTCCGTAGTCAGCCATGTGCGTGTATCTGTGATGATTGCCCCAGCGGCACTGAAAACACACTTTGACATCACACTAGCATCAGGGCAGGCCAGCACCTCCAAGGCATATAAGGAGAGGTCTGGCCAACTATGCAGCTTGGATTCCCAGCAATTAAATGGAACAGCAGCATCAGGAAAGATGTAGTATGGTCACTTAGATAGTCATTGACCATCTTGTTCAACTTCTCCCTCCTTGACATTGTTACTGGTCCAGCTAGCCTTTGCTGAAGAGACGGTTTATTGAAGATGGCCCAGTTTGTGGACGTTTTACCACCACCTCTTTTGGACCTGCTGGCCGTGTCTCTCCCCATTAATGCATGGTGTTGCACAGAGCTGGTACCTCTGCTAGCAGCAGTGTCTGAGGGTGATGTTGCCATCAAATGATCGATAATGGCCCTCTTGAAGAATTCAATTGTGAAACCCCTTGGTGACTGCAACAGTAGCAAAGGAAATTTGTCCTTATACCGTGGGTCTAGAAAGATGGCTAACCCGTATAGGTTGCTGTTGAAATTGTGGATCACATGAGGGTCTTGGCACAGACAGTTAGATATGAAGTGTACCATGTGTGGCAAGCTGCAAAGAGACAAATGTTCTGTGACCCCAGAAGGAGTAACAATACCCATGCTCTCCTCACACTGACTCTCCTGCTCCACCTCTCCAGCCCACCTATGCTGGACAGACATGAAACTGGGGTTGGGAGTCCCCTCTGTAGCATGAGGGGTCCCCTCGGTACCACTGAAAAAGAAGTCCTCTCCCTCCTCACCTTCCTCATCATCTTCATCCCCCAATTTTGCAGGTGATATTGGCTGGGCTGGGTAGGATCACCCATTGTGAAATCTTGCTCCATACCCAGCTGCTGGGCACTCAAAGATTAAATTTTTAGATTATGCAGTGATTCTTTCAGCAGATATAGCATAGGGATGGTTACGCTGATAATAGCCTGATAACCGCTCACAAGCTTTGTGCAGAACTCAAAGTTATCAAGCACCAAAAAATGTCAGCGATCCACACCCACTGGACAATTGTTATGTATCTTGGGTGTGTCTCAGTCTGACAAGCTGGTATTCAGCAAATGCCCTCTGCTGCTCACTTATCCTTGAGTTGCACTGTGTTTGCAGGTTGCAAATGAGTCGGTGATTTAGAAAATAAAATAGCTTTTGAAGTGCTGCAAGACCAGCAACAGCGGTTGCGAATGGCGGAAATGGGCGCAAATACAAGAAAAAGACCAGAGAGAGATTGTGCTTTAGTGATCCGCGCTGCCGTCCCACCACACCCGAATAAATGTCAGGGAAGCCAAGAGTGTGCAAGCTGCTTCTTTATTCCATCAGTATTTCCATCCAACGCGTTTCGGTACAGACCTTGTACCTTCCTCAGGGATATGCTGCGTGACTGACCAACTCACAGCCTTATATACTATCTGAATCAGGTTTCCCCGCCCAAAAACAATCACATGTGTCCTGATGATGTAAGAGTGGGGAGTGCCTACATGACATGGTTTCCCTGCCCAAAAACAATCACATGTGTCATGATGATGTCAGAGTGGGCAGTGCCCACATGACATACTAAGTAAACAATGAGAAAAAAAAACAAAAACCTTTATCATGTGGAAATTGTAGTACACAATTCAACAACCAATGTATATACATAATTATCCAATATAGCCAATTATTAAAAATAGTAATATATGCAGAAATAAAATAATGTAAAACAATGTTTCACTATATGTATTAGAACTTGGTGACAAGAGGAAAGATCCAATTGAGATATGATATTCAGCGCTCTAACCTGCTGTGCTATTGTGCTTTACTGTATATTTTAGTCAGCAAATTGGGAACATGTGTGTTACCCTAGTTATAAAATGCAATCTCATATTGATGTAATCTTAATTTGGATTATGGAACGATGAACCAATCTGGATATATTATATTTCTATTATCTTGTTATGGGAATTCTTGGTGCAAAGACACGGATGTGTGGCATTTAGAAATACCTGAAACAGATGAAAATATATAAAAAAAATTAAAAATAGAATGTGACTGCACTATCAATGCTGACTTTTTATTGTCTAATTGTTGTTATTTTAGGAATTAAAAGGCATGGAATAGAGGCTTGATTGGGACTGAGGAAATGGATAAAAACTGTGAAGACACTGATTAAAACACTAATTAAAATCATTCTGGATCAGTAGCACTCATCTACAAAAATTATTATTAATATTATAAAAAACTTTATTTGGGTAATAAAATGTAAAAATAAATAAAGAAAAATACTAAAAATGCTGAAAGTATTATTAAAATAAATTATATAAAAAACATTATCTGTATTTTTGAGGCTCATTTTAATTCATTATTATGATATGACTTCAATGAATGGCCGTTTTTGCAGTGGTATGCTATATATATTCATTCATCAAAGAAAGAAAGAAAGATTTTCTTCCGTAGTACTTCCAAGGAACCAATCACCAAGGCATCTTAACGATGGACTGTACTTGGGGCATAGGAGAATATATATTACTTCTCTAGAACCATAATCCACTAGACCAAATGTCAGAACATGACGCCAGAACTTGTTGGATGCTAAAGCTGGAGTGGTAATAACCAGCTTATCTTAAGCTGATATCATTCAGCAATCTAAATATACAGATAAAATGGAAAAGAATAATGCCAACGCTTCTGTTGGCGCTGAGTGCTGGGAAAACAATCACAGAAGAGACACTGTCTTATTACTAATATATTCATTAGTCAAGGAAGGAAAACTCTCTTTGGTAGTCCTTCAAAGAGATTAATAATCAGAGTCCATTAGAACGGGCTCAAACCTACAAGAAGACATAAGGAGATCTGCATTATTCTACCAAGGTCATATATCCCTGAACTGAATATGAACCATGCAGGATACTGGAGCTGTGACAGAGTAAACCAGCTATTGCCAAGATAATCTCGATCCACATAGAATCGAGAAGAGCACAGCTAAGGATTCCAGGAAAAGAGCACAAAAAGGGCCTGACCAACAGCCAGCAAAGCAGAAGCTCAACTAACTTAATAATCAGGCACCTCCCATCAGTGGAGGTGGCCTGATATACCAGAGGAAGAGCAGCTATTGCTCAAGGGGAGTGTCAGGTTGGACCGTGCCGACCCCTAGAGTCACAGGGGAGGAGTGCACCTAGTGTGCCGCTGATTGGTCACATGAATACGACCATTGTAATGTGCTCATGTGTGAGCCTGGTGGTCAGCTGACAAGAAGGGAACCCGTCGATGTATCCGGGACACAGCATGCCTGGACGCCGGACAACAATGTATCACAAAGCCTTCCTCTGAGTAGCATAGTAGCTAAATACTGATTTTTATGCAGTAGCCTGCATGCTTTTCTGTGTGAAAACAGCACCGCAACAGCAAAAAAAAATTGCCCTGATGTTTAAGACGAGATTACACCTCCGCCAGTCACCACAAAAGATAGAGGTGCTGACTGCGTTTCAGTTGTGCAGTACCGTGCGTGCTCATCAGTGTGAAAACAGCACCACCAAAAAAATTGGCCTACAGGGGTAAATGTGACCCAAAAAAAAAGCTGGGAAAACTGTCACTACTCCCTGACTTTATTTTATATTGCGAGGCGAGTAGTGAAATACTCGCTATGTTTCAAGTACCGAGCGTACCGCATTACTCGCCGAGTACCGAATACTTGTGAATATACTTGCTCATCCCTTGTCCTATTGTTATGTCTACACATGCTGGACAGCATACTCCGCTGCACAGTGCTTTATTTACACAAAAGAAGCCCTGATTCATTCTCGCCTTTGTGTTTTTTTGTCTTTGTGTATATTATGCACTCTTTTTGGTTGCATCCAATTCATTATTCTATTTGCATCTTTTTCTGCTTTGTGGCCAGAGTTTATTGATTCCAGATGTTTTTGCCCAATTCATTAATAGTAACTTTTTAAAAGTCACAAAATTTGGCATAAGTCCACTTTAGCCAACTCTAAGTTTACAGTTACACGTCGCAATATCGTTCTGATATCGCATACAATTTCACATGAGCGCGCACGTTTTTGGCACTTGTCCAAGATCGCATAGGAGATGTCACACAGGGAGATATCGGCAGGCAACGCAACTAGGATGTTGTACGCAACTTTTGTGCCCTGGGTATGAGCAACCCAGCATCCGAGCATTAACATTGTAGTGAATAGGTGAAGTTGCGTTCAACATCGTAGTTGCGCCGTCACACAGCACGATCATGCCAGATCGCATATGCAACATTGTACGGTTGAAGAGCTTGCGCAATCTTCTTGCAATATCATCCCTGTGATTTATTGCAGTTGCATTGCACTGTTACACGACACAACACAATGCACAAACGATATCAACTGCAACTACCACACCACGTGACTTTTTGCTGATGTCGCATTGCGATATTGCGACGTGTAGTGGTACCCTTACTGTATTTTTGAGTATATGAGTATATCAGTATTTTTGCACAATATTTTATGCAATTTTGTGGAACATGCAACTTTTTTGTGCTAAAAAATTCCAAAAACAGTTTTAGATAACATTTTCAACTTTGTTCCACATTCATGAATTGTATGCACAATTCTAGAAAATGAGGTGGCAACAGTGATAACTGATACCACAAGACAATAAAGAAATGTTACAAACAAAAATTATGAATTGGGGTGACTCCCTTCTGTCTAATTCATTGTTCATTGCTTGTTGTCAAATCTAATCCATGTCTGGCTGCAAAAAGTGCTGCCTTTCTTTTAAAGGGGAACCGGTCATCCCCTTTGGCATTTTAAACGATGCCCACCAGCATTTACATGATGCAAATGGGGTTCTAGTAACACCTGTATGTGCCCAGACTGGCCCCTCATACCTGAAATATGAACGTATATTGTGTCCAGAACTGGCCTCCTGTTGAATCAGGGAGGCTGCTATTGAGACCTGGTGTATGGTGTCCTCGTCGCCCCTTTGGGCTGCTAAACCCACTCTGCACTTTTCAAATTTCCCACCATCCTCTGGCCAGCGCTTGAGTGAAAGCCACACTCACACCGATGAAGTGGAGCGGGTGTCCGGGCTGCATTGAACAGGCCGATGTCTTGCGAGACCTCACCAATCTCGCGAGACGTCGGCACAGATGGACACACCTGTGTCTGCTCAGTCCGTGCATATTGCCGACGTCTCGTGAGATTTGTCTGTCAATTTGATGATTGAGTCGAGTTTCCTGAACACTGTATTTTAGGTGCTGATTCCCATACTGATGATCATTTGAGCAACCAGAGAGCAGACTAATAATATCAACTATGGCATTCTCCAGAATGCTATGCTGCTATTATATCACATGGTCTAGTTCAGTCAATCAAGGGGGAATATCATAGACATGATAAAAGATAAAGGCCAGCCAAGTAGCTCTATTTTAAGATTTTAGACTTATGGATAGGTCACACCAATTAAGGTTAGAGAAAGGCTTAATTCTGAATGTGTGTACTATTTTAGTGCTGAATCGCATCAAAAGTGAAGTGGTGGTCTCAGTCTGTCAATAATAATACAGAGATTCAATTGATAGAAAGCTGCTGGATGTGTAGAGTCAGTCTGACTGTGAATTGATATTGATTGTGATATACAGCAGTAATAGTACCCTAATATCAATTTTTTTTTATTCCTGAATCCTTGTAAACAAGGAGGGAAGTTTCATATCCTGCTGTTCTAATTTTGGTTCTGAAGAATAATCCCAATTTATAGTTTTACATGTCACAGAAGGTACACTTTCTGGATTAGGTGACGGCCAAGCCATAATTGTCATAAAGACAAAAGAAAAATTTCCACATTGCAGAAGTTTGTCTGCAACGTCTCCATATAAAAGTTTGCATGATGTAAAAACAAAAAAAAATTATTTTGTACAGACTTCTATATTCCAATATTAGTCCCTTACATGACACCTAAATTCAGTTGTTGGTTATGTGCCATCTTTTGGTTATGTGCCATCACCTGTTGCCATCTTTTTCTCCAGATAGATTGAGGTCACATGCACAAAAATCAGGCTCTGTTAGCATTGCAGAGTTTAAGAGGGATTAAAGTCCTAGAGACCTTAGAATATTATACACATACACACTTGGCTGAAAGTGTTATAACTCTTGATATGAATAAAAGAAAAAAAAAACAACTCTTGATATGGCCCAGAACATGAAGTATTCTGACCAGAAAATTATTACACATTTTGTTAACGACATATTTATTTCCTTTGTGTATAGTGGAACAGTAAAAAATAAAGAAAATAGAGGAGAAAAGTGAATTTGGACAAAATTTCACTCTAAACCTCAGAAACGGGCTCGACAAAATTTTTGGCTCCACAATTTAATATTTGGTTGCACACCCTTTTGAATAAATTACTACAATCAATCAATTCCTATAACCATTAACAAGCTTCTTACACTTCTCAACTGGAAGTTTGGACCACTCTTCTCATGCAAACTGTCCCTATTCCCTCATATTTGAAGATTTTCTTCTCCTAAGAACAGTTTTAAAATCTCTGCACAGCTGTTCAATGGAATTTAGATCCAGTCCCATTGCTGCCACTTCAGAACTCTGCAGTGCTTCTTTTCCATCCATTTCTGAGTACTTCTTGAATTAAGTCTGGGATCATTTTTTCTACAGGATCACATATGGTCAAGTATGCAAACCCAGCTTTCTGACACTTGCCACTAAATTGTGACCCAAAATCCTTTGGTAATCTTCAGATTTCATGATGCTTTGGAGACGGACAAGGTACCCAATGCAAAACAATCCCAAGACATTTTTGAGGTTCCATCATATTTGACTGTGGGTACTGTGTTATTTATTTTGTAGGCCTCATTCCATTTTCAGTAAACAGTAAAAGAAGTCCTTTACCAAAAGCTCTATTTTAGTCTCATATGTCCACAAGATGCTTTTCCTGAAGCATTTTGGTTTAATTACATATACTTTGCCAAACTGAAGTCTAGCTTTTTACATCTCCATATCAGCAGTGAAGTCCTCCTAGGTCTCCTTCCTGAGTGTTTCATTTTCAATTGATAGTTCTCGCCGACACTGATACACCCTGAGCCTGCAGGACAGCTTGAATTTCTCTGAGACTTGATTGGGGCTGCTTATCCATTATCAGGACTATCCTGCATTTCTTCAATATTTTTGCCGTCCATGTCCAGGAAGATTAGCTACAGTTCCATAAAAGTGTTTATTATATTGCACACCATGTAAAAAAAATTATAGTTTTGTGCAAGGTAGTCATTTGCTGCACCTTGGCATGCTACATGGAGATGGAGGTACTCGCTGGATGTGTGGTGTTGCACTACAGAGGCCACCTGCCTTTGCAGGCTGCATGTTGCCAATCGCTTCAGCCGGCCAGGGCCAGATAGTACACAGTTCATTGAAAGATACCATACCTTGATTAAAAACTTAGTTTTACTGAAAGAACACTTAGTAACAATTAAGTACATTAGATAGCGGGCACATATATTTTCACACGTTTCATTACCACAGACATTCATTAAACACACCTTCTTCAGTTTGCTTGTCCCAACCTCCATAAGTCTTTTCCTTTCACCACTACCCAGCCTATGACCACAGGACAGTGCATAAAAGTCATTTTCTCTTCTAGTAGTTCCACGTCTTTTGCCTATTAAAGGAAAATGGTTGATATAGCTGGATTGAACTACAAGCTCCCAGATACTTTAGGGAACACCTGTCTAAGACATTCACTTCATTTCGCAGTCTGTTCTGTCTTGCAACAGGACTCATTCTTCTCCTACCCTCAAAGAGTCATAGAATAATAGAATGTTAGAGTTAGAAGGGACCTCCTGAGTCATCTGGCCGAACCCCCTTCTCAAAGTAGGATTCACTAAATCCTCCCAGACAGATGTCTGTTCAACCTCTTTTTGAAGACTTCCAATGAAGGGGTACTCACTGTGACGAAATGGACTCCTTCAGTGTAGAACATATGATGATTTCTTATGTAACCCAGACAATATGGTATTTTGTTGCAAACTTTCATGGGTTAAGTCCTTAAACTCCAGCCAGACAGTATTCAGTATTATAAATACAAGTCTTGTAGAGGTTTGATGATGTGGACTTATGTAATGCAATTATCTCTCTTCTGTAAGGTCAGAGGGACTTAATCCTGTTAGAAGGCCATTGTTTTACTATGTGGATTGTTGACACCAAATAAAATAACCTCAGCTACCATTGTTTAAATGTCATTGATTGCAGACTAAATGTCTCCTACTAACATTCCATTGTATCTTGCTAGGTGCTATATCAATCAGTATTGGCTCTCCCTTGCCTGAACTGCAATATGACTTAAAATGGTTATATGAGGCCTGAGGTCGAGCCAATAAGAATACAGTCTTATCCACCAATCGTGAAGTCCCCAATATCCTGCAATGAGGGCTGAGGGTATATAAGGAGGGCTGTTCACTTTGACCAGCAGATTGGATACAGGCAGCTAATCTAGACTCTTCGGGTACGATTGGCCGGCCATGTCCCCAGGCCTAGGCATTCCGGTGCCGTCCAGGGGGATCAGAACCTGGATTATAAAACCACAAGGACTTCAGTATCGACTTATCAGATTTGGCTGGGATAAAAAAGACTGCATAAGAAAGCCACGCAGGTTGGGGCAATCCAGTCACCTGCCTACAGACTTTGCCGGGCTGACTCACCATCCTAAATCTGGCATTATTTCTTTCTTAGTGGGTGCCTGCCAAAAGCAGGGTGCCATTGGTTTGGAGTAAATAGGCCTGGAAGTTCTGAGGCACGAATATTCTAAGCCCTGGTTAGCCAGCGGAAGGGTGAGATTATGTTGCCTGTTACATTTTATGTTTTGCTGGTTATGTGTTATATGCTGTTAACTGTATGGGGAACCAATAAACCCTTAAAATTGTGGTTCCCTCACCCTGTGTTGTCTGAGTAGTGTTCCGCCCATGGTTAAGGAGCTCGGGCGTTCAGTTTGGGATGAGCCCTAGTCCACGTTGTTTTTCTAAAGGCGGCTGGGCCAGATAAGAGAGCACCCACTGACCCCTGTGTCCCCACACTCACCACCTCTCGTGGCAGCCTGTTCCATTTGTTGATCACCCTAACTGTTGAAAAGTTTTTTCTAATATCTAATCTGTGCCTTTTCCCATTTAGTTTCATTCCATTGCTTCTAGTTTTTCCTTGTGCAAATGTAAATAAAGCTAAACCCTGTGTGACAGCCCTTCAGATATTTGTGGACAGCTAATAAGTCTTTTCTGAGTCTTCTGTTTTGCATGCTAAACATTCCCAAATCCTGTAACTATTCCACATAGGACATGTTTGCAGACCGGTCACAATTCTGGTCCCTCTTCTCTAAACTTGCTCCAGTTTGTTGATATCTTTTTTTAAATTTGGTACCATTTGTAACCACTCTTTAAGTCCGATTACTAAGCCAGTTACGAATCCACATAACAGTTATGTTATTTAGTCATTTTTTCAATAAGGATGGTATGAGATACTTTGTGAAATGCTTTGCTGAACTCAAGAGATTTTATAACTACTGCATTTCTTTGATGCACCAGATCAGTGATTTTTTCATAGAAGATTTTAAGTTAGTCTGACATGACTTACCAGTTACAAACCTAAGCTGACTTTGGTTAATCACTTAATTCCAATCCAGGTACTGGCATACATATTGTTTAATAATTTGATCAAAGATCTTTCCTGGTATAGAAGTCAGGCTCACAGGTCTATAGTGTGGGTCCACCTTCTTCCTCTTTTTGAAGATAGGGACAGCATTTGCTCTTCTCCAATTTTCAAGTATTATGGAGAGTGGTTAAAAAAAAAATCCTCTGCTATCTCCTTCAGTACATAGTAAGATAGTATTTAGGGTTGAAGGAAGACCTTAAGTCCATCTAGTTCAACCCATAGCCTAACATGTTGATCCAGAGGAAGGCAAGACTACACTCCACATTGGGGAAAAAATTCCTTCCTGACTCCACATTCGGCAATCAGACTAGTTCCTTGGATCAACGAATCTAAGTATCTATCAAATAATCTAGTATATGTAAACGGTAATATTATATTTTTCAAGAAAGGCATCCAGGCCATTCTTAAATTTTAGTAGTGACTCACTCATTACAACATCGTGTTGCAGAGAGTTCCACAGTCTCATTGCTCTACACTGGGGTGTAATTCATCTGGACCTGGAGACTGGAATTCATTTGTGTTAGATAAATATCCCCTCACTATCTCTCTGTTTAAAGATAGCCTGGATTCTTCTATTTTGTTAATAGTACAGTGAATATCAGTTGATGTTACATTTTCTTTCTGAGAGAAAACAGATGCAAAATATGAATATAAAAGTTTGGCATTCTCAATATCAATTTTTAACCACTTCACCATTTTTATCCAGTAAAAATTCTATAGCATCATCTCTCTCCCTCCTGTGTGCCCTCCCCTTGTGTACTATCTTCACACCCATGCGCTGTCTACTCCCATCATGTTTCCTCTCCTTTGAGCTGTCTTCCCCCTGTTCACTTTCCTCCCTATGTGTGGTAACTCTCCCCTGTGTGCTTTCTCCTTTGAGCTGTCTCCTACCCATTATGCTTTTTCTGCACCCTTTGTGCTCTTTCTTCTTGTGTGCTCTCTCTGCCACCTATGCACTCTCTTTGCCCCCCTTTGTGCTCTCTGCCCCCAATTTGCCCTCTCTTCCCCGTGTACTTTTTTCTCTCTGTGCACTCTCTCTGCTCCCTGTGTTCTCTCTCCCTCTGTGTGATCTCATTTCCTCCTGTGCACTCTCTCTGCCCTGTGCGCTCTCTCTGCCCCCTGTGTGCTGTCTCTTCCCCTTGTGTGCTGTCTCTTTCACTTGTGTTTTCTCTCCCCTGTGCACTGTATCTGCCACCTTTTGTGCTCTCTCTGCCCCATGTGCACTCTCTCTGCCCCCTGTGTGCTGTTTCTTCCCCTTGTGTGCTCTCTCTTACCCTTGTGTGCTCTCTGTCCAGCTGAGTGCTGTCTCCCCCTCTGTGGGCTGTCTCTCCCCCTGTGTGCTGTCACTCCCCCTGTGCACTGTCTTTCCCCCTGTGTGGTCTCTCTTTCACCTGTGTGTGTTCTCTCCCATGTACACTGTCTCTGCCCCCCTGTGAATTCTCTCTGCCACTGTGCTCTCTCTCTTCCCCTTGTGTGCTCTGTCTTCCCCTTGGTGCTCTCTCTCCCCTATGCACTGTCTCTGCAACCTTGTGTGCTCTCTCTTCCCTTGAGTGCTCTCTCCACCTGTGCACTGTCTATCCCCTGGTGCACTAACTATCCCCCTGTGCACTGTCTATCCACCTGTTCACTATCTCTGTCTCCCTGTGCACTCACTCTTTCCCCTGTGTATGCTCTTTTCCCCATGTGTCCTCTCTGTCCCCCTGTGATCTGTCTCTTTTCCCCCTGCACTCTCCCCCATATGTTTTGTCCCACCTGTGCTGTCTCTAAGCTCCATCTCTTTGTGATGTTAAAGACCTGTGATGATGTCATCACCATGTGATCAGTGCTGTCACATGCTTTCCATGTTTGTTCATGGTCGTGCGTAGTAGCAGTACGGGTGTGCAAACATGGTGGATGCATGCGCAGGGTTCCAAGGCAGTGCAGCAGTGCAGCAGTGGCAGGGATAGCAGTGGAGGCGACATAGGAAGAAGAGACAGTGACAGGGGCAGACCCAGACCCAGAGGACAGCAGCAGTGTCACATCACTTGGGTGTGCCAATTTAGTGACCACATTCTTTTTCTGTGTCATGTGGACCAATTAGGTGCCAGTCAGGTGGCAAACATCAGGCACATCCGGACACTTCCAGTCTCGAAACATCTTTAGGTTTGCCACCCTCTTTCCACTGGATAAACATTTTTTCTGTATTTTAGCATATGTTTAAGTCTTTGTGTTTATCCATCCTAGTTTCCTTGAAGGGTTTTCACATGAGTAAAGGCTATTATAAAGTTAATTTTAATCAATCGATTTTGTAATAATAATACATTTTACAATTGAATGTGTTTAAAAAATAATTTCTTGTGCTGAGATAATCTTACAATTTGCCCCTGCTTTAAACTGTAAAATGGCTATGTCTGACCGTGCACAGAGTCTAAAAACATTACATCATGGGATTACAAATAATTTTGTTTGAGGTAAAATATTTTTAAAAAACAAGAAGTGAAATGTTTTACCTGAAAAAAGGTATGTTATGATTCCATATAGTAATGTCAGTGGCCTTTGGTAAACGCCTGTCCTTTCCTTTGTTCTCTCCTTGTATTCTTAGGCTGTCTTCACATCACGATTTTGTGGTATCTCTGTGTATCCGTTTCAAAACGGATACACATGGATCCGATTTTGCCTCCCATGTATCTTTATGGGCAACGGATGGGCTCAGATGTGTCCCTATTGGCATTCGATTTTAGCACCATCCGTTGCTGTCCGATTTAGTCATGGAGCCAAAATCGTAGCCTGTTGCGATTTTGGTGTCCGTTACTAAAATCTGACACCACGGATCTGTGTCGGATCCGTCATGGTAAGTGTGCAGACAACATGGGAGCCTATGGACATCTGATCCATGTCTACATCGGATCCGATGTTGGCTCCATGGTTATGTTCTGAGCATGTCCAGAAGCAGTGCTCAGTACATAACCCCCTGTCTCTCCCTGCTTCTCCATCCTCCATCTCCTCTATCCTGTCTCCCCTGTCCCCTATCCTGTCCTCTATCCTGTCTTCTCCCCTGTCCTGTCCCCTGTCCCGTCCCTTGTTTTGTCCCCTCCAGTATGTAAAAAATAAAAATCTCCTCCCAGGAGGATACTTCACCTTTCCGGCAGCTCCGGGGATGCAACCGTCTCCATGTGGGTGCAGGACCTCTTGTGACGTCACAGAGCCGATCAGCTGACGTGTCAGCTGATCGACTCTGTGACGTCACAAGAGGTCCTTCATCCAGATGGAGACAGTCGCATCCCCAGAGGCACCGGACAGGTGATGTATCCTCCGGGAGGAGTTTTATTATTTTTTACATACTAGAGGGAAGAGGACAGGGGACAGAACAGGGTACAGGACAGGGGAGAGGTAAGGGGGGGGCAGGATAGACAAGCGGGGGGAGAGGAGATGGAGGTGGGAGAGACAGAGAGAACAGGGAGAGACAGGGAAGATGCAGGTAGAGCAGGGAGAGACAGGTACCACAGGATCCACATGGATCCTGCATAGAATCGGATATGGAAGGCTATTTGCCATCCGAAAGCAGGGATCCGTGTGGATCCGTGGCTGTCCGGGGAATGCTGCAAAAACAAGGATTTCCACGGACGGAAATCGTAAGGTGAAGGCAGCCTTACCCAAACAGTTTCCACAGAACTCCCAGTCTCTGAAGCTTCAATCTCTGTGGAGATGTATACACTTTTCTAACATATAATGCAAAACTCCTCCCTGTTTATTAATTCTATTTATTGCAAATAAGTTGTAGTCTTCTAGCCTTGTATTCCAATCATGTGTGTCGTCCCACCAAGTTTCAGTGATTCCAATAATATTATATTTATTTTCCTGCATTAGTATCTCCAATTCTCTTTGCTTGTTGCCCATGCTTTGTGCATTTGTCTAGAAACATTTTAGTTTGTGTTTGTTTCTCTGTCTCTAATATTCATATTATTCAGATTTTTTGTCTTTGTTCTTCCTTTCCACTTTTAATAGCTGACTTTCCAACAGTATTTATCAGCTGTATGGATTTTCCTGGCTCTTTGCTTCCCTTCTCACATTGTTGTAGTTTAAAGCTCTCCTAATGAGTGTAGCAGGGTGATTTCCAAATATGTGGTTTCCAGTATTGGTAAGGCGCAGTCCATCTGTAGCAAAGTAGTCCATCATTTAAGTAATTGCCGTATATACTCGCGTATAAGCCGAGTTTTTCAGCCCAAAAATTGGGCTGAAAAGTCCCTCCCTCGGCTTATACGCGAGTTATATACAGCCCCAGTGGTAGTATATAGCGCCCGCCCGCCACCCCCATGAGTATACAGGCCCCCCATCAGTATCCAGGGCCCCCCCCCTTGCTCCGCAAAACCTGCAAAGTAAAATCATTATACTTATCACTGTCCTGACGTCATTGCCTGCGCCGACCACAGGAAGCGGAAGACGCTGGATGAAGACAGAGGAGCGCGATGGCAGCGGTGGGGACGGCGGCGACAGGACAGTGATAAGTATAATGATTTTACTTTGCAGGTTTTGCGGAGCAAGGGGAGGGCCCTGGATACTGATGGGGGGCCTGTATACTGATGGGGGTGGCGGGCGGGCTGCTGTATACTACCACTGGGGCTGTATATACCTCTGGGGCTGCTGTATACTACCACTGGGGCTGTTTATACCTCTGGGGCTGCTGTATACTACCACTGGGGCTGTATATACCTCTGGGGCTGCTGTATACTACCACTGGGGCTGTATATACCTCTGGGGCTGCTGTATACTACCACTGGGGCTGTTTATACCTCTGAGGCTGCTGTATACTACCACTGGGGCTGTATATACCTCTGGGGCTGCTGTATACTACCACTGGGGCTGTTTATACCTCTGGGGCTGCTGTATACTACCACTGGGGCTGTATATACCTCTGGGGCTGCTGTATACTAACACTGGGGCTGCTGTATACTACCACTGGGGCTGCTGTATACTACCACTGGGGCTGTATATACCTCTGGGGCTGCTGTATACTACCACTGGGGCTGCTGTATACTACCACTGGGGCTGCTGCTGTATATACCACTGGGAAGGCTGCTGTAACACTGCTGAGGCCTGTATATACCACTGGGGAGGCTGCTGTATACCACACTGCTGGGGGCTGTATACTACCACTGGGGAGGCCTGTATACCACTGGGGGGCCTGTATACCACACTGCTGGGGGCTGTATACCTGTGCTGGGGTCCACCCTCGGCTTATACACGAGTCAATAGGTTTTGACAGATTTTGGGGGCAAAAGTAGGGGGGTCGGCTTATACACGGGTCGACTTATACACGAGTATATACGGTAACTCCGTGTTTCAGAAATACAAATACTTGCTGATGCCACCATACACTTAGCCAGTGGTGATGGGCGAACCCGACCAGACTTTTTTTTACAGTTCGACTTTGACACTGAACTTGAATCCGAACCCCGAATTCAGGCTTTAAAGTTATAGGATAGTGGCTGGGAGGGCTGTAAAAATAAACAAAATAGTAATTACACATTAGTAGGGTATAAATCAGCTCACTACGGAAATTTGGCATGCATGGACCGGAGTTCTGAATCTACCTGGGTAGAGTAAGCAAAGTGAGAATCCAGCTTCCTGGATAAATGCAGAGGATTTTATTGAATGCACAGCAGTGTTTCCATAAAAACAGCACAGTTAATGAACGCAAGATAAACATGCAAAGATGATATAGCAGAGAGTACCGGGTCAGGCAACGTGTTTCGGACAGTTCTTTGTCAAGCCTGAAAGTGTACATCAAGGCGTCTGCTATATATATGGTAAGGGGTTGGTCATTGAAACTGCATTAGTTAATCCAGCTGGGATGCCAATCTAATGACCTCAGTAAAGGAGAGCAACGCAATGGTGTAGACTCTGAAAGTGTTAAGAAGTTTAAGGCTACATAAACCTAAAAAAGGTGCAAACAAGAGAAAAAGGAAATAAAAGGAAAAAATACATTAACAAAGTGTGAAAAATAAATGCAATAAAACCCAACTAATATGCAAAATAAAGAATGCAAAATAATTGTAATTCATAGGATATACAGAAAACATTCAACTATTATAATTTGAAGAGACACATGTATGTCACTAAAGGTATAGTATTTAAAATGTTAAAAAAAGTATAATGTGAACTATAGGCTAAATGTAAAGTGGGCCTCCATAAAATATGAATCAAGTAATTGCCAATAGTGAAAATATGTCTCCAAATGTTAAATTAATGTGTATTCGTTTAATATATATAGATATAGATATATATAGAAAAAATCAATTAACACATATATTCAATAATGAAACATGACGTCACGACACAGGTTTAATCCAGACGGAAATCACTTACCGGGTAGTATCCAGTAAGAAGATCCAGTAAGTTTTTCTGGTTAGTAGATGTTGTTTGATATCGCCACCTTTGGCTGATGGAATTAGTTTTTCAATGCCGAACACTACCATAGATTTAGTATTTTTGTTATGCTGAATTGCAAAATGTTTCGATGCTGGCTGCAGAAATATTTGTATTCAAATTTAAGGGAGAATTGTAATTCGTTACATCACGTACATGTGCTTTTATGCGAGTTTTTCATTTTCGGGATGTACATCCGATATAACAAAGATCTCATTCAGAACATTTAATGCAATAAACTAGATTTTTTGAGTTACAATTAATATATGCCCGAATGGGATAAGAATTGATCAAGGTCCCAAAATGAAATACAATGGGGCAAAGTCCTTTAAGGGCTTTGAGGTGTAGCTCAAAATCTGCAGTCCCGTTAAAGCAGCAGAGGGAAGCGCAACTAGCGCTAAATTTAGGAAGAAGAAAAATGAAATCAGCAGAAAAACAGGCCTCATTCTTCTAAAGACTCAACAACTGAAAAAGTCCTTCTCCTGACAACATGCCAACAACAGGCCTTTTGTTAGGGCATTCCTATTTATTTAGACTAAAAACACTTAAGGCTACGTTTCAACGTAGCGTATTTATTATGTCTACTCAGCGCTTTTTTGCACTCGCGTAAATGCAGTGAAACGCAATTATGGAAACACATTTCAGCAAAAGCTATGGCTTTTGCTGAAATGCGTTCACATGTATACTTTTGTGCTTTTTTGTGCACGTGCTTTCATTGCAATACGCACGCAAAAAGAATGACCATGTCAATTCTTTGCGCTTTTTTCAGTGCGCTTTTCCCATAGGCCACATGATAAAATGGGCTGAGGAAAAGCGAGCTGAGAAAAGCGGACTGTGTAAATGCAGTTGCACTTTTTTGAGCGTACATGTGTAAAAAAGTGCCACTGCAAAAAAACGCAGCAAATACGCTACATGTTAACATAGCCTAAGCAGTTTTTGAATGACGCCATTCCACATGGTACTCTGCTGCCAAACGGTCTCGGGCAGGTTGCAGGGGCTACTTCTCCAGGGACATTCTCTGCCACCACCTGCGCCCCAGCACACCCCATCATGGCCACCGCTGGAAAAGCAGATGGAGGAATTAGGGGACGAACACCCCTTTAAGGAGAGATGGGAGGAACTTGGGCAACTTTGACAGGCCCTTCAGGGTCAATGGCACCTGTGGGTTTGTCTTCAGCTGGCTGGCTAACCAAAAAAGCCCTGGTTTCCAGCCGTGCAACATCCTCTTCAGGTTGGCCTCCTGCTGTCAGTTTTCATAATTGTCCGTGCTGTCAACCCTACTTACACCTTATGAAAACCACCTCTTGCTGCTCTTCTTCTTCATGAAGGTGAGCTTCTCCCCAACATGGAGTGTGCGGAGACATTTTGGAAGATGGTCTCACAGCAAAATGGACCAGTTGACATAGCATCTATCACCAGTCCCTTCTTTGGTTAAGAAACCAAACCCCCTTTTCTGGATGAATGTCCCCACCATGCTTCGGGTACTTTGGTCATCAAAGTCAATGGCCTTAGGCCAATGAAACCACTCTTGGTTGATTACATCCGCAAGCTTAATCTCCTCAAGAAAGGAGACTGGCTAGCGTGGTTCATGCATAATAGGATAGTTGCTTGGAGGGGTTAGGAAACCCCACATGTCTTTCTCCCAATCAAAGACCTCTGGCTGCAGCACTGGCTGCAGGTGTAATAATGGCAGGTATGTGGCAAGATCCTCCTCTCTTTAAGATCTGCTGCTCCCAGCATGCATGGGGAATGGCTCACTTCCTGACTGTGAGCTCGTCAGGATGTCCTCAGGCATGCAAGATCAGTCCTGGATCCTGACCTCGCTGCTTATCAGCCCAATGCAGGTACTACAGTGGAGCTCCAGGTCATATATGTGTCCATGTTCTTTATGGGATGCTCAGTTCTGGTGCTGAAGCACCCTCTGCCCCTGAGGTGGTGAGGAAGATCACATCCTCCAGAGCTGGCATGTTTTTGTTGGTTCTATCTCATATCCATACTGAATACAGCAGGCACATGGTAGCACAATGTAGCTGTATTATGCTGCACGGCCAAGATGGCAATAAGCTCTGCAGTGACACCTTTTACTTTGCATAGGGGCCCGCCTCTCCCAGTACCCAGACACAATCGCTTACAGGATATTATTGTTGGCACAATCCTGTTGCCTACCTCCTCATTAACCCCTCCATGGGGTGGACTGCAAAAGGCACCTGACTTACAAATTCCATTCCCCATGCCACAGGTAACACCTGAGCTTGTGGTTGGGTGGAGTAATTATTGAAGCCTGGCATATTTGGACGACAAATAATAAAAAGAAAATACTTTAGTCAGCTCACCACCAATTCATCAGGAATGTTGAATAAGACTAGTGGGCAGCAATGCACAGATAGATCCAATATTAACGATAGATATAATGTGCTTCTGCACATGTCAAAAATCTGTATTCTAAATGTATGGAATCAAAGGAAATAAAGTGATTGCACATTTTCAAGAATATCCATGATATAGTATTTTATGAGTGTGAGCAAACCTATAATACCATGTATGTGAAGCATATTAATAGCCATATTTTTATATGAATTGTTATCACCTAAGTGTAGAAGAGATAGCCTTGCATGCAGCTGATCCTCTGCAATAAAATAGGTTTGCTCTTCAAAAAAAAAGTTTTTTAAAAACTAAAACTAATAATAAAAAATAAATAATACAATAAAAAAAAAAAAAAAAAAAAAAAAAATATATATATATATAAACAAATAAAAACAATATTTAGCTCTAAAACTAGATGTCTTCTTTTTCTGAAAAGATTATTTTGCTCTAAGAACTGCTCAGCTTCCTAAATAATTTTCAATGTAGCCAACATCTCATCTAGACTTTTCCTTCAACAAGGACACAAGCTTGCATTTCTGGCAGGTGAAGTTTAACTTTTCCACTAATGAGTGAAGATGTAGCATGAATTGCAGTTCACAAAATGGCTCCTGGCCTCTTGCATGTTTACTCTTAGGTTGGGAACACACTCCGCCTACTTACATGCGAGTCTCTCGGACGAGACTCGGATGAGATTGGATCAGTTACCCTGAATGGCCTCTCCCTCTCTGGATGGGAATGTCAGCTGCTTGTGTTTTTGTGCAGCATCACACTCCCCATCCAGAGAAGGAAAGGCCATTCAGGGTCACTGATCCAGTCTCATCCGAGTCTCGTCCGAGAGACTCGCATGTACAGTTAGGGCCAGAAATATTTGGACAGTGACACAAGTTTTCTTATTTTAGCTGTTTACAAAAACATGTTCAGAAATACAATTATATATATAATATGGGCTGAAAGTGCACACTCCCAGCTGCAATATGAGAGTTTCCACATCCAAATCGGAGAAAGGGTTTAGGAATCATAGCTCTGTAATGCATAGCCTCCTCTTTTTCAAGGGACCAAAAGTAATTGGACAATGGACTCTAAGGGCTGCAATTAACTCCGAAGGCGTCTCCCTCGTTAACCTGTAATCAATGAAGTAGTTAAAAGGTCAGGGGTGGATTCCAGGTGTGTGGTTTTGCATTTGGAAGCTGTTGCTGTGACCAGACAACATGCGGTCAAAGGAACTCTCAATTGAGGTGAAGCAGAACATCCTGAGGCTGAAAAAAAAGAAAAAATCCATCAGAGAGATAGCAGACATGCTTGGAGTAGCAAAATCAACAGTTGGGTACATTCTGAGAAAAAAGGAATTGACTGGTGAGCTTGGGAACTCAAAAAGGCCTGGGCGTCCACGGATGACAACAGTGGTGGATGATCGCCGCATACTTTATTTGGTGAAGAAGAACCCGTTCACAACATCAACTGAAGTCCAGAACACTCTCAGTGAAGTAGGTGTATCTGTCTCTAAGTCAACAGTAAAGAGAAGACTCCATGACAGTAAATACAAAGGGTTCACATCTAGTTGCAAACCATTCATCAATTCCAAAAATAGACAGGCCAGAGTTAAATTTGCAGAAAAACACCTCAAGAAGCCAGCTCAGTTCTGGAAAAGTATTCTATGGACAGATGAGACAAAGATCAACCTGTACCAGAATGATGGGAAGAAAAAAGTTTGGAGAAGAAAGGGAACGGCACATGATCCAAGGCACACCACATCCTCTGTAAAACATGGTGGAGGCAACGTGATGGCATGGGCATGCATGGCTTTCAATGGCACTGGGTCACTTGTGTTTATTGATGACATAACAGCAGACAAGAGTAGCCGGATGAATTCTGAAGTGTACCGGGATATACTTTCAGCCCAGATTCAGCCAAATGCTGGAAAGTTGATTGGACGGCGCTTCATAGTACAGATGGACAATAACCCCAAGCATACAGCCAAAGCTACCCAGGAGTTCATGAGTGCAAAAAAGTGGAACATTCTGCAATGGCCAAGTCAATCACCAGATCTAAACCCAATTGAGCATGCATTTCACTTGCTCAAATCCAGGCTTAAGACGGAAAGACCCACAAACAAGCAAGACCTGAAGGCTGCGGCTGTAAAGGCCTGGCAAAGCATTAAGAAGGAGGAAACCCAGCGTTTGGTGATGTCCATGGGTTCCAGACTTAAGGCAGTGATTGCCTCCAAAGGATTCGCGACAAAATATTGAAAATAAAAATATTTTGTTTGGGTTATGTTTATTTGTCCAATTACTTTTGACCTCCTAAAATGTGGAGTGTTTGTAAAGAAATGTGTACAATTCCTACATTTTCTATCAGATATTTTTGTTCAACCCTTCAAATTAAACGTTACAATCTGCACTTGAATTCTGTTGTAGAGGTTTCATTTCAAATCCAATGTGGTGGCATGCAGAGCCCAACTCGCGAAAATTGTGTCACTGTCCAAATATTTCTGGCCCTAACTGTAATTAGGAGAGTGTGTTTCCAGCCTTAGGCTGGCTTCACACCACGGTTGTTTTGATCTGGGGCTGTCCGGTGTAAACCAGACAGCCCCAGACCGGTTTTTGACCCCAGAGCAGCCTATGGGGCCGGATGGAGCCGGATGGCAACTCTCTGCCATCCGGTTTCATCACTCCGGGACAATCCGGGAGAATACGGATTATTCTCTCCGGACACAAAAATGGTGCTTGCATCATTTTTTTGTCCGGGGAGAAAAATCTCCACAATTTGCCGGATCCCGGATTCTCCCGGAGCTGGGGCAATCCGGTGCTCCCTAACATAGGAGCCTATGGGGCCGGATTGCCCTGGACCGGGAGGATCCAGTAACCGGACACTGGTGGCTGCACGCGCTGTTGTTTCAGGACCGCGGCTAGCTCCATGCTAGCCGCGGTTTTGAAAAATCAGCAGCTGCAGCTGCAATTAGCAGCATCCGGCTGCACACAGGATCGGAGGGCATATATAGCCCTCCAGTTCTGTGTGCTGATCCGGTCCGGGGCTGTCAGGGTCATCCCGGACATCCCCGGACCGGATCACACCATGTGTTTTTGGATGCATTTGGATGCATTTTTAGCAAAAAAAACGCATAGAAACGCAAACACAGCCAAACGTAGCCCAGCCTTAAATGAGAACTGGGCCTTCAAAAATCGTGATAAAATACAATGTGCACAGGGCCTAAATGTTCAAATCTGTAAGAAAAAAAAGCAGTGTGTGCATGAAATTTGGGAAATCTCAGGCTCCTTTCACATCTCTGCGCCCAGTGTTTGCCTGCTCTGCGCTAGCGCAATTGCATGCGCAAGTGCATTTACATGCAAGCACATTCAAGTGCATTAGCACATAGATGCGGAGCCCTTGTGCTTGCTTCCCCATTCACCGCCATTACATGGCGAGCAGATGGGAGCGAAACCTGGAAGCACAGGTCTGAATAGGTGCACAGTCAGAGAGCATGTGTTATTCAGGTCGCGCCAGAAACTTTGCATTACGCGTTTCTGGTGCATCCAGAGTGACATATGCGCTCTGACTCAGCCCCTCTGCAGACCTGCACTTCCAGATTTCGCTCCCGTCCACTCTCCATAGAAGGTAATGGCAGCGAACGGGGAAGCAGGCACAAGGGCTCAGCATCTATGCGCTTGCCTGCGCTTGCATGTGAGTGCACCTGCGCTTGCAATTGTGCCAGTGCAGTGCAGGCAAATGCTGGGTGCATACACTGTGTGCAGAATTATTTGGCAAAAGAGTATTTTGATCACATGATTCTTTTTATACATGTTATCCTACTCCAAGCTGTATAGGCTTGAGAGCCAATTATCAATTAAGTAAATCAGGTGATGTGCATCTCTATAATGAGGAGGGGTGTGGTGTAATGACATCCTATATAA
Source organism: Allobates femoralis (assembly GCA_033576535.1). NCBI lineage: Eukaryota > Metazoa > Chordata > Amphibia > Anura > Aromobatidae > Allobates > Allobates femoralis. The sequence goes on along the minus strand of JARQOC010000004.1, from coordinate 327,800,590 downwards.
GGTGTACTTAATTATTAGGCAAATGCCTTTCCTTAGGTAAAATGGGTCAGAAGAGAGATTTGACGGGCTCTGAAAAGTCCAAAATTGTGAGATGTCTTGCAGAGGGATGCAGCAGTCTTGAAATTGCCAAACTTCTGAAGCGTGATCACCGAACAATCAAGCGTTTCATGGCAAATAGCCAACAGGGTCACGAGAAGTGTGTTGGGCAAAAAAGGCACAAAATAACTGCCTATGAATTGAGGAAAATGAAGCGTGAAGCTGCCAAGATGCCATTTGCCACCAGTTTTGCCATATTTCAGAGCTGCAGCGTTACTGGAGTATCAAAAAGCACAAGGTGTGCTATACTCAGGGACATGGCCAAGGTAAGGAAGGCCTGAAAAACGACTACCTTTGAACAAGAAACATAAGATAAAACGTCAAGACTGGCCCAAGAAATATCTTAAGATAGGATTTATGGACTGATGAAATGAGAGTGATTCTTGATGGGGCAGATGGATGGGCCAGAGGCTGGATCAGTAAAGGGCAGAGAGCTCCACTCCGACTCAGACGCCAGCAAGGTGGAGGTGGGGTACTGGTATGGGTTGGTATCATCAAAGATGAACTTGTGAGACCTTTTCGGGTTAAGGATGGAGTGAAGCTCAACTCCCAGACCTACTGCCAGTTTCTGGAAGACAACTTCTTCAAGCACTGGTACAGGAAGAAGTCGGTATTGATCAAGAAAAACATGATTTTCATGCAGGACAATGCTCCATCACATACATCCAACTACTCCACGGCAAAGATGAACTTGTGAGACCATGTCATTATTTTTTCTTCTTTTAGACCTTTTGACACCTGTTCTGAGTTTTGGAGTCACTGCTAGTTTTGACAGACAAGCCTGATCGAACCTGATTAGGAAAAAAACTGCAGTGTGAAACCAGCCTAAGATAGCCAAATCTAAAAAAAAACCCTCTCCAACTAAACAAAAACGTTAAGCTTTGATATTTATGAGTCTTGTAGGTTGATTGAGAACATTGTTGTTGATCAATAATAAAAATAATCCTCTAAAATACAATAATAATGCCTAATAATTCTGCACCCAGTGTAGATGTGAAAGGGGCCTCATTCAATTTGCTGGTACTGCAAAATGCAGTAGTTTTCCACAACAAAATTGCGGTAAATACGCAACGAAGTAAGAAGTCCTTGATGTTGAGAACTCCACCATTGTCATTAAGGCTGGTTTCACACCATGGTTTTCAGCTGTCAGGTCAGCTGTCAGAACCTGACAGCTAAAAATCGTGGTTTGAAGGCAGCCTAACAGGGATCCAAGCATTGCAACTCTGGGGCTGTCAGTGATCATACATTAATCACCTATTCCCTGGAATAGTAATAAATATTGTTTGAGGGCAAATCTTTTCAATCTACTTCACAAAACTATGCTAAAATATTATGTAGGTCACTATGCAGTTTGGTATGGTCCAAACTTAGAAAGTGAAGACCTCTTGTAGGTTACATCCTTTAACATTTTCTTTAAATTCCTTAGTCATAACAGTGATGATTGTAGCCTGGCAGACTTAAAGAGAGACTAATGTGCAAGCTGTCAAGAGGTCTTCAGCTGCTACCATCTCATGAAATTGTAGGTCACTTAAACCAGTTCTTAAAATAACGCCTCATTCAGATGTTCATGAATAACATACATGTTTTCAACATGATTTTGACAAAAATAATATTGACATTGAAATTTATTCTGAAACTGAAGTGATTTTGTGCCAAATTTTGAGACTTTTTAAAAAAAGAAATCTGGAGTCACTAAACTTTGTCCAGGAAAACAAAACAGGTGATATCATATAAAATACACTTTAAGTAAGGCACAAAACACACAAAACTAGATAAAAAACAGGCTCAATGGTAATGATGACCGGGGCCAATATGCACATTAGTTGAATTGTAATGGTGGATCTATATGTCGCCACCCGGCAACTCTAAATAGCACTTCTAAACGAACTTCAACGAACAGGCTATGTTAGGCCGGTTTCACAACATGATTTTTGGCTGTCAGGCTGTGTCCGGTGTTTTGCAGGATGCACCGGATGCAACCTGAAAGCCCCGAGCAGACGAGCAGAACTGGAGGGAAAATGTGACCTCTGATCCTGTTTTGTGCAGGAAGAGTGTCTGCTCTTTCCAGTGCTTAAATTTCAGCAGCGTGGGTGCTGGCTGCGGTGCTGAAATTTCATCCATGGAGGTCTCCGGATGCTGAACTTCAGCGGCGGCTGTGAAATGCTGCGCTGTCCATGGTGCTGACAAGCGTGGCTGCATTTCACAGCCGCCGCTCTTTCAGCACTAGGCGTTCGAGAATTGGTACGATTTTTTGCTGCATCAGGAGCGATTCAGCGCCCATAGGCCCCCATGTTATGGGCGCCGGATCACCTCAGATCCGGGCGGATCCGGTTCTGTTCGTTTTTGGCACCAACACAAAAAATGATGCAGACTCTGATTTTGTGTCCGGTGCCAAAAATGAAAAGTACCAGATCCTCCCGGAAAAACACTAAACCAGATGGCAAATAACAGCCATACGACACCACAGGGATACATGGGGGGCAAAATTGGATCCGGGTCTGTTCGGTTCACACTGGACAGACCCAAAAAAAGTGGTGTGAAGCTGGCCTTACCTACTTCCACTATCAGGTCTCCAGGGAACCCAGTCTTTTGCTCATTAACCCCTTTAAAGGGATATGGTTTACACAGGGATTCTGGGCTAATGGAATGATCAGACAGATAATAAACGGGCTGAGGTCAAAGACAGGAATAAGCACTAAAACTGCAGGAGCTTAAAGAGAACAAACCAGCAGGATTTAGGACTACAAAGTGAAGCCAGTGCCTTACAGCCACTGGGATACTGAGTGCAATCATACCTTTACTTCAATGATTACATGTATGATTGTTATAACGTCCTTGTAAAGTGAAAAGCACATTTGCATAAGAGCAGCAAAATGTCATTATGTGGGGCTGGGTTTCTTTTTATTACTCCCTCCCTGTCACTACATACCCAGGTACAGGATGTCTGACATTGTGCATGGTGACAGCACAATGTCAGGCATCCTATGTGCCCCAGATCATTACTCCCTCCCTCTCTGCCTTATCTGCGTGCCTGCCGGCTTCTCATTGCTTATCCTGTGATATCCTAGTTATCGGAGGGCAGGATAAGACCCCACCCCCTCCAGAGAAGACCCCACCCCCCAGTCTATGCACGTCCGCTGTCTCCTCTGCTCACAGACCGCGGTCACAAGCAGCGGGATAGATCACCACTATTGTCATCACAGATCAAAGATGACAATAGCAAGGATTTGTCTCGCTGTTTGTGACTGCGGTTTGTGAGGAGAGTATTAAAGAGAACAGTCGCACACTCTTTGTATCAGGTGATAACAAAAGGAATTTATTTGGAAAGCAACCTGCAGCAATGCGTTTCGGCCCACTTGGGCCTTGGTCACACCTGTTGCCTTTGCTAAGGTGCTTTTTTCAAGGACAAGGTGCTCTGTCCAAAAAGATCTATTCTTTCAAAGTAATGTCTTCCCAGCTTTTGATCTAGAGATAGTGGGGGATCCTTAGATCCTTTAAGAAAATGTTGGATGCCTTATTTCATCTTTATCTTAATGTATTCCCTGCGTTGGGGGCTGTTTCTGTGTTGTGCACAGAACGCAGGGAATACATTAAGATAAAGATGAAATAAGGCATCCAACATTTTCTTAAAGGATCTAAAGATCCCCCACTATCTCTAGATCAAAAGCTGGGAAGACATTCCTTTTAGGGATGGGCGAGTCTACTCGCTAGGACTCGGGACTCGGCGATTCTGAAGGTACTCGCAGGACTCGTTACTCGGCGAATCTCCCAGCTTGGACTCGCACAGTGACGAGTCCAATGGAATTCAATGGCAATAAGCTTGACTCGTCACAGATACCCGCTGTCAGCAGCGAGTCTGAGCGAGTCTACGATTCCGAGTCCTACGAGTCTACGAATCCGAGTCCTGTATACTGTATTCGGGATTCGGACTGTGGAATACAGAATCTGTTATGTTGCGAGTCAGCACAGCGTGCGTGTTAGGTCAGAAAACTTGTGAAGATAGCCAATCATAGTCAGTAATGGCATAGCAAAGTTGGTTGTGTCAGGACTATGATTGGCTGCTGTCCAGCGTCATGCCTATGTCATCTATGACAGGCAAGGCAGTATATAAGGCTTGTCCCCGCCATTTTGGGCACATTCCTGAGACGATCTGACCTAGTATAGGGAGAGAGAGATATATGCTGGAGCAGATCAGGGATTGTCAGTGTAGGGAAGATTCCTTTTATTAACCCAAAAAGCTCTTCTGAGAGCTAGGAGGAGGACGGAGTAGTGCTGTGTAGGCAGGCAGGCAGGGAGGGAAGGAAGGAGAAGCCTTAGTGCACACAGGACGGACCTCATAGCTTAGCTTACTCACTCAGCTTTGCTAACAGCTGCAGTCAGAGGCTTAGCTGAGGTGCTGTTTCATTTTTGTTTTTGCACCAGATCGATTTTTGTTCCTAATAAGCCATAGAGCGTTATTTTTTCTGTGGCAGACCAGTGCGTTGCTGCTAGCACGTACTCCACCTTAGGGAGTGTAGTGTGCGGCTTCACTGCCAAGTGTGAGTGCGCACACTTACCCCGCCAGCAAGTGACGCATTCAGCTAACCTAACCACATCTCGGTGGCTGTGCGCACTTGAAACTAATTTTTTTAGGGAGTGTAGTGTGCGGCTTCACTGCCAAGTGTGAGAGCGCACACTTACCCCGCCAGCAAGTGACGCATTCAGCTAACCTAACCACATCTCGGTGGCTGTGCGCACTTCAAACCAATTTTTTTAGGGAGTGTAGTGTGCGGTTTCACTGCCAAGTGTGAGAGCGCACACTTACCCCGCCAGCAAGTGACGCATTCAGCTAACCTAACCACATCTCGGTGGCTGTGCGCACTTGAAACTAATTTTTTTAGGGAGTGTAGTGTGCGGCTTCACTGCCAAGTGTGACAGCGCACACTTACCCCGCCAGCAAGTGACGCATTCAGCTAACCTAACCACATCTCGGTGGCTGTGCGCACTTGAAACTAATTTTTTTAGGGAGTGTAGTGTGCGGCTTCACTGCCAAGTGTGAGAGCGCACACTTACCCCGCCAGCAAGTGACGCATTCAGCTAACCTAACCACATCTCGGTGGCTGTGCGCACTTGAAACTAATTTTTTTAGGGAGTGTAGTGTGCGGCTTCACTGCCAAGTGTGAGAGCGCACACTTACCCCGCCAGCAAGTGACGCATTCAGCTAACCTAACCACATCTCGGTGGCTGTGCGCACTTCAAACCAATTTTTTTAGGGAGTGTAGTGTGCGGTTTCACTGCCAAGTGTGAGAGCGCACACTTACCCCGCCAGCAAGTGACGCATTCAGCTAACCTAACCACATCTCGGTGGCTGTGCGCACTTGAAACTAATTTTTTTAGGGAGTGTAGTGTGCAACTTCACTGCCAAGTGTGACAGCGCACACTTACCCCGCCAGCAAGTGACGCATTCAGCTAACCTAACCACATCTCGGTGGCTGTGCGCACTTCAAACCAATTTTTTTAGGGAGTGTAGTGTGCGGCTTCACTGCCAAGTGTGAGCGCGCACACTTACCCCGCCAGCAAGTGACGCATTCAGCTAACCTAACCACATCTCGGTGGCTGTGCGCACTTATAACCAATTTTTTTAGGGAGTGTAGTGTGCGGCTTCACTGCCAAGTGTGAGCGCGCACACTTACCCCGCCAGCAAGTGACGCATTCAGCTAACCTAACCACATCTCGGTGGCTGTGCGCACTTATAACCAATTTTTTTAGGGAGTGTAGTGTGCGGTTTCACTGCCAAGTGTGCGCGCGCACACTTACCCCGCCAGCAAGTGACGCATACAGCAACACCTAACTCCAACTTGGTGACTGTGCATTCATCTACAATGTCTCAAAAAAAAACAATTACCAAAAAGGATGTTGCAAAGGGACAGGGACGAGCTCGTGGCCGCAGCAGTCTTGCCCAAGAAGGCACTGGTACAAGTACACAGCCTAGGATTGATAGAACGTCCTTTTTTCTACCTAGAAATCCCAGTACTCAAAGAAAACGTGTGTTGAGGCCGGATGAGCATGACAAGATAACATCTTGGATGGCTCAGACGCCCTCGACCACTGGTTCTTGCAGTACGCAATCATCCGTGGCAAGACATTCTAGTGTCGCTACAGACAATGCAGCGCCATCCAATCCTCAAAGTCGTCATATTGCCTCAACCCATCGGCAGCCAGAGGAAAATTTGAATATGGACCTTGGTCACTCGGATGACTTATTCGGTTCTTATCAAGGGGTTTCTTTGTCACTGCCTGACGAGATACTTGAAGTAGACGAAATGTCTACTCATGGCCAAAGTTTGGAAGTAGCGCGTCCTGAGGAAAGACACTTTCACGAAATGCAAACAGTATCTCAGGAGGTGGATGATGATGAGGATGATGAGACACACATCTCATCTGGCCAGCCTGCTCAGTCAGTTTATCCAGAATCCTTTGAACTGGAAGGGGTGGATGATGACACCACAGATCCTACCTGGATTGCTGAATTGCATAGCCAAGAGAGCAGCCAGGAGGACGAAAGTGGCTATGTACCACTGGCAAAATCACAAAGGCGTACTGTCTCCAGAACACAAACTGTGAGAACAGTTGCCCAAATAGCGTCAACTGTGGCACAAACTGTGCCAACTGTTGCACAAACTGCAAACACAGTTGCCCAAAATGTCTCCACAGTTGGTGTTGAACAGAGTCATCCTCCTCTTCCTCCAATTAAAAATAAAGGACGAACAGCCAGTGTGTGGAAATTTTTTAAGGATAGCCCAACATTACCAAATATGGTTATCTGTAAGATGTGCCAGGCAAGGCTTAGCAGAGGCACGGTAAAAGGAAACCAGAGCACCAGCAGTATGCGCAAGCATATGTCTCTTAAGCACCCAATTCAGTGGGCACCCTATCAGGGTTCAAAATCAGTGCCTTCTGATCCAAACACTTCCAGGCCACCTCAGATACATCCTTCACCAGCAAGTATTCAGGCTTCAGCTCCTGCTCAAGCGTACTCCTCCCAAGGTGCTTTACAAGACAGACATGACAGTAGTCAATCCTCTTGTCAGTCTGGTCCAAACGTGCAGTTGTCAGTGCCACAGCTGTATGAAAGACAGCGGAAGTTCCAACTGACACACCCATATTCCCAAAAAGTGACAGCGAAAATAGCCAAGTTGTTAGCTGTGGAAATGCTGCCGTTTAGGCTTGTGGGTACAGAGTCTTTTCGGGAGTTGATGGCTGAGGCAGCACCACGATACTCTGTACCCAGCCGGTACTTTTTCTCACGTAGTGCCGTTCCCGCCTTACACCAGCACGTGGTTAACAACTTAAAACGTGCTTTAACAAATGCTGTCACCGCCAAAGTCCACCTAACTACGGACACGTGGACAAGTAGTTGTGGACAGGGCAGATACATTTCACTAACGGCTCACTGGATCAACCTGGTGGAGAGTGTCCCAAATTCTAAAACTGTACCATCTGACATACTTCCAACTCCACGAATAGCGGGCCCAACATCATTCCGGGTGTCTGCCTCCTCATATATGTCCAGTGCCCAATCTGCTTCTGCCACTTCCTTGTCCACTGCTGAGCCTCAAGCACCATCACGTCCGAGTTGGGAGCTTTGCAGTACTGCTTCTGCAAGGCGACAACAGGCTCTTCTGAAGCTTATCTGCCTAGGTGACACACGTCACACTGCAACAGAGTTGTGGAAAGGTCTCAAGCAACAGACCGATGAGTGGCTGGCCCCACTGGAACTACAACCAGGTCTAGTTGTGAGCGATAATGGTGCAAACCTTGTGGCGGCAATAAAGCACGGTAAACTTGTACATGTGCCTTGCATGGCTCATGTCCTGAACCTGGTAGTTCAGAAATTCCTCAAAATATACCCAGAGTTATCTGAGCTACTGGATAAGGTGAGGCGAATTTGCGCCCACTTTAGACATTCGTCCACAGCAGCTGCAAGTCTTTCTGCCCTTCAAATCCAATTTAACTTGCCGAAACACAGGCTAATTTGCGACATGCCTACGCGATGGAACTCCACCTTCCATATGCTGGCAAGGTTTAATGAGCAGCAGAAGGCAATAGCGGAATTTCAGCTGCAACATGCCCGTCAACCTGGAAGTCATACCACACACATCGGTACTTTCGAGTGGGTCTGGATCGCTGACCTTTGCGAGTTGCTGGATAACTTCGAATACTGTACCAAACTCGTCAGTGGGGATCAGTCGATTATAAGTCTCACCATCCCCATGCTCTGCCTGCTCCAAGAATCCCTATTGAATCTCAAAACAGATGCTTTGAGAGCACAGCGGATGGCTATGGAGCCAGAATTGAACATCGCTGATCCTAGCCACCCTAGCCAATATCAGCAGGCTACATTGGTTCAGGAAGATGTTGATGAGGGTGATGATGAAGAAGATTTATTTTTCTCTGGTACTGATGTGAACCCTGATGGGACTCCCAACCCTACGTTTATGTCGGTACAGCATGGGTGGGCTGAAGAGGAGGAGGCGGACACCGATTTAGAGGCCACGACGCGTAGTGATCTTCATTCTGTTGTAACCGAGGAGATGAGTCTTTGCAGCTTAGCACACATGGCTGAAGTAATGTGTCAATGTGTCTCCAAAGATCCACGCGTCATACACATCTATGACAGCGACCTCTACTGGTTGTCAACGTTTTTGGACCCACGGTACAAAGACAAATTTCAGTCGCTGCTGTCGCACTCATCCAGGGGCTTAACGATGGATCATGTAAAGAGGGTTCTTCTTGATATTTTGCTGGCAATATCACCGTCTGAATCCGCTATACATCGAAGAACCAGCTCTTTCCAACAGCAGCCTTTGGTTGGGACACAAACGCCATCAATGACAAGAAGAGGTGGGGGTAAGATGTCCGCCAACTGGGCGATGTTCAACAGACCTTCCAATCAAGAACGTAATTTGACTACGGTGACCTTGAGTAGGAGACAACAATTGTCCAACATGGTGCAGCAGTATCTCAGTGACAGTACCAGCTTCCTAACCGACCCTTCTGTACCCTTTAATTACTGGGTTTCCAAGCTGCACACTTGGACTGAGCTGTCATTGTATGCCTTGGAGGTGCTGGCATGCCCAGCTGCTAGTGTGACATCAGAGCGTGTTTTCAGTGCCGCTGGGGGTATAGTGACTGATAGAAGGTCCCGCCTCACCACAGAAAATGCCGACAGGCTCACTCTAATTAAATTCAACAAGGATTGGATATCATCACAGTTCCTAAGCCCTCCTGACGACAGTACACAATCCTAGATAAACCTAATCATAATTAATATGATTGGGATATTGCGCTGTTAACAATATGCCCATTTTTGACAGGAATTAATGACAAGTCCCGTAGCTCTGTTGATTTGATTCGGCACCCAGTCCAAGCAATAATATGCTATGGGCCAAGCACCCTGCTTTATGTAAAAAAATACTTTATTAAGCCCTTTGGGCTAATTTTTTGAGGCACCAAGCCTAGGACTGCATAGTTGGCCTTGCTTCTTCTATGCTCCTAGTCCAAGCAATAATATGCAATGGGCCAAGCGCCCTGCTTTATTTATAAATAGACTTTATTAAGCCCTTTGGGCTAATTTTTTGAGCCACCCAGGCTAACAAGCTTATCATGCTTTGGGAGACACCCTGGCTAACAAGCTTTTTATGGCCCTTAGGCCTACATTTATACCAAAAATGGGATACAGCCCCTTGGGCTAATTTTTTGAGCCACCCAGGCTAACAAGCTTATCATGCTTTGGGAACACCCTGGCTAACAAGCTTTTTATGGCCCTTAGGCCTACATTTATACCAAAAATGGGAAACAGCCCCTTGGGCTAATTTTTTGAGCCACCCAGGCTAACAAGCTTATCATGCTTTGGGAGACACCCTGGCTAACAAGCTTTTTATGGCCCTTAGGCCTACATTTATACCAAAAATGGGAAACAGCCCCTTGGGCTAATTTTTTGAGCCACCCAGGCTAACAAGCTTATCATGCTTTGGGAGACACCCTGGCTAACAAGCTTTTTATGGCCCTTAGGCCTACATTTATACCAAAAATGGGATACAGCCCCTTGGGCTAATTTTTGAGCCACCCAGGCTAACAAGCTTATCATGCTTTGGGAGACACCCTGGCTAACAAGCTTTTTATGGCCCTTAGGCCTACATTTATACCAAAAATGGGATACAGCCCCTTGGGCTAATTTTTTGAGCCACCCAGGCTAACAAGCTTATCATGCTTTGGGAGACACCCTGGCTAACAAGCTTTTTATGGCCCTTAGGCCTACATTTATACCAAAAATGGGATACAGCCCCTTGGGCTAATTTTTTGAGCCACCCAGGCTAACAAGCTTATCATGCTTTGGGAGACACCCTGGCTAACAAGCTCTTTATGGCCCTTAGGCCTACATTTATACCAAAAATGGGATACAGCCCCTTGGGCTAATTTTTTGAGCCACCCAGGCTAACAAGCTTATCATGCTTTGGGAGACACCCTGGCTAACAAGCTTTTTATGGCCCTTAGGCCTACATTTATACCAAAAATGGGATACAGCCCCTTGGGCTAATTTTTTGAGCCACCCAGGATAACAAACTTATCATGCTTTGGGAGACACCCTGGCTAACAAGCTTTTTATGGCCCTTAGGCCTACATTTATACCAAAAATGGGATACAGCCCCTTGGGCTAATTTTTTGAGCCACCCAGGCTAACAAGCTTATCATGCTTTGGGAGACACCCTGGCTAACAAGCTTTTTATGGCCCTTAGGCCTACATTTATACCAAAAATGGGAAACAGCCACTTGGGCTAATTTTTCCAGGCACCAATCCTATGCCTGCATCATGGGCGGTGCTTGGACTATCATCCTGCTGGAGCCTGTTGAAGGGTCCCACTGTACGCTCCATACAAAACGCGTAGACGCGATGTGTAGCATGTAGACGTCCCAGCCTCTCACATGTGTGTTCATAATCTTGTTGCCATAGCAAGGCATAAAGTAACCCCCCAAACACAGGCACTGTTTGTCAGCAACAGTTGTATGTGGAGTCATGATTTGACACTTAGTAACCAAGGTGACTTCATGCGCCATGCGGGCCGTAAAGTACTTGCTAATGATGCTCTCTCCCCTGTCCCCCACGCCAACTGTCTCGGGGTAATCCTTGACTCCTCCCTCTCCTTCAAGCCCCACCTGTAGTCCCTAACCAAGTCCCTGTGACTCCAACTCAAAAATATTTAACCAATTCGGTCGTTCCTCAATCCTGACACTGCTGAAACACTCATAAATGCCCTCATCATCTCCCGCCTTGACTACTGCAACCTCCTTCGCATAGGTCTCCCTGCCAACTCTCTTGCACCTCTCCAATCTATACTAAACTCTGCTGCCCGACTAATCCATCTGTCCTCACGCTACTCACCTGTCTACACCCTCTGCCAAGCCCTTCACTGGGTCCCCGCCCCACAGAGAGCTCACTTTAAAACACTGATCATGACATTCAAAGCCTTACACAACCTATCCCCACCATACATCTCCGACATGATCTCCCGATACCATCCCTCACGCATCCTGCGTTCATCCAAAGAACTTCTCCGACACTCCCCCCTCATCTCCTCTTCCCACAACCGCATACAGGATTTCTCCCGGGCATCAACCATGCTCTGTAACTCGCTGCCCCACCTCATCACTCACTCGCCTACCCTGGGAACCTTCAAGAAACACCTAAAGACTCACCTCTTCCGACAGGCCTACAACCTGCCATGACACCCCGCTAACACGCCCCACGACCGACACCTTCCCCACCCTATTGTATCCCCACCCACCCCTCGTTGAATGTGAGCCCACGCGTACAGGGTCCTCTCCTGTTGTACCTCTATGACCTTATTGTCTATGTTTATTGTACTTCTCCTTGTGTACCTTATCCTCATGTAAAGCGCCATGGAACCTATCGGTGCTATATAAATAAATAATAATTATAATGATGATGACTTTAAGCCCACCCACAAAACAACCTACACATCCATTCCCTGAAAAAAGACAGACACAAAGCAGTTTTTGTAAACTGGGTATTATTCCGCCATAATGGTAAAAATGTCAGAAATTTTTTTTTTTTTTTTTTTTTTTGGTACAACTTTGTAAACACTAGGAAAATATAAGAAATAATAACATAAAGAAATTGTGCAATGCACATGAACACAAAATAAAAAACAAAAAAATAAGGGTCTACAGCTGCTGGTAGGTTGCCGCATCCTCCGGCCTTGCCAGTAAAGTGACACCATCACCCTGGTCCTGCAAGAGGTCAAGGGCCCCATGAATGGCCTCCGGCAACCCTTGAGGGTGGATCCTCTGGGCAGGTGTGGGGAAAAATGGTAGGTCCCTGTTAGGTGGCCATTGTGGAAAGGTAGGTACAGGCCTCTGGGGTGGCACATGGCTGTCCCGGGGTGTGGGCCTGTCTTGTAGGTTGGAGTGTCTGAATTGCCACCCCTCCAAATAATTGAAAACCTCACCTGGGTGGTTTGGTGGGCGACTGGCGTCAAGCACAATCTGTAATGCTGACCTTGCCCGCAGTAGCCTGTGAAATGGAATTTCATCCAGGAATGGTATCAGACTGTGGGCAAAGTCAGCATTACTTTGTGCACGCCGTCTATTAGGTGACCCCGGGATCAGACCATGGCTGCTGTGAGGTGGGCATCCAGGTTCCTCCTCTTGCGGCCGGACATGCCCCAAAGCTGGGGTTGGTGCTGGTGGCGGCGGTGGTGGTGTTGGTGCTGGTGGCGGCGGTGGTGGTGTTGGTGCTGGTGGCGGCGGTGGTGGTGTTGCTGGTGCTGGTGGCGGCGGTGGTGGTGGTGCTGGTGGCGGCGGTGGTGGTGGTGTTGGTGCTGGTGGCGGCGGCGGTGGTGGTGGCGCCGGCCGTGGTGGTGGTGGTGGGTTTTCTCCATGCCGCCTTCTGTTTGGCGGTGGAGGGTTCACAGCACGCCGCCCTCTGTAGTAAGCTTCTCTGTGGGTAAAGTAAAAAAAAATTTGGTGAATGCATTGCATTTGGAAACAAAAACATAGGTCAAACATTAAGTTGCACGCTTTTTAGACTCTGTGTATCTGTGTATTATTAATCAGATATTTGTTATTATTATGAAAGAATAACCAACTGTACATAACATAAAGGAATACGTGACTTTCTTTGCTAATTCCATACTAATACATAATTTTTCACCCCCTGATTACCACCCCCCCCCCCCCCCATCCCATCTAATCTAGACGATCAATAACACCAATGGTTCACATGAAAAAAAAAAGTCCCCCTGACTTCACTTTTAACTTGACATACTTAATTCACAAAACTTTTAGCTTATATCATCTATATAAAGCAGGGAAGGGGTTGAAAGGTATACAATATATATATATATATAATCTATTTATATAATCGGGAGTTTGAAATTCCGGCACTGTAGCCTAATCCCAAACTCCTTAGCGTCACTGCGAGCGGAGACGCGTATGCGCCTTCGCGAGCCGCAGACGCTTAACTCACACAGCCGCTATAGCGTTTTCTCGAGCGGCCTCGCGCCCTCCGCTCACAGCAAGACCTGCGCCCCTCACAGCGCCCAATCCGCCCCGGCATGCTGGCATTTGTACTTCCCCCGTCTGTGCACCCACAGGTCTTAGCAGATCACTGATGCTGACAGCGGGGGGGACAACACAGACAATCAAATCAGGAGGAGGTCAGTGTCAGGAGGAGATGACAGACGCCCGCCGGGGCCTGTGACACTGCAGAGGTCACACGGGGCTGTGTGTGCGGACAACGGGGAGGCCGGGGGCTACGGACGTACCGGACACGTCCTCTGCTCCTGGAGATGTGCCGCGGTTCCGCGCTCGCAGCGTATCTGACGCTGGAGCCGCGCTCACCACGCCCACACCACGCCCTCTGCCAAACAACCCACACCTCTCACTAACCTCCTGCAGCTAACCACACCCCATGTTTACCTTTGCCATGATGTCATTTAGCTGCGGCCGCTATCTTTAATAAGGTCAGAAATGATGGCAGTAATCGGATCTCTGCTCCCTCTAGCACGCCCCAACACTGTTGCACCATCTATTAACCCTATTCTCATCACCTATATACTCTGCTACCCACTGAGCCGCCTGTATACTCTGCTACCCACAGACCCGCCTGTATACTCTGCTACCCACAGAGCCGCCTGTATACTCTGCTACCTCAGACCCGCCTGTATACTCTGCTACCCACAGACCCGCCTGTATACTCTGCTACCCACAGAGCCGTCTTTATACTCTGCTACCTCAGACCCGCCTGTATACTCTGCTACCCACAGAGCCGCCTGTATACTCTGCTACCTCAGACCCGCCTGTATACTCTGCTACCCACAGAGCCACGTGTATACTCTGCTACCCACAGAGCCGTCTTTATACTCTGCTACCTCAGACCCGCCTGTATACTCTGCTACCCACAGAGCCGCCTGTATACTCTGCTACCTCAGACCCGCCTGTATACTCTGCTACCCACAGACCCGCCTGTATACTCTGCTACCCACAGAGCCGTCTTTATACTCTGCTACCTCAGACCCGCCTGTATACTCTGCTACCCACAGACCCGCCTGTATACTCTGCTACCCACAGAGCCGTCTTTATACTCTGCTACCTCAGACCCGCCTGTATACTCTGCTACCCACAGAGCCGCCTGTATACTCTGCTACCCACAGACCCGCCTGTATACTCTGCTACCCACAGACCCGCCTGTATACTCTGCTACCCACAGAGCCGTCTTTATACTCTGCTACCCACAGACCCGCCTGTATACTCTGCTACCCACAGAGCCGTCTTTATACTCTGCTACCTCAGACCCGCCTGTATACTCTGCTACCCACAGACCCGCCTGTATACTCTGCTACCCACAGACCCGCCTGTATACTCTGCTACCCACAGACCCGCCTGTATACTCTGCTACCCACAGAGCCGCCTGTATACTCTGCTACCCACAGAGCCGCCTGTATACTCTGCTACCTCAGACCCGCCTGTATACTCTGCTACCCACAGAGCCACGTGTATACTCTGCTACCCACAGAGCCGTCTTTATACTCTGCTACCTCAGACCCGCCTGTATACTCTGCTACCCACAGAGCCGCCTGTATACTCTGCTACCTCAGACCCGCCTGTATACTCTGCTACCCACAGACCCGCCTGTATACTCTGCTACCCACAGAGCCGTCTTTATACTCTGCTACCTCAGACCCGCCTGTATACTCTGCTACCCACAGACCCGCCTGTATACTCTGCTACCCACAGAGCCGTCTTTATACTCTGCTACCTCAGACCCGCCTGTATACTCTGCTACCCACAGACCCGCCTGTATACTCTGCTACCCACAGACCCGCCTGTATACTCTGCTACCCACAGACCCGCCTGTATACTCTGCTACCCACAGACCCGCCTGTATACTCTGCTACCCACAGAGCCGTCTTTATACTCTGCTACCTCAGACCCGCCTGTATACTCTGCTACCCACAGACCCGCCTGTATACTCTGCTACCTCAGACCCGCCTGTATACTCTGCTACCTCAGACCCGCCTGTATACTCTGCTACCCACAGACCCGCCTGTATACTCTGCTACCCACAGAGCCGTCTTTATACTCTGCTACCTCAGACCCGCCTGTATACTCTGCTACCCACAGACCCGCCTGTATACTCTGCTACCTCAGACCCGCCTGTATACTCTGCTACCCACAGAGCCAAAATGGAAACTAATGTATATATTTATAAATAATACTAAATGTACACAACAGTGCTGCAGACACATACCTTGGCATAGCGGCCACCGGGTGAAGGAAGGACAGCCGGTCATAAAAGTGGTAGTGGTTGAGCAATGGAGCGGCTCCCGGTTGTCTCTCTGAGTACTGCCGGTACTGCTTCTTATGCTGGTCCCGGCAGCTCCTCCACCGTTTTTTAAGATGGTCAACTGTGAAATGATTTGAAACCGGGTTTAGAGATGTGTAATATTTGAAACAACAAAAGTATGTGTACAAATCAACAATAACATTTTATTCATTTTGTGTGTGTAATGTGTATACAAGGCACAGTGACACGACAGTGTGGAACATCATCAACAGCATTACGGACATTGAGCTCACGTGGCCACAATCACAAATGAGGCAGGACACATGTCAACGCATAGAGAATGTAATAGTGCGGGCACCAGACTCTGGTCATTAGTGGTATTTATATACACCCAACCCCTTGGCCGAAAGAGCCAGGAGGATCAGACATTAAACTCATTGTACTGTTGTGAGCCCATCCAAATATAGGCAACTATGCGGTGGAGCATGATAACACATTCAGGGTCCTGTATACCCTGCTATGGGGGCCCTGTATTCCCACTGCTGGGGGCCCTGTAAACCCACTGGGCCACTGTCTACCCACTGCTGGGGGCCCTGTATACCCACTGCTGGGGGGGCCTGTACACACACTGAGGGCCCTGTATACAGGGACTGACTGGCAGCCTACAGTTTGGGTCGCAACCCTCCCTCACCGGCCCGACACAGGTGAGGACGGGGGGTGGGGAGGGTGATGACTGGCGGCCGCCTCACAGTCACCGCAGCTCCCGCATTCTCCTATGGCTCGCTCCCAGCCGCAGCCTCGCGCTCCTCACAGCCGCTCGCTAACAGTCGCAGCCGCACGCCACTCACAGACGCTCACTCCCGGACGCAGCCGCGTGCTGATGACGTCATCGCGCGCCCAGGAGCTTCCGTTTCCGCCTGCTGCTTCAGGGACATGCGGATTATTCATGCTCCTGCAGCCGCATGACCCGTGGCACCTGGGCCAGTCCGCCCCTGCCTGTATACCACAATATGGGGGGATGTATACCCATCTGGGGGCCTGTATACTCTGCAGGGGGAGGTGTATACTCTGATGGGGGGCTGTCTACCAGTGATAGCCGCTGTATACCAGGATGGCGGTGAATATGTTTTCATAGTTTTTCGGGGCAAAAATAGGGGGGTCGGCTTATACACGGGTCGGCTTATACACGAGTATATATACAGTAAATGCAATATATAACGTGTGAACTCATTTAACTTACTTAGATTGCTCTGTTCCTCATGGTCACTCCGATGGAACGCAGGGAACATCTCTTGGGCGATCTCTCTCCAGGCTGTATTAATTAGGGTCGTATCCCCATACTCAGGATCTGTAGGGAGCCATAGAAATGGACGAGCCTCCACAAGTGCAATAAGACGCAGTGTGTTCACCGTGCCACGTCCTGCTGCCATGATTGCACTGATGAATGGATCGCTCTGTGTGTGCGCCTGTCAGCGCGACTCGCTTCCTGTTTCCTTAAACCATGGTGTGTGCTGGAGAATCCCTTCCCTCGCATCATCGGCTACAAGCCTCAAAATAAGAGAAAAACCAGCGAGTTTGGACTCGCACACTTTCAGAGACACATCAGCGAGTTGTAAATGTCATTATTCGCTATTACTCGGGTCCCTATTCATTAACATTGGACTCGCTGGACTCGCAACGAGTCCCGAGTCCTTGACTCGGACTCGTTGGGGTCTTGCGATTCCGAGTCTTTTCGGACTCGCCCATCTCTAATTCCTTTGAAAGAATAGATCTTTTTGGACAGAGCACCTTGTCCTTGAATTAAGCACCTTAGCAAAGGCAACAGGAGAGACCAAGGCCCAAGTGGGCCGAAACATTTGAATACATTTTCCTTATTATGGCTGTATGAGGCATTTTATGTGGTAAAATTGGCATTTTTTTATTACTGTTTTATTACATTTTTGGGGAGTACATATAAATTACCTTAGTTTGTACAATTTCTATTTGTGACTCAAATATAGAAAAAAAGGGAATTTTTTTTGCTTGTATTTTTTACTTTACAGTTTTCTTGTACTTTTGAATTACATAATTTATTTTGCCATATAATGCACTAGAAAACAGAAAAAATTAAAGTGCAATGAAATTGCAAAAAAATGTGCAATTTCATGATTTTTATGGGGGTTTTTATTCACTGTATGGTAAAACTGACATCTCAGTATGGTGCCTCAGGTTAGAATGAGTTCTTAGATACCAATTACTTAAAAGAATTATGTTTTTGGCTTTAGGCCCAACTTTCCATGATCCATAGCATTCTCATTTTTTGGGATTTGAGACACAGCTTATTTTTAGCAGATTGAGCTGGGGCTGTGGAGCTTCCTCCTCTGCCGACTGCAGCAGTGATGAGCCATCAACCTGCGACCTCATCACACTGCAGCAGGCGATGAGGAGGAAGCACAGACCGGAGCCTGCTGCAAGGATGCAGTGGGGACAGCACTTGCATAAAAGGACACAGCCCCGGGAGAGTGGGGGGAAGGTGAGCATAACGTTTTTTTTTTCTTGCTGTGAGGCCAGGATGGGGGACATATATACTAGCAGGAGAACCACCATATTATATATTATCTGAAGGCTGCTGCTGGGGTATGTAGAGGCTGTGATGGTTGCATATGAAGGCTGTGCTGGTGTATATAGAGGCTGTGCTGGCTGTATATGGAGGCTGTGCTGGGGTATATGGAGGCTGTACTGGGGTATATGGAGGCTGTGCTGGGGTATATAGAGGCTGTGCTGGCTGTATATGGGGGCTGTGCTAGCTGTATATAGAGGCTGTGCGGGCTGTATATAGAGGCTGTGCTGGGGTATATGGAGGCTGTACTGGGGTATATAGAGGCTGTACTGAGGTATATAGAGGCAGTGCTAGGGTATATGGAGGCTGTGCTGGCTGTGTATATGGAGGCTGTGCTGGTTGTATATTGAGGCTGTGCTGGGGTAAATGGAGGCTGTGCTGGCTGTATTTGGAGGCTGTGCTGGGTATATGGAGACTGTACTGGGGTATATAGAGGCTGTGCTGGAGTATATAGAGGTTGTGCTGGCTGTATATGGAGGCTGTGCTGGGGTATATGGAGGCTGTACTGGAGTATATGGAGGCTGTGCTGGCTGTATATGGAGGCTGTGCTGGCTGTATATGGAGGTTGTGCTGGCTGTATATAGAGGCTGTGCGGACTGTATATGGAGGCTGTGCTGGGGTATTTGGAGGCTGTACTGGGGTATATAGAGGCTGTGATTTGGTATATAGAGGCTGTGATGGGGTATATACAGGCAGTAATGGGGTATATGGAAGCTGTTCTGGGATATATAGATGCTGTACTGGGGTATATAGAGGCTGTGCTGAGGTATATGGAGGCTGTGCTGGCTGTGTATATGGAGGGTGTGCTGGGGTATATGGAGGCTGTGCTGGCTGTATATGGAGGCTGTGCTGGGATATATGGAGACTGTACTGGCTGTATATGGAGGCTGTGCTGGGGTATATAGAGGCTGTGCTGGCTGTATATGGAGGCTGTGCTGGCTGTATATATAATATGGAAGCTGTGTTGGGCTGTATATATTATTTGGAGGCTGCTGCTGGGCTGCCACAGCTTCCAAATAATATATACAGCCTGACACAGCCTCCAAATAATATACAAAGCCCAGTACAGCCTCCAAATAATATATACAGCCAGCACAGCCTCCAAATAATACACTGTGTGCAGAATTATTAGGCAAGTTGTATTTTAGAGGATTATTTTTATTTTTAATCAACAACTGTGTTCTCAATCAACCCAAAAGACTCATAAATATCAAAGCTTAATATTTTTGGAAGTTGGAGTTTTTTTTTTTAGATTTGGGGTATATGGAGGCTGTGCTGGGGTATATAGAGGCTGTGTGGGTATATGGAGGCTGTGCTGGCTGTATATTGGGGCTGTGCTGGGATATATGGAGGCTGTACTGGGTTATATAGAGGCTGTGCTTGAGTATATGGAGGTTGTGCTGGCTCTATATGGAGGGCTGTGCTTGCTGTATATAGAGGCTGTGCTGGCAGTATATAGAGGCTGTGCTGGCTGTATATGGAGGCTGTGCTGGGGTATATGGTGGCTTTACTTGGGCAGGGGCTGGCTGGCCCAGGGGGCAGAAGGGCAGATGCCTACCAGGCCAGTGGTCAAGCAGCAGTGTTGGAGCTGCCCAGCTATCTGTCATGTTGGTCTGGGCTCACTGCTCATGGACAACTGCTGTGTGCTTGCCCCCTAAGCCGAAATTTGCCATCCAGCCCCTGTACTTGGGTATATAGAGGCTGTATTGTGGTATACAAAGGCTGTGATGGGGTATATAGAGGCTGTAATGGGATATATAGAGGCTGTACTGGGGTATATAGAGGCTGTGCTGGGGTATAAAGAGGCTGTGCTGGGGTATATGGAGACTGTGCTGGCTGTGTATGGAGGATGTGCTGGCTGTATATATAGGCTGGGCTGGCTGTATATGGAGGCTGTGCTGGGGTATATAGAGGCTGTGCTGGCTGTATATATAATATGGAAGCTGTGTTGGGCTGTATATATTATTTGGAGGCTGCTGCTGGGCTGCCACAGCTTCCAAATAATATATACAGCCTGACACAGCCTCCAAATAATATACAAAGCCCAGTACAGCCTCCAAATAATATATACAGCCAGCACAGCCTCCAAATAATACACTGTGTGCAGAATTATTAGGCAAGTTGTATTTTAGAGGATTATTTTTATTTTTAATCAACAACTGTGTTCTCAATCAACCCAAAAGACTCATAAATATCAAAGCTTAATATTTTGGAAGTTGGAGTGTTTTTTTTTTTTAGATTTGGGGTATATGGAGGCTGTGCTGGGGTATATAGAGGCTGTGTGGGGTATATGGAGGCTGTGCTGGCTGTATATTGGGGCTGTGCTGGGATATATGGAGGCTGTACTGGGTTATATAGAGGCTGTGCTTGAGTATATGGAGGTTGTGCTGGCTCTATATGGAGGCTGTGCTGGCTGTATATAGAGGCTGTGCTGGCAGTATATAGAGGCTGTGCTGGCTGTATATGGAGGCTGTGCTGGGGTATATGGAGGCTTTACTTGGGCAGGGGCTGGCTGGCCCAGGGGGCAGAAGGGCAGATGCCTACCAGGCCAGTGGTCAAGCAGCAGTGTTGGAGCTGCCCAGCTATCTGTCATGTTGGTCTGGGCTCACTGCTCATGGACAACTGCTGTGTGCTTGCCCCCTAAGCCGAAATTTGCCATCCAGCCCCTGTACTTGGGTATATAGAGGCTGTGCTGGCTGTATATTGAGGCTGTGCTGGGGTATATGGAGACTGTACTGGGGTATATAGAGGCTGTGCTGGCTGTATATGGAGGCTGTGCTGGTTGTATATATAATATGGAAGCTGTGTTGGGCTGTATATATTATTTAGAAGCTGCTGCTGGGCTGCCACAGCTTCCAAATAATATATACAGCCTGGCACAGCCTCCAAATAATATACAGAGCCCAGTAAAGCCTCCAAATAATATATACACCCCAGCACTGCCTCCAAATAATACACTGTGTGCAGAATTATTAGGCAAGTTGTATTTTAGAAGATTATTTTCATTTTTGATCAACAACTATGTTCTCAATCAACCCAAAAGACTCATAAATATCAAAGCTTAATATTTTTGGAAGTTGGAGTGTTTTTTTTTAGATTTGGTTATCTTAAGATGATATCTGTTTGTGCAGGTAACTATTACTGTGCAGAATTATTAGGCAATTTAATAAAAACCAAATATATTCCCATCTCACTTGTTTATTTTCACCAGGTAAACTAATATAACTGCACAAAATTTAGAAACATTTCTGACATGCAAAAACAAAACCCAAAAAAATTAGTGACCAATATAGCCACCTTTCTTTATGATGACAGTCAACAGCCTTCCATCCATATATTCTGTCAGTGGCTTGATCTGTGTACGATCAACATTGTGTGCAGCAGCCACCACAGCCTCCCAGACACTGTTCCGAGAGCTGTACTGTTTTCCTTCCCTGTAGATATCATATTTTAGGAGGGACCACAGGTCCTCTATTGGGTTCAGATCAGGTGAGCAAGGGGGCCATGTCATTTTTTTCTTCTTTTAGACCTTTTACTGGCCAGCCACGCTGTGGAGTAATTGGATGCATGTGATGGAGCATTGCCCTGCATGAAAATCATGTTTTTCTTGAACGATACCGACTTCTTCCTGTACCACTTCTTGAAGAAGTTGTCTTCTAGAAACTGGCAGTTGGTCCTGGAGTTGAGCTTCACTCCATCCTCAACCTGAAAAGATCCCACAAGTTCAATTTTGATGATACCAGCCCATACCAGTACCCCACCTCCACCTTGCTGGCGTCTGAGTCGGAGTGGAGCTCTCTGCCCTTTACTGATCCAGCCTCTGGCCCATCAATCTGGCCCATGAAGAGTCACTCTCATTTCATCAGTCCATAAAACCTTTGAAAAATCAGTCTTAAGATATTTCTTGGCCCAGTCTTGACGTTTTATCTTATGTTTCTTGTTCAAAGGTGGTCGTTTTTCAGCCATGCTTACCTTGGCCATGTCCCTGAGTATAGCACACCTTGTGCTTTTTGATACTCCAGCAACGTTGCAGCTCTGAAATATGGCAAAAATGGTGGCTAGGGATGAGTGAGTACTAAAATATTCGGACACGCTAGACTCATAATGAGTAGGTCCCGATACTCGGTACTCGTTGTGAGTCTAGCCAGTCCACTGTAAGTCAATGGGGAAGTGAGTAATTGCGAGTAATTCCTCTGCTGCTGGACCCTATAAAGAGATCTTGCAGCAGAGGAAAAACCTGCAATTCCCCATTTCATTGTTTAAAAGCCAGCGGTAAAGAGCAGCTGGCTTTTAAACAATGCTGACAGCCACTGACAGCTTCCCTGCCGCCTGACAGCAGGATCCTCCGCTCCCCCCCCCCACCTCCCCACCCTATCCTAACTTAGGATCGGGTGGGGAGGCTGCGGGGGGGAGCGGGGGGTGCCGGTTCACTCACTGTCTTCTGCGGCCGCCATCTTCTTCTGTGTGTTTGCTTTGCGACAGCAGCCGCATAGAACGGCGGCGGCTGCAAAGCACGGCTGCTATCACAGCATTCAGTGAAAACCAGATTTTCCCGGATTGCCCTGGTCCAGAGCAATCCGGGACCATAGAGCCCCATGTTATGGGGCGCCGGATTGCACCTGACGGGTACAATCCGGGAGAATCCGGTTTTCAAAACCGGATTCTCCCAGATTGTATCGGTCCGGTGCAATCTGGCGCCCCATAACAGGGGGCTCTATGGTCCCAGATTGCACCGGATCGGGGCAATCTGGTTTTCAATCCGGTTTTCTATTTTTTACTTTCCCACCTGGATTTCAAATGAACAGCTGACTCAGGTCAGCTGTTCATTTGAAGTAGCAGTGCTGACAGGGTTCATGTGAGTTCATGCTTGCCTGCATGAACTCACATGAACTTTCCCAGGGTGCACAGCTCTGCTGCATCTCTGGTGGAGGTTCTCTACCAGAGATGTAGCAGAGCTAAAGAAGAACCCTGCATTGGACTACGTCGGACGGAAGAGGATTTTTTTTAAAATAAAGATGGAGTCCCTAAGTGTCTTTTTGTTTTTTCTTTCAAATAAAAATATTTTTCTCTGTGTTGTGTTTTTTTAAAAAATTCACTAGAAATTCATAGTGGTCATGTCAACTATAGGCGTGACCGCCATGAATTTCGGGCTTAGGGCCAGATAATACAATGCTGGCCCTAACCCCTTTATCACCCAGTGAGCCACGGCACCAGGGCCCTGGAGGAGTTGGGTTCAGCGCCTGAAAATAGCGCTTCAATGAACAATTTCAAGACTGCTGCATCCCTCTGCAAGACATCTTACAATTTTGGACTCAAATCTCTCTTCTGATCTATTTTGCCTAAGGAAAGGCATTTGCCTAATTATTAAGCACACCTTATATAGGGTGTTGATGTCATTACACCACACCCCTCCTCATTACAGAGATGCACATCACCTGATTTACTTAACTGGTAGTTGGCTCTCAAGCCTTAACAGCTTGGAGGAAGACGACATATATAAAAAGTATCATGTGATCAAAATACTCATTTGCCTAATAATTCTGCACACAGTGTATATATATATATATATATATATATATATATATATATATATATATAGCCTAGAACAACCTTCAAATAATATATGGAGCCCAGCACAGCTTCCAAATATTATATACAGCCAGCAGCTTCTGTATTATATATACAGCACGGCAGTCTCCATATTGTATATACAGTCCAGCAGTCTCCATATTATATATACATCCCTAAACAGCCTCTATATTATATATACAGCAAACCCAGTAACCTCTATATTATATACAGCTCGCAGATTCTATATTATATTCATAAGTCATGATCTGTTTTAAAGGAGCCCACTGTGTCACGCTTGGGAGGTAAGGGAATAAGGTAACAGGTACGTGAATTGGGCAAAAAAGGGGTCAGGAGAGCCTGATCTGACCCTGATGCTCGCCCTGATCTCGGAGGTACCTCTGATGGTGAGGATATCCGAGCCGCCACCCTGTACCCTAAAACTCCTGATTAGCCCTAGGCTGAGGGCCCCTACCTCCACCCACAGGTCAGGAATCACAGCTTCTCCCAAGGAAAGACTTTAGCCCTGCAGCTAAGCATCAGCACAGCACAGCACCAAGACCTAGAGCACATAGCTATCAGCAACACCTGACAGAGGAGAGGGAAAGCTATTTAAAGCCAGGGGAGGGGATTCCAGGTGAGTCACACATTAACTCCTGAACCAGCAATAAAACATAATAGTGACTGCAGTTCTGGAGCCCACCACAGGAGGCAAGGACCTTCACAACCATCAACCATGCAGTTCTTAAAGACAAACCACATACACAGCAGCATCCAACAATGTCAGCGCCATCTAAGCGCGTGACACACTGAGACTGTTTCGCCCAGGGCCCACAAAAACCTGGAGGCGGCCCTGCCCCAAGGACATGGGGCTTTTCACTGCATTCACCTGCCAAGATCGTGTCCGACTCCACAGCAGAAATTAAGATGCTGCAGAGATTCGGCAGCACAGCAACCCGCACTGCAGGTGAGATAAGGAATGAAGCACAGTGGGCATAGGATTTCTTGGAAACCCGTCCACTGTGCTTGTATTGTTGAACACTTTGTATGCAGCAGAAATGTGTTGTGTTTAAAACACTGCTTATTCTGATCATATGCATGCAGCCAAAGGATATGTTCAGGAGTTATTGTTTCATTTAGCATATCAGTAATTTGCAACCATGTTCCAGCTCAAACTTCCTCCCGTGCTAAGTAGGCTAGGGTCGCATCTACTTTTTTTTTTAAAACCTGATACGGTTTTGAGCTTTCAAAAAGCTCAAAACCGGATCAAGAAACGCTCCTCATAGGAGCCAATGCTAAAAACCGGATTGCTTCACAAGCAATCCGGTTTCCGTCTCCGGCTCTGCAGCCTGCGGAAAAAATCATGCAGGCTGCAGTTTTCGGAGCGGTTTTAGCATCCGCAATGCGGGAACCGGATTGCTCAGGATGTGTAATCCTGAGCAATGCGGTTCCCGCGTATACTTTGCTTATCCAGGCTGCCGCCGGGATAAGCAAAGTGTTCTGTGTTCTGTAAAACTATTTATTTAATAAATAAGTGTTTTTTTAATGTCTCTCGGGGGTGCCTAGTCCCCCTAGAGACCTTACACCCACTCAGGTGGGCTTATCCTGCTATAATCTGTTATGTACAAAAGCGCCCGGCTCCTCAGAGCGGCGCGCATGACCCCACAAACTGACCCCCCTGCATCTTTATACCTGTCCCTGCATCCCCTCTTATTATTTCTAGCTATCCCTTTTGCTGAAGAAAACGATGTATTAAAGTAGAGAATAGAGGTTATATTTACGTCCTGTGTGAGTTTCTGTTTCTGTAAAAGTGTCCAAAGGCGGGCCTGTCTGCTGCTCCCTCCGCCCACTTATGCTTGCCCCCTCTTGGCTTGCTGCAGTGCTGAGAGCCTGGCTGCGTCATGAAAGGGGCGGGGCTAAGATCATGTCATACCGGTAGCTCCACCTCTTTCATGATGAGGCCAGGCTCTCAGCCCCCGAGAGGGGGCTTGCATAATTACTAAGCGGGCGGAGGGAGCAGCAGACAGGCCCGCCTTTGGACACTTTTACAGAAACAGAAACTCACACAGGACGTAAATACAACCTCTATTCTCTACTTTAATACATTGTTTTCTTTAGCAAAAGGGATAGCTAGAAATGATAAGAAGGAGTGCAGGGACAGGTATAAAGATGTGGGGGGTCAGTTTGTGGGGTCATGCGCACCGCTCTGAGGAGCCCGGCGCTTTTGTACATAACAGACAGGGCCGCAGCATCCATGAGGCGACATGAAGTGTCAGCCTCAGGCGGCTAGCCCTGCTGGTAGACATGGGACGGCATCTTCAGTAGTGCCTGGTGGTAGTGCGGCCCCCTGCAGATGCCGCTCCTACAGTCCTGGCCGCCGACGCTGCGACCAGGCTTGGCGTATCTGGGGCTGCTGGCGGGGCATCTGCCCCAGGCTCAGCAGACTCCTGCTGCAGCGCCAGCGCCCGCGGTCTCCAAACACCAAACACCCCCCCCTCCAGTGTGGCAGTGTGAGCTGTGTGAGCGGCAGCGCGGTCTACAAACTCCAAACACCCCTCCACCCCCACCCTCGCGGCTGTGTGAGCCGGCTGTGTGAGCCGGCTGTGTGAGCCGGCTTCATGCTTCACTGTGCCTCGCGCTGACAGGACCTGTGATGATGTCAAAGGAGGGGAGGAGTCAGGTGGGTCACATGATCAGCTCCTCAGTATGCAGCCAGGACTCGACCATGGTGCTGGATGAGGTGAAGTTTATGTGAGGGGCTGAGGATTTACAGTGTAAATTAATGTAGCAGAGCTGTGTATGTATGAGGTATATGGAGTGGAGCTGAGTGTTCAAGGTGTACAGAGCGGAGGTGCGTGTGTATGGAGTGAAGCTGTGTATGTACGAGGTGTGCGGAGCGGAATCGTGTGTGTATGAGATGTGCGGAGCGGAGCCGTGTGTGTATGAGGTGTACAGAGTGGAGCTGTGCGTGTACGAGGTGTACAGAGTGGAGCCGTGTGTGTACGAGGTGTACGGAGCAGAGCCGAGTGTGTATGAGGTGTTCGGAGCAGAGCCGCGTGTGTACGAGGTGTACAGAGCGGAGCCGTGTGTATGAGGTGTACGGAGCAGAGCCGAGTGTGTATGAGGTGTACGGAGCAGAGCCGCGTGTGTACGAGGTGTACAGAGCGGAGGCGTGTGTGTACGAGGTGTATAGAGTAAAGCCACATGTGTACATTGTGGAGCTGAGAGTGTACAAGGTGTACGGAGCGGAGCCGCGTGTGTACGAAACGGAGCCACGTGTGTACGGCGTGTACAGAGTGAAGTCATATGTGTACGAGGTGTACAGAGCAGAGCCACATGTGTACAACGTGTACGGAGCAGAGCCGCTTGTGTACGAGGTGTATGGAGCAGAGCCGCTTGTGTACGAGGTGTACGGAGCAGAGCCGTGTGTGTACGAGTTGTACGGAGCAGAGCCACTTGTGTACGAGGCGTACGTGGTGTACGGAGCTGAGTGTGTACTAGGTGTACGGAGCGGAGCCATGTGTGTACCAGTGGTGGCCCCCCCGAGCATGCCGCTCCTATAGTCCCGGCCGCCTCTGCCGGCAGCATTCTTCTCTCAAGTCCTTGTTGCCGCTGTCCACCCCTCTGCAGCTCAGCACGGCGGGGAACAATGATGTCATCACTTAGTGCCGCTGTGCTGAGACGTGCAGAGCGGCAGAGGAGATGCTGAGGAGAAGAGGTATTTACTTTTTATTTTTTTAATAGTTTTTTTTAGTGAGTACACTGATGGGAAACTATGTAATGTACAATATAATATAGGACAATGGGGGTGCAATATACTATATGGAGAACTATTGTGGCCCATTATATTATATGGAAGACTATGGGGGTGCATTATACTGTAAGGAAGGCTATAGGGGATGCATTATACTATATGGAGGACTATGAGGGTGCGTTATACTATATGGAGGACTATGGGGGTCCAATATGCTGTATGGAGAGCTATGGGGGTGCAGTATGCAATATGGGGGTGCATTATGCTATATGGAGGACTGTGGGGGTTCCTTATGCCATATGGAGGACTGTGGGGTGCATTATACTATTTGGAGGACTGTGGAGGTGCATTAATCTATATGGAGGACTGTGGGGTGATTATTCTATATGGAGGACTGTGGGGCTGCATTATTCTATATGGAGGACTGTGGGGTGCATTATACTACATGGAGGAGTGTGGGGGTGCATTATTTTATATCAAGTACTGTGGGGGTGAATTGTTCTCTATGGAGTTCTGTGGGGGTGCAATATGCTATTTGGAGGACTACGGGGTGCAATATACTATATGGAGGACTGTGGGGGTGCGTTTTTCTATATCGAGTACTGTGGGGGTGCATTCTATTTTATAGAAGACTATGGGGGTGCATAATATATGGAGGAATGCGGTATACTATGTTGAATACTATGTGGGTGTATTATATTATATGGAGCAAATTATACCATATGGAAGCCATTATAATATTTGGAGGGCTCTGTGGGAGGCATGATAATACTTGGAGGCTACAAGGGAGCCTTTATACTTTATGAAGGGCTATTTGACGGCTGTGTTGGGGGCCATTATACTGTACATAGGTCCATTTTACTACATGGAGGGCTGGGCGGCGGTCATAGTTGGGGATCATGCTGTACTGGGGTAGTTGCAGGAGGTGCAGTAGGGTCATCATACTGTGCGTGTGGAGGAATGCACTGTGGGGGATCATACAGTGTTTGTGGGGCACTTTTGTTGGCATCACACTTTAGAGGGGCAATGAAAGGGGAATCTAGGGGCTTCAGTAGGAGGAAAATTACTTTGTAAAGGCTGACATATTGTGAGAGATGTACCTATGTGACCCAGCCAAATATTGCTTTTGTTGGGGGGGTGCCCAATTAGAACTTCTGCTATGGGGCCCTATGATTTCTATGATGCAGGATGCATTGTCCCTCTGCTGCAGGACTGATTGGCCATAACTTAGGCTGGTTTCAGATTTGCATTTGTGTCTGCATGCGCAGGGCATGCAAACGCAGGGCAAACGCTGCCATACTGATGTGAACGCAGTGGAGATACTCATCAGTATGGTGCTCGGCCAGCCAATCAGTGATCTCGACGGCGGCCGGGAGGCGGAGATCTGTGGCGGAGATCCTCCACCTCCCAGCCGCCGACGACGAAATTTCAATGTGATCCGCAGCGTTCTCCTGCGCCGCCATGCGGAGGACAGTGCGGATCCATTGAGATCCATGCATTGTTTGTGCACTCGCGGGCACTTGCTGATAAAACAAGCACCTGTGAACGCAGAAAAAATGCAACATGTTGCATTTGGAGGGCGGAGGAGGGCGTATAAATTATGCGCATCCAAACGGAACCGTTCCCATGTTAAACATAGGAACGCAGCGTTTGGCTGCGTTCTGTTACGCTTGCGTTCCGAATGCAAATGTGAAACCACCCTTACACACCAGGTCCAGTGCTGCCCCTCGGTACATTCAGGCATCCGGCCTTGTTTCTCCTGAGCAGCGGTTGGTCGGTGGTGCTCTTCCCCCTTCCTGCTCCCATATCCTTTGCTCAACCCAATAGGAAGGACCCTGTTATTAATTACATAAAGACAGCCCCGTGTGTGGCACTTGTGATTGGCTAAGCAATTCGGGAGTAAGTGTGGTCTGTTGGATGGAGAAGAAGCGCCATTTTACCAACTTAGTGCAGTGGCGTTTTGTTGATGCTCAGACTGCAGGTCTTTACCTGTGTTGTGTGGAAGGTGCATCATGGCGACTTGTCTGAATATTCAGTGCCAGGCAGCGGTTCAGAGTTTTGCAGGCGTGTGCCAGAGGTTGGCAATCAGTTCTGCCTGCAGGACCACGGCTCTGCCAGTTGTCATTATGTGTCTAAATGCTTGTGCCAAGCTGCCATTGCCATTAATGATCCTTGTTCTGGATTCTTCTGTGTGGTTCTTGTATGTGCGTGTGATGGCGCAGACATCTTTGTGTGGACATCTTTTTTTTCTGTTTCTGTAAACTAAAATGTCCACTATTTTGCTCATTTTTACAGGATAAATATAAATCTGTAGGAACCAGATTTATTTTTTACCAATTAAAATTTTTTTCTAGCGCGTGGGGGGGGCGCCGTTTTGCAGTTCGCCTCAGGCAGCAGAGAGGCTAGGTTCACCCCTGATAACAGATTATAGCAGGATAAGCCCACCTGAGTGGGTATAAAGTCTCTACGGGGACTGGGCACCCCCTAGAGACATTAAACAAACATTTAGTTATTGAATAAATAGATTTACTATACACAGAACAGTTTGCTCATCCCTGCAGCAGCAGGGATGAGCAAACTATCTGGTAACCGGATTGCTCAGGATTACACATCCTGAGCAATCCGGTTACAGGATTGCGGCTTCAGCAATCCGGTTCCCGGATTGCTGAATGTATGAAGACAATTGCGTTCACCGCAACCGGATCTGGATGCAGTGAATGTAATTCAGGTTTTAAGTGTGATCCTAGCCATACTGATAATATCTTCCACAGGTTATCGCTCAGGAAATGTAGACCGCTTCCAGACAGGCCGGGTTTAAGTCCAGAGGCCTCTCATATGGAGGGGGGTATTGTCAAATGTTGACTGCTCTGCAGTCCATGTGTAAAAGCTCTCTGTAGATTAAATGAGAATACATTTCCTTTGGCACATTTGGAGTTAATGTGTAGAAGCTGCTGTTTGCTTTTATGTGTGAGGTGGCTTTTCAGGTGAAGATGTTTTGAGTTTCTCAGGTGACCACGCCCCTGGCCTTTAAATAGTCCTATCTTCCACCAGCAAATGTCACTGATAGAGTTGTAGTCTTTGCCAAGACCATGTGCTATAAGGGCATAGTGCAGTTTGTGTTGAATGCTTCCTGCTGTTTCTGCCTGGAGTTTTCCTTATCTTCTGGGAGTTGCTGTGCATCTGTGGGGGGAGGTGAGGGGGACTTAGCTTATGGCTGTTCAGGAGCAAAGGTAGCGGCCTGGACATCCTCATCTTCAGAGGTAATACTGTGAACAGAGAGAGCCAGGGAACCCCAGTCTAAGGGTCAGACTTGTTCCCCTGTTTGCCTTTTGCCCAACTTACTTACCTGCTACCTTACTCCCTTTACCACCTCATGACACCTGGTAACAGAAAAGTCTCTGAGTAACGCAATTCAGAACTAAATGCAGCACAGAGCAACTAAATACAAATTACCAAGAGTCTAGAGTATTGCAACTGAAAATAATAATATACAAACAAACGGCCGCAGCAGAGCTTTTGAGCGGCAGAGCTTGCGTGCAGCAGAGCTGGCTGTCAGAAACCTCAGCAGAAACAATCCTTGACAGAGCACAGCTTGATACTGGGAGACAAACCGAGTGAAGGTGAAGGTGAGCTGAGCAGAAGTTTTCTAAGGAGGTGAGAAGAGTCGATACAGAACATCTACAGATGGAGCACAAGTCAGAAGATGTACTGAGGAGCCAGAGATTAAATCAAAATATTCAAGAAAGGCCTGGATGTCGGACCAGATCTTAAAGGGAACCTGTCACCTGGATTTACCCCTGTAACCTATCTCTACCTGTCCCTGCACCTTCCTTTCTAATCCCTTACCATTCCTAGCTGAGCTAAAGGGGACCTATAATAAGGGAGAAAAATAAGTTATACTTACAAACTCTCTAACTCTCAAACACACTAGCGCATGTGCAGTGCACATATTGAAGCCAACCAATACCACATTATCGGCCCCACAATGCACTGGGCCGGCTATGATGTTCCAACCCGGGCATCACATGATCCCAAGAGGCGGGAACTTCAAAGAAGATGTCACACAGCCAAAGGGGGTGTGAGGACACCCAGGGAGGCGTGTGGAGACAGAGTGAGGAGGAGGAATTGAGCCTGGAGCCCGCCTTTCCAGTCTCCAACTGGAGACAGTTTGTAAGTATATAACTTTTTTTTATCCCTCATTAAAGGTCCCCTTTACCTCAGCTAGGGATGGTTAGGGATCAGATAGGAAGGGGCAGGGGCAGGTAAGAGAGAGGTTACAGGGGTAGATCCAGGTGACAGGTTCCCTTTCTTTAACCACTAAGCCAGGAAATACATGGACATGATGAATCTGCAGATGCCATCTTGGATAACGGTGAAGAGACACAAAAGGTAACCTGGAAAAACTGGAATCCTGACAACAATTTTGTTTGCTGTAGTTCTTACTGTATATGGATTTGTCATTGTTTGCATCAAAGTCTTTTCATCTCTAGAAGCCTGAGCACATTTCCTTCCTAAAACAGCATGATACGTAACTGCATGGTTCCCTGGTGTTTAAGCTTGCATATTATTCTTTGAACAGGTAAACATGGGCCCTTCAGACATTTGGAAATTGCTTCCAAAAAAATAACAGACTTGTAAAATCACCCTTTTCTCAGATGATTTGTTTGCATTTTTCAGGAAGTAAAAAGAGAAGGTATGTAAGCCTTCATGGTAAGTCTTATTATACTGCCACACATACAGTCATGGCCAAAGGTTTTGAGAATGACACCAAAATTATATTTTCACATGATCTGCTGCCCTCTGGTTTTTATTTGTCTTCGTCTGATGTTTATATCACATACAGAAATATAATTGCAATCATATTATGAGTACCAACAGGTTATATTGACAGTTAAAATGAGTTAATGCAGCAAGTCAATATTTGCAGTGTTGACCCTTCTTCAGGACCTCTGCAATTCTCCCTGGCATGCTCTCAATCAACTTCTGGACCAAATCCTGACTGATAGCAGTCCATTCTTTCATAATCAATGCTTGCATTTTGCCAGAATTTGTTGGTTTTTGTTTGTTCATCAGAGAAAATGACTTTACCCCAGTCCTCTCCCTGTACCTTTTGCAGAATATCAGTCGATCCCTGATGTTTTTTCTGGAGAGAAGTGGCTTCTTTGCTGCCCTCCTTGAAACCAGGCCTTGCTCAAAGAGTCTCCGCCTCACAGTGCGTGCAGAAGCACTCACACCAGCCTGCTGCCATTCCTGAGCAAGCTCGGCACTGCTGGTAGTCCGATACCCCCGCAGCTGGAACAGTTTTAAGATACGGTCCTGGCGCTTGCTGGTCTTTCTTGGGCGCCCTGGAGCCTTTTTGACAACAATGGAAGCTCTCTCCTTGAAGTTTTTGATGATGCAATAGATTGTTGACTGAGGTGCAATCTTTCTAGCTGCGATACTCTTCCCTGTTAGGCCATTATTGTGCAGTGCAATGATGGCTGCACGTGTTTCTTTAGAGATAACCATGGTTAACTGAAGAGAAACAATGATACCAAGCACCAGCCTCCTTTTAAAGTGTCCAGTGGTGTCATTCTTACTTAATCATGACTGATTGATCGCCAGCCCTGTCCACATCAACACCCACACCTGTGTTAATGGAACAATCACTAAAACGATGTTAGTTGCTCCTTTTAAGGCAGGACTGCAATGGTGTTTAAATGTGTTTTGGGGGGTTAAACTTCATTTTCTAAGCAAATATTGACTTTGCAAGTAATTGCTGTTAAGCTGATCACTCTTTATGACATTCTGGAGTATATGCAAATTGCCATTAGAAAAACTGAAGCAGTAGACTTTGTTAAAATTAATATTTGTATAATTCTCAAAACTTTTGGCCATGACTGTACACCTTCAATGAAATGTTGTAAATTATCCTATCAGAAATGTCTTGGTGTATGAAATCTCCTGACTCACTAGCATTTTAATACGATGAACACAGCTGTATGGTTCTTTTCAAATTCTAAGTCATCGACTTTTACAAAATTTCCTTTATAAGTTGATTTGCAGATAAAAAAAATTGTGTGAATCTCAATGCTAGAAAGTGAATCATTTCTTAGAAAATACATGTGGGTGAGAGGTTAGAGAGAACCTCACAAACCATGAAAGCTTACACCCTATGGGACAGACAGAATGAGAAAGGAGGAGACTGATCATATGAGATTAGACACTGCAAAAGAGAGGGTGGACAAGGCTAATCATAAGAGCTTACTCTCTATAGGAGCAAGAAAAAGGACCCCAATAATCAGCAGTGCATACACTCTGAAGGAGGGAGAGAGAGAAAGAGAGGACTCCATTGACTATAAGATCTCATATATAAATGTTTGTCATGTATATTTCTGTACCTACAACCCCCCTGCTGTACAAAACATGTGCTATTTAAAGAATAGATTTGCTCTTCAGCCCAGCTCTTGACCTTGTGAACTTTGCAGCATTAGCAGCGGCACTTTCAATAACCTCTTCGTCAATAACCTCTTCACACTCATGTTTCCATGCCACATGAATAATGGCAAGCACTATGTATGTTCTTTAGTTGGAATTACAATGATCAATCTTTCACAGAATTGTTACAAAAAAACTATACAACTGTGCCTGTCACCTAAATGGCCTTGCAGAAACCCATGCTTGTAGCAGAAACAACTCAGTTCAAATATATAAAATAGATTTTCACTCATGTAACAAGACCCAGGTCAATAGCCGGCTTCATTTTATAAAGTTTAAAAAATGTTGCCGACTGGGTGTTACCTAGCTTGTCCTCCTGCAGTGTTCATGTGCCTGTCAGCCTCCTCTCCCCCCTCCCTTCAGTAAAGCCCTGCCCTTTCAGCCTCTCAGGTTTCAGCCTTTCAGGTTTGCCTTCTGTTATCATAAACAATGTGACTCCATGCAGCAGCCTGTGATGAGGCTGAAAAGGGCAGGGCTTTACTGAAGGGAGGGGGGGAGAGGAGGCTGACAGGCACATGAACACTGCAGGAGGACAAGCTAGGTAACACCCAGTCGGCAACATTTTTTAAACTTTATATTGCTATATCTTAGCTTCTCCTAAACAGTTTTTTTTAGCAAAAACGATTGCCCCAAATGTGTGTGCTGGGTGTAGGGACACATATTTACAGTCTGGGGGGGTCATTTGGGGTGGTTGGTTCCCTTTAACACCATTATGTATAACATTGCAATACACCTTGGCCTAATACACAAACTTACATAACATACATTATCAACTCTGCTATATCTTATAAATTACAATATCTTACACTATACACACCTGCATTACATTACACCTTACATAATTATATAATAATAATAATAATAATAATAATAATAATAATAATAATTACACCTTCATCTCCCTCTTTTAATTGTGCTCTCTGGAATCCACGGTCTGTATGCAGTGTGGCTCTTTGCTCACACAGGTAACCACAGACTCACCTACACCACAGATGGGTTTCCGCAGTGGGTACACAGACACAAACAACACCTTCTACCCCAGCACAGTAGGGGGAGCTCAACTTACTGCCTTTAGGCAAGATCCCTTATAAATACTGGTGCTGGAGCGGAGTTAGCTGGAGTGTGCAGACGCTACAAGAGCTGTGAAGACGTACTGGTGGTCGGTGTTTCGTTAGGCCCGAGCCAAGAGCGGGATCGGAAGGCGAGGAGAAAAGAAAGAACAAAGCGGGGACCCAGGAGCCAGTGTTAGGTTCACCCAAACAGCACACCGGACACCAGAGTCCGAGTCTACTGGAGAGTACCTGGCCCAGTAAAGAACACTGGTCTGCCATGGAGACTTCAGTCTCCCGGGCACCTGCGCAGTCACCAACCAGGGAGCCAGGCACCGCGGAGAGAGGAAGAGCGGTAGTCCATTGAGGCTTTCCTAATGACAGCACAGGTGAAAAGAGAGTAGAATAGGCCAGCCAAGTTTCACACGGGGCAGGCGTTTCACACACATGGGGAAAGAGACAAGGAGGTCTTACACCCACTCGCTGTGGAGACCCAGAAGTGCATCCTGAACACCCGGCAGTGCCCTGGACATTTACCTGCAACTACACAGTAAAAGGTAAAGAAACGACCAGCAGTATGTGTGTGTCAATTCCTTACCCGCACCCCTGCCATCCACAGAGACTGTCTCATTATGCAACAGCCCGAACAAATCCCTGTTCCATCCTTCATCATCACTAAATAAATATCCGCCGCACACCAACACCAAAAATTTTAACAAGAAAAAAGCATAATGGCTGACATGTATTAATGCACAGTGTGAACAGGAGCAAAAGGCACAGTAGAAAACTACTCAAAGCTTATATAAGGAATAACATGAGAACTTAGCTGATGTGATGGGCATCACATCCTAGCCCGGTAACCACGGCAAGGTCTCTCATTCTTCCGGGTCTTACTCTAATCGCCTTAGGTCTGCAGTGTGAACTTGCGTTTGCGGGTATATGCCACTAAATGCAATTAAAACCTGCCTATGCAGGGCGTGTCCAGGACCAAAGCTACAATTAAAATGCAGAGTCTCATTGCGGCTACAGGGTGGGTGCACAGTCCCAAAAACATGAATTATCGTGACACCAGCCATGGTTTGTGGCTAGAGGTAGCCACTGCTGCAGTTGGACCTCTGGGGATGATGGGGGTTGCAGCAGAGATGTTCTGCCCTGGGCTGGTCCCCAGGGATACAGCGTAAGACGTGTAGGTGTAGTGCAAAGTTCTCAGTACCCTCAGGCAGCCTCCTGTTGCTTGCTTGCAGAGTCAGTCTGCCACCTCTCAGGTGCACAATCAAAGTCTCACACTGTTCAGAGCTTCAACCAGGTTTACTTACTCTCAGCTTGTCAGTTGTTGCAACACACAGTCCAGTACAGCAGCGGCTCCTGCGCGGTCTTAGCAGCTGGGGGACTTATCTGCGACACCCCCTTTCATGCTACTTTCAGGCCTCCTCGGTCTTCTCTGAATGCTAGCTACAGTCCAGCGGCCACAGGCTTTTCTGTTGGTGACTTTTCGAGTCCCCTAGCCCTAATACGACAGCCTTCCTTTCACTGCACCGGTGTTGTGTCTCTGTGTGTGTGGGTTGTGTCTCTGTGTGTGGGTTGTGTCTCTGTGTGTGGGTTTTGTGTCTCTGTGTGTGAGTTGTGTCTGTGTTTGGGTTGTGTCTGTGTTTGGCTTGTGCCTGTGTATGTTGTGTCTCTGTGTGTAACAATGCTTAGGGAAAAAAGGTGTGCTGTAGTCCGCGCTGCCAGGATCACTCACTCCAATAAATACGAGTAGAAAATCTTCATCAAAACCTCCTTTATTCTCCTACGCGTTTCAGTGCCCTCCCTGATGAAGGTGCCAGGAGGGCACTGAAACGCGTAGGAGAATAAAGGAGGTTTTGATGAAGATTTTCTACTCGTATTTATTGGAGTGAGTGATCCTGGCAGCGCGGACTACAGCACACCTTTTTTCCCTAAGCATTGTTACAACCTACACGTGAGTATGGCCGGTGGGAGTCCAGCAGCAGCCATCAGGACATTACCAATAAGCCTTCAAACCAGTTGTGGGTCTCACAACTGGACCAGGTGAGCAGATTTAATTACTCACCATTACACCCATCAGTGTCTAGTGATAAGGGCACTATTGCGCCTCTTGTCCCCCCCCTTTTCTCTTGTGTCTCTGTGTGTGGGTTTTGTGTCTCTGTGTGTGGGCTTTGTGTCTCTGTGTGTATGATGTGTCTGTGTGTGTTGTGTCTCTGTGTGTGGGTTGTGTCTCTGTGTGTATGTTGTGTCTCTGTGTGTGGGTTTTGTATCTCTGTGGGTTGTTTGTCTGTGTGTGTGTGTTGTGTGTCTGTGTGTGTGGGTTGTGTCTCTGTGTGTGTGGGTTGTGTCTGTGTGTGGGTTGTGTCTCTGTGTGTGTTTTTTGTCTGTGTGTGTGTGTTGTGTCTGTGTGTGTGTGTATGTTGTGTCTCTATGTGTGTGTTGTGTCTGTGTGTGTGTGGGTTGTGTCTCTGTGTGTGTGTGGGTTGTGTCTCTGTGTATGGGTTTTGTTTCTCTGTGTGTGTGAGTTGTGTCTCTGTGTGTGAGTTGTGTCTGTTTGGGTTGTGTCTGTGTTTGGGTTGTGTCTGTTTGGGTTGTGTCTGTGTGTGGGTTTTGTGTCTGTGTGTGTGTGGGTTGTGTCTCTGTGTGTGTGAGGTGTGTCTCTGTGTGTGTGGAGTGTGTCTCTGTGTGTGGGGTATGTCTCAGTGTGTGGGGTGTGTCTCTGTGTGTGCGGGTTGTGTCTCTGTGTGTGTGTTGTGTCTCTGTGTGTGCGGGTTGTGTCTCTGTGTGTGCGGGTTGTGTTTCTGTGTGTGCGGGTTGTGTCTCTGTGTTTGGGTTGTGCTTCTGAGTGTGTGGATTTTGTGTCTGTGTGTGGGTTTTGTGTCTCTGTATGTGGGTTGTATTTCTGCATGTGTGTGGGTTGTATTTCTGTGTATGTATGTGTGTTGGCTGTGTCTCTGTATCGATTTTGTCTGTGGGTTGTGTCTCTGTGTGTGAGTTGTGTCTGTGTTTGGGTTGTGTCTGTGTTTGGGTTGTGTTTGGGTTGTGTTTGGGTTGTGTCTGTGTATGTTGTGTCTCTGTGTGTGGGTTTTGTGTCTCTGTGGGCTTCGTGTCTCTTTGTGTGTGGGTTGTGTCTCTGTGTGTGTGGGGTGTGTTTCTGTGTGTGTGTGGGGTGTGTCTCTGTGTGTGTGTTGTGTCTCTGTGTGTGTGTTGTGTCTCTATGTGTGTGTTGTGTCTGTGTGTGTGTTGTGTCTGTGTGTGTGGGGTTGTGTCTCTGTGTGTGCAGGCTATGTCTCTGTGTGTGCAGGTTGTGACTCTGTGTGTGCGGGTTGAAAACAATGGC
Organism: Allobates femoralis; assembly: GCA_033576535.1. NCBI lineage: Eukaryota > Metazoa > Chordata > Amphibia > Anura > Aromobatidae > Allobates > Allobates femoralis. The sequence goes on along the minus strand of JARQOC010000004.1, from coordinate 327,761,854 downwards.
AGGCAAACACAAACACATACAAACACATAGACACAGGATCCGTGATGTGGATCATGAGCTTAAGTGTCTTGGCCAATGCATAAACCAATACCCCATCTATAAAGTTTTTTGTTTATCATATAAAAATATTTTATGCATTTTTTCATCATTTTCGAGTTGCAGCTGGGCCCCATGGGGCGCTGTTCATCTAGTGGTGCAGAAGCATCGTACTGTGCGGCCTATTGGTTAGGTGGCAGAGCCAATGGGTAGCTTTCAGACACTCTGCATCATTTGTATCAGTGTGAATGGTGTCCTAAGCAAACCCATTATGTGCATGGCAGGTCGCCTCCCACAGGCCATGTCCACACACCTCCGCTGTAAGTATTTATTTTAAAATTATTTATTAGAAAAAAATACCTAGACACACTTAGGGACTCCATCTTTATTACTCCCACTTAAAGCCGTCCAACGATCCTGGTCTTCTGTCTTCTCTCTTCTTTCTTCTGTCTTCTCTTCAAATGATGCAGCATTGCTTCATCCAAGACACATCAGGGGGCGGAAGTCCGCTCCTTGCGGCTGCAGGATAAGCCGACTCATACACAGCCGCAGGAGTTAACTCTCTGCTTAGGCTAGGCTCAAACTTGGAGGTTGACCCAAGTTTCATGGCAGCAACCCGTAGTTTACCTGAATGTGGCTACACACAGAGCCCCAAGAAGTGCGCTTTAGCTGAGCGTACAGGAAAACATTGTCTGCAATGTTTTCCTGTGCGCTCAGCTAAAGCGCACTTCCTGGGGCTCTGTGTGTGGCTGCAACCAAGGTAAACTACTGGTTACTATGGAGCAACGTTGCTGTGCAACAATCGCCGTTAGGCTGGGGTCACACATAGAAGTCCGTTTTTGGAAGTGATTTTCATCACCAATCCGTTTTTTATAGGGTGCTTTTTGAGCCTCCTGCACCTCTGAACGTTTTTGGACTTAGTCAATTTTTCATTAAAAACGCATATGCGTTAACGCATGCGTCAACGCAGGTGCCTATATGTGCCATGCGTTAACGCATGCGTTTCCCCTAGGGCCCCAGGTTAAAAAAAACAATTTTTAACTGATGCCAAAAACGTTGCTAGCAACGTTTTTGGCTCAAAAACGGACAGAGCAATGTTTTGAGGTCCAGAAAAAAACGGACAGGGTGTTTATTACATCCAATCCGTTTTTCTGTCAGTTTTTGGACTTAGAAAAAAAAAAAGACAAAAATAAAGCCAAAAACGGACCAAAGGCTTATGTGTGACCCCAGCCTTACTGCTATGCACTACAGCAGGCTTTGCTATGCATTTACCGGATCCGTGAAACGTGGGGCACCCTCCAAGTGTGACCCTAGCCATAAAGGCTCTGCTTTTATCTGTAAGCAGTGACAGTGCAGTGAATATGTAATTAGCTCAATAGGCGGCCAAGCAAGTAGAAGCAGGAGGCAGTTAAGCCCGATCTAGCTATTCTATCTATCCTGTCTACTGTATTCTAACTTTTTTCAGCATGAGAATCCCCATGCTAAAATTTGCGCTGCTGTGTGCTGTCTGTCATTTTGTCAGACCCATTGACTTGCATTGGCGAGCCTCGCATGAGAATCACATACTGTCGCAGCATGTTGCAACTTTTTTTTCATCCAGATTCTGCATGAGAAAAAAGCTAAAGACACACGTTAATCTGTTCTGATTCATTCATTAATATTGGTCCAAGAGCAATGGGTGATTTTCTCACATTGCACGCGTCCGTTTTGCACACCAGTGTGTCCGTACCCTTACACTCACAGTTTTTCTTCCCCTTCTTCCAAGAGCCATAACGTTTTTACTTTTGCGTCAATATAGCCATATGGGAGTTTGTTTTTTGCGGGATAAATTGTAATTTTGAATTACCGTATATACTCGTGTATAAGCCGAGTTTTTCAGACCAAAATTTGGGCTGAAAAGTCCCCCCCTCGGCTTATACACGGGTCTATACGGTATATAGGCTTCTGTGGTGGGGGCGTGGAGGCTGGAGGAGGCGGGGGGAGGCTGCTGTATGAGCGGCCCCGTCACGTGGGGCCGCTCATTATATATGCACTGCTTCCCCCTGTCAATCAGCGGCAGGGGGAAGCAGTTCATATAAGCCCCCCAAAAGCTGGCACTGTCCCCCCTTGTAAGGCCCCCCCCCCCCCCGCTGCTTATACATTACCATTCCGGTGTTCTGATCGGCGCCGCTCCTCGGTGCGTCTTCATCCTCCCGTCCGCGCTGGCTGCATCCGGGATCTCCGGCTGTCGCAGCGATATGACGTCATCGCGCGACGAACGGAGATTCCGGATGCAGCCAGCGCGGACGGGAGGATGAAGACGCACCGAGGAGCGGCGCCGATCAGAACACCGGAATGGTAATGTATAAGCAGCGGGGGGGGGGCCTTACAAGGGGGGACAGTGCCAGCTTTTGGGGGCTGTTGGTACCCCCAGGGGGCTGCTGGGTACCCCCTGGGGGCTGTTGGTACCCCCAGGGGGCTGTTGGTACCCCCAGGGGGCTGCTGGTACCCCCAGGGGGCTGCTGGGTACCCCCTGGGGGCTGTTGGTACCCCCAGGGGGCTGTTGGTACCCCCAGGGGGCTGTTGGTACCCCCAGGGGGCTGCTGGGTACCCCCTGGGGGCTGCTGGGTACCCCCTGGGGGCTGTTGGTACCCCCTGGGGGCTGTTGGTACCCCCAGGGGGCTGCTGGTACCCCCAGGGGGCTGCTGGGTACCCCCTGGGGGCTGCTACATGTACCCCTGGGGGCCTGCTGTATACCACTGGGGCTGCTGTATACTACCACTGGGGCTGCTGGGGCTCCTGTATACTACCACTGGGGCTGCTGGGGCTCCTGTATACTACCACTGGGGCTGCTGGGGCTCCTGTATACTATCACTGGGGCTGCTGGGGCTCCTGTATACTACCACTGGGGCTGCTGGGGCTCCTGTATACTACCACTGGGGCTGCTGGGGAATCTGTATACTACCACTGGGGCTGCTGGGGAATCTGTATACTACCACTGGGGCTGCTGGGGAATCTGTATACTACCACTGGGGCTGCTGTATACTACCACTGGGGAGGCCTGTATACCACACTGCTGGGGGCTGTATACCTGTGCTGGGGTCCACCCTCGGCTTATACACGAGTCAATAGGTTTTTCCAGATTTTTGGGGCAAAAGTAGGGGGGTCGGCTTATACACGGGTCGGCTTATACACGAGTATATACGGTACATAATTAATTTTCTCATGTAGTGTACTGGAAGAAGGGGCAAACATTCCAAGTGCTGTGTAGTTGCAAAAAAAAGTGAAATTCCAAAATGATTTTGTACTTAAATTTCACAATTTTGTAAAAAAGTTGCATTTTGTTGTTGTTATTTTCCACGACCAGTAGCACTCTCATTTTTCTGCATCTGGGGCTATGTTACGGCTTATTTTCTGTGTCTTGAACTGATGTTTTTAATAATACCATTTTTGGGTAGATGCAATGTTTTGATCACCTGTTATTGCATTTTTTGCAATGTTATAGCACCAAAAAACAAAACGAAAACAATTTGACATTTTGCCTTTTTTTCCTGTTACGCAGTTTACAGATCTGAATAATTGATTTTATATTTTGATAGATCGGGCATTTCTGAATACAGTGATACCAGACATGTTTTTTTATCTTCAATGGGGCAAAAGGTGGCTATTTTGAACTTTTAAGCTTTTTATTTCATATTTTTAAAAACTGTTTTCTTTCACTTAGTTTTATTTTACTTAGCCCTTTAGGGTGCCTCAACACTGCACTGTATGATCACTTCTGCAGTACAGAGCCATGATGATCTCTGGCTCTGTACTTGAGAAATTATCATCTTGTGACTTCCACCGCTCAGTAAGCTTTCACAAAAAGGGACTCATAACAGCATCATAACAGGGGGTCATCATCTGACACCTCGCTGTCGTGTCAACGCATCAGCGCCCAGTGATCACACCATGGAGCCACCGATGATGTTGGAAAATAGCAATATTTCTACCATTGTATGTTAGATTGTGCTGTCATGGCCACTTTACACATCCCAACATCGGTCCGATATTGTATACAACGGCACGGGAGCACGCATTTTTTGGTCAGAATTCCAAGATCACATAGGAGCTGTTACACAGCGCGATATCGGCAGGCAATGCCACTGCGATGTGTACCCAGGAACGACCATTTAACATGGGAGAGAATAGGGGAAGTTGTACTCCAAATCGTTGTTGGGCTTTCACACAGTATGATCCGGCCACATCGTCCATCCAATATCGGGCCGTTGGAGAGCAGGGTCTTTTTTTCCCCGATATCGTTTTGGCATCGTTCTTGCATTGCATTGGACATTTACACCACGCAATGCAGGAACGATATCGGGGCCAACGCACGAACCACGTGACTTTTTATTGGAGTTGGACGCCGATATCGGGACGTGTAAAGTAGCCATCAGAGTTTGACAGTGTGATTCAACAGCTTAACAGACATGGGTGAATCTCCAATCAACCCGCACCTGTTAGCTGCACATGTCGGCTGGTCTGATCAGGAAGTGATGCGAGTTCAGAGTCTGAGATTGTATTCAAGGCAGGGACACGACCAAGGACGTAGCTATACGTTCTTTATCATGAAGTGGCTAATGGCAATCTGTCAGCAGGTTTTTACTACCTCATCTGAGAGCAACTTAAAGTAGGAAAAGAGACCCTCATTTTAACATTGTATCACTAAATTTACTGTCTGCAGCATTTGTGACATAATCTGATTTGCTAACTACTGTGTAAATTGCACATTGACAGTAAAGGTACTGTCACACGCGGCAACATTGCTTGCCATTTCACTGGCAATTTGCTGGTTGCAGTGAAATCATGGACACATTGTTCAATTTTGTTGCCGTGTACAAATGGAATAATGTGTCCATGATTTCACTGCAACCAGCAAATTGCCTGTGAAAGTGCAAGCAATATTGCCGTGTACCTTTAGATACTATTCAGTGCTGGGGCTGGGATGGAGTATGGTGCACATGGGCAGCTAGTTCAGAAGTGTTAAGCTAAGTTCACACAGTGCATTTTTCCTGCGTTTTTGAGCTTCGTTTTTATCATGGCTTTCTGCTAATGTATGCGAATCTACACCTGAGTTTTGGATTAACATTAAAATCTATGGGAATCATGGAACAGCTGTGCACACATTGGTTTCATTTCTTTGCAGAAACTGAAACCTGTACAGGTTTGGCTGCATTTAGAAAAGAATGAGCATGTCAATTCTTTTCTGCGTTTTTGCTGCAGTCAATGGCAAAAGTACAGAAAAAATGCAACAATCAAAATGCTCTAAAACCACACAAAAAATGCAGGGAAAATGCACACAAAATGCAGAAAATCTCCTGCCTGGAAATTGGGAGTTAGGGTGGCTTCACACTGCGGAACCGGAAGGCTAATATGCCCTCCGGTCCGGTGTGCAGCAACACGCAGCTGCAGCCACTGGTAGGTCAGGACCACGGCGCCACGGTTCTGACCTATCAGCAGCGGGAGCTGTGTGCGGCTGCACACTGGACCGGAGGGCATATTAGCCTTCCGGCCCTGTGTGCTGATCCAGTCCAGGGCTGTCAGGTTCATCCCTTATTTTTCTGCTAATAAAACAATCATTGTATTCTTATAACAGAATGCCGCATAATAAGTGATAATGTCTCTGACATCATTGTCTCGGCTCCTACGTCATGTTACCGCCAGAATACATAGCAAAAACCTGCTGACAGATCCCCTTTAAATGTTCTGGTTGAGACTTTTCACCCTTTTCATTTTCTTTTATAATAATAGAATAAAAAGAAAATCACACATTCATATTTAAGAGTAGTAGATGCTGATGCACTTTATTTACAAGGAGTCTAATATGTGCCCTTTTTAATTTTTTATGCTATAACGGTGCTGACACAATATTGTTTTAGCAAATTTTTCCACTGTTGTAGAATATCTTTGTGCTATGTTCACCTGAACAATAAAAAAAATGTTTGACCGTAGACAATGAATTCTATAAAAAGTTCTTTGTGTGGAGGTTTTATTTTTTTCATTCACTTTAAAATTCAATTACGGTAAGTTCAGAGACAAAATTCAAAGTGACAGCTTCGGACTGACCTTGCAAATAAAAGAAATCCATTGCAGTATAATTAGTAAAATTAACTTTGCTTAGTTGCTTTTCTCTTGTATTCAAAAAATTACTGGCCTGGGGAGCAATTAAGTGACCTAACATGTCAGATCATAAAAATGTGTTGCACATATCTTTGTTTGGAATGACAGGCTAACGATGAAGGCTGCATTGACGCAGGCTTAAATCTATTGCTGCTTTCATTTTAGAATTCAAAAATTGAATAATTACATTGATTTCTGAATTGTTCGAACTATCGTCACAATTATTACTACAACTCATGCGGTATATAATTCTTACAATGTATTCAGGCTCGAAAATGACCAAGTATTAAAACAAGTTTTGAAATCACTTTTCATATTTCACCTTTGCAGTAAATTGTGAATTTAATTTAAAACAGCAAAACAAAACCAATTTTTGTTGCCCATTTTACTATGTTCTTCTTTTTGTAATGTAAATAACTGCTATACAATATGGTGTGCCACAATATTTTTGCTATTCATTCGCACTTTTAGTTTTTTCCAAATGTATCATTTATTTACAGATTTTAGTCTGAGCTGTAACAAAATCAGTACATTTTATTTCATTTATAGTTTTGACATGAATACCATACTTTAACTTTGAAATATAGCAAAAAAAGTATTACTTAAGGAGTTACATAAGGCTAAGTTCAGACAGAGCGTTTGTGCTCCGTTTTTTGTTGATCCGCTTTTGGTGCAGTTTTTGCACCAAAAACGTATCCTCTTTTTGCAAAAAAGCATCACAAACGCATGATCCAGATCACACCGAATCCGACAGAAAATCAGATCCGGCTGACGGACGCCGGGAACTGAAGTTCAGCACCTGAAGAGCTCCCGGCTTAGATTTCAGAACCGATTTTGACATTTCATCAAGGGACAGCTCCTGCAGTTGCGGACAGCCGATTCTGGGAGAAAGCGGGAGCGCAGGGCATATTTGCCCTCTGGTTCTGTTCTGTCCAGGATTGTCAGGCTGTGTCCCGTGCATCCAGCAAAACACCGGACACAGCCTGACAGCTCAAAACCATGGTGTGGAGCCGGCCTATAGCAGCAATCAAAAAATACAGCATCTGAACAGCAAATTGAAAATCCCATTCACTTTGCTGGCTAACACAGGTACTGATCCATTTTTGGTGCAGTTTAAAAAAAATGCAGCAACAAAAACGGATCAGAAATGCCCAGTGTAAACATAGCCTAAGAATTTGGTTAGAGAGATTACCTTTTAAAATAATAAATATTAAATATTTCTCTCCCCACTATACTATTATTTTTTCTGTAACCGCAATTACTGAGAAATACAGGTGCATCTAAACGAATTAGAAAATCAAAAAGTTAATTTATTTCACAGGGTAACAGACATGAGTCTGCTCATTTTAAAAAAGTAACTTCAAATCTCAGAAAGAAAAAAGAATTTGGGAATACAAATCAATAACGACCTTTGATACATTAAAAACAGGATTAAATGTCTCACCTGGATTCATGCATTTTTCATCAATTGAAAGGACATTTGGGGATATCACATCTTTGAACAGACCCCAGTTAGAAGACAATGAATTTGTCTCAATATAAGCCTGATGAAGAGGCCATAATGTCTCGAAAGCTTGCTTTGCTTACCATCTTTTCAGTTAGCCATTAAAAGATATCAACCACTGAGGACTCTCAGATTCTAATATTAATTTATTTTAGCAATTCAATACATAAGGTGAAACGCATATATTAAATAGAGTCATTACAGAGTGATCAATTTCAAGTGTTTATTTATGTTCATGTTGATGATTATGTCTTACAGCCAATGAAAACCCAAAGGTCATTATCTCAGAAAATTAAAGTAGGGAGGATGAAGGGTCTGAGAGATAAAATATTACCTAAATAGGTATCAGAGGCTTCACCTTGTGTGGTTGTGAAAGTCACAACCACTATAAAAGCAAATCACTGCTGCTGCAGTCCCCAGCGTGGTGCATATAAAGTAGGGAGGATGAAGGGTTAAAAATCACACTGCCGTATTCCACAAAAAAAATCAAAGGCTGAACATAATATTGATTTATTAGTCAATGTGTTTTTAGACTCTTTGGTCCCTTCCTCTGGACAAATCAATATCATATTGCTATGTTTCAGGGCATTTCAGGGAGATCTTAAACATGTTGACTAATAAAATATCAATATTATATTCATCCTTTGATATCTCACGGAATACGGCAGTGTGATTTTTAACTATTCATCGTCCCTACTTTAATTTTCTGAGATTATGACCTTCGGGTTTTTATTGGCTATATGCCATAATCATCAACATTTAAAGAATAAACACTTGAAATAGATCACTCTGTTTGTAATGACTCTATATAATATATACATTTCACTTTATGTGTTAAATTACTGAAATAAATTAACTTTTTGATGATATTCTAATTCATTGAGCTTCACCTGTAGTTCTGTCTCCTCACTACCACTAAGACTGGAAACACACTGGCGAGTGCAAATTGGGTCCAATTGACATATCCGAGAGTTGGACGAGTGTCATCCGACATTTGGTCAGTGTGGCTTCCGTGTCTTGTCCGAGTGCAATCTGTTTTTTTACTCAGCAGCTGTTTACTGTATTAGCATTTCCAGGAACATTTTTGACAGTTGTCTGAGCTACAGAATGATAATGTATCAATTAAAAATCGTATCCAACTCAGATGGTCGGTGTGCGGTCCAAGTGTGCTACATCTTTTTGGTCGGACCCATAAACTTGCATTGGCGAGTCTCGTCCGACACTCGCATACTGACGCAGCATGTTGCGACTGACTCGTCATCTGTGAATCAGACAAGAAAAAAATGTCCAACACTCAGAAATGTGCTCTCAGATATTGACTAACATTGGTCCGACTGCAATGCGATTTTTACTTGCATTGCAGTCGTCCGAATTTCATGCCAGTGTGTCCGAGCCCTAAAGCTGGAAACATACTGTCCAAGAGATATACAAGTCACTCTAACAAGTGTCGGATCATTACCCCCGAACGACCTCTCCCTATCAGGACAGGAGTGTGGAGTTGCTGACAGGGAGAGGTCGTTCAGGGTTAATGATCTGACACTCGTCCGAGTGACACTTATATCACATGGACAGTGTGTTTCCAGCCTAAGAGAGATTAGCATGTTTGTTCATGATCGTTGAATTTAGTTAATGAGGCATCAGTGATATTCTATGCCATTCATGTGGAATTCATGATTTTTAAATTTGTTTTTTTGGTGGGGTTTTTTTTTTGCTCTTTTTAAATAACCTTTTAAAGTATACACTTTGTGCAGAATTATTAGGCAAATGAGTATTTTGATCACATGATACTTTTTATACATGTTCTCCTACTCCAAGCAGTATAGGTTTGCAAGCCGACTACCAATTAAGTAAATCAGGTGATGTGCATCTCTGTAATGAGGAGGGGTGTGGTGTAATGACATCAACACCCTATATAAGGTGTGCTTAATTATTAGGCAACTTCCTTTCCTTTGGCAAAATGGGTCAGAAGAGAAATTTGACGTGCTCTGAAAAGTCCAAAATTGTGAGATGTCTTGCAGAGGGATGCAGCAGTCTTGAAATTGCCAAGCTTTTGAAGTGTGATCACCAAACAATCAAGCGTTTCATGGCAAATAGCCAACAGGGTCGCAAGAAGCGTGTTGGACAAAAAAAGCGCAAAATAACTGCGTATGAATGTAGGAAAATCAAGCATGAAGCTGCCAAGATGCCATTTGTCACCAGTTTTGCAATATTTCAGAGCTGCAACGTTACTGGAGTATCAAAAAGCACAAGGTGAGCCATACTCAGGGACATGGCCAAGGTAAGAAAGGCTGAAAAATGACCACCTTTGAACAAGAAACATAAGATAAAACGTCAAGACTGGGCCAAGAAATATCTTAAGACTGATTTTTCAAAGGTTTTATGGACTGATGAAATGAGAGTGACTCTTGATGGCCAGATGGATGGGCCAGAGGCTGGATCAATAAAGGGCAGAGAGCTCCACTCCGACTCAGACACCACCAAGGTGGAGGTGGGGTACTGGTATGGACTGGTATCATCAAAGATGAACTTGTGGGATCTTTTCGGGTTGAGGATGGAGTGAAGCTCAACTCCCGGGCCTACTGTCAGTTTCTGGAAGAGAACTTCTTCAGAAGTGGTACAGAAAGTGGTACATGCATTACAATGATCCATCACATGGAGTAGTTACTCCACAGCGTGGCTGGCCAGTAAGGGTCTAAAAGAAGAAAAAATAATGCCATGGCCCCCTTGTTTACCTGATCTGAACCCCATAGAGAACCTGTGGTCCCTCATAAAATGTGAGATCTACAGGGAGGGGAAACAGTACACCTCTCAGAACAGTGTCTAGGAGGCTGTGGCCTAACAGCCGCACTTGCGGCAAGCCCCATGCATTGTCTATGGGGCTTGCGGTAAGAGCGATTTCGGCAATTGTGGCAGATGCGGCCGCGAAAAAAAACGCGGTCAGCTGCATTTTTTTCACGGCCGCATCTGCCACAATCGCCGAAAACGCACTTGCCGCGGCTGCCGCACACTTACCGCAAGCCTTATGGACAATGCATGGGGCTTGCCGCAAGTGCGCTGCAAGTGCAGCCGTTATGCAGTAAATGCGGCAGATGCGTTTTTTTACCTTTACTGCCGCATTTTTGAAAAAAAAACAGTGTGAAAGCAGCCTAAGATAGCCAAATATAAAAAACAAACCACTCCGACTTCCAAAAATATTAAGCTTTGATATTTGAGTCTTTTGGGTTGATTGAGAACATAGTTGTTGATCAATAATAAAAATAATCCTCTAAAATACAACTTGCCTAATAATTCTGCACACAGTGTATGCATGAGAGAAAATAAATGAGTATATTCACAACCCTCATGGCCACTTTACACGTCCCGATATCGGCGTCCAACTCAGACCAAAAGTCACGTGGGTCGTGCGTTGGCCCCGATATATATCGTTCGTGCGTTGTATGGTGTAAATGTCCAATACGATGCACGAACGATGCCAAAACGATATCGGGAATCGAATGAGCGTGCTCTCCAACGGCCCGATATTGGATGGATGTTGTGGCCGGATCGGGCTATGTAAAAGCCCAAAAATGATGTGAAGTACAACGTCCCCTATTCTCTCCCATGTTAAATGGTCGTTCCTGGGTCGGCCGTACAAGGTGGCGTAGACATTGCTGTTGCGTTGGCTGCCGATATTGCGCTATGTAACATCTCCTATGCGAGCTTGGAATTATGCCCAGAAAAAGCGCGCTCCCGCGGCGTTGGATCCAATATCGGACCGACGTTGGGACGTGTAAAGTGGCCATCAGGTTGTGAATAACAGAAAATTGCAATCTACAATTGTTAAATTCTCTATGTAAATATCATCAAAGGATATAACATTAATCAGATCAAAACCAGACCATTTTATCCTCTTCCTGACTGGAATTTTTTTGGATCTTATCATATATTCAATTTCAGCTGCTCTAAATAATATTCTTGTTCAGTTATTTTTTTTACGCTGCATGGGACTTAATTTTTATATGCATTTTTTGTTTAGATATCAGAGGAAAATGTGAAAAAAAGGAATATATCTATTTTTCACTGTTTTTATGACCACAAAGGACAGCTTAAAACATTTATAATTACATAGAAATTATTTTTATACATTGTGTAGTGGAGGTCAGGAGTCATTTGGGCACAATAAAGTTGCTAGTATTAGGCGGCATTCCAGGAAAGCTGTCACATAAACTAAGAGTTAAATTAAATGCTTTTTTTCCCCAATGGAGAGAGCTTTCCCTCTCTTTCCCTCGGACAAAACCACAGAACGCTGAAATACTTATTAATTGGGGGATTCTTCTATTACTTTATGTTATATTTGTAGATAGTCATGGAAAATTAGAGCATCTAAGAATCAATTTATTAAATTAGCTTTCTTTCTCTGACTTATTTGTTATATTTAGTCATTAATTGCTGCAAAAATAATTTTGATTTCGACTCATCATATAAATAGAATATCAACTCTTTTTATGTTGCAGCTAAATGGTAAGATGTTTTACTAACTCCTCTTCACATTTTTATGCATAATCCATGATGTCTGATGTTTTGCTTTTATCTGTCATCTTGTGGATGATATTGCTCTCTTACTCAAATCCCAGATTAAGTACAAATACCAGACGTGACAATTTTGCTTAATGAATGTTTTGTATTTGATGATAACTCACACAAGGTGTCTTCTGCTACTGAACTGTGTTTTGTGAAGCCCAATGCACAAATGTGCTGCAAAAAATATGGCTTTTACGGATTTCAAACATATGGAAGTGTTAACTCTCTACTATTCAACAGAATTTATGACAAAAAGACGATTCAGTTATGATAGCGTTTCCACAGTAGTTTAGCATTTCAATCTATATACACCAAAGTCTTCCCCAGTATAATTACCCTCTTACCAAGGCAATCATTCTGGGCCTTAAAGGCTATATTCGAGATTTATAAATAGAAAAAGTGCCTAAACACTAGCAGGAAGGTAGCTACCACCTACATGCCTGTTATGCCCAGCAACGTTCACCTCTGGTCACTGCCGTCACGGAGCGGTCTTAGACTGCTTCTGTCAGCGAATTTCCACTTATACTGACATCACGTCAACAGAGGGGCGGCTTCTCCCTCCTGTCGACGGACGTCAGAACAGACGTCACGCTGATTGACAACCGGTTTCACCAATCAGGTAGCGATGAACCGGCTGTAAATCAGCAGGAGACTGATGCCCTGCCCCTCCCACAGAGTAAAAGGGAAAAGCCACCACTGCTCTGTTTACCCTGCTATGCTGTCCCCACCAGAAACGTTCTATGCCTGCTTTGTGTAGGGGGTGAAGGGCAGTGAATGGTGCCGGGCACAACAGGCAGGTAGGTGGCAGCTTTTTTTTTTCTTTTTATACATTCTGAATAACCCCTTTAATGACCAAAGCAAGGTGGCAATTTTGATATATTTTTATATAACATGTTATAGCTTTATAGAAGCTGTATTTATCTCCACACAAACTTAATATATATATATATGAAAAAAACGGAGCAGCGCCAAATATTACCAGACTTGCGCATCGCTTTCTCAACACCGGTCAAGCGTCCATGTAAACAATCCAAAAAAGGAAAAAGCAGCACCAAATAGACGTCAAGTGAACCTTTATTGCCAATGGCGTGGCGATGGTTCAGACCTGAGGTCCTTTCTCAAGGCTTGAGAAAGGATCTCCGGTCCGAAACGTCGCCACGCCATTGGCAATAAAGATTCACTTGACATCTATTTGGTTCTGCTTTTTACTCTTTTGGATTATATATATATATATATATATATTTATATTATATATGATATATTTATATATAGATATATATATACTAGCTGTAGTACCGGTTAATAAATAACTGATGTTAGCTATAACAAAATAGAATTTGAATATGTCATATTAATGACCTGTAAGAAAATAGAAGCTGAGCTGTGATTGATTGCTATAGGCAGCCTAATAAATCTCCAGCCAACAGTAAACCCTCCCCTGGCCGGGCAGTATATGTTACCTCACACATACACATAATAGGCAGCTCATGTGACTGACATCTGCCTTAATTCCCTATATGGCACATGTGTTGCACATTGGCTGTTTTTAATCAGATGTTTATGTTTGGAAATTAAAGAGAGCACACGTATGAGGAGAGTTGTGTGAGGTGATTTGTGCACATCTGTGTCTGTGTGGGTGTGTGTGTCCCTGGGGTGTGTGTATGTGTGTGTCCTTGTGGGTTGAGTGCATGTGTCCCTGTAGGGTGTGTATGTGTGTGTGTCCCTTTGGGGGGGGTCTGTGTGGTGTGTGTCTCTGTTGCGTGTGTCTCTTTGTGGTGTGTGTGTGTCCCTCTGGAGTGAGTGTATGTGTCCCTATAGGGTGGGTATGTGTGTGTGTCCCTGTGGGGGGGGTCTGTGTGGTGTGTGTGTATCTGTGTTGTGTGTCTTTTTGTGGTGTGTGTGTGTGTCCCTGAGGGGTGAGTGCATGTGTTCCTATAGGGTGTGTATGTGTGTGTGTCCCTGTGGGGGGTGTCTGTGTGGGGTGTGTGTGTGTCTCTGTGTTGTGTGTGTCTCTTTGTGGTATGTGTGTGGGTCCCTGTGGGGTGAGTGCATGTGTCCCTATAGTTTGTGTATGTGTGTGTGTGTCCCTGTGGGGGGGTCTGTGTGGTGTGTGTGTGTCTCTTGTGTCCCTGTGGGATGAGTGCATGTGTCCCTATAGGGTGGCTATGTGTGTGTCCCTGTGGGGGGGTCTGTGTGGTGTGTGTGTCTGTGTTGTGTGTGTCTATTTGTGGTGTGTGTCCCTGTGGGGTGAGTGCATGTGTCGCTATAGGGTGTGTGTGTGTCCCCGTGGGGGTGTGGGGGTTTGTCTCTGTGTTGTGTGTGTCTCTTTGTGGTGTGTGTTTGTTCGGGTGCGTGGTGATTATCCAATGTTGGGGCTGCACCTTAGCGACTATACACTTGCTGTTACTCTTTGTGTGTGTGTGGTGTGTATACATGTCCCCGTGCGTGGTGAATATCTCATGTTGGGGCCCAACCTTAGTGACTATATGCTGGTATGTGCTGTTAGTCTTTGGCGCTATCATTAAGCCCCTCTCATTCACAACTGTCAACTGGTAACTGTCACTTTTTCCCCATTATGTAGATAGGGGCAAAATTGTTTGATGAATTGGAATGCGCGGGGTTAAAATTTCGCCTCACAACATAGCTTATGACGCTCCCGGGGTCCAGACGTGTGACTGTGCAAAATTTTGTGGCTATAGCTGCCAGCTGTCAATTTTCCTCCAACACTTTACCATTCACTTTTTCCCCATTATGTGGGTAGGGGCAAAATTGTTTGGTGAACTGGAACGCGCAGGGTTAAAATTTTGCCTCACAACATAGCCTATGACGCTCTCGGGGTCCAGACGTGTGACTGTGCAAAATTTTGTGGCTGTAGTTGCGACGGTGTAGATGCCAATCCCGGATATACACACACACATACATACACACACACACACACACACACACATTCAGCTTTATATATTTTACATATGCCAGAAAATGATGCAACCAGGGCTGTGGGGGTACTCGGCCACCGAGTCTGCTGAGTAGGGAGTCACAGGTGGACGGTATCCCGGTGCCGTGCCCTGGGGATCATTTGAAGGGGGATGAAGGAGTTATTTACAGGGGAACGTGACGCCACCTGTAGTGTCCGGTAATTTGGTACTGGCGCTGCCAGCCGGCCACTGAGGAGATGGAGGGGGCAGCAAAGTGTGGTACAGCTCCCCACAGGTGGAGCTTTACCTCAGGGCAGCAATAAAGGAAGATGGTGGGGAAGGGCAGTGAAAGAGTCCTTTCTGGCACGATAGTGAATTTAGCTGTTAAACAGGCACACAGACACACAGAGATCATTGTTCCGGTACCTTATTACAGGTAGTCTCACAACAGGTACAATCCAAAGTATAAACAGGTCCCTGGTGCAATTTAGGATGAACTCCTTGGAAGGATATGAGGCCTCTTTTATCTCTTTGCTCTGCCTTGAGGGATGAGTCCTGCCTGAGTCTGAACCCTCCTCTTCTCTATTAACTTAAACTAACAGTGAGGTCCTTCTGCGGGGTCCCGATTCCTCCTGTGGCCCCTGGTCCTATGTCTGGTTAGTTTAAAGTCTCTATTTCACTATTCTCAGGGCTAAACTCCTCCTGAGTCTGCTGGGCTTTTCACTGTGGCTCTGCAAGCCCACAGCATCGGACTCCAGTGTCCGGTTGTGCTAAAGGGGAATATATTCAGATCCCTTTTCTTGTTCCCTATCTCCTCTACTTGCCTCCGGCCCCTTCCCTGGGGTATGAACAGCCGACAATTGTCCCTTCTGGTCCTGGCCTATATCCTTTACCAGAGACCAGCAGCTCAGCCTCCTCCTTTCTTCCTCTCCTCTCTTCAACTCCTATCAACTGTCTCCTGGGACTGTCTCCTCCTCTCAGCCTGGATCTTCTTAAAGGGGAACTGACTTAATGCAGCCAGTAGAGCTCCCCCTTCAGGTCTGGAGTGGTAGATGTTGTGTGCTGAGCAAACCAAGGTGTCAGTCCTTCCTTGCACCAGTGTAACCTGTGGCAATCCCCTGCAGGGGTGCCACATATATATAAAATATAAGAATATTTTATTCTTTTCCACGATGTAGCTGGTGAGTCTGCCTGTGTGACAGCTCACCAGCGATCAGTTCACGTTGTGGCAGCAATCCACATCGTTGGTTGGATCGCTGCCACATCACAGCGTGTAACAGGGCCTTCTTTAGAAGATCATAACCTCAGCCTTGGGACTTTGGTTTCGGCTAGAGGATTACATTGCATCTTTATGCTCTAAGCCTAGGGGTTTCGGTTTAAACTAGAGGCTCACAACTCGATCATTTTCTACAGGATAAGTCAAATGTGCCTCTCTTATAAATTCTGCGGACAATTCAATGCTGTAATAAGATGTAATTCTGGTCTGTGCCAGACGTTAGTTGAGAAAAGTTACAGGCCCCAAACAGAAAGAATGCCGCCTTTACGTCACTATACTGAATATAACTGTACTGTAATCTCTAGAGATGAGCCACCACCCTAGTGTTCTAGCTCGATTCGATTCGTTGAATGGGAGGTGTGTTCGTCGAATGTTCCTCGAACACCCTCGAACACACTAAAACACTAGTGTGGGGGTCAATTTCAGTTCCGCAATGTATATACATACATTGCGGAACTGAAATGAAGAAAAATCAAGGGTTAAAAATAAAAAAAATCGATACTCACCTCTCTAATTCATCCAGCGACCCTTCCAGCACTGCCTACCTGTCGGAGATGTGATCCGGCTGTGTTTCACGGTGAAATGAAGAGTTCTCGCGATAACTCATCATTAGTGATGAGCGAGTACTAAAATGCTCGGGTGCTCGAAGCTCGGGCCGAGCATCCCAAGATACTCGTGTACTCGGCCCGAGCACCGAGCCCAATGTTATCCTATGGGAGACACGAGTATTTTTATGAAATGACTGCCGGCAGCATGTAGAAACCCTAAAAATGTCACAAAAGTCTCCGAGGAGTGCTGAAATGACATGGCAACACCATGAGGAAGACCTCTGGAAGCATTTCTCACTCAAAAGTCACAGCTGTGAACAATGTTGTCCGAGTTTCATGCCAATTTTACGGAGTCACCAGAAAACCTTCCAAAATGACACCAAAATGAATATTCAGGGTGGAAATGTTAAGGGCACATACCCAATAGTGAGATACAGCTGGTGTATGTTACTTTTTGTGATTACATGAAAGATTTTACGTGAAGACATTGTGCGGCACTCCGATGTCCCTGAGAAGAGACGTACATGAAGCCCTGTCTTGACATATTGTGCCCATTTTGAGGAACTGGGTCTATTATAGTATTTTCCTTTGCCAGGGCAGTCTAAAATTAGGAGGTTCACCAATGCCCCTGGATAGAGACGTGCATGAGGGCCTGTAAACCTGAAGTGCCCATTGTAAGGAAGTGGGTGTATTGGAGTATAGCCCTTTGGCAGGGCAGCCAAAAATTGGGAGGCTCCACATTGTCCCTGGATAGAGACGTGCATGAAGGCCTGTAAACCTGAAGTGGGTGTATTGGAGTATAGCCCTTTGGCAGGGCAGCCAAAAATTGGGAGGCTCCACATTGTCCCTGGATACAGACGTGCAGTAGGGCCTGTAAACCTGAAGTGGGTGTATTGGAGTATAGCCCTTTGGCAGGGCAGCCAAAAATTGGGAGGTTCAACAATGACCCATGCATACAGACATGCAGTAGGGCCTGTAAACCTCAAGTGGGTGTATTGTAGTATAGCCCTTTGGCAGGGCAGCCAAAAATTGGGAGGCTCCACATTGTCCCTGGATAGAGACGTGCAGTAGGGCCTGTAAACCTGAAGTGGGTGTATTGGAGTATAGCCCTTTGGCAGGGCAGCCAAAAATTGGGAGGCTCCACACTGTCCCTGGATACAGACGTGCAGTAGGGCCTGTGAACCTGAAGTGGGTGTATTGGAGTATAGCCCTTTGGCAGGGCAGACAAAAATTGGGAGGTTCAACAATGACCCATGCATACAGACATGCATGAGGGCCTGTAAACCTCAGTTGGGTGTATTGTAGTATAGCCCTTTGGCAGGGCAGCAAAAAATTGGGAGGCTCCACATTGTTCCTGGATAGAGACGTGCAGTAGGGCCTGTAAACCTGAAGTGGGTGTATTGGAGTACAGCCCTTTGGCAGGGCAGCCAAAAATTGGGAGGCTCCACATTGTCCCTGGATAGAGACGTGCAGGAGGGCCTCAAAATATTTTTCCCATTGAAAAGGAGCGGGTCTCCTGTCATTGTAATGCCCATTCTAAAAGAATGGGCAAAAAAATTTACCACTGGGGGTATACCTGAAACAACAGCCTAACTATTGTAACGGTCATCATGGTGGCACATGAGGAGAAGGAGGAGCAGTCCAGCGATTAGCCAAAGTCCAGAAGTGTGTACCCATGGGTGAGTGGAGGTATATGGCAAATTCACAGAACAAAATTTAAATTCCGCTGTCATTTGTTGGTGGTGTGGTGAAGTCTGGCCCAATCCAACCCTTGTTCATCTTGATCAGAGTCAGCCTGTCAGCATTTTCAGTTGACAGGTGGGTGCTTTTATCAGTAATGATTCCACCTGCGGCACTGAAAACACGCTCTGACAAAACGCTAGCGGCAGGGCAGGCCAGGACTTCCAAGGCGTAGAGAGCCAATTCATGCCACGTGTCCAGCTTGGAGACCCAATAATTGTAAGGCACAGAGGAATGTCGCAGTACAGTTGTTCGATCTGCAAGGTACTCCTTCAGCATCTGGCCAAACTTAGCATTTCTTGTGGCACTACCCCGCACCTCAGGG
Source organism: Allobates femoralis (assembly GCA_033576535.1). NCBI lineage: Eukaryota > Metazoa > Chordata > Amphibia > Anura > Aromobatidae > Allobates > Allobates femoralis. The sequence goes on along the minus strand of JARQOC010000004.1, from coordinate 327,742,812 downwards.
GCTGTGGTACGTGAGGGGCTGAGAAAACTGTCCCACATCGTAAAGACTGTTCCCCTACCTCTGGCGGATTGGACTTGTGCCCCTCTCGGCTGTACGCCTTGGTTTTGTGAGGGGAATGCTTTGCCTACTTCCGTGACTTTGGCCTTCTGGAACTGCTGCATTTTGGCTGACCTCTCCGCCTCAGGAATGAGAGACATAAAGTTCTCCTTGTAGCGTGGGTCTAAGAGTGTTGCCAACCAGTACTGATTGTCGGCCAAGATGTTCTGAACGCGAGGGTCACGAGCCAGGCAGCTTACCATAAAGTCAGCCGTGTGCGCCAGACTCTTAACAGCCATCACTTCAGTATCCAGACCAACACGATGACTGAACATGCTGTCCTCCTCATCCTCCTCATCTCCCCTGTCCTCTGGCCAGCCACGCTGAAGCGAGGGTATGACTGGTGTGCATGGCATATCCTCAATTTGGCCAGAGAGTTGCTCCATGTCTTCATTCTCCTCCTCCTCTTCGTCATAGTCCTCCACTGCACGTTCTGATGAGATGAGGCTGGGTTGTGCATTATCACCCACACCCACTACTGTTTCTTGCTCAAACTCATAGCGCTCCGCCTGCAACGCATCCTCTTTGTTTTTCAGCAAGACCGTTTAGAAGGCAGAGTAGCGGTATGGTGACGCTAATAATGGCGTCATCGCCGCTCACCATCTTGGTGGAGTCCTCAAAGTTTTGGAGGACAGTACATAGGTCCGACATCCATCTCCACTCCTCAGGTGTTATGTGTGGAGTTTGACCCATTTCCCGACGGCTTAGGTGATGCAGGTACTCAACAACTGCCCTTTTCTGCTCACATATCCTGACCAACATGTGCAGAGTTGAATTCCAACGCGTGGGGACATCACACACCAGTCTGTGGGCCGGAAGACGCAAACGACGCTGAAAGCCGGCAAGGCCGGCTGAAGCAGCAGGTGACTTGCGAAAATGTGCAGACAGGCGGCAAACTTTTACCAGCAGGTCAGACAGCTCTGTGTATGACTTTAGAAACCGCTGAACCACCAGGTTGAGCACATGGGCCACGCATGGAACATGCGTCAGCTGGCCTCGCCTCAAAGCTGCCACCAGGTTCCGGCCATTGTCACTCACAACCTTTCCTGGCTTTAGGTTCAGAGGTATGAGCCAGTGATATGCCTGCTGTTTCAGAGCTGTCCACACCTCTTCTGCATTGTGGGGTTTGTCACGTATGCATATTAGCTTCAGCACAGCCTGTTGCCGCTTCGCAGAGGCAGTGCTGCAGTGCTTCCAGCTTGGGACTGGTGTGGAGGGTAAAGTGGATGAGGATGCGCAGGAGGAGGAGGCTGAGGAGCATGACATTCCGGAGCTGTAGAGTCTGGCTGAAACCATGACTGAGGTAGGGCCTGCAATCCTTGGTGTGGGAAGGACGTGTTCCGTCCCTCGCTCAGACTGGGTCCCAGCTTCCACAATATTAACCCAGTGTGCCGTCAAGGAGATGTAGCGGCCTTGCCCACAAGTACTTGTCCACGTGTCTGTGGTTAGGTAGACTTTGGCTGAAACAGCGTTGTTCTGGGCACGTGTGATGCTTTGTGACATGTGGTTATGCAATGCGGGGACGGCACATCTGGAGAAATAGTGGCGGCTGGGGATCGAGTAACGTGGGACAGCAGCCACCATCAGGTCGCGGAATGCTTCCGTCTCCACCAGCCAGAAAGGTAACATTTCTAGCGCAAGCAGTCGCGAAATCTGATAATTTAGGACTGTGGCATGTGGGGCGTTGGCAGCGTACTTGCGCCTGCGTTCAAAGGTTTGCTGAATGGATAATTGAACGCTGCGCTGGGACAAGGACGTGCTTGATGGTGGTGTTATTTGTGCGTGGGCAACGTCTGGTGCAGGGCCGAAGGCTTGTTTACGGCCAGCATGGACAGAGGATTGGCTTGCACGCACAACACGCGAAGACGTAGCAGTGACATCAGCAAGCACCGCTCCTCGACTCTGTTGTACTTCCCACAAAGTCGGGTGCTTGGCTGACATGTGCCTGATCATGCTGGTGGTGGTCAGGCTGCTAGTTTTCGTACCCCTGCTGATGCTGGCATGGCAGGTGTTGCAAATGGCCTTTTTAGAGTCATCTGGAGCCAACTTAAAAAACTGCCAGACTCGGGAAGACCTAACATTTGCACAGGCACCTTGTGTCGTGTTGTTGTTCCGGGGAACGGTTGCCTACCTTCTGCCTGTGGAAACGACCCTGCTTCTTACTGCCTGTTGGGATGCTACGCCTCCCTCCCCCTGTGCACTGCTGGCCTCGCTCTGCATATCCTCCTGCCAGGTTGGGTTAGCTACTGGATCATCCTCCACGTCGTCTTCCTCTTCCGCACCCTGATCCTCCTCCTGACTTCCTGGCAATTGTGTCTCATCATCGTCCACCCCTTCTTGAGACACGTTGCCAACGTTCCCTTCGTGATAACGTGGCTGCTCAAATATTTGGGCATCTGTACATACCATCTCATCACCCACTTCAACAGGAGCTGGCGAGAGGCCAGATTCTGCGAATGGATACGTGAACAGCTCTTCCGGGTGTCCTAGTGTGGGATCAGTAATGTCCGTGGACGTGTACTCGGCCTGGTGGTAGGAAGGAGGATCAGGTTGGGAAATGTGCGGTGCAGTATCACGGCTACTGACACTTGACCGTGTGGAAGACAGGGTGTTTGTGGAGGTGCCCATCTGACTTGAAGCATTATCCGCTATCCAAGTAACAACCTGTTGACACTGGTCTTGGTTCAAGAGCGGTGTACTGCTGCGGGCCCCAAGAATTTGGAACAGGACATGCGAGCGAGTAGATGTGCCACTTTGTTGTTGCGAAATTAGTGCTTGCACATGACCTCGGCCTCTGCCTGCACCACCATCACGTCCACTTCCTTGTTCCTTGCCAATGCCCTTGCCAACACCCTTGCGCATTTTGCCTGTATACAGCGACAACAGTCTGGTGACTGTTCAGGTCACAGGAAAGTTGGATTTTAGAACCTGCCCGTATAAAGCTATTAAGTATAACAGTCTGGTGACTGTTCAGGTCACAGGAAAGTTGGATTTTAGAACCTGCCTGTATACAGCTATTAAGTATAACAGTCTGGTGACTGTTCAGGTCACAGGAAAGTTGGATTTTAGACCCTAACCTGTATAAAGCTATCAAGTGCAACAGTCTGGTGACTGTTCAGGTCACAGGAAAGTTGGATTTTAGACCCTAACCTGTATAAAGCTATCAAGTACAACAGTCTGGTGACTGTTCAGGTCACAGGAAAGTTGGATTTTAGAACCTGCCTGTATACAGCTATTAGGTATAACAGTCTGGTGACTGTTCAGGTCACAGGAAATTTGGATTTTAGACCCTAACCTGTATAAAGCTATCAAGTGCAACAGTCTGGTGACTGTTCAGGTCACAGGAAAGTTGGATTTTAGAACCTAACCTGTATAAAGCTATCAAGTACAACAGTCTGGTGACTGTTCAGGTCACAGGAAAGTTGGATTTTAGAACCTGCCTGTATACAGCTATTAAGTATAACAGTCTGGTGACTGTTCAGGTCACAGGAAAGTTGGATTTTAGAACCTGCCTGTATAAAGCTATTAAGTATAACAGTCTGGTGACTGTTCAGGTCACAGGAAAGTTGGATTTTAGATCCTAACCTGTATAAAGCTATCAAGTACAACAGTCTGGTGACTGTTCAGGTCACAGGAAAGTTGGATTTTAGAACCTGCCTGTATAAAGCTATTAAGTATAACAGTCTGGTGACTGTTCAGGTCACAGGAAAGCTTGGACTCCGATCTGGATCACCCTGCCTATATCCTCCTAGATTAGTCCTGAGAAGAACTGTTGTGGTCAGCAGCAGTTTGCAGCACTGCTCCGGATCTACCCATGAGGGCCGCAAATCTGTCCCTAAGCAGCAGCAGACACTGTCCCTACACTCACTGTCTGGATGACTGTGTGCAGAGCACATCGTGGCCGGGTCTTATAAAGGCTCGGTAACGCTGTGCGGGCCGGCCAATCACTGCAATGCCACAACTAACATGGCTGTGGCATTGCAGTGACTGCCAGCCAATCCCTGCATGTGGGCTGGCTCTCTAAAGAGCGCCAACATGCAGGGATGAGGACCACGAGCACAGCACGAGTATCGCGAGATTACTCGGTGCTCGTCGAGTAGCCCGAGTACAGTGATATTCGTGCGAGGACCGAGCAGCGCAGAGCATACTCGCTCATTACTACTCGTCATGTGACCGGAAACCTCTGCCAAGATTATGATGTCACCGCAGGTCCTACAAGTCCTCAACAGTAGTGAATAGTAGTGAGGACCTGCAGTCACATGACGAGTTATCGCGATAACTCATCAGTGACTGGAAACCGCTGCCAGGATTATGACGTCACCGCAGGTCATACAGATCCTCACTACTATTCACTACTAGTGAGGACTTGTAGGACCTGCGGTGGCGTCATAATTATCCCCCAATATCCCCATTATGGTACCGTACCTGCAACAAAACAAAACGACACACATTCTTTCTCACTGATCCTCTGTGGTCTTCCTGTACGTAGGGTACAGTATCCAGTCGCTTCTCAGTGTAGATGTATAGTAATCATCCGGCCAATGTGATGCCATCAGCCTCCAGCCATTTAGAGGACAGCATGTAATGTCTCACTGGCCGGTGGCTTACTACCGTACATGTACTCTGAGCAGCAGTGCCTGGGATATTGTACATACAGGAGAATGTGGAGGAATGCAAAAGAGGTGGGTCTCCTGGACAACGGTGGTGGCGGGTGACTCCGGCAATACTGTGGTGGTACTGTCTGCCTCACAGCGGCATGCTCAGCTCCTCAGTTCGTCATGTATTCCTTTTTCAAGAAAAAAACCTGCTAGCTCTTATTTTGAGGGGAGGGCTTATATTTAGCAGCTTGACAAAACTCTCACTAGGTCTTATTTTTGGAGAAACACAGTATTAAGTCTCCCCTGAGTCTTCTTTTTGGCAAGCTAAACATTCCCAAACTATTTAACCGTTCTCACAGGACAAAGTTTGCAGTCTGCTCACCATTCTTGTAGCTCTTCTCTGCTCTTCTCTGAACTTGCTCCAGTCTTCCTATTTATTTATTTTTTTAAATGTGGTGCATAGAACTATCACAATATTCAAGATGAAGTCTGACCAAAGAGAAGTACAGGGGGATAACTACCTCACGTGATCTAGATTATATGCTTCTGTTTATACACCCTAGAATTGTGTCGGCTTTTTTGCTGCTGCATCACACTGTTAACTCAAGTACGCTCTGTGATGTATTAGAACACCCAAGTCTTTTTCACATGTTCTCTTGCAGTGTTCTATTTCTCCCATTCTGTAGAGGTTATGTTTTGTTTTTCTTAGCCAAGTGTAGAAATTTGCATTTTTCCCTGTTAAATACCATTCAATTAGCTGCTGACCATTCTCCCAGCTTATTTAGAATATTCTGAATAATTTCTCTGTCTTCTCTAGTGTTATCCCTTCTAGCTTTGCATCGTCTGCAAATTTGGTGAGTTTACCTACAATTCCCTTCTCTAAATCTAATATATAAAGCTGAATGTGTGTATGTATGTGTGTATGTATGTATGTATATCCAGAATTGGCATCTACACCGTCGCAACTACAGCCACAAAATTTTGCGCAGTCACACGTCTGGACCCGAGAGCATCATAGGCTATGTTGTGAGGAGAAATTTTAACCCTGCGCTTTCCAGTTCACCAAACAATTTTGCCCCTATCTACATAATGGGGAAAAAGTGAAAGGAAAAGCTGCCAGCTACAGCCACAAAATTTTGCACAGTCACAAGTCAGGACCCCAAGAGCGTCATAGGCTATGTTGTGAGGCGAAATGTTAACCCCGCGCATTCCAATTCACCAAAAAATGTTGGCCCTATCTAAATAATGGAGAGAAAGTGACAGTTACCAGTTGACAGTTGTGAATGAGAGGGGCTTAATGACAGCATCAAAAACTAACGGCATATACCAGCATATAGTCACTAAGGTGGGGCCCTGACATCGAATAATCACCACGCACGGGGACATGTATACACACCACATGCACACAAAGAGTAACAGCTTAGGTGGAGCCCCAAAATTGGATACTCACCATGCACCCGAACACGAACACACACACCACAAAGAGACACACACAACACAGAGACACACACCACACAGACACCCCCCCACAGGGACACACACACATACTCACCCTATAGGGACACATGCACTCACCCCACAGGGACAAAACACACCACAAGGACATACACACCCCACAGGGACACAGAGACACACACACACCCCACAGGAACACACAGGGATGGACACACACCACAGAGACACCCCTCCCCCCAAAAGGACACACACCACAGGGACACCCCTCCCCCCCAAAAGGACACACACCACAGGGACCCCCCCACAGGGACACATGCACACCACTGAGACACACGCACCCCAGGGACACACACACCCCAGGGACACACACCACACAGAGAGACACAGATGTGCCCAAATCGCCTCACACAACTCGCCTGATACGTCTGGTATCTTTAATTTCCAAAAATAAACATCTGATTAAAAACAGCCCACGTGCAACACATGTGCCATATAGGGAATTAAGGCAGATGTCAGTCACATGAGCTGTCTATTATGTGTATGTGTGAGGTAACATATACTGCCCGACCGGGGGAGGGTTTACTGTTGGCTGGAGATTTATCAGGCTGCCAGCTCAGCTTCTATTTTCCTACAGGTCATTAATATGACATATTCAAATTCTATTTTGTTATTGCTAACATCAGTTATTTATTAACCCGGGCGTAGCCGGGTACTACATATAGTAATTTATAAAAGTGGTGAACAGCACTAGGGACAAGACAGAGCCTTGTGGTACCCCACTTCAAGCCCTCTTCCAATTGGATATGCAGCCATTTATTACTACTCTTTAAGTATGATCACTGAGCCAGTTATGAATCCACCTAATAGTTTCCTTGTCCATTTCACACTTGGTCATTTTTTCTATAAGGATAGTATGAGATACTTTATCAAAAATTTTGGTGAAGTCAAGATTGGAGATGAGCGAACCTCTCCCGAATAAGTTTGCCAATTTCAAATTCAGCACGAACATTGCAGATTCGGTTTAAACTTTCTCTGTTTGTTTGAGGCCAAAACACTCACCAGAAGACTCGTTGGCCACAAACAACATCTAACCTTAAGGTTAGGAGTGTTGCCACCATGGGATCTGTTCGCTGGTATCAATCTGTATCATTTTTTGGAGCTTTAAATGAAATTTTTAAGCTTCCTGGAGTTTTCTGGTTTTTTGACACCTTCAGGCTGTGAATTTTGGAAACAGTGCAAGATATGTCAGCAGCTGTGAAGTCCAGCAAGCTTAACATGTCCTTAAAACATCCATTTAAGAGAGCTTAATATTTTTTAGGGATTTTTTCAATTTTTTTTATTATTTTTATTATTATTTTTAGAGCAAACCTTTTTTATTGCAGAGGGTCAGCAGCGTGCAAGGCCATCTTTTCCGCACTTATGTAATAGCAATTCATATAAAGTTGAATATGTCTATTATATGCTTCACACACATATGTTCTAACAGGTCTGTTCATGTTAATATTTAAGGCTGGAAACACACTGTCTGTGTGATATACGAGTCACTCGGACGAGTGTCGGATCATTAACCCTGAATGACCTCTCCCTGTCAGCAACTCCACACAGCCGTCCTGACAGGGAGAGGTCGTCAGGGTTAATAATCCGACACTCGTTCGAGTGACTCGTATATCACACGGACAGTGTGTTTCTAGCCTAAGAAACACCATACTATAGATATTACGTCTTGAAATTGTGCAATCACTATTTCATGTTATTCCATAAGTTAAGTATACAAATTTTTGGCAAGTGCAAAACTGTGTTATATGTATAACTCATACTGATCTTGTCCTTGTATTGCTGCAGAACATTGCCCACCAGCTTTGTTCATCAGCTTTCCAGATAAATTGGTGAATTTGTGACCTGAATAAAGTTATTTGTTTTCATTATTATGTCTCCTACAAATATGTCAGGCTTCAATAATCACTGCACCTAGTACCTGGGCAACCCAGTTTTAATTTGTTACCTTGTGGCAAAGGAATTGGATGTGTGAGTGACGTTACATCTGCAGCCCACTGCACTCAAGTGTTAAAGAGGAGAACTAGACAACAGGGTCGTGCAAACAGTAAAATCTACTAGGGATTAATTGTCAAACCAAAATAAATTGGCCACAGATTAAACAGTGGGAATAATAAAGCACTCCTACAATCTACCATAGAATATAAACTCACTTACACCAGTGTAACACATAAAATGTAATCTTTATTTTACATACTAAAATTATACATAGATTTTCAGACAATGATATAACTATATAAACAGAGAAAAAAGAAAAATCATGATACATGATGCGTATACAATGTACATCTATACACAATACATAGAATCATATACAAATTAATTTAATCATATAGATTCATATAAACATACAGTGATTACCGTATATACTCGTGTATAAGCCGACCCGTGTATAAGCCGACCCCCCTACTTTTGCCCCCAAAATCTGGGAAAACCTATTGCCTCGTGTATAAGCCGAGGGTGGACCCCAGCACAGGTATACAGCCCCCAGCAGTGTGGTATACAGGCCCCCCCAGTGGTATACAGGCCTCCCCAGTGGTAGTATACAGCCCCCAGCAGTGTGGTATACAGCAGCCTCCCCAGTGGTACATATAGGCCCCAGCAGTGTTACAGCAGCCTTCCCAGTGGTACATACAGCACCAGCCCCAGGGGTATATACAGCAGCAGCCCCAGAGGTATATACAGCAGCAGCCCCAGGGGTATATACAGCACCAGCCCCAGGGGTATATATAGCAGCAGCCCCAGAGGTATATACAGCAGCAGCCCCAGAGGTATATACAGCAGCAGCCCCAGAGGTATATACAGCACCAGCCCCAGGGGTATATACAGCAGCAGCCCCAGGGGTATATACAGCACCAGCCCCAGGGGTATATACAGCAGCAGCCCCAGGGGTATATACAGCACCAGCCCCAGGGGTATATACAGCAGCAGCCCCAGGGGTATATACAGCACCAGCCCCAGGGATATATACAGCAGCAGCCCCAGGGGTATATACAGCACCAGCCCCAGGGGTATATACAGCAGCAGCCCCAGGGGTATATACAGCACCAGCCCCAGGGGTATACAGGCCACCCCCCATCAAGATCCAGGGCCCCCCCCTCCTTGCTCGGCAAACCTGTAAAGTAAAATCCTTATACTTATTACTGTCCTCTCGCCGCTGTCCCGCCGCTGCCGACACCGCGATCCTCCATCTTCATTCAGCGTCTTCCGGCTTCCTGTGGTCGGCGCCGACAATGATGTCATTGCCTGCGACCACAGGAAGCCGGAAGACGCTGAATGAAGATGGAGGATCGCGGTGTCGGCAGCGGCGGGATGGCGGCGAGAGGACAGTGATAAGTATAAGGATTTTACTTTACAGGTTTGCCGAGCAAGGGGGGGGGGGCCTGGATCTTGATGGGGGGGCCTGTATACTGATGCAGGTGGCGGGCGGGCTGTATATACTCGCGTATAAGCCGAGGGGGGACTTTTCAGCCCAAATTTTGGGCTGAAAAACTCGGCTTATACGCGAGTATATACGGTATTTGTGCCTGACTCAGTTCTGACAGTGGAAGAGGTGGGTACCTAGGAAAAGCAAACAAGTGTCACGGAGTTCAGTGTCTTAGCTCCATATTACTGCAGGCCAAATCACCTACTCTGTGTGCTACACCATGATTAACTTTATTTGCTACTGTGTGATGATAGTACACGGTTTGGCGATGGATCCCCGCAAGACATGCCTGATCTGGAGGAAGAGGTCATCTTCATCACCACTCCAGGAGCAGAGATGGGTCAGCAGAACCAGAACCAAAGAGGACTGCAGAGGAGATGGACACTTATGTGACCTGAACATAACCGCTCTAACCAAATTGAACCTCTGCAGCGAGGTTCAGATACAGTGCTGGGCTCCGATGCCAGAGGAGGACCTGAGGAGCTCAGAATCAGAGTCAAGAGGTTATCCTTTCCCTATGTCATTTGTGACTGGGAGCACCAGATGTCAGACTGCAGCGGACATTGCAGCATGCCTGGCTGTATTCCACCTACAGGCAGTGCCGCAGGTACTAGTTGACTAATATCATCAGGACAAGGAGCATGAGGATGAGGAAGAGGATGAGGTGGAAGGAGCAGAAGGCCCTGTTTCCAAGCCATGTGTATTACCCCCATCAGAGGTCTTCGACTGGGACAATGCCATCTGGGATCCCTATCCCATCCAAGCAACTATCCGACACGCCATGAAGTATCCTGTTCAACTCCTATCTTTTTTATTGAGGAGATTCGTTTTGAGAATAACATGGCTCAGGGCTGATTGCAGGGACCTAAGGCCAATCATTTCCATGACCAGTGTACATGAGGCACGGTGGTGTCATTCTTGCAGGAAAGGGGTTTGGCTTCCTAGTGGAACAAGGTACTTGGCATCAGTGCTATGTCAACCTGTCCACCCTGCTCTGTGACCATCTTTCCAAAAGACATCACACCATCTTTGTCGTGGAGGCAGATACCTTCATGAAGGTGTGGGCCAGCAAAGTCTTGTTCACAGTTGGCGCATGTCGGGCTGCCACCGCAGACCAATTTAAGAAGTGGCAGGAGGAGGCTGACTGGGAGAGAATAAGGCATTGGATAGAGCAAAGACCACTCTTGGTTAGCCAGCCAGCTGCACCGAAACCCACAAGGAATATCAGTGTGCCAGAAGTTGCTCCTGTCTGGCCTATAGGGGTGCTCTATCCCCTAGTTCCTCCATCGTCTTTTTCAACAGTTCCCATGATGGAGTGTGCTGGGGGCATATTGTGGAAGAGAATGTCCCAGCAGGAGTAGCCCCTGCAATTCCCTCAGTCCTTTCATCAGGGGAGTACCATCACCAATGGTGACCTTCAGCCCGTGCAACACTGAGAATTCTGGAAGTCAGTTTTAACACCATATATAGTGGACATTCCTAAAAAAAAATCATCTTGTCAGGTCGATGACTCATCCCTCATTTGGCATTTTGGCTAAAGAAGCACTTTTTTTAGTTGTTTTTTTTTTTAGTTCTTCCTTGACCGAGACCTGTGTTTTTGTTAATGTTATATTTCACCTCCCAACATTTTGCGCTGTTTCCACTTTCCCCTACTGGATAAGTGGGCATGCATACAGTCTTTGGGGTCCAACTCAAAGAACTTAATGAACTCTGCCCTTCATGGACTTTCCACCGCTTTAACAGTCTGTGTGCTGCTGATCTCTGAGGGACTTTCATTACATTATAAATACTGTTTATATTGTTATGTTTGAGAATTGTAGTCTGTGTGCTATAGTAAAGTTATTTTAGTTTACTCTTTGTGTGCTGATCTGTTTTTGCAAACAGATGCTTTGATACTGCCCTCCAGTGACTGGTAAACAAGCCACAGGCCTTTGGCCTAACGGTCTGAGGTATGGAAATGCAAGACACTACACAAACTCCAGTAGAACAGGACTGGCAAAGTGCAGTTCTCAAGGGCCGCAAACACTTCATGATGTCAGGATTTAACATTGTACAAACCGCCGGAATCATAACCTCTGCAGGTGATGAGATTAGGACCTGTGGTTAAGAAAATCCTGAAAACCTGCACTGTTTTCAGACCTTGAGGACTGTAGTTGGCTACTCCTGCCCTAAAAGTCTCTGTGGAAGTAGCCATGAGGAAAAAGGAATCCTTGAGCCCATTGACCACAACTGCAGATTTCTCTGGACCCTCTTAGGTTCTGTGCCAATTGTGCATTGTTTGATGCTTTTTGACGCAGATTTTGAAAATCAGCATCAAAACCGCCACGTCTATCCTGAGGTCAGCAAACTATATAACAGGTGCTGTGCCCACATTGCTTTTTTTTTCCTTGCACATGTGGTTCAGATTTCTTTTTTTCTGCCCCAATATCTGCACCAAATCTGCAAGGAAAATAAAAACACCTTGGCACAGCACTGTACTCTCAGACGTTTTTGGATTCAGTATAGACATGCAGATTTTGCTGCAGATGATCAAAATCTGCTTTAAAAGAAGGATCAAACTACTTACCATGGGCACAGGACCTTAGAACAATATGATGGGGTCACATTCAGAGAAAGCATTCCCATATGCTGTGAGAGTAGGCATACATGAGGGTATGACAAGCAGTGCCATCACAAATATTACTGCACTTTATATTCGAAGAGTCACTCAGGGGATATCCCGCAAGTGTGAAGTGCGCTGCACTCTCTGACATCACCACTCCTGAAATGCTCTGTCTCACAATACCGGCGAGATGTGTGCGTTAAATTTCACATGATATCGCGGCTCTCAAAAGAGAGCCAGTGTTACAATCGCTGACACCATTGAGGTTATGTGAGGTCACACAGCTGAATTCCCAGCTGTGTGATGGCCGCTGTGTAACCAGAGACAACCTCAGGGAAGTCATGAGAATGTTTGAGGCTAATGAGCGGGCCGGAAAGCATGGTGAATGTGACAGCAGCGCTGAAGCTTGCTAAGTAATAGTGTAGGAACTTAATGTCTGTACCAAAACAGCGGTGCTCCACTGTAAAACAGTTTGAGCTGTGTTTGGCAATTTTTGTGCCCCTTTTAAGCTGTTTTCTAGGCCCTTTACTTTGCCTCTCATTGATTTGAATGGTGTTTGGCTGTTCAGCTAACTGTTTGGCGAACATTACTCATTTGGTGAACCGAACTGAATCCAAAGTTCAAAAGGTTCCCTCATCTCTAGTTGAGATATACTTTACCACATCTCCCTAATCCTCCTTGTCAGTGATTCCATCATAAAAGGAAATTAGATGAGTCTGGCATGATTTGTATTTGCATCTATGATTTGTATTTGTATTTAGTAATAGTTTGTTGCAGTTCAGTCATTATTTAACCCCTAGACGACAGCCTAACGTCTACAGACGTCGGAAAAAAAGGGTACTAAAGCCCAGCCGTACGTCTGTAGACGTAAGGCTAGAAAATGCCCTGTAGCGCCGCCCCTGCAGCAAAAATCTCTAGGGTGTCAGCGTACCGATTGTAGCTGAAACCCTAGAGATTAGTAATTAGCTAGTTTTTTACCGGCACCTGTAATGTGATGACCAGTAAACACCGTTTACCGATCATCACATCACAAACAGTGACAGTGCCGGTAAAAAGTACTTTCACTTTAATCCGACATGAAAACACATGTCGGATTAAAGTGAAACAGCAACCCCTTAGCCCAGCAAGACCCCCTGTGCCTGAGATTACCCCCCCTTACCCCCCATCCCTCCCCCGGGCCATCTCAAAAAGGCAGCGCATGTAAAAACGCGCCGCCTCCCCTGCAGCTGCATGCGATCTGACATGTCACAAGTCAGATCGCATGACTAACACATCCCCCTGTGCCCCCTACACTTTTTACAGCCTCCGACCCCCTCCAGCCCCCCATCTCCAGCTCCTTCAGCCTCGCTCCTCCAGCCCCCTCCTTGCTCCTCCAGCCCCCTTCTCGCTCCTACAGCTTCCTTCCTCCAGATTCCCTCCTCCAGTTTCCCTCCGCTCCTCCAGCCCCGCTCCTCTAATACCCACAGCCCCCCATCTTTACCTCCTCCAGCCCCCTCCTCGCCCCTCCAGCCCCGCTCCTCTAACCCTCTCCTCCGCTCCTCTGCTTCTGCAGCACCGCTCCTCCGGCTCCCCTCCTCGCTCCTCCGGCCCCGCTCCTGCAGCACCGCTCCTCTAGCTTCCCTCCTCCTCTCTCTCTCACCCGCTCCTCGATCCTGGGATCCCGCTCCTGGATCCCGGAGTCCCGATCCTGGGGTCCCGCTCCTGGATCCTGGGGTCCCGCTCCTGGATCCTGGGGTCCCACTCCTGGATCCTGGAGTCCCGATCCTGGCACCAGCAGTCTGTCTCCTCTTCTGTGCGCGCCGCTGTGTGCGCGCACTCTCAGGGGAATGATAGGTCATGAACTTACAGAGTTCATGACCTATCATTCCCCTGGGGTCACACAGGGGTTAAGTGACCTTCATGGTGATCTGCTTTAGAGATCATGAAGATCAGTTAACCCGTGTGGTCCCTGGATTGTGATGGGCCATGACCTTAGAGTTCATGACCTATCATTCCCCTGAGGTCAAACAAGGGTTAAGTCATGAACTCTAAGTTCATGACCCATCACAATCCAGGAGTCACACAGGGGTACCTTTACACGCCGTAACCGTGGAGAGAAATATTGACGGCGATATGTCGCCTTGCAATAATCGCCGTCAAAATCTCTCCCAATTGCGGCATGTAATTGGGGAATTTGGTGGCAAAATGTTGCCTCGCCACGGTCGCCTGATCTCTGTGCACTGCTCTGAAATCAGGCGACCGTGGCGAGGCGACATATCGCCGCCAAATTCCCCAATTACACGCCGCAATTGGGAGGGATTTTGAACGGCGATTATTGCAAGGCGACACATCGCTATCAATATTTCTCGCCGCGGTTGCGGCGTGTAAACGTACCCTTAGAGATTATTATGAAGATCCGTTAATCTCTGTGTGACCCCAGGATCGTGATAGGTCATGAACGCTGTAAGTTCATGACCTATCATTCCCCTGGGAGAGTGCCTTATTATAGCATATGGGGGATGCCCCCATATGCTATAACACCGAGAAACATCGCAGGACCGCCCACTGGACTACGTCGGACATCACCGCCCACTGGACTATGTCGGACATCACCGCCCACTGGACTACATCGGACGCTACAGACAAATAAAGATGGGGTCTAAATTGTGTTTGTTTTTTTTTCTAATAAAAAAATCTTTCTCTGTGTTGTGTCTTCTTTACAATTTACTAGAGATTCCTAATGGCGGGTCTAACATTGGCCCTATATTATGAATCTCGGGCTTAGTGCCAGCTGCCAAAAAGCTGGCATTAACCCCTTATTACCCAGTCTGCCACCGCTACACGGCAGCTGGAAGAGCTGGATACAGCGCCAGAAAATGGCGCTTCTATGAATGCGCCATTTTCTGGGGCGGCTGCGAGCTGCAATTCGCAGCGGGGGGGGCCCAGAAAGCTTGGGCCTCCCTACGCTGAGGATTCCAGCCCCCAGCTGCCTAGTTGTACCTGGCTGGCCCAAAAACATGGCGAAGCCCACGCCGTTTTTTTTTTTTAATTATTTCATGAAATAATAAAAGGCTTCCCTATATTTTTGGTTTCCAGCCAGGTAAAACTAGGCAGAAGGGGTTGGTGGCAGCCCGAAGCTGCCTGCTGTACCTGGCTGGACCAAAAGTGTGGCGAAGCCCCACGTCATTTTTTTTTTTTTTTTTTTATTTAATAAAGAAATACTAGAAAAAAAATGCAGGAGAGGAGACGACCAGGACACGGTGTCTCCGGATCTTGTGCACATGCTCCAAGGCTGCTTTCACATCAGCGGCTTTTGCCGATCGCGGCAGATGTGGTGAAAAAAACGCATCTGCCGCGATTACCGCATAACCTCTGCACTTGCGGCACAGTTGCGGCAAGCCCCATGCAATGTCTATGGGGCTTGCGGTAAGTGTGCGGCAGGTGCGGCAAGTGTGGTTTCGGCACTTGCAGCAGGTGCAGCCGCGAAAAAAACGCGGTCAGACGTGTTTTTTTTTGTGGCCGCATCTGCCGCAAGTGCTGATACCGCACTTGCCGCACCTGCCGCAAGCCCGCATAGACATTCTATGGGGCTTGCCGCAACTGTGCCGCAAGTGCAGCGGCAGATGCGTTTTTTTCACCACATCTGCCGCGATCGGCAAAAGCCGCTGATGTGAAAGCAGCCTTGGAGCATGTGCACAAGATCCGGAGACACCGTGTCCTGGTCGTCTCCTCTCCTGCATTTTTTTTCTAGTATTTCTTTATTAAATTAAAAAAAAAAAAAAACTGTGCCGCAAGTGCAGCGGTTATGCGGTAATCGCGGCAGATGCGTTTTTTTCACCGCATCTGCCGTGAACGTCAAAAACCGCTGATGTGAAAGTACCCTAAAAGTGAGAAATTGTGTGAAAAAAAGAAAATGTTCAATATGACGTTATCAAATTCTGTGAAGTAGCTGTAGGTTCTAAATGCTCACTATACATAATCCGTGAGGCGTCTAGTTTCCAAAATGGGGTCACTTGTGGGGGAGCTCCAATGTTTAGGCACACAGGGGCTCTCCATACGTGACATGGTGTCCGCTAACTATTGGAGCTAATTTTCCATTCAAATTGTTAGCGGACACCATGTCGCATATGGAGAGCAACTGTGTGCCTAAACATTGGAGCTCCCCCACAAGTGACCCCATTTTGGAAACTAGACCCCCAAGGAACATATCTAGATGCATAATGAGTACTTTCAACCCCCAGATGCTTCACAAATTGATCCATAAAAATGAAAAAAGAACATTTTTGTGGAAAAGAAAGTACTTTTTCATTTTTACGGATCAGTTTGTGAAGCACCTGGGGGTTCAAAGTGCTCACTATGCATCTAGATAAGTTCCTTGGGGTGTACAGTTTATAAAATGGGGTCACTTGTGGGGGAGCCCCAATGTTTAGACACACAGGGGCTCTCCATACGTGACATGGCGTCCGCTAACAATTGGAATTGTAAGTTGACACTATGTCGTGTATGGCGATCCCCTGTGTGCCTAATCATTGAAGCTCCCCCACAAGTGACCCCATTTTGGAAACTAGACACCCCAAGGAATTTATTTAGATGCATAGTGAGCACTTTGAACCCTCTGGTGCTTCACAAATTGATCCGTAATAATGAAAAAGTACTTTTTTTTTCACAAAAACTTTCTTTCGTCCTCAATTTTTTAATTTTCACATGAGCAATAGGATAAAATGCATCCTAAAATTTGTTGGGCAATTTCTCCTGAGTACAGCGATACCTCATATGTGGTCATAAACCACTGTTTGGGAGCACGGCAGGACTCGAAAGGGAAGGAGCGCCATTTCACTTTTTGAATGGAAACTTAGCTCCAAAAATCAAATTGCGCTCCCTTTCTTCTGAGCCCTGCTGTGCGCCCAAACAGTGGTTTATGACCACTTATGAGGTATCGGTGTACTCAGGAGAAATTGCCCAACAAATTTTAGGATGCATTTTATCCTGTTGCCCATGTGAAAATTAAAAAATTGAGGCTAAAAGAACATTTTTGTTGGAAAAATTAAAATGTCCATTTTTTGTTTCCACTTTGCTTTAGTTCCTGTAAAGCACCTGAAGGGTTAATAATCTTCTTGAATGTAGTTTTGAGTAGCTTGAGGGGTGCAGTTTTTGGAATGGTATCACTTTTGGGTGTTTTCTGTCATGTACACCCCTCAAAGGGACTTCAAATGTGATGTGGTCAGTAAAAAAATGGTTTTGTAAATTTTGCTGGAAAAATGAGAAATTGCTGATGAACTTTGAACCCTTATAACGTCCTAACCCAAAAAAATTTTTTTCCCAAAATTGCGCTGATGTAAAGTAGACATGTGGGAAATGTTATATATTAACTATTTTGTGTCACATAACGCTCCGGTTTAACAGAATAAAAATTCAAAATTTGAAAATTGTGAAATTTTCAAAATTTTTGCCAATTTTTTAATATTTTCACAAATAAACACAAAAATGATCGACCTAAATTTACTACCAACATGAAGCCCAATATGTCACGAAAAAACATTCTCAGAATCGCTCGGATCCAATGAAGCGTTCCAGAGATATTACCTCATAAAGGGACACTGGTCAGAATTGCAAAAAACGGTCTGGTCATTAAGGTGGAAATTGGCTCAGTCACTAAGGGGTTAATAACAGATGTATGGTGGTATTGTTGGTAATGTTGTTATTTGTACATTGTGTTTGGATAAATTATTGTAATATTTATTCACTATCTAGTAGCAATGATATTGGTAATTGTGTATTGTATTTTTTGGTCTTATACAGAAGTAATTTTGATAATATTGGTCTTAGTATAGTGTATTTTGTTCTATAGAGGTATGATAATATTTATTAACTATATAGTGGTTATGGTAGTGGTTATAATGTAGCAATTTTATGTGGGCCTTATGCAGTCATAATTACAGATGAGGGGACCCATGGAAGTTAAGGTTCTGGTTGGTCAGCTCTATTTTTTTAAAGGTATTTGCAGGACCAAAACTTGCCTCGAACCTCATTTGTTGACAATAATTGGGTAGTTCGACTCTCCACCCACATACAGCGAGCCGTAAGGAAATCACTAAACAGGGCAGGAGGGAGGAACTTTGTCTTTTTGTTTTATTTTGTAAACACACTACTGCTGATAACTCTGCTTTTATCCACAGTGCGAGCCGTTCAAACACTGCAAGTGTCTTACACTGGGCCAAACACCAAATGTACACCAGCACAGCGATGCTCACTAGAGTGCTTTGTATATGTAAAACACCTGAACTCCTACCCTATACAGGTTCACTCATTTCTAATGGTAATATTTTTCTATGAATACTGTGTTTTCTGTTGTAGCAGAATAGTAATATTTATTCACTATATGGTGGTAAACCTAGTGGTCATTGTGTAGCAGTGTTACTTAGGCATTGTACAGTGGTAATTTTGCTAATATTGTTCTTTGTATAGTCTGCTTTTGTGCAAGGATAATATTTAGGCCTAGACTAGTATTGCACCAATAGTATCATTCTATAACAATATACAGATAAATTTAAGCGGTGGAGGGTGTTCTTATGAGGAAACATATACTTTACGAATTGGGCCCTTTTAAACCCTAGCAACATCCCTGCCTCCGTACATACTTTACCAAATCTCCCATTGTGACAGAAATGTATCTGACCTTTGATTTTTTTATGCTACTTTTATAAATAATCCTTCATCTCTTTTATGCCAGCCACCCCCTATTTCTGTTTTTCTCAGAAGGATCCCTACTAATTTCTGCCTTGTATTCATGAATTTTGATCCTAAAGGGAGTTTTTTCTTTAACAGATAATTTGCAAAGGTGCATACTCTCCCCTACAAGTATACCTCTACATCATGCTGTTCTCAGATGGGATAAAAAATAACTGGTGATAGATTCCTTTTAACTATTCTGTGAGGTGCCGAGGGGAGAGGTACTGGATGACAGGTATATTTCCCCTCGGTTCATTTCATATACCTCCCTGTATTGATGGTGGTGCAGTCAGCCTGTGCAAAACAGCACGGGAAAAGCTGGGGAAGTCAGACAGATTTGTCCCAGCACACAGGTAGTTAATAAAGCCTGTCTATTTCAGGGTAATAGAAAACTGCCTGCTCCTCTCCAGACAGTCAGTCCAGGCTTTGATTCCTGACTGGACCAGTTGCTATCATCAGGGTATGTGCCCATTGGACGGTTCTGCATCTTTGCAGACCGTCCTAAAACCGGTGTAGAATTGCAGAAACTGAGTTTTCTGACCTCAGCAGTGTCCATCGTTTTTTTAGCGGTTTTTGTCGGCGGTTTTCTGGCGGTTTTTCTTGGCGTTTTTAGGACTGTTTTTTGTGCACTTGTAAGCTAGAACCGCTGGAAAAACGCTCAAAAGAAGTCACTTGCTCTATCTTTGAAAACTGGTCGAAAACCGGTGAAGAAAGTGGAAAGGAGACAAAAAAAAAACGTTCTAATGTACACAGCGTTTTCTAAAATCCATTGACTAGCATGTTAATCCAACCGGTGGTTAGGATTAACATAAATTAACATAAAACTCAGCTGAAAACGCCGACAGAAAACGCTAAAAAAGAGCCCACAAAATGTCCAATGGGCACATAGCCTTAAGGAGCTGGAAGGATTCAGTCCGTTAGGCTGCCTTCAGACTTGCAGATGCTTCCGCAGCATTTTGCGGAGGCATCTGCAAGTATCTGCATGCAGACCGCGGCCCCTATGTTTATAATGGAGCGCACGGCGGTCTGCAGATGCTTGCAGACCGCCGTGGGCTCTCATTGCCCGCCATTAGTGATCTGTGCGCAGGCGGATGCCTGCGCACAAATCACACACTCTCTCGCCCGCACCAGGGACGCAACATCTCGCGTCCCTGGTGCGGACGAGAGTGTGTGATCTGTACGCAGGCATCCGCCTGCGCACAGATCACTAATGGCGAGCAATGAGAGCGCACGGCGGTCTGCAAGCATCTGCAGACCGCCATGCGCTCCATTATAAACATAGGGGCCGCAGTCTGCATGCAGATACTTGCAGATGCCTCTGCAAAACGCTGCGGAGGCATCTGCAAGTCTGAAGGCAGCCTAATTAGCCTGCTGGACTAGCTGAGAAGTAAGGAGACTTTGCTTCGTTTGTTAATTAGGTTTGTTTTGTAGATAGGATTGTAATGTTTAGTTAGTGGCCAGATGGCCTTAGATGTTTATTTTGATGTTTTTGCTGGTGTAACACTGAGTGAGAAGTGTGCACAATAAAACCTGCTGTGTGAAGTCTGCCAGTCTGCCATTGTCTACTGTGAGACCACAGCCACTCGCACCAGAAGCAAAGATCCCAGCTGAGCTGTCCCCTCTGTCTCACAATTCCCATCCATAAAAAAAGAGCAAAGCATCAGCGGTAAAAAAAAATGTGGTTAATTGTCAAAGTTAGTGGACCGGGTAAACATGCTTTTGCTGAAGAAGTAGCAGATATATTGCATACTTGACCAGTGTTAAAGGGAACCTGTCAGG
This sequence comes from Allobates femoralis, assembly GCA_033576535.1. Lineage (NCBI taxonomy): Eukaryota > Metazoa > Chordata > Amphibia > Anura > Aromobatidae > Allobates > Allobates femoralis. Next base: position 327,722,093 of record JARQOC010000004.1, on the reverse strand, counting down.
TGGTGTATGTCTCCCCAGCTATCACTGTCTGTAGCTGCAGCTTTATAATACTATTCTAATCATCCCTGTCTGAGCACATAGTGTAATGTGAAAGGTGAAAGAAAAGCATTTATATACTTATATTTCAGTCCCCACCTTGGAGGAGGGGACTGTCTGGCAGGATAATAGTTAACTCACTTGTAACTTGGATACCTAAAGGACCTGTGTGATGTAACGATCATGTGACCAAAGTGGGCGGAGCTAAGACAGCAAATGTATTATGTTCTATGAGAACTTAGCTCCGCCTATTGTAGTAACATGGTTGTGACATCACATCAGGTCTCCCAACATGTTCTAACATAAGGCTGAAATGTTAACTATTAACCTGCCAAACAGTCCCCGTCCTCCAAGCTGGGGACTGACTGCCTCATTACATAAGGAAATGTAAGTGTATAAATGCTTTTTTTTCACCTTTCACATTACACTATGAGCTCAGACAGGGATGATTAGACTGGTATTATAAACCTGCAGCTACAGACAGTGATAACTGGAGGGGCATAAACAGTCTGACAGGTTCCCTTTAATCATTATTACATGCTCACTTTTTGCCATTTTGTCCTCTACTTTGCTCCATCCATCACATGGCCCATCTCTGGCCTTTTCACTATAGGTAAGACAATCAGGCATTGTAAGGTCGTGACATGTGACTTTATGACTTGTGCCATGAGATATAATGCACATGACAGCATCTGAGATGGAAGTCCGGCCCAATAGCAAAGAGGACAGATATAAGACCCATAACGGAAGAAAGTAAATGACCAGCAAATGACAAAATGTTACCCCAAAATACAGTGAAATCAGCAAATTCAAATCCCAAATGGTGTGCTCACCACTACTTCTAAGGGCTCATTCCGACGACTGTATAAATTGAATGTTTGGTATTCAATTTTCTATCGGATACCACTCTTATTCAATGGGGCTGTGAGGTTGACTATTGATTTTCACTGACAGCATCTGTCTGTGGTAACATATTTTGCTGCCAGCAATAAACAGTGCAGCACAGCGGCTCTCAGAGGCAAACATGCAAAATGTTCAATGAAACTCAATTACAAAAATGATTGTTAGACCATACTGCATTAATTTAAGTGAGAAAAAAACATTGCCCCATGTTGAGTGTTTGATGAGTTTTTTGCAACTTAGTATTTGTAAACCAAAACCAGGAGTGGTACAATCAGAGGAAAAGTATAATCGAAACATGTGATACTGACAAAAACTTTGCTGCCCCAATTTTTATAGCAGCAGACTGTTTTACTTCTATATTGTATAGTGATATGAATAGTGATTGGATGAATTTCAAAAAAATTTAAATCATTCCTTTACAAGAAAGAGCTTGATTACAAAATAAAAGAGCCTTGTGAAAAAATGGTCTGCCTACATCAATTCAGTGATCTTCTAATTAGCTCAGGAGAAAGTGCTAGTGAGGTCTATATAACTGATATCATTTTATCATGCTAAAAGAATTAGGGCCCTTTCACATCTGCGTTTTTCGTAATTCGCGGCAGATGCGGTGAAAAAACCGCATCTGCCGCGTTTACCGCATAACCGTTCCACTTGCGGCGCGGTTGCGGTTTTTTCTATGCAAAGTATAGGCATACTTGCGGCAGGTGCGGCAAGTGCGGTTTTGCACTTGCGGCAGGTGCGGCCGCGAAAAAAAACGCAGTAAGCCGCGGTTTTTTTCGCGGCCGCACCTGCCGCAAGTGCAAAACCGCACTTGCCGCACCTGCCGCAAGTACGCCTATACTTTGCATAGAAAAAACCGCAACCACGCCGCAAGTGGAACGGTTATGCGGCAATCGCGGCAGATGCGATTTTTTCACCGCATCTGCCGCGAATTACGAAAAACGCTGATGTGAAAGCACCCTTATAAGAGCAGACTGGTTGCTTTGAAAGAAGGGGGAATTGCACTTGTCCTTCAAATCATTGTTCTCTTCTGTTAATCATGTTTAACTTTAAGGATATACTAGCTGTAGTACCCGGCTATGCCCAGGTTAATAAATAACTGCTGTTAGCTATAACAAAATAGAATTTGAATATGTTAATGACCTGTAGGAAAATAGAAGCTGAGCTGTGATTGATTGCTATAGGCAGCCTAATAAATCTCCAGCCAACAGTAAACCCTCCCCCTGGCCGGGCAGTATATGTTACCTCACACATACACATAATAGACAGCTCATGTGACTGACATCTGCCTTAATTCCCTATATGGCACATGTGCTGCACATTGGCTGTTTTTAATCAGATGTTTATGTTTGGAAAATAAAGATAGCACACGTATGAGGCGAGTTGTGTGAGGTGATTTGTGCAAATCTGTGTCTGTCTGTGTGGTGTGTGTCCCTGGGGTGTGTATGTGTGTGTCCCTGTGTCGGGGGGTCTGTGTGGTGTGTGTCTCTGTTGTGTGTGTCTCTTTGTGGTGTGTGTGTCCCTGTGGGGTGACTGCATGTGCCCCTATAGGGTGTGTATGTGTGTGTCCCTGTGGGGGGGGGGTCTGTGTGGTGTGTGTCTCTGTTGTGTGTGTCTTTTTGTGGTGTGTGTGTGTGTGTCCCTGTGGGGTGAGTGCATGTGTCCCTATAGGGTGTGTATGTGTGTGTGTCCCTGTGTGGGGGTCTGTGGTGTGTGTGTGTGTATCTGTGTTGTGTGTGTCTCTTTGTGGTGTGTGTGTCCCTGTGGGGTGAGTGCATGTGTCCCTATAGGGTGTCTATGTGTGTGTGTCCCTGTGGGGGGGGTCTGTGTGGTGTGTGTCTGTGTTATGTGTATCTCTTTGTGGTGTGTGTTTGTTCGGGTGCGTGGTGAGTATCCAATGTTGGGGCTGTGGAGTGATTGCATGTGTCGCTATAGAGTGTGTGTGTGTCCCCTTGGGGGGGTGTGTGTGTCTCTGTGTTGTGTGTGTCTCTTTGTGGTGTGTGTGTTTGTTCGGGTGCGTGGTGAGTATCCAATGTTGGGGCTGCACTTTAGCAACTATACACTTGCTGTTACTCTTTGTGTGCGTGTGGTGTGTATACATGTCCCCGTGTGTGGTGAATATCTCATGTTGGGGCCCCACCTTAGTGACTATATGCTGGTATGTGCTGTTAGTCTTTGGTGCTATCATTAAGCCCCTCTCATTCACAACTGTCAACTGGTAACTGTCACTTTTTCCCCATTATGTAGATAGGGGCAAAATTGTTTGGTGAATAGGAATGCGCGGGGTTAAAATTTCGCCTCACAACATAGCCTATGACGCTCCCGGGGTCCAGACGTGTGACTGTGCAAAATTTTGCGGCTGTAGTTGCAACGGTGTAGATGCCAATCCCGGATATACACACACACATACACACACACACACATACACACATTCAGCTTTATATATTAGATGGAAAGTTAATATTGCTTTATTTCAAAAAGGCATTATGGGCTAGGGCAATGTTGCTTGTAAGATTGATCCTAAATTAACTATTTATTCGATCATGAAGAACTTCAAACAGAGGTTCAATTGTTGTGAAGAAGGCTTCATAACAGCAAAGTCCAGCAAGTGCTTGGACAATTTTCTAAAGACATTTTGCATTTTTTTGGTCCCTGAAGGGAGGAGGGAGAGCTGAGGAGCAGATATGATTTATTGATTTGAAAGTGATCTATACTGTAGATCCTAAAGCTCTAATGCCCAGCTCTGCTTCATTATGTAGGAGGACAGGGACAGTTCAATAATTTTTTATCTCCCAGGAGTTTACCTTTAACCACAGGTCCCTATTCAGACTAAGAGTACCCTAAACAAGATGATGTTTAATCGCTGCCTCACTGTGGGGGTTAGCAACCTAAAGTAACACAATGATGACCCCACTCAATGTCGGCTGAATGTCCTTAAGTGAACCAAGTTAACACAAATCACCAATAAACATAAGAGAGGTGCACTCAGGCAGAGAGTGAGAAACTGGATTAAAGATATGTTCACACAGTCGCGTAGGTAAAATGGAAGAAACTGAAAGGAACCCAAAAAGATTTAAAAATCTTAGAATCTGAGAGTCATCAGTGGTTGATACTAGGGATGGGCGAATCTACTCGCTAGGACTCGTTACTCGGCGAGTAGTAAGGGACTCGCAGGACTCGGTACTCTGCGAGTTTCCCAGCGATTACTTGCACAGCAACGAGTCCAATGCAAATCAATGGCAATCCTAGTTTAGTCAGAGACTCTGACAAAACTAGGATTGCCATTGACTTGCATTGGTCTCATTACTGTGCAAGTAATCGCAGGGAAACTCGCAAAGTAACTGCTGTTACTTTGCGAGCTGAGTCCGGCTGTCTGCTCTGTGCAGGCTGCCGCAGCTCCAGGGTCCTAGAGCCCGCCTGCTCACAGAGATGATGTAGCAGAGCTGCGATTGTTCTCAGTCTGCTCATTCCCTGTGCATAGACATCTATATCTATGCACAGGGGATGTAGCAAAGAGGACATTGCGTTATGGACTACGTCGGACGGAAAAGGATTTTTTTAATTAAAGATGAAGTCCCTAATGGCTTTTTTTTTTTATTTCTAATAAAAAATTTTCTCTGTGTTGTGTTTTTTTTAACCCTTTATTGGAGATTCTTAGTGGCTGGGTCAAACGTGGCCTGACATTAAGAATCTCGGGCTTAATACCAGCTCGTATAACAAAGCTGGTATTAACCCCTTTATTACCCAGCGTGCCACCACCACCAGGGCCGCTGGAAGAGCGGGGTTCAGCACCAGAGGATGGCGCTTCAATGAACGCGCCATCTTCTGGGGCGGCTGCGGGCTGAAATTTGCAGCGGGGGGTGCCCAGAAAGTTTGGGCATCCCTGCGCTGCGGATTCCAGCCCCCAGCTGCTTAGCTGTACCTGGCTAGACATAGAAATTGCGCGGAGCCCCACGCATTTTTTTTTTATTATTTCATGAAATTCATGAAATAATTAAAAAAAAGGGCTCCCCTATATTCTTGTGTCCGACAAGGTACAAATAGGCACCTGGGGGTTGGGGACAGCCCGTCGCTGCCTGCTGGATCAGTCTGGTTTCAGAAATACGGCGAAGCCCACGTGAAATTTGTTTCTGACAAATCCATAAAACAATGTAAATAAAAGGGACTGCATCTTTATTAACCCCTGGACCATGGGCGAGTGGTTAATAAAGATGCAGTCCCTTTTTTAGGATTGTTTTATTGATTTTTCAGCAAAAAAATTACATGGGCTTCGCCGTATTTCTGGAACCAGCCGGATCCAGCAGGCAGAGACGGGCTGCCCCCAACCCCCAGGTGCCTATTTGTACCTGGCCAGACACAAGAATATAGGGGAGCCCTTTTTTTTATTATTTCATGAATTTCATGAAATAATAAAAAAAAAATGCGTGGGGCTCCGCGCAATTTCTATGTCTAGCCAGGTACAGCTAAGCAGCTGGGGCTGGAATCCGCAGCGCAGGGATGCCCAAGCTTTCTGGGCACCCCCCGCTGCAAATTGCAGCCCGCAGCCGCCCCAGAAGATGGCACGTTCATTGAAGCGCCATCCTCTGGCGCTGAACCCCGCTCTTCCAGCGGCCCTGGTAGCGGTGGCACGCTGGGTAATAAAGAGGTTAGGGCCAGCTTTGTATTATCAGCTGGCCCTAAGCCCGAAATTTATGGTGGTCACGCCAATATTAGACATGACCGCCATGAATTTCTATTAAATTGTTTTAAAAAAAACACAACACAGAGAAAAAATTTTATTAGAAATAAAAAAAAAGCCATTAGGGACTCCATCTTTAATTAAAAAAAATCCTCTTCCGTCCGACGTAGTCCAAAACGCGATGTCCTCTCTGCTACATCCCTTTGCATAGATATAGATATCTATGCACAGAGAGTGAGCAGACTGAGAACAATCTCAGCTCTGCTACATCAGGCAGCAGGCGGGCTCTAGGACCCTGGAGCTGCGGCAGCCAGCACAGAGCAGACAGCCTGACTCCTTACTGTGCGAGTTTCCAAGCGATTACTTGCACAGTAAACGAGTCCAATGCAAGTCAATGGCAATCCTAGTTTTGTCAAAGTCTCTGACAAAACTAGGATTGCTTCAGGCTGAAGCTTCCGAGACACATCTGTGATTTGTAAATCGCACACTACTCGCTATTACTCGCTTCCCCATTCATTAACATTGGACTCGCTAGACTCGCAACGAGTAGCGAGTCCCGGGCTCTGACTCGCTAGAGTCAAGCGATTCCGAGTAATTTAGTACTCGCCCATCACTAGTTGATACCTTTTAATAACTAACTGAAAAGATGGTAAGAAAAAGCAAATTTATCTTACCATCTTTTCAGTTAGCCATTAAAAGGTATCAACCACTGAGGACTCTCAGATTCTAAGATTTTTCTATCTACTGGCACAGTACAGACATTTTTTTACCTTATCAAAAAGGTTTATGGATTAAGTGGAACCACTCTAAGTCACAAGTAGAACAGCCTGGGAGAATATTGAAAAGGGAAAAACACAAACAACAAGGAAAAGCAAAAGTGATAACTTGGCAAGATTATCCTGAACTGAGAAGCTGGGACTCCTAACATCCATCCACCGTGGAATATAGCCAGCACTGAATCATGTGCATGGTGAGTATAAATAGACCGTCTTAAGATGTGATACGGAAAACAAAATAATGAAGTCATCACACCTGAGTGGAAATAACACAGAAAAGAAAGGCTGGGGAAAGAGAGGAAAACTAGAGAAAACAGTCTTTTACTGAGCAAAAGTATGTTCCCTTCTTGGCCATGTCAGTTAAAGGCTTGGCTATGCCTGAAAAGGTTTGAATAATCTTCTGGAAATAATTTTCAATGGCTGGAATTTTCTGCAATGCTATAAGGTTACTTGGTTGCATCCAATCAAGTACGGTCAGTATCTTAACACGATCTATCTTAAACCCTGAAGCAAAAACCAAATAATCTAAGAATGACATCTGCTGAATTTCAAGTGACATTTCTCTAGTTTAGCAAATAAATTATTGTCCCAGAGAATCTGAAGATCCTGCCAGACATGATCGCGGTGTTCCGCCTGAGCACATTGGTAAATTTACAGTATATGTCATCCAGGTAGAACACCACAAATCTACCCAACATAGAGCAAAAAATGGCATTTAGGAGACTGAAAAACTGCTGAAGCGTTGGCCAAACCAAAAGGCATTACCAGATTTTCAAAATGACCCTCTGGCAGAATAAAAGTGTTTTTTTCATTCATTTCCTTGATGAACAGGTATGCAATTATATGGTCCCCTCAAGTCAACTTTACAAAAGGATTTAGCTCCAGCTAATAGATTAAACAGGTCCGGTGTAAGGGTAAAGGATATGGATTGCTGATCATTATTTTATTAGTAAAGGCTACACATGGACTAAACCTTTCGTATTTTTTCTTAACAGAGAAAAACCTCAAGGAGATGGAGGTGGATAGCCGTGTGTGCCCCTTGACCACACTTTATTTTATATAATCTTTCAAAGCCTCTCTTTATAAAAAGAGAAAATTGAACAAATATGATTTAGGCTTTTTCTCACCTAATTCTTTTTGACAAAATTCTCTGGCATGAATACAATGACAGCAAACTTACATAACTTTTTTATTTTATTTAAGTGGTTAATTTCTTTGTAGCACTTTTTAAAAAAAAAAATTTAGTTTGTGTCCCCATTTTATGAGACCTTTAACTTTAGTCACTTTTTTTCCTGATTGGGTTACATTTTTGTGCATGGGCTAAAATAATTTTATAAATCTGCCAGGAAGTTAAAGCTTGGGTGGAAATAGGTCTTCAAAATGGTCATTGACCCAAAGCATACTACCAAACTGGTTACAAAGTGACTTAAGGATAGCAAAATCAATGTTTTGGAGTGGCAATCACAAAGACTTGATCTCAATCCTATTGAAAATTTATGAGCAAAGCTGAAAAGGAAGGTGCGATTAAGAGGACCTACAGTTCTATCAGGAGGCCCAAAAACCTACCAACTATTGTGAGAAGCCTGTGGAAGGAATCCAAAACATTTGACCAAAGTCATACAGTTTAAGGGCAATGGTACCACATACTAATGAAATGTATTTAAACTTGGGATTTTGCAGAAAGAAATAAAAATGCCCTAAAACATTCTCTATCTTTCATTATTATGGCATTTGGCAAATATAAATAACTAGATGTGGGCCCACTGCTATCGCATTGGGAGGGTTCTGACATCACAATGGGGTTGGGCTCTGTGAAGCTGGGGCAGTGTTCTCCCCATGCTGAATATTGCACCAGAAGCTGCCCCTGAATTGGTGCCTCCATGAGAGAAACCATAACTGGCCATTATTCCGCTCTTCCAGCTGCCATGAGATGGTGGCAGACTGGGTAAAAAAGGGGTTGATGTCAGCTTTTTTGGCAGCTGACATCAAGCTCTATTGTTAATGTCAGTCATCAGTATGACAACAGGCCATTAGCAATACTTCCAGTACAGAGAAAAGAAAACACAACACCAAGAGAAATCCTTTATTGCATAAAAATAGAGAGAGACACCTCGTTATCCACTTTATTAGCTCCAACAAAGATCTCCGACACCGTAATATGGTATTAACTGTAATCTTGCAGTGGAAGTTGTGGGGTAGTGTGATGTGTCATGCTATCGTCATCTTTGTATACCCCATGTCCAAAGATGGTGGCCATGTAACTGTGAAAGCGCTCTCTCTGCCCCACTGTGTGCTCTCTCTACCCCTATGCATTCTCTCTGCCCATGTGCTCTTTGTGCCCCCCTCTGTGTTCTATTTGCACCCTGAGCATTCTCTCGGCCCCTTGTGCAATCTCTCTGCCCCATGCATACTCTCTCTGCCACCCGTATGTTCCCTCTACCCCCTGCGCTCTCTATGACCCTTTTGCTCTCTATGCCCTCATTGTACTCTTCTGCCCCCCAACTGTGGTCTTTGCCCTGGGCACTCTCTTTGCCCCCTTGGGCTCTCTCAGACCCCCATATGTTCTGTCTGCCCCATTGTGTGCTCTCTCCTCCCTATGCACTCTCTGCCCCCTATACTCTCACTGCCCCTCTGCACTCTCTCTCTGCCCACTCATGTACTCGCTCTGCCTCTCCGTGTGCTCTCTGTTCCCTGTGCGCTCTCTGTGCGGTACGGTACAGGACCTGTGGTGATGTTATGGTCATGTGATCAGTCACATGCACAGGCGGAGCCAGGTGCATGTGACTGATCACATAACCATGGCACACCACAGGTCCTCTGCCATCAGTTCAGTAAGAGCGTATCAGTGTCAGCAGTGTGAGTGGCGTGTTGTGCATTCTGCGGTTCCAAGCAGCGGTTGTGGTTGACGTTGAATCCTGTTGTTGGTGGCACTGCTGGTAGTGTGCAAAGAGTCACTACCGCTACCGGGCACCATATCTGCACACCCATCACTTGGGTGTGCAAATATGGCAAGCGCAGCAGAAGTGGAGTGAGCATAATAGAAGGACATCACAGAAGTGGATGACAGGCAAGACTTCAGGATTATGTAAATAGATAATGGTGATCCTAATTGACCTAAAACGGAAAAAGTTCATAAAAGGTTCATTCTGACTTCATGTTAGATAGTGAGAAAAACATGCATATGTGTCTTTTGATATAGTGTATGTAAACTTCTAGTTTTCAATATGTATTTATATTTATATATATACTAGCTGTGAGCCCGATGCAAATGCATCGGGATTCTAGAACGTACGTTAGTTTGATTATAATAGTTATAGCTGTTAGACTAATGCAAATGCATCGGTTGTCTAAAATATGTTTATTGTTTTTTTAAAGATTTTTAAATAATAATCCAATTATTCCAATGACATCTTTACAGCAACTACATATATTTGTATTGTTGATATCATATAAGGAAAATTGAATAATTATGTTGTAAGGGTCTTAGAACACAAAGTAGCAATACTTCTTAATGCATCAATCATTAAAATTGATGAATTAATAACAATAATAGGTGTATCAGCCAGTTTGTGTCAGCCCACCAATCGCGTCAAGATGCCCTTACGCCTGGTGAGTCCTAATCTAACTAAATCCGAATTGATATAATTTAGATATTTTTATACCTGAATTTTTCTTAGATTTTTTGAGGATTGTGATGTAAATAATAAAAATTTGTAAATTGATACAGAAGGAGTTACCAGCTACAGACTTGCAGCAATATCCATGCAATAACAAAAAAACTTGTAGTTAACCTATGGTAAATGGAGTTAACATAGCTTCAGCAGGTGCATAAGATGCATCCACTAACTAACCACAGGTAACTGCAGTTGATGTGGATGACACTGCTGCAACTATGTTGTCTGCACAAACCGCAAGTTAAGTACAAATTACATATATGCAATTATGAAAATTACAGCAAGTATGTTGTTGGTGAGTCCTTCATGATCAATTATTATCATTTAGTATATTCCTCAATAATGTGAAAAAAATCTAAGAAAAATGGTGTGATAGAATCTAATTAATAATTTATGTTTGTCCCTATCTATCTAAACATGTGGAACACACCTTGCTAATGAGATGTGTGTGAACAGCCGTCCCACCCGTCTCTTAGCTGTTCACAAAAACCTCTCCCTTTAAAGAATAAGTATCAAATCTCTCAGCACGTAGAGTACTGGAGCTTGAAATAGTGGTTTCTATCACCCTGTGAGAAAATCAGAATGATACACATCTCTCATATTTTTTTAAAAGTGTGTTCAAAAAAATATAGTAGAAATGAGTATATAAAAGAATAAAATGTAAAACAGTAACATTTTTTTTTTTTTTTTTTTTTTTTTTTCAAAAGATAAACAGAAGAATAGTCATAGGGAAGAGTTCAGTGCAAAATATTCTTGTAGACAATATTTTTGGTAAATACTTTGTCACTGTTAGGCAGCAATTTTCCTTGGATTGGAGTGTCCACCACTTTCACTTTTACATTGGATCGTCTTCTCACTCTTGAAAAAGCCACATACAATTGTCCATGTCCAAAAACAGGTTCTGGCAAAAAAATCCCTACTTTCTCAAGTGTTTGTCCTTGGGATTTGTTTATTGTCATGGCAAAAGCTGGCTTCAGAGGAAATTGGCGACGTCTTAACTTAAAAGGCAAGCCGGTTTCTGATGGGCACAAATCAATCCTGGGAATGAAAACCACATTTCCTCCAGCAGACCCAGTAATGACTCTTGCTCGAATCATGTTGGCAAACAAACCGGTGACAATTAAGCGAGTCCCATTACAAAGACCTTTTCGGCTGTTGAAGTTCCTCAAAAGCATTACAATGGTGCCAATTTTTAAATTAAGACGATGAGATGGCATCCCCGTGGGTGTAAGTGAATTTAAAAACTCAACAGGGTATTGCTCTGGGTCCTCTGTCTCGTCCGGATCAATGGAATCATCACTAATGTATTCTGTATACTCTCCAGCAATGCAATCCATGATCTTAGAGTTGACCTGATCCACATCATCATTTTTGGGGCAAAGAATGGCATGTGATGCTGCTGTATTAATGCTTTCATTGTCATTGACATCAATTACAATGTTTTCACCAAAAATATCAAATATTAGTGAACCTGTGCAAATCATATCTTCAGGGATTTCTATAACATCATCTCCAAGGTTATAAGAATTGGTCAATTGTCCATTTCCCAGCTGAAGTATCCAATTGCTGTATTCTGGATCAACAGAGCGCATGTTGTCAAGTAGTGGCAATTGAGTGAAAATCTGCCATTGTCTGGAATATTTTATGCAGCTCTCTACGATATCAGTTCGTGTTCCATGAGGAATAATAGGAAGACACTGACGAAAGTCTCCTCCCAGAACAATGACTTTCCCTCCAAAGGGTGTTTTATTTTTCTTCGAGATATCTTTGGTCATAACATCCTTTAATATTTGGTCAATGACATGCAGTGCGTATTTGGATAGCATAGTGGATTCATCAATAATGAAAAGTTTAGTATTCTTCAAATGGTGTGCAGCATCAGTGTCATTTTTGATTCTTGAAACAGACGTTTCATTGATTGGAATAGGTATCCCGTAAAGTGAATGGATGGTTCTTCCTCCTTCCAATAAGTTGGCTGCAATCCCAGTACTGGCAGCAGGTGACACAGTTTCTCCTTCTCCTCTTATTTGACGAATTAACAAATCATACAAATATGTTTTCCCACTGCCACCTGGGCCATCAATGAAAAAGCACTTAGCTTCCTGACTTGTATCCTGTAATGCTTCATTTATGGCATTATAGGCCAAAAGTTGTTGTTGATTTAAAGTTTCTTTCATTTCTTGGGCTCTTCTAAACTCCTCCTCTTTGTTGTATTGTGGTTGTAGTTGTTGTTTTCTTTTGGGGCGTGGTAGATTAAAATCCGTAAAGCTTTTGCCATGAAATTTTAACACATTTTGAACATCTGCCATTGCATAACCTTCACAATGCTCACAGTCCTCATTGTTAGGGTGATATGCACGGCAGTAGTCTTCAATGAAATCTTTTTTAAATTCTTGCCACAACTCCAATGGATGAGCAGGAGGACCAAAGATACATATGTAAGCAAACATATCCCGAAGCTATGCAGGCATGTTTAGAACACAGCCATCCAGTAAGGTATTTCGCCAAACACTGTCATCCAAAAGTAATCCAAGGGCTATTGCTGCCTGCTTAAAAGTTGGGTAGTCGACTTCATTAACGGTCTTAATGTGCTCAAAACTTGTTGCTCCTTTTACATGTAGTAACAACAACCGTAAATAGTAGCGTTCTTCATCTTTCATACTGACCGTATACATTCTTCCAATGACTGTTGTTCCACGTTTCTGCCTAATTTCCCATGCACCAGCTTTCCAGACATAGTGCTCAGGAATTTGGCGGTATAAGTATTCATGAGCACGTGGGTCATTCTCATTCAGTTCAAAGTAGGCCATAAGAGTTGATTTTCTATGCGTCATGGCAGCAATGTTCTCAACAGAAGCATCTTCATGAAAATAAAGGGGTTGTGACTGTGGCAGATGTACGGCAAGGCGAACAATGCTGTGTGATTGTTTATGCATTGGATAGGCAAAAATTCTCCAAGCTGCCTCCGGTGCACTGACGTATCTTGAATCCATAAATTGGTGAGGTTCATCATGTTGTATGTTTGTTTGAGAAATTTCCAGATTGGCTTTATCATGCCCTTTGTAAACATATTTGAATAGATACTTGACACTTTGAATGGATGCACAGATTTCCACATTTATATGACACTTATACTTTAATAGTAAAAAAGGGTTATAGGGAACAACCCAAGAATTATCAACCATGTGAGAACGTTGTGTAAATGAAGGTCCTGCATTGCGTTGATAAGTTGGATAGGCATCGTGTGCTATTAGAGTTTTTGGTTGGAAATCTTTTGGGAATCCTTTTTTACACTTTCCAATATCCATACATGGAGAATTGGGGTTGAATTCTCCACAGGGTCCATGAATCATATGTTGCATCACAATTTGATGGAGCACAGGATACTCGGATGGGTCAGGAATTTCTGCCCAAACAGTACGATCGACATCAACCTCAGTGCGTAATTTGGAATTGCTATCCAGAATAACCAAAATGTGAGCATGTGGTAGTCCCCGCTTTTGGAATTCTATTACATGAATCATTGCACAAATCTTGCCAAATAATCCACTGTTTATATCTTTTAATAGGGCTTCTAATTTTATTTTGAAGACACGGGCGACTAAATCCGGTCTGTGTTCCACCCTCTGCCATGGTTCTAAATTGTGGATAATCTCGCTCCATTTGGGATTACAGGTCATTGTTATGAAAAGATCTGGGCGTCCAAATTTTGTAACAATAGCCATGGCATCTTGATACCTCTGCTGCATGTTTCTGGGACTGCCTTCAAACGACGATGGTAAAATGACCGTCTTGCCAATGGGAATTCCTTTTTCGAAAGATTTTCTTTCCAGATGTTCCTGTAGTACGCAATAGTCCTCCACTTTTAAGTCTTTTTGATGTTGACGTATAAAATTTAAGCGATTAGCCTCAATTTTTATATACGCATCCACTAAATACTGTTGTGTTAGTTTTCCACCATTTAGAATAGGATTGAACCCAGGACGTACAGATAGCAAATAACAGTAATACTGCAATTGTGTAATTCTCCGTGGATTTTCACCTTGATGCTTCAGTCCCTCATGCCAGCCTTGTTCTCCATGCGGAAAAAATAACGGATACAGTAAAGCATCTAAATTACTGTGGAGAATACTGACTTGCTGTGTTTTTGGGGCTAAAGGATTGTTTGGGTCAGGTTTCAGATGAATTAAAATGTCTCTATTGAAGGGTGGCTCTCCATCGGCATTTTCAAAGACCACAGCAACTTCATTAACAATTGGTTTATTATAACGTCTTGGGTCTTGTTCTCGATCCTGTTTAAGAGCCATGATGATATTAGGCATGACAGTACCATTTTCAATTGCCTTCTCCTGTTCCTCTTGTTCAACAAAACGTAACATTTTGTATGCGGAAACAAAAGGATTGATGCGATCTAATAAGTTAGCAATGAGCCGCATCAATTTAGGATGACATTTTTTATTTTCGTCACACTGTAAACGTTGGTCATTAGCAGTGGCAGTATCTAAAATGTAGAGTTGGGCATAAGCAGGAGCTTGATCTGGAGCAGGATGTAGTGTTCCAGTACGGTGATAAATTTGGCCATGAATCCTGAAGCAATAAGGGCCATGTCCAGGTGGAGGAGCAATACTTGCACCCATAGAAGCAAAACCAAAGGAACTATTGATACTTCTGATGTTATCCATCATATTCCGACTGTATGGACTCTGACCTTTAAGAATACATTCCAACATCTCTGGATACTGAGGTAACGGAACCTTGACCTTCCCCTTGTGACAACAGAGAGTATACTGTTTATCCGATGGCATCTCATCCATGAAATGTCGAGCTTCACAATGGTTACATATGAATATCATTGACCCACAGCTATGTTCCACAATGCCAAAATCAGTATCTGTAAATCCAGGTGGATATGAAGAGGGAGGTGTAGGTAGGTAAATAGAATGTTGTTTCTGCAAACCAACATAGATCAGACGTTGAAGTAATAAAGCAGAAAAAGAGTCAGGATCCACTTGTGTAACAGTAGAAGACGTCTTTTTGCGGTGTGTACGACGTGAGCCAGCACTTTTGCGTATGCGGCTCTGTTTGAATTGTGAAGACTCCTGAGCAATTTGTGCCTCCAAAGGAGTTTGTTCTTGTTCAACCCGAAAACGTTTTGTGCTTGACGTCTCCTGAGCACAATGTTTACGCTTTGCTGTTGCTTTGCGTGGTGATGAAACTTGAGGAATTGTGCTACTTTCATCCGGTGAACTGCTAGAAAGAGCTAGAGCAAACTGTAGTACTGGTGAGCTTACAGTTGGATCAGCAGACTGTAGTACTGATGAGGTTACTGTCTGATCAGCACACTGAGTTAGATCAGCAGAGTATTGTACAGGTGAGCTTGCAGTTTGATCAGCAGACTGTTGTACTGATGAGGTTACTGTCTGATCAGCAGAGTGATGTAGTGGTGGTGTTAGTTTTTTTTTTTGACGGCGTTGACGTTCCTTCTGAGCTTTTTGCCCAAGCGTAGTTGTTTTTGTTCCAGCGACTCCGTTGCAATGCGTTGGTTATACTCAGCTTTAGACTTATCCAAACGACATTGTCGCTCTTCTTCAGTTTCCTTAGCACGTGTCTTACGCATCCATGCGGCTTTGTACCCGCCAACAGCCTTGCTAGTATCCTTTGAAGTCATGTTAGGACATACAAAGGTAATACTATGCTTGGAGAGGTATAGGTACGTAAGAGCTTTTACAAAAGCTTTTTGGGAGAAAAGAATTCTTGAAAAGTATAGAATAATTATTAAGGAAAATAATAAGTTCCAGATAGACAAAGAACATATTTAAATATCATATTTTGTATGTCCTTATAATGTACCCTACGACGTATTACAAAGATATAGACATGTTTCTCATTAATATCAATAATAGTAAGAGGTGACTGAATACTTAAGGACATCGAATGTGCATACATAATACCAATAGCATGAATACCAATACCATCATCAAAACCATCATCAAAACCATCATCAAAACCATCATCAAAACCATCATCAATAGCAATAATATTAGCAATAGCATTATATATATAGCATTAATAGCATAATTATTAGCATTACTATATATGCATAAATATTACCATTAATAGCATAAATTATTACCATTAATAGCATAATTATTAGCATTAATAGCATAATTATTAGCATTAAATAACTATTACATTATTACATTAATAACATAATTATTAGCATTAATAGCATAATTTAATTAGCATTAATATCATAATTATTACATTAATAGCATAAATATTAGCATTAAATAGCATAATTATTAGCATTAATAGTATAAATATTAGCATAAATAGCCTAAATATTAGCATAAATAGCATAATTATTACCATTAATAGCATAATTATTAGCATTAATACCATAATTATTAGCATTAATAGCATAATTATTAGCATTAATAGCATAAATATTACATTAATAGCATAATTATTAGCATTAATAGCATAAATATTAGCATTAATAGCATAATTATTAGCATTAATAGCATAAATATTAGCATTAATAGCATAATTATTACCATTAATAGCATAATTATTACCATTAATAGCATAATTATTACCATTAATAGCATAATTATTGGCATTAATAGCATAAATATTACCATTAATAGCATAATTATTAGCATTAATAGCATAAATATTAGCATTAATAGCATAATTATTAGCATTAATAGCATAATTATTAGCATTAATAGCATAATTATTACCATTAATAGCATAATTATTACCATTAATAGCATAAATATTAATTAATAGCATAATTATTACATTAAATAGCATAATATTAGCATTAATAGCATAATTATTAGCATTAATTAGCATAATTATTGGCATTATAATAGCATAATTATTACCATTAATAGCATAATTATTAGCATTAATAGCATAAATATTAGCATTAATAGCATAATTATTACCATTAATAGCATAATTATTAGCATTAATAGCATAATTATTGGCATTAATAGCATAAATATTAGCATTAATAGCATAATTATTACGATTAATTGCATAATTATTACCATTAATAACAGAAATATTATCATTAATAACATAAATATTAGCATTAATAGCATAATTATTACCATTAATAGCATAATTATTAGCATTAATAGCATAATTATTACCATTAATAGAATAATTATTTGCATTAATACGATAATTATTAGCATTAATACCATAATTATTAGCATGAATAGCATAATTATTGGCATTAATAGTCAAATTATTAGTATTAATAGCATAATTATTAGCATTAATACCATAATGATTATCATTAATACCATAATTATTAGCATTAATAGCATAATTATTAGCATTAATAGCATAAATATTAGGATTAAAAGCATTACTAATACCATTATTATCAATATTATTTTTATTAATACCATTATGATTACCATTAATAGCATAATTATTATCATTAATAGCATAATTATTACCATTAATAGCATAATTATTATGAATAGCATAATTATTACCATAAATAGCATAATTATTAACATTAATAGCATAAATATTATCATTAATAGCATACATATTAGGATTAATAGCATTATTATTAAGAGTAATATAATTAGTGTTATTTTATTTTTTTAATAATTTTTTTAATATTTTAATTTTTTTTAATTATTTTTTAATATTTGTTATTATTAAATAATTATTTTATTTTAAAAGAATAATTTTTTTTTTATTATTATTTTTATTTAATTATTTATTATTTTTAATTTTTTTTTAATTTTTTTTAATATTTGTTATTATTAAATAATAATTTATTTTAAAAGAATAATTTTTTTTTTTAATTATTATTTTTATTTAATTATTTATTATTTTTTAATTTTTTTTTAATTTTTTTTTAATATTTGTTATATTATAATAATAATTTTATTTTAAAAGAATAATTTTTTTTTAATTATTATTTTTATTTAATAATAGCATAATTATTATGAATAGCATAATTATTACCATAAATAGCATAATTATTAACATTAATAGCATAAATATTATCATTAATAGCATACATATTAGGATTAATAGCATTATTATTAAGAGTAATATAATTAGTGTTATTTAATTTTGTAATAATTTTTTTAATATTTTTATTTTTTTTAATTTTTTTTTAATATTTGTTATTATTAAATAATAATTTTATTTTAAAAGAATAATTTTTTTTTTAATTATTATTTTTATTTAATAATAGCATAATTATTATGAATAGCATAATTATTACCATAAATAGCATAATTATTAACATTAATAGCATAAATATTATCATTAATAGCATACATATTAGGATTAATAGCATTATTATTAAGAGTAATATAATTAGTGTTATTTAATTTTTTTAATAATTTTTTTAATATTTTTATTTTATTTTTTAATATTTGTTATTATTAAATAATTATTTTATTTTAAAAGAATATTTTTTTTTTTTTAATTATTATTTTTATTTAATTATTTATTATTTTTTAATATTTTTTTAATTATTTTTTAATATTTGTTATTATTAAATAATTATTTTATTTTAAAAGAATTATTTTTTTTTTTTTAATTATTATTTGTATTTAATTATTTATTATTTTTTAATATTTTTTTTAAATTATTTTTTAATATTTGTTATTATTAAATAATTATTTTATTTTAAAAGAATAATTTTTGTTTATTTAATTATTATTTTTATGTAATTATTTATTATTTTTTAAATATTTTTTTATTATTTTTTAAATCTTTTTTAATTCTTTTTTTTATTATTTAATTTTTTTTTTTTTTTTTACTTGTGAGTGAGACGCAGTTCTCATTCAGGTCCGCCTTTTTTTTCCTATTGACATACATTAGCGGTGTGTCGCGGATTTTATGGCCGGCCACCTGGTTCTATATGTCGGCCTTAAAATCGCGGACACACCGCTAATGCATCTCTATGGGCAGTCAGCCCGATTTCGGATTGAACGCCGACCAATCAGAATTCGAGTTGAATGCCCATAGAGATGCATTAGCGGTGTGTCCGCGATTTTAAGGCCGACATATAGAACCAGGTGGGCGGCCATAAAATCGGCGACACACCGCTAATGTATGTCAATGGAGAAAAAAAGGCGGACCTGAATGAGAACTGAATGAGGGGCTCTTCTGATTGGCTGAGGGCAATATCCAGCGACCAATCAGAAGAGGTCTTCAGATTTCATTAAGGTACAATGGCGGATTTTTCGTCCATTGTATCTTAATGAGAATGAAGAGTACGTCGGAGGTGGAAGTTTGGAAAAAGAAGACAGAAGATCCCCGGGGCCGGACGAAGAAGCGGAGATAGCGGAAAGAAGAGAGAAGACCTCCGGGGCCGGAAGAAGAGGACGGCTGGCCGGACGGAGGACATATGGATCGGACGGACGATCAGATGATTTGAAGGCATGTAAGTGATCGACGGGACGTTAGGTTAGGGGACAGCGGGGTCTTAGGGTGTAGGGTCTTAGGTAACAGCGGCGTTAGGTTAGGAGGCGGCGGGGGCTTCGGGTGCAGGGCCTTAGGTGAGAGTGGCGTTAGGTTAGGGGACGGCGGGGGTTAGGGTGTAGTGCTTTAGCGAGAGGGGCAGGGGACAGAGGGGGTGCTTTAGGGGATAGGCGGCGGGACTTGGGGGGTATCGGCGGGGGCCTACGATGCTACGGGGCTTAGGAGATAGGGGCGGCGGTGCCTTAGGGGGTAGGCGGCATGGCTTAGGGGGTATCTGCGGGAGGCTAGGGGGTAGAGGCTTAGGTGCGGCGATGGCTTAGGGGGTAGCGGCGTGTTGTTTTTGTTGCGGGGTGTGTGTTTCTGTAAAGCGGGGAGCAGCGGCGGCGACGGGAGCGGTGGTGTGTAGGCTGGGGAAGAGCGGCGGCGGCGGGAGCGGTGGTGTGTGGGCTGGGGAGCAGCGGCGGCGGTGGTGGTACTGTGTGGGCTGGGGAGCGTTAGAAGAAAGGATTTAGATCAGAAAGGATATCTTAGCTGTAGGGTAGTAGCGGTCGTCTTGAAGCTTGCTTCGGTAAATCCTGGAGCGAGTCTTCTTGCGGCCTCGAAGCGACAGTCCGTGGTACCGGGTAGGCGAAATGATGTGTGATTTCAAATTTCGCGCCTTATAAACTGGGCTGTGAAATTTGAAACCACAAAATGGCGGGGGGGCGTAAAGTGAGTGGTGATTGGGCGGTGAATGGCCAGTGGGTTAGGGCGGCAGGGGGCTGTAGTGTACAGCGCGATGGTATACTACAGTCCCATGGCGCTTATGGGCATGGGACTGTAGTATACTATAGCGGTGTATACTACAGTAGTGGTGGTGTGAGTGCTGATTGGGCGTTGAATGGGCAGTGTGTTTGTGTAAAGCGCGTAGTGGGTTAGAGCAGCAGGGGGCTGTAGTGTACAGCGCGATGGTATACTACAGTCCCATGTCGCTTATGGGCATGGGACTGTAGTATACTTTAGCGGTGTATACTACAGTAGTGGGGGTGTGTGCGGTGCGGACATTGGGGTGGCGAGTTGTGGGGAGCGGAGGCGGCTGTGGCGCCTCCGCTCCATGGTCCCCGGGGAGCGAGTTGCGGCTCAGGCAGCGACTCGCAATGGCCTCGCGGCCATTGCTCGCGCTACCTGAGCGGTAAATCGCTAAGGTTGTAGCCGGGCCTGTGGATCGATTTTGGGCCAGCGGCTCGCAATGGCCGCTTTGCGGCCATTGCTCGCCCTGGGCCAGCGACTCGCAATGGCCTCGCGGCCATTGCTCGCGCAGCATTGGGCGCTTCGCGCCCAATGTTAAATTCGTATCCACATGACCACGCCGGAAGTAGCGCGCGGAGGGGCGCTTTTCCGATTCGCGATTATATAATAGATGTATAGTTATAGTTATATATATATATATATATATATATAAATATATATATATATATATATACACCTATATATGCTGCAGGTTTGCAGTGTATCCCTATATTTAGATATACTGTATATTTAAATATCTGCGTATATTCACATACAACATTGAGCAGAATACAGTTTTGCATACAGTACTTGAATTTAGATTCTAGCCTAAAGTCATATACCAATCACACTATGATTCTTGCAAATGATCTCAGAATAGAGTTCTAACCATTAAAAAAATCAATAAAATACATCAATACACCTTAGTCAGGTTATCAAAGACATCTAAGTCATTAAATAGAATTAGATACAAATAAAACCTCCTACATCAAGATGCTTTTATAAGTTTATTTCCCTAATAAAGGAGCATAAAAAGATGTATAATGAAAGACAATGTGAAAGCAGGAGAAACACTACAATGAAGAAAAATCAATGAGGTGGAAAAATGAGGGAACAAAGATTGGATTTCATAGCTAAATTATTCTGTTGGATTTCACATCTTGATATTATATTGAAATTTTATGTGCATACAAATTGTATTTCATGGCAGCATTACAGGGTAGCTTTTTCAGTACACTTCGTGGGGAATTAGACATGCAAATCCCATTAACATTAATGGGTGTTGTGCACTTAATTCCCTTCAAACTGTGCTGACAATTTACACTAAATCTGCATGTAGTTAACACTTTATCACAAAACAGTCGGGAGTGTCAGCAAAGTATAATATAGAAAATCAGAATTCTTAAAAGATCAATGGATTTTTGGGACAGAATACTTTACAATTAGGATATATTTACTGTTGGCTTTTTAGAGTACAAGAGGTGTGCATTGCTAACAACAATATTGTACATTTGATAATTTAAAGCTGATCTGACGTCATATGTTAAATGATTGCATAGAAAGGGGATCCCCAAAAATTACTTTTACAACACATTTTAATTTAACTATCGGAATTTTTTTCTATTTTAACTACTTGGTTAGGAATGCCATACCTTTGTATTGGTTAACAATACTTTGCTAGGGTAATAGAAAACTAGGGACCACAATAGTTATGTTTGCATTAATAAACAAAATAAACAGTAAAGCAAATATTAAAACCTTATCACGATTGGACTGTTAACAACATACACACAATCATTAGCCATCTTTTCCAAGCCAATTGCTACCCAGTCTTACCTTAATTCCTTTTTTTATTTACCATAAGGAACATATAGAACCACCTATGGCAATCTGTACCACAAGGCTGGGGGATTAATGGGAATGCTATTTTTTGCTACCTCATCTGAAAGCAGCATGATGTGGGCAAAGAGACCCTGAATCCAACAATGTATCACTTAGTTTACTGGGTGTAGCATTTCCGATACAATCAGAATTTTTAGATTTAGCATGTAGCAGAGCTCACAACCATACAGTGCTGTGCAAATTAATTGGGACAAAGCATTTTTTAAGTAAAATCGTATGTTGTGGTTACCAGTCAGTGATTCAAACCAGTTTTAACTGCTTTGAACAGTTGTGAGTGTACAACCTTGAGTAACAAAATGTGGTTTGACTGGTTTTAGTCAGAAAATAACAGCTAGCTGCCCCCTCAGCTTCAGTTGAGAACTTGTTTCTGTGAGAAGTGGTTTAGTGCACTTTTTTCTCTGTGTGATTCGTGCCTGTAAAAATGGATGTTGCTCCATGGAAGAAGTCTAGAATTATTACTCTTAATGAACATACAAGTCTGACTGTAAGAGAAATCGCTTCCACCGTTGTTATTGGAAAATCTACCGTGCCAAGAATAATTCGCACACACAATGAAACTGCATCGTTTTCTCCAAAACGAAAAGGGAAACGTGGAAGAAAAAGGAAAACAGCACCAAGAACTGATAAAACACTTATCAGCAATAGTAAAACTAATGCAAGAAAAACAAGTAAAGACTTGCTTTGTTCCAATTAATTTGCACAGCACTGTATATAGTACACAGCAAATAATCTCTGGTTTAAGTACCCTAAGACAACTAAAAAATTATTGTCGAAAGTAAAACCAAATGTTTTGAATAATAAAAAAATTTTAAAATTTGCTTCTCTGAATTCATAAAAGTTCTATCAAAATATAAAGTTGATAAACCTGTAGTCCTAAAAAAATCAGAAAAAAACTCACCAAAAAGCCAAGGTCCAATATCCATTGCACTTAGCAGGACACTGCAAGCCCCACTGAGAGGAAACACAAGTGTCATATACCAACGCACACACTCTGCTGCAACCAGCCAAGCTATGGGACGGTGATACCACCTGCAACCAGCCAAACTATGGACGGTGATACCACCTGCAACCAGCCAAGCTATGGGACGGTGATACCACCTGCAACCAGCCAAGCTATGGGGGCGGTGAAATTACCTTCAACCAGCCAAGCTATTGGGGGGGTGATTGGTGGTATTTATAGGCACAAGGTCACCATAGGGTGGCAGTCACACAGATACATGTGATGCAAGGTGTCTTATAGCCTTTTGGTCACGCCCATACTATTAGATCAGGCAGGCTGCTCAGCACCAGGTATATGCATCCATGAAACATATGCCCCCAGAGGGCTCTGCTAAGTTCAATGGATATTGGATCTTGGCTTTTTTGGTGAGTTTTATTTCAACCTGTAGACCTGTAACAATAAAAAAAATTGCAAAGCCAGAATTGAGTGAATCCAGGAGTCAGAATTCTGCAAAATAAATGCAATATGGGTAGGTTCACAATACAGTATCAGGCTAGGGTCACACTTGGCATGAGTTTTTTTAGTGCCTTAAAAATAAGCATGCGTTTCTGCATGCTTATTTAATTTCTGCATGCGTTTTTTTTAGGTTCCTTTAGGCACCCATGCGTTTTTCCTTGCGTTTTTGAATCAGCACCCAAAAAAAGTTAATGAACTATTTTTTGGTGCTGATTTAAAAACGCATGCGTTTATCATGGGCCCCTATGGAAAATGCATGCGTTTTTGGATGGTACTAAATGGTACTAATGTACCATGTGTTTTTGCATGCGTTTTTGAAGGCAGCTCCTCACATAAGTGCAAAAATGCATGCCAAAAACGCATGGCAGTTTAGACATGTGTTTTGGCTATTAAGACATGCGTTTTTTTTGCATGGGGCCTATGGGTGCGTTTTACATGCTTTTTTAAAAACGCAGGTCTCCAAAAAAGCATGAAAAAAATGCAAGTGTGACCCTAGCCTTAAAACCATTGCTCCACAGTTGTGCTGACTACAAGATTACATGTTATTACTATAAATTTGGGTGTGCTGAATCCAAAAATCACACCTGTTTCCTCAAGGCACTGTTTTTCTGCAAAATACTGTTTACTAAGGAACTATTAGGCAGGCTTTACACCACGGGTTTGAGCTGTCAGGCTGTGTCCGATGTTTTGCAGGATGCATAGGACACAGCCTGACAGCTCCAGGCAGAACAGAACCGGAGGGCATATTTGCCCTCCGTTCCTGTTTTCTGCCGGAATCGGAAGTCCGCAGCTGCAGGAGCTGTCCTGAAATTTCAAAATCGCGGCTAGATCCCGATTCTGATATCTCAGCGCAGCTGAACTTCAGCACTTGGTGTCCGGCAGCCGGATCCGATTTTCTGTCAAATCCGGCGCGATCCGGTGCCCATAGACTCCCATGTTAAGGGACGCTTGATCGCGACGGATCCGGGAGGATCCAGTAGGATCCGATTTGTTCAGATTTTTCCTTGGACACAAAAACGTTGGTGAGCTGCAATTTTGTGTCCAGGGAAAAAAAAATAATTCTGCTGGATCCACCTGGACAGATGGAAACTGGATGGCAAAACACTGCCATCCGGCCCCATAGGAGTACTACGGGCCCAAAATCGGATCCGGACAGCCCCGGATCACACAAACCGTGGTGTGAAGTTGGCCTTACAGTAATAATGTAACAGTGTATCAGGAAGTCAGGAGAAGTAAATGGGTTAAAACACTCTGCACTGCCATGATATCAAACTCTTGGATAACAAATTATTAATAGTGACATAATTTATTTTCCTACTAGATGGCGGCCCGATTCTAAAGAATCGGGTAGTCTAGAATACATATATAGTCTATTTACTAAAGTTAGGGGAGTGCGGTGAAATGAATTGTGTGTATACAGGTGGCTCAGTGGTTAGCAGTGAGTGCGGTGGCTCAGTGGTTAGCAGTGAGTGCGGTGGCTCAGTGGTTAGCAGTGAGTGCGGTGGCTCAGTGGTTAACAGTGAGTGCGGTGGCTCAGTGGTTAGCAGTGAGTGCGGTGGCTCAGTGGTTAGCATTGAGTGCGGTGGCTCAGTGCTTAGCAGTGAGTGCGGTGGCTCAGTGGTTAGCAGTGAGTGCGGTGGCTCAGTGATTAGCAGTGAGTGCGGTGGCTCAGTGGTTAGCAGTGAGTGCGGTGGCTCAGTGGTTAGCAGTGAGTGCAGTGGCTCAGTGGTTAGCAGTGAGTACGGTGGCTCAGTGGTTAGCAGTGAGTGCGGTGGCTGAGTGGTTAGCAGTGAGTGCGGTGGCTCAGTGGTTAGCAGTGAGTGCGGTGGCTCAGTGGTTAGCAGTGAGTGCGGTGGCTCAGTGGTTAGCAGTGAGTGCGGTGACTCAGTGGTTAGCAGTGAGTGCGGTGGCTGAGTGGTTAGCAGTGAGTGCAGTGGCTCAGTGGTTAGCAGTGAGTGCGGTGGCTCAGTGGTTAGCAGTAAGTGCGGTGGCTGAGTGGTTAGCAGTGAGTGCGGTGGCTCAGTGGTTAGCAGTGAGTGCGGTGGCTCAGTGGTTAGCAGTGAGTGCGGTGGCTCAGTGGTTAGCAGTGAGTGCGGTGGCTCAGTGGTTAGCAGTGAGTGCGGTGGCTTAGTGGTTAGCAGTGAGTGCGGTGGCTCAGTGGTTAGCAGTGAGTGCGGTGGCTCAGTGGTTAGCAGTGAGTGCGGTGGCTCAGTGGTTAGCAGTGAGTGTGGTGGCTCAGTGGTTAGCAGTGAGTGCGGTGGCTCAGTGGTTAGCAGTGAGTGCGGTGGCTTAGTGGTTAGCAGTGTGTGCGGTGGCTCAGTGGTTAGCAGTGAGTGCGGTGGCTCAGTGGTTAGCAGTGAGTGCGGTGGCTCAGTGGTTAGCAGTGAGTACGGTGGCTCAGTGGTTAGCAGTGAGTGCGGTGAGATTGGTCAGCACAGTGGCGTGGGCAGAGTGGCCAGCGCAGCGGCGTGGGCAGAGTGGTCAGCGCAGCGGCGTGGGCAGAGTGGTGAGCACACACATACATACACAAACACACTCCGCTATAGTTAGCACTGACCCTGCATCTTCCTCGCCGCTTGGATCCTGAGTCGACATGTCACCACCTGCGGACGACTGGATCCAATATGGCTATATTGGATCCAGTAGTTGGGGGGTGGCGACATGTCGACTGAGGATCCAGGCGGCTGATGCAGGGCCGGTGCTAACTATAGCGGATTGTGTGTGTGTGCGTGTGTGTATGTGTGCGGACAAAGTGAGGGAAGTGCAGACAAAGTGAGGGAAGTGCGGACAAAGTGACGGAAGTGAGTACATACATATATACACATACTGTACATTACATATGGAGGGGTGAGGAGAGCGGAGGCTGGAGGGGTAAGGAGAGGTGAGGAGAGCGGAGGCTGGAGGGGTGAGGAGGGCAGAGGAGAGGGGAGGCTGGAGGGCAGAGGAGAGGGGAGGCTGGAGAGCAGAGGACAGGGAGGCTGTAGGGCAGAGGAGAGGGGAGGATGAAGGGTAGAGGACAGGGGAGGCTGGAGGGCAGAGGACAGGCGAGGCTGGAGGGCACAGCGGAGACTGGAGGGGAGAGCGGAGGCTGGAGGGCAGAGCGGAGGCTGGAGGGGAGAGCGGAGGCTGGAGGGGAGGCTGGAGGGCAGAAGACAGGGGAGGCTGGAGGGCAGAGGACAGGGGAGGCTGGAGGGCAGAGGAGAGCGGAGGCTGGAGGGCAGAGGAGAGGGGAGGCTGGAGGGCAGAGGAGAGGTGAGGCTGGAGGGCAGAGGAGAGGGGAGGCTAGAGGGCAGAGGAGAGGGGAGGCTGGAGGGCAGAGGACAGGGGAGGCTGGAGGGCAGAAGACAGGGGAGGCTGGAGGGCAGGGCGGAGGCTGGAGGGCAGAGCGGAGGCTGCAGGGCAGAGCGGAAGCTGGAGGCAGAGGACAGGGGAGGCTGGAGGGCAGAGCGGAGGCGGGAGGGCAGAGCGGAGGCTGGAGACCAGAGCAGAGGCTGGAGGGCAGAGCAGAGGCTGGAGGGCAGAGCGGAGGCTGGAGGGGAGAGCGGAGGCTGGAGGGGAGGCTGGAGGGCAGAGGACAGGGGAGGCTGGAGGGCAGAGGACAGGGGAGGCTGGAGGGCAGAGGACAGGGGAGGCTGGAGGGCAGAGGCTGGAGGGCAGGGCAGAGGCTGGAGGGCAGAGCGGAGGCTGGAGGGCAGAGGACAGGGGAGGCAGGAGGGCAGAGGAGAGGGGAGGCTGGAGGGCAGAAGCTGGAGGGAAGAGCGGAGGCTGGAGGGCAGAGCGGAGGCTGGAGGGGAGAGCGGAGGCTGGAGGGCAGAGCAGAGGCTGGAGGGGAGAGCGGAGGCTGGAGGGGAGAGGACAGGGGAGGCTGGAGGGCAGAGGACAGGGGAGGCTGGAGGGGAGAGGGTAGGAGGGGAGGGAGAGGGTAGGCGGGAGGGGAGAGGGGAGGCTGGAGGGCAGAGGAGAGGGAGGCTGGAGGGCAGAGGAGAGGGGAGGCTGGAGGGAAGAGGACAGGGGAGGCTGGAGGGCAGAGGAGAGGGGAGGCTGGAGGGCAGAGGACAGGGGAGGCTGGAGGGCAGAGGAGAGGGGAGGCAGGAGGGCAGAGGACAGGGGAGGCTGGAGGGCAGAGGACAGGGGAGGTTGGAGGGCAGAGGACAGGGGAGGCTGGAAGGCAGAGGACAGGGGAGGCTGGAGGGCAGAGGACAGGGGAGGCTGGAGGGCATAGGAGAGGGGAGACTGGAGGGCATAGGAGAGGGGAGACTGGAGGGCAGAGGACAGGGGAGGCTGGAGGGCAGAGGACAGGGGAGGCTGAAGGGCAGAGGACAGGGGAGGCTGTAGGGCAGAGGACAGGGGAGGCTGTAGGGCAGAGGACAGGGGAGGCTGGAGGGCAGAGGAGAGGGGAGGCTGGAGGGCAGAGCGGAATCTGGAGGGCAGAGCGGACGCTGGAGGGCAGAGGACAGGGGAGGCTAGAGGGTAGAGGACAGGGGAGGCTGGAGGGCAGAGGCTGGAGGGCAGAGCAGAGGCTGGAGGGCAGAGGACAGGGGAGGCTGGAGGGCAGAGGAGAGGGGAGGCTGGAGGGCAGAGTGGAGGCTGGAGGGCAGAGCGGAGGCTGGAGGGGAGAGCGGAGGCTGGAGGGGAGAGCGGAGGCTGGAGGGGAGAGCGGAGGCTGGAGGGGAGGCTGGAGGGCAGAGGACAGGGGAGGCTGGAGAGCAGAGGACAGGGGAGGCTGGAGGGGAGAGGACAGGGGAGGCTGGAGGGGAGAGCGGAGGCTGGAGGGGAGAGGGTAGGCGGGAGGGGAGAGCAGAGGCTGGAGGGGAGAGCGGAGGCTGGAGGGGAGAGCGGAGGCTGGAGGGGAGAGCGGAGGCTGGAGGGGAAAGGCTGGAGGGCAGAGGCTGGAGGGCAGAGCGGAGGCTGGAGGGCAGAGCGGACGCTGGAGGGCAGAGCGGAGGCTGGAGGGGAGGCTGGAGGGCAGAGGACAGGGGAGGCTGGAGGGGAGAGCGGAGGCTGAAAGGGAGAGGGTAGGCGGGAGGGGAGAGGGGAGGTGGGAGGGGAGAGCGGAGGCTGGAGGGGAGAGGCTGGAGGGGAGAGCGGGGGCAGGAGGGGCAGAGGCTGGAGGGGCAGAGGGGAAGAGGCTGGAGGGGCAGAGGGGAAGCAGGAGAAATGTGCTGTGAAGATAAAAATTCAAATTTCGCGCCTGAAACTGTATTTGCCCCAACCAAGATGGCGGGTGCGACCTGAGGGGGCTTAATTGTGGGCGGGAACTGGGCGGGGAATGTGGGCGGGAACTAAAGAATGATTGCGGCCGCCATCTTGGTTGAGGCATTTTGCGGGGAAGATGCCGGCTAAGAGGAAGCAGGACGTGGAGCTCCCGGCCGGAGTAAGAAGAGGTCGGGATCGGAGGGAAGACGTCTGGATGACCCGGAGATCGGGACGATCGAGGAAGATGGGGTGGTATGTATGAACTACGGGTGGACGCTGACAGTGTGTGTGTGTGAGTGTGTATGTGTGATGTGGTTGGGATGGTATGTGTGTGTTTGGGAGGACTGTAGTGAGAGGCTGTGTGTTTGATGAGACAGTAGTGAGGGGCCGATGGGTTACGGCTAAGGGCGGAACTTGGGCGAGCGGAACGTTCAAATGCCGGTGCCTGTAGCTGCACGGAAAGTTCGGCGCGGCTACCCCGCACTGTGACGTCAGCAGCATGGTCTAAGACCATCACGGAAGTAACCTTCGGGTTCTCCGGAAGTGGCCTTCGGCTTTTATATTATAGATGCATTTTGCAGCAAAAGATCCTTCCTCAGGCAAAATCACAACATACAGTACCTTGTGTGTGGTACATTGTGATTTTGCTTGAGGAAGGAAGTTTTGCTCCAAAATGTGCAGCAAAATAAATCACATCATTATTAGTAATTTGCTATCCAAGAGTTTGATATCACGGCAGCACAAAGTTTTAACCATTTCCCTTCCTCTGACTTCCTGATAATCATGCTGGGATCTGCAGTCATTCATCCAGGCTCGGGATCTGCACTGTCCAAGTTTCCTTGTCCAGTGGCGGAGAAAGGGGAAATCCCACATGGGGCCTTAATTGCGGTTGTGGCCTGTGGTCAAAAAAACATCTGAGCTGGACTGACCGATATATTATGTGGAAAGTGAAAGGAATCACAATAGGAAAGTTGGATATTATTAAGAAGGAAATGAAGAGGACAGAAGTGGATCTTTTAGGCATTAATAAATTACATTGGATGGGCTCTGGAGATTTAAATTCAGATGGCTACACTGTCTACTACTCAGGGAACAAGACAGATAGAGGAGGAGTTGCGCTCAGGGCCGGCGTTAGGGGCAGGCATCCTAGGCATTTGCCTAGGGCCCCCAAGCTTCAGAGGGCCCCCTGGCCCGGCCGGATGATAGCCGGCGCCGCGGCCGCTTGCAGACAGTGCTCTGCACCGCGCTCCGGCTTCATCCGGCTTGACCGGCGCCGGGCGCAGCCGCAGGCACAGTCACTCGTCACAACAGGAAGCAGCCAGGAAGAAGTCGGAGCGCGGTGCAGACTGGCGAACAGCGGCAGCGGCAGAGAGTAAGTAAGTATGATGATGTGTCTTCTTTTACAGGGAGTGGAGGAGGGGGCCCCTGTATACACCACCACTGGGCCCTGGGGCCCCTGTATACACCACCACTGGGCCCTGGGGCCCCTGTATACACCACCACTAACTGGGGCTGCCTGTATACACCGCCACTGACTGGGGCTGCCTGTATACACCACCACTGACTGGGGCTGCCTGTATACACCACCACTGACTGGGGCTGCCTGTATACACCACCACTGGGGCCTGTATATACCACTGGGGCTGCTGTATATACTGCTGGGGCCTGTATATACAACTGGGAGGCTGCTGTAATACTGCTGGGGCCTGTATATACCACTGGGGAGGCTGCTGTATACCACTGGGGCTGCAGTATATACTGCTGGGGCCTGTATATATAACTGGGGAGGCTGCTGTATACCACTGGGGCTGCTGTATATACTGCTGGGGCCTGTGTATACCACTGGGGAGGCTGCTGGATACCACTGGGGCTGCTGTATATACTACTGGGGCTTGTATATACCACTGGGGCTGCTGTATATACTGTATACAACTGTATGGGTACTATTTTTATTTCATAGTTTGGGGCCCCACTCTCAATCTCGCCTAGGGCCCCACTTGGTCTAAAACCGGCCCTGGTTGCGCTCATTGTTAACAAGAGGGTCTCTCAGTGTGTAGAGAACCCAAAATGCCTCAACAACTCTATCATGTCTATCACATCAAAGGGAAGCCACTGAATGAGACAATCTTGTAAGCATATGCACTGACATCAGATGCACCTGAGAAGGACATCAAAGACTTCTGCAGACAATTTCAAAGTGCACTTGATGGAATCCAGAAGCAAGACATCATCCAGATCATGGGAGACTTCAGCACCAAAGTTGAAGCAGGTGAGGAAGCATGGGTGGTCAGCATGGCGTGGGTTACAGGAAAGAAGCTGGTGACTGCTTCATACAGTTTTGCCTTGAGAACAAGCTAGTAATCACCAACACTTTTTTTTACCGAACCGAAGCAATGTCTCTACACCTGGACATCCCCGAATGGCCAGAACCGCATCCAGATAGACTACATACTCTGCAAGCAACGATGGAAAGGATCTATTTTCACCACAAAGACTCTACCAGGTGGAGACTGTGGATCAGATCATCAGCTCTTCATCGCCAAACTCAGAGTCAGACTATGCTAGATCAAGCGTTCAGCCATACAGAAGCATTTCAACGTCAGCAAAATCCCCTCACAGTACATGTTGCGCCCCAGGGTGTGGGGTACTCGGGTATCAGGTGGCAGAAAAGGGCTAACTTTGTCACGGGGAATGGCAGCCGTGCCTGATCCCATATCCTGGCAGCAATGCTCTTGAAAAGGGGAATTATTTACAAGGACTATGTACAAGTTTGTCGTGACGCCATATGCAGTACCTGGTGAGATATCACCAGCGCCGCTACAGTCCTCCAGAGGTTGGTGGTATTGCGGCTGTGATGGCATAGTCCTCTGCAGGCAGGATTGGGACCTCCACGGCAGCGTAGTCAGGGTGAGTAAGTTGTAGTGGAGCTGAGTTTGTAGAGGCAGAGTAAGAATAGTCTATAGAGGGGCACAGTAAGTGGAGAAGAAGGATGCACGCACACAGAAGAAGTCTCTTTTAACTTTTTACTGGTGTTAAGCAGGTAAACGATCCAGGGCACTGACGGGTGACCGGGCTGCACAGTGGCCTTCCACAGCAAGTAGGTATAAGGCCTCTTCTGATTGTGTAGTTGCTGAGGCACAGTCTGTTGTAGCCTGACTTGCCTCCACTCTCTTGCTTTATCTGTGTGTGTCTCTCTCTCTCCTCCTGCACGGTCTCAGGGATGACCTTCCCTGGACCATGCAGTGGCCTGTTGTTCCTGGCTCCCTCTCTTGACTTTCCTGGGAGACCGGGTAGCTGAAGCTTCCACGGTGCGACAGGGTTTTCTGTGGGCCTATTGTTCCCCACAGGTGCGGATCCCCAATATCCGGCTTTCTCCTGGAAAGAAATCCCTCTGAGCTACTTGTTCCTTGTTCTGCTCTGAGCTCCCTGCCTTCAGTCCCACTTAGGCTGTGGGAAGCTGAAGGGCCACTCCGGGTCACTGGCTCGGGCCTGAACACAGCACCGTCCACCAGGACTTCCTTGCAGCTCTTCTAGCGTCGGCACACACTCCGACTAGCTCCCCCCAGCAGCAGTATATATAGGGGATCTTGCCTAAGGTCAGCAAGTGGAGCTCCCCCTACTGTGTCGGGGTGGAAGGTGTTGTTCGCAGTAGGTACCTGTTGTGGAAACCCAGCAGTGCATTAGAGAGATCTGTGGTTACCTGCGTGAGCAGGACCCCACATACGCGGTTGAATTAAAGAACAGGTTCAACTTGCTAAGAGATGACAAAAAGAATCCTGATGAATTGTGGGCTGAAATTCAAGGAATCTTCATCGAAACAGCATAAGAATAAGTGCCACACATGGAGCGAATGCAGGAAGGGAATGGGCTAACCGCATCCACCCTCCAGATTGCCGGCAAGAGAAGAGAGGCAAAAGCCAGAGGATTTCTAGATAAAGGAAGACAACTGAATGCCGGCTTCCAACAAGAGGCCAGGAAAGACAGGAACACCTTTCTGTATGAGAGGTGCATGAAGTTTGAAGATGCATACAAAAAAAGACCATACCAAGGATTTTTGTTTTTGCTTTTGTGAAACAGGGGAAAAAGCCATTTACAGCCTGACAGGGAAACATCAAGAACAGTTATGGAATTGACCAACATAGTATTAAGGTCAGATGGAAAGAATACACAGAGGAACTCTATGCCACAGCTAGCAATGACCTCTTGAACCAACTCTCTGTCCAAGATGACCCAGAGCTGGACCTGCTGGATAGTGAAGTGGAATGGGGAATGATATAATTGCCAAACAGCAAGGCACCTGGTATCGATAGAATTAGTACAGAACTGTTAAAACCCATCCCGAGAGCAGCGATAATAGCACTATGTCAAACGATATGGAAGTCGTGGTCATGGCCATTGGAATGGAAACAATCAGTCTTTAACCTGTGGCAAAAGAAAGGTGACCTTAGAGACTGTGCCAACTACAGAACCATTGCCCTGATCCCAAACGCCAGCAAGATGCTTCTGAAAATCATTCAAAACAGACAGCGCAACATCCTTGATTGTGAGTCTCCAGATGTCGAGACTAGTTGTATGCATTGCAGTGTAATTTTGGTCCATTCTTCCACACAAATATTCTTCAAATACTGAAGGTTCTGTGAACTGCTGAATTTTGAATTTTAGTTATTTCATTTTATTTAATTTCATTTACTATTAGATTAAGGCCAAGCTGATCCATTCTAGCAGCTTTATTTTCTTTTTCTGTAACTAATTGAGAGTTTCCTTGGCTGTGTGTTTGAGATCATTGTCTTGATGAAATGTCCAGATTCATTTTCTCTTTATCATCCTGGTATGGAAAGTCTCAGTACATTAATCCTTCCTCCAATTATATGAAGTTTGTCAGTGCCATCTGCTTAAAAAAATCCCCACACCATATTGTTCTCATCTGCAAACGTCACTACTAGCACAATGTTTTGGGGGTGATATGCAGTGCCCTTTGGCCTCCAAATATGGTCTACATTATGGCATCCAAAGAGTTCAATTTTTGGCTCATCTGATCATACTATATTTAACCCAGTATTTCACAAGTTTGTTGTTGAGCAAACGTTAAACATGCTTGAACATATTTTTTGCTCAGCAGTGGAGTCTTGCGCGGCAACCTTGAAAGTTGAGTGCATTACTTATGGCTTTATTTGAAACCATTATACTTGCTGATTCCACATATTTCTGTAACTCACCACAGGTGATTCTTTGCTCTTGGACAACTTTTCTTATCGTTCTTTTCACTTCTTTGTCTAAAATGTAGTGGGAAGCACTTGTCTGTGGCTTGCTGATGATGAAATTATGTTCTTTTTGCTCCTGTATTATGACCCCAACAGTGCTCAGTAGAATTTTCAGAAGTTTAGATATCCTTCGATATTCTTCTGTAACCAATGCCATCAGTATGTTTTGCAACATTAATTTTGCAAAGATCTTTTGACTGCTCAGTGGTTTTACCCATCATGAGAAGTTTCTTGTGGTGAATCTTTTTAATGGCTATCAGTTGAACCAGTTAACAGAATAATTTACTAAGTAGCAAGATTGTTTTTTAACTAATGATAGATTTCAGCTGGTGTTGACTTTCAGTGGATTTTTGCCATTCTCTTTCTTCATATGATTAATGTATTTTCCCTGTGTCCACTCATTCAGCTACAGGGTTCTGCTTTTCTGACAATCATAGAACCATAGTGGAGATCTAGTACCTCCACACACAGAACTCTGAGTGAATTCAGAAGCCTTCTTATTATGTGACCATCCATCCAACAAAAAACCCGGGCCCTTATCATGGCTGCTCAGCATATAGTATGCTGGTGCTCACATTCTGGGTTTTACATCACTGAAGCAAATAACCTCAAAGAAAATTATTCTCCCATTAAGATTTTACTATTGACCATTATACATATTCCCCCCATCTCTGCCCAAAGCTGGGGGGTTTTTACACCTCCAGACACTAAACATGGAAGTTTTGGCAGTGCATCTGAATTGCATTGCAACCTCCTGGGCCTGTTCTCTAAATGAGAGGTGAGAAGTCCTGGAGCCACAAACACTACCTAGTCACCTACCGTGTTTCCCCGAAAATAAGACTCTGTCTTATATTTTTTGGGGGCCAAAAGTGGCCCCCTGTCTTATTTTCGGGAGGGACTTATATTGGCAGCCCCAGCCTCATACACACACATACACACACATACACACACATACACATACATACACATATATACACATATATACATATACATACACATACATACACACACACATTCACCCCTTCTTACCTTGTCTGGTGCTGTCCGGTGGTGTCCCCTCTGTCATGCCCCGCTCCTCCGGCTGTCCGGTGGTGTCCCCGCTCCTCTCCTGGTCTGCGGTGCGGTGTCACGGTCCAGTTGCATGGTGATCGGTGCGGTGCCCGGCCGACTTCCTGGTTCCTCCGACCAGGAAGTCGGCCGGGCACCGCACCGATCACCATGGAACTGGACCGGGACACCGCACTGCGGACCAGGAGAGGAGCGGGGACACCACCGGACAAGGTAGTATACATTGAGCAGCGCGCCCCCCCCCCACCCCGGCAGGCAGACTTATATTGTGGAGAGCCCCCCCTGTCTTATTTTCGAGGGGGGGGACTTATATTAGCAGGCCCTCTTCCCTCTACCCCCGTCTTATTATCAGGGGGACTTAATTTCAGGGAAACACGGTAGGTGTTCTTCTCCTTCCTTTCTCTCATCCACCTCAATTGTTGCACGATCTGACAGTAGCTTGAACATTTGGCTTAGCAGGTAATATTTCAATGTGTACACTGCCTGTTTGATGGGCAAGTACTCTTTCTCTATGATAGCATAGTTTTTCCTCACAGGAGGAAATGTTTCCTAGCCAGGTACAGGACCGGACGTTTCTTTCCATTTATTTTCATGCGACCATAAAACTTTATATTGAACGCAGGTGCCACCAAGACCAGTTGATTACATAGGGCCATCTTCAACTTCTGGAAAGCTGTCTCCGCTCTGGCAGACCATTTGGCAATCAACATCTTTGTGTCCTTAAGAAGGTTGGTCAGGGATGCGGTCAACATTGCAAAATTTGGGATAAACCACCAGTAGTATCCACATTTACCAGAAATGCCATCATCTCTTCCTTGGAAAGCAGTTGGGGACAATTTTGAATCACCCCTTTTTGAGTTGCAGCTTGATTTCATCCCTACCGACAATATAGCCCTAATATTTGACCTCCTTGTTCCTTATTGTGCACTTTTTCATGTTTATGGTAAACCCTCACTAAGTGCATCAAGGACCACCTGTATCTTCTGCAGATGACTTCCACAGTCTGAGTAATCCACTTTTCCTTCTTGGAGGTTACTTCTCAGCGAGCCTCGGGGATTGGCTTGGCCACTAGACACAGAGTTTTTCACCAGCTCTCTTCCTTTCCATGGCTTGAGCAAGTTGATGTGGTAAACTTGGTAGGGCTTTCTCCTTTCTGGTTGATGGACTATGATAGTTCACCTCCCCTGGGTTGAACTATTTCACTCTTGCTGACCGGTTGTAGATCCCTGTCTGTTTTTCTTCCAACTGGAGAAGACTTTCTTTTAGAATATGTATCACTTTCGCAATCCTCACCTGCATCTGGGCTACATGTTCAATCACACTTCTGTGGGTTGTAATCTCAACTTCCCAAATCTTTTTTGTTATGTCTAATGGGCCAGTTACATGCTACGATATCATT
The DNA here is from genome assembly GCA_033576535.1 of Allobates femoralis. Taxonomy (NCBI): domain Eukaryota; kingdom Metazoa; phylum Chordata; class Amphibia; order Anura; family Aromobatidae; genus Allobates; species Allobates femoralis. Next base: position 327,685,499 of record JARQOC010000004.1, on the reverse strand, counting down.
AACGATATTGTTGGTACATCACGGGTTTTAGGGCAGAACAACGACATAACAACTTCGTTGCATGTGACACGTAAATTCAACCAATGATAACTCGGCTGATCATTGATCGGAGGTTTAAGGGCCCGTTACATGCTTCAATGTGTCGGCGATCCGACCAACGATCCGACTTGATCTGGATTGTGTGAACGATGTTCAATGATCACTGGCTGAGGTGTCACATGTACAGATATTGTGAATAGAGATGAGCGGTGTTCGATTCGAATTGTTCACCAATCTCAAATTCGAGCTGTTTTAGGTGTTGTTCGAGTCATTCGCCGAATTCGAACAATTTGCTTCAAATTTGGCAGCTCGAGGTTATGTTCGATAATGCTCCTATCACCAAAAGCTTAACCCTAACCCAAACACTGTTAATGAAAGTTAATATCTAGTTTCTGCATATAGTGTGCGAGGGGGTTGCTTAGATCAGTGCTGCAGAAATAATGGCGATCTCCATTTTTTTTCTCCTAACTGCATATACAGTGGGGTGGTGCAGGCTGTCAGCCAATCAGCACACACACAAAGTAAAGTGCATTTTTTGCACACAAGCAAGGTCATGCATCATTGGCTGTTTAAGACACATATCCTTGCCGTATAAGACCCATCCATTTTTCCCATCGCCATCATTTTCTCATTGCTGTAGATCTGTGTCAGACGGCACCGCTGCTGCTGTGGGCGCTATTCAGTTAAAACAGTGTCACTTCACTTATTAGTAAGCTAATGAGCAAATGTCAAGTTAGAGACCTAGATAGGTTTAGGAAGTAGGGACTGGAGGGAGGGCGTGAATTGTCGGAATATCAGCCCTTTGAGGGCTACTCCATAGGAGTAGGGAGAAGGGAGTAGGGACTAGTTGTGTATCAGCCCTTTCCAGGGCTACTTCATAGAAGTAGGGACTAGTTGTAATCTCAGCCCTTTGGGCTAGGCTAGAGAAGTTCATAGCAGTTTTTGCCAGGTAGGTGTGTGCCAGTGCTGTGCAAGTTATTAGAAAGATCCCAGCACTCATCTAGTAGTTGCTTGTTAGGCTTGTGGGACGTAGAAGGGCCACTACGGGTCACTGGCTCAGGCCTAACTGCGGCTCCGACCACCAGGACATCTTTGCAACTCTCCTAGCGTCTGCACACTCTGACTAACTCCTCCCCCAGCTGCAGTATTTATAGGGGATTTTGCCAAAGGTCAGCAAGTGGGGCTCCCCCTACTGTGCCGGGGTGGAAGATGTTGCATGTAGTAGGTACCTGCTGTGGAAACCCAACTGTGCATTAGAGAAGTCTGTGGCTACCTGCGTGAGCAGGACGCCACACTAGCATTTAGTGCAACAGCAAAAGCCCAGAAGACTCAGGAGGAGTTCAGCCCTGAGGAGAACAAAGTAAGAGATGCTAAACTGACCAAGTATAGGACCAGGGGCCATAGTAGGAGCAGGGACCCTGCAGAAGGACCTCATTGCCAGTTTAGGAAAAAGCCCAGAGAGGGAGAAGAAGCGGTGGGTTCAGGCTCAGGCAGGACTTACCCCAAACCACAGAGCACAGACACAGAGGAGGCCTCATAACTTTCTAAGGTGGAAGTCCCAAGTTGCACTGGGGGCCTGGTTATTTCTCTGGACTGTACCTGTTACCTTGTCACCAGTAAAAGGTACCGAAACAACAATCCCTGTGTGTCTGTGTTCCTGTCTAACCGTCGCAATTCACCGCCTTGTCTGCTACTCCCTTCATCCATCACTGCTGCCCTGAGGTAAAGCTCCACCTGTGGGGAGCTGTACCACACTCTGCTGCACTCACCATCACCTCAGCGACCGGCTGCAGCGCTGGTATACCTGTTACCAGGTAGCATAGGTGGTGTCACGTAACAACCCCCTTATCCCCCACCATTCCCCGCCATTGAGGGTCCAGGGCACGGGATCGGGGATCGACCAGCCGTGATTCCCCCGTCAAAGCCGCCATCAGCCCCGGTACCCGAGTACCCCATACCCTGTCGACCGCCTCACTATCCTTATTATACCAACACAACAAGGGCTTGGTCATCCTGGATGCGCAAGGCACATGAGCACCTTCTTGCTGCACTACCTGCAAGATGACCCTCGGATTGTCCGAATTAGAAGTAATGCCGACTACTGGGTTACCACACTCTTAGATCCCCGGTACAAGACCAAATTTGCCAAAATAATTCCTGACATACAAAGGGACGCACACATGCAGGAGTATCAGCAGAAGCTGATACACACTCTCAGATCGGCTTTTCCACAAAACACCAGTGGTACACAGAGTGAATCTCACAGTTCTAACTTGGCAAATGTGGGACTGTCGAGTCATCATCACTCACATCGTACCAGTAACACCGTATCTGGTGGTGGTAACAGCAATTTTGTGGCCTCGTTTCACGATTTTTTTAGACCATCATTTCCAAGGCCTGAAGACATGAGAAGTCTGACACATAGTCAACGCCTGGAGCCGATAGTACATGAGTATCTCCAACTTAACATCGATGCCATGACTGGGGAACTGGAGCTTTGCTCATTTTTGGCTTCCAAACTGGAAAAATGGCCTGAGCTCTCCACTCATGCCTTGGAGATCTTGTCGTGCCCCGCAGCCAGCTTTCTCTCGGAACGTGTCTTCAGCGCTGCTGGTGGTGTGCTGACAGAAAAGTGCACGCGTCTGTCCACCCAGAATGTGGACAGACTAACGTTCATCAAGATGAACAAATCATGGATCTGCCAGGACTTTTCTGTATCATCCTGGGGAGACTAAAGGCTTGTAGATTTTTGCATTCAAGTCACCATTTTAAGTTTGTAACAGTGGGGCAATTGATGCCACTTAAATGGTGTCTGTGCCAAATTAATTGGAAAAAATGGAGACTCTTGTTGTAGTCCCCTAAATGTAACACAATGCTCAGAGTGTGCATGAGGCCTTACAGATACCGAGGTAAAAACCTCACCAAATACTCATCATGTGCACGAGGCCTTACAGATACTGAAATAAAACTCACAAAATACTCAGCGAGTGCACGAGGCCTTACAAATACTGAGGAAAAACCTCATCAAATACTCATCGTGTGCATGAGGATATACAAATACTGAGGAAAAACCTCATCAAATACTCATCGTGTGCATGACGCCATACAAATATAGAGGAAAAACCTCACCAAATCCTCATGGTGTGCACGAGGCCTTACAGATACTGAAGTAAAACTCACCAAATACTTATCGTGTGCATGAGGCCTTAAAAATACTGGAGTAAAACTGGATTTTAGAAGGGCATGACATGCCTATATCTGTGTCTCCTTCTCCTTTTACTCATCCATCTCTTTTGTTTTCGCATTTTTATATGTACTTGTCACTTTTCCATGTGTTTGTTGTATCTTCTGAGTAGTTTGTCACCTTTTGGACACCTTAGAAGGTGTTTTCTATGTGTTTTCTATTTGTTTTCTATGTGTTTGTATGTGTTTGTGTTTGCCTGCCATTGTTTTCAATGGTGTTCAACGGTATTCGACTGTGTTCGATGAACATTCGTCGAACATTCGACGAACACACCCCCAATTCGACGAGTCAAATCGAATTCGAACACGAGGATGGTGGCTCATCTCTAATTGTGAACGACGCAGCAACGATTCCACAACAAGCGAACGATACATGCGGCCGTTTGGTCGCCTACGTCCTTCAGTTCTGAATCTGCGAAGTTGTAAACGACATCATTAACATGGTGTCACACACACCGATGCTGCAGGTTGGACGGACAATCAACGACTGATTTATGGTCCACATGATAAACCTGCGATCAACGATGACCCAACTTATCGTTGGTTGATTCTACATGTCACACGCGTTACGATGTCGTTGCTCCGCTCCAAAACCTGTGATGTACCAACGATATCCAAATACTCAGGTGTTTGCTTATTTCTAGTTATTGGACAACAGGCGGCTTTATGTCCTAGGTTGTTAAATTGCCAACAAGTTGTTTCATTAAAGGGATCCTGTCACCTCCAGAACACCTCCTAAGCTAGCAAAACATGTCCCTGCAGCATCCTATCACTAATCTCACACTCCTTTTGTCTCCTAAAAGCATCCTGTCAAAGTGGAGAAAAACGTTTTAATACTTACTCATTAGTGATTATAATTAGCAGGGGCTATATTCTTTAGTCACCAGGGCGGGCTGTTTTGCAGCCTGAATGATCCACCCTCTTTCTGTCTGTGTGCTCTGCTTGTGCAGGCTTTACCCAAATGCCCTCTCTATCACTCACAGAATGCAAATCATTAGTCCTGCCTTCAGCTGCACATCACAGCAGCACAGACAGAGAGAGGCTGGATCCTTGAGGCTGCAAAAAAACATGCCCTGGTGACTAAAGAATATAGCCCCTGCTAATTATAATACCTAATGAGTAAGTATTAAAACGTTTTTATGCACTTTCACAGGATGCTTTTAGGAGACAAAAGAAGTATGAGATTAGTGATGGGATGCTGCAGGGACATGTTTTACTAGCTTATGAGGCGTTTTGGAGGAGATAGGATCCCTTTAACTGAGGTGTTCAGTAATACCTTAGCTACCCCTTGAGATCCTTGATGCCCAAGACTTGTGACTCCAGTCCCCTTCTATTAGGTGTCGGCCTCCTCTTAAACACCCACATATGGAGATGTTAAGTCATGGTACCTTTCCACATGCTAAACGATATCATCAGCATTTCAAGGATCTTTGTGGGCAACCCAAGTCTGTACTGGTTCATGACCACCCACTCCACCATTTGTGCTAGGGTGGAAGACTCTGGCTGCAACCAGTTTTGGACAAGATGAATCAAATCAAACATCAGAGAGCAATTTGTCATCATGATACACCTAGTGGTGGACTCGTGCCATGACAGTCATAGTTACACCCAGACATGCCAATATTTCAATTTTTAGCTTTCTGTTTACTTTAGCATGTTCTAAATGGAGTTTACAGTTGTGGCCAAAAGTATTGACACCCATGCAATTCTGTCAGATAATACTCAGTTTCTTCCTGAAAATGATTGCAATCACAAATTCTTTGGCATTATTATCTTCATTTAATTTGTCTTCAAAGAAAAAACACAAAAGAGAATGAAGCAAAAAGCAAAACATTGATCATGTCACACAAAACTCCAAAAATGGGCCAAACAAAAATATTGCACCCTCAGCCTAATACTTGGTTGCACAACCTCTAGCCAAAATAACTGCGATCAAACACTTCCAGTAACCGTCAATGAGTTTCTTACAATGCTCTGCTGGAATTTTAGACCATTCTTCTTTGGCAAACTGCTCCAGGTCCCTGATATTTGAAGGGTGCCTTCTCCAAACTGCAATTTTTAGATCTCTCCACAGGTGTTCTATGGGATTCAGGTTTGGACTCATTGCTGGCCACCTTAGAAGTCTCCAGTGCTTTCTCTCAAACCATTTTCTAGTGCTTTTTGAAGTGTGTTTTGGGTCATTGTCCTGCTGGAAGACCCAAGACCTCTGAGGGAGACCCAGCTTTCTCACACTGGGCCCTACATTATGCTGCAAAATTTGTTGGTAGTCTTCAGACTTCATAATGCCATGCACACAGTCAAGCAGTCCAGTGCCAAAGGCAGCAAAGCAACCCCAAAACATCAGGGAACCTCCGCCATGTTTGACTGTAGGGACTGTGTTCTTTTCTTTGAATGCCTCTTTTTTCTCCTGTAAACTCTATGTTGATGCCTTTGCCCAAAATGCTCTACTTTTGTCTCATCTGACCAGAGAACATTCTTCGAAAACGTTGTAGGCTTTCTCAGGTAAGTTTTGGCAAACTCCAGCCTGGCTTTTTTTTATGTCTTGGGGTAAGAAGTGGGGTCTTCCTGGGTATCCTACCATACAGCCCCTTTTCATTCAGACGTCGACGGATAGTACGGGTTGACAATGTTGCACCATCGGACTGCAGGGACTTGTAGCCTTGAGATTGCTCATGCTTCCTCACAATTTGGTTTCTCAAGTCCTCAGACAGTTCTTTGGTCTACTTTCTTTTTTCCATGCTCAATGTGGTACACACAAGGACACAGGATAGAGGTTGAGTCAACTTTAATCCAGGTCAACTGGCTGCAAGTGTGATTTAGTTATTGCCAACACCTGTTAGGTGCCACAGGTAAGTTACAGGTGCTGTTAATTACACAAATTAGAGAAGCATCACATGATTTTTCTAACAGTTCCAATAGTTTTGTCCACCCCCTTTTTTATGTTTGGTGTGGAATTATATCCAATTTGGCTTTAGAACAATTCTTTTTGTGTTTTTCATTGAAGACAAATTAAAGGAAGATAATAATACCAAATAATTTGTGATTGCAATCATTTTTAGGAAGAAACTGAGTATTATCTGACAGCATTGCAGGGGTGTCAATACTTTTGGCCACAACTGTATAATAAATCAGTTGTGGCTCCTCAATTAAAGGGACACTGTCAGGTAATTTTTCAGTATGACACTAATATTACCCTTGAATAGTGCCTGGGCAGACCTTATAAAAATATTTAAAATCATTATTCTACCCATTGTAGTTTTCATGTTATCAGCATTGTCAGACCCTGCAGTGGAGCTCCTGCATTAGTCCTCTCCATTATAAGCACATAGGATTAGTCTGGCTGTGTTATAATTTGTCATGTCCCTCCCTCCCAGCAGCTCTCTCCAAGTACAGAGTGGTTTCAGTTTCCATAAGAGCTTCTGTTCTGTTGAGGACATGGAGGGAGAGAGCTACTGCAGGTCTGCATTGTCTAATCTAGACTCCATTTGTTTCTGCAAGCAGGCATCCTGCTGTGACTGTTTCTGTGTTGTATTTCCCCTCTTTCTTGGCTGTAGACACAGAGAACAGAGAGGAGGATACAACTCCTTCCCCCCTCACTGATGAATTGTGCAGTGATGTGAATATGTGACATGGCAGAAAACTAAGTCGATCACTTACTGAAGTGGATCACTCAGTCATTTGAAGTTTACAGAGGATAGGAGGGAAATATAGATAAACGAAATACATCAATAGAGAGCTTAGAGCGAGGAATTAGAAAATTATAGCAGTTACATATGGATTTTTGACCTGATAGATTTCCTTTAAATATGGCACCAGAACCTCCACCCTCCGCTCCTGCTTCACTTTCCCGCTTTGTGACCCTTTAGAAAATAGTGTTTAACTTACCGCCTTTTTGATGAAGGAGTCATCACCTAGGTTCAGGGGTGGGGTGGCCACCCTGCCCTGGATTGCCTCTGCTAAAAGTTCTACCTAGTGCTAAAGCACCAGTTGTAGCTGCTGCTACACTTGCTGTTGCTGATGATTAGTTTTTTTGTTGCATCTGTTGCTGTTGCTGCTGCTCAACCTGTTGAATCAGTAGTTTATCTGTTTCTTGATGCTATATATTACCCTGTATCAGCTGCTCATTAGTCTCTTGTTGAGCTTACTGCTGCTGTATATTGAACTGCACCAGCTGCTTGATTAGGACCTCCATTTTGTCCGACTGTGCTTCCAGGTTTATGATCACCTTCACTCAGGACATGCAGTTTGTCCGCCACAGTCACATATAGTCTCTGGGAATCTGTCCAGCCTTCTGCAGCAAATGTAATGTTGCAACTCACTTGCATGGTGGTTGAGGTGTTCACAGGAAGGGTTTCTATTTAATCTTCGGCTTGTTAATTCAAGCTACATAAACCCCTCCACTGAAATTAACTTAAAGAAAACCTCTTTCGGTCACAAAGGCACAAACATAAAAATAACAAGTCCATATATCTGCAGGGTCTAACAGCTCAGGTGCCTGATCTGCTCATCTGCCAATCAGAGCACCACAGTGGAGATGTGCTACTCCACACACAGAACACTGAATGGTTCCAGAGGCCCTACATTTTACCTGTTGGAATACATTGTAAGGTCTAAGGTAGATATGTTAGAAGCTATCCTACCCATTTCTTTCACTATTAACAAACAAATCTTGCCCTTACCATGACTGATTAACCCTCTCAGCATCTAGTACACTGAAGCTGCATTCCAGGTTTCATATCAATAAAAAAAATAACCTCAGAGAAAAATATCTCCACTCTAGTATTTTACCATTGACCATTTTAAAGGCTACATTAGGAGTGTGAAAACCAATGGCAACATTCAGTCGTTCAAAAGGCTAGCACGTGACAGCAAATTTGAAACTGTTAAAAAGGTTTTTATTGAATACTAGATGGCGGCCCGATTCTAAAGAATCGGGTAGTCTAGAATCCATATATAGTTTATTTACTAATAGTTAGGGGCGTGCGGTGTAATAAATTGTGTGTATACAGGTGGCTCAGTGGGTAGCAGAGTATACGGTGGCTCAGTGGTTAGCACTGCGCGGTGGCTCAGTGGTTAGCACTGCGCGGTGGCTCAGTGGTTAGCACTGGGTGGTGGCTCAGTGGTTAGCACTGCGTGGTGGCTCAGTGGTTAGCAGTGAGTGCGGTGGCTCAGTGGTTAGCAGTGAGTGCAGTGGCTCAGTGGTTAGCAGTGAGTGCAGTGGCTCAGTGGTTAGCAGTGAGTGCGGTGAGATTGGTCAGCGCAGCGCCGTGGGCAGAGTGGTCAGCTCAGCGCCGTAGGCCGAGTAGTCAGCGCAGCGCCGTGGGCAGAGTGGTAGCGCAGTGCCGTGGGCAGAGTGGTCAGCGCAGCGCCGTGGGCAGGGTGGTCAGCGCAGCACCATGAGCAGGGTGGTTAGTGGTGGGGAGGACGGACACACACACACACTCCGATATACTTACCACCGTCCCTGCCACCTGCGTCTTCCTGAGTCCTCCGTTCTGCCGATATGTCGCCGCACCCAGGACTGGATCCAATATGGCGTCCGGGGGAACTCTCGGTGGTCCGATTCTAACACATCGGGTATTCTAGAATATAGAAATAGAGATTGCATGGGGAAGGCGGTGAGGGCTGAATTGGGAGGAACTTTGAAGAAGAAGCGGCGGGGGAAGAACGGCGTGGCAGGGGGGAGGAGGGAGGACAGAACAGCAGGGGGGAGGAGGATGGAGGACAGAGGAGGTAGCGGCGGGGTGTGGGAGGATGTAACAGCACAGGCAGGGGGAGGAAGGAGCGGCAGGGGGAGGATGGAGCACAGAGCGGCATGGGGGAGGAGGACGGAGGACGAAGCGGTGGGGTGGGAGACAATGGAGCAGCACAGGCAGGGGGAGGACGGAGGATAAGATGGCGGAGGTGAGGAGGTCAAAGGATGGAGGAGGAAGCGGTGGGGTGGGGGAGGACGGAGCGGCAGGGGGAGGACGAAGCACAGAGCGGAGGGAGCGAGGAGGATGTAGGATAAAGCGGCGAGGTGGGGGAGGACGGAGCAGCACGGGCAGGGGGAGGACGGAGGATGGAGTGGCGGAGGTGAAAAGGACAAAGGAAGGAGGAGGAAGCGGTGGGGGAGGATAAAGCGGCGCAGGCAGGGGGAGGACGGTGCAGCAAGGGGAAGACAGAGCAGCAGGGAGAGGACAGAGCGGCAGGGGGAGGACAGAGCGGCAGGGGGAGGAAAGAGCAGCAGGGGGAGGACAGAGCGGCAGGGGGAGGACAGAGCGACAGGGGGAGGACAGAGCGGCAGGGGGAGGACTGAGCATCAGGGGGAGGACAGAGCGGCAGGGGGAGGACAGAGCGGCGGGGTGAGGGAGGATGGAGCATTGTAAGGCAGCTTAGTGGCTAGCAGAGTATACAGGGGCTCAGTGGTTAGCAGAGTATACGGTGGCTCAGTGGTTAGCACTGCGCGGTGGCTGAGTGGTTAGCACTGCGCGGTGGCTCACTGGTTAGCACTGCGCGGTGGCTCAGTGGTTAGCACTGCGCGGTGGCTCACTGGTTAGCACTGCGCGGTGGCTCAGTGGTTAGCACTGCGCGGTGGCTCAGTGGTTAGCACTGCGCGGTGGCTCAGTGGTTAGCACTGCGCGGTGGCTCAATGGTTAGCACTGCGCGGTGGCTCAGTGGTTAGCACTGCGCTGTGGCTCAGTGGTTAGCACTGCGCAGTGGCTCAGTGGTTAGCACTGCGCGGTGGCTCAGTGGTTAGCAGCGAGTGCGGTGGGTAGAGTGGTCAGCGCAGCAGCGCGGTAGGCAGGGTGGTCAGTGCCTCGGCGCTGTGTGGGCAGGGTGGTCAGCGTAGCGGCGCTGTGTTGGCAGGGTGGTCAGTGCAGCAGCACGGTGGGCAGGGTGGTCAGCGCAGCAGCGTGGTCGGCAGGGTGGTCAGCGTAGCAGCGCTTTGTGGGCAGGGTGGTCAGCGCAGCGGTGCTGTGTGGGCAGGGTGGTCAGCGCAGCGGCACTGTGTGGGCAGGGTGGTCAGCGCAGCGGCGTTTGTGTGGCAGGGTGGGCAGCGCAGCGGCGCTGTGGGGACAGGGTGGTCAGTGCATCGGCGCTGTGTGGGCAGGGTGGGCAGCGCAGCGGCGCTGTGTGGGCAGAGTGGTCAGCGCAGCGGCGCTGTGTGAGCAGAGTGGTCAGCGCAGGGCAGAGTGGTCAGCGGTGGGCAGAGTGGTCAACTGTGGGCAGAGTGGTCAGTGGTGGGCAGAGTGGTCAGTGGTCGGCAGAGTGGTCAGCGGTGGGGTGAACGGACACACACACACACTCCGATATACTTACCACCGTCCCTGCTTCTTCCCTGCCGCCTGCGTCTTCCTGAGTCCTCCGTTCTGCCGATATGTCGCCGCACCCAGGACTGGATCCAATATGGCGTCCGGGGGAACTCTCGGTGGCCCGATTCTAACACATCGGGTATTCTAGAATATAGAAATAGAGATTGCATGGGGAAGGCGGTGAGGGCTGAATTGGGAGGAACTTTGAAGAAGAAGCGGCGGGGGAAGAACGGCGTGGCAGGGGGGAGGAGGGAGGACAGAACAGCAGGGGGGAGGAGGATGGAGGACAGAGGAGGTAGCGGCGGGGTGTGGGAGGATGTAACAGCACAGGCAGGGGGAGGAAGGAGCGGCAGGGGGAGGATGGAGCACAGAGCGGCAGGGGGGAGGAGGACAGAGGACGAAGCGGTGGGGTGGGAGACAATGGAGCAGCACAGGCAGGGGGAGGACGGAGGATAAGATGGCGGAGGTGAGGAGGTCAAAGGATGGAGGAGGAAGCGGTGGGGTGGGGGAGGACGGAGCGGCAGGGGGAGGACGAAGCACAGAGCGGAGGGAGAGAGGAGGATGTAGGATGAAGCGGCGAGGTGGGGGAGGACGGAGCAGCACGGGCAGGGGGAGGATGGAGGATGGAGTGGCGGAGGTGAAAAGGACAAAGGAAGGAGGAGGAAGCGGTGGGGGAGGATAAAGCGGCACAGGCAGGGGGAGGACGGTGCAGCAAGGGGAAGACAGAGCAGCAGGGAGAGGACAGAGCGGCAGGGGGAGGACAGAGCGGCAGGGGGAGGAAAGAGCGGCAGGGGGAGGACAGAGCGGCAGGGGGAGGACAGAGCGACAGGGGGAGGACAGAGCGGCAGGGGGAGGACTGAGCATCAGGGGGAGGACAGAGCGGCAGGGGGAGGACAGAGCGGCGGGGTGAGGGAGGATGGAGCATTGTAAGGCAGCTTAGTGGTTAGCAGAGTATACAGGGGCTCAGTGGTTAGCAGAGTATACGGTGGCTCAGTGGTTAGCACTGCGTGGTGGCTGAGTGGTTAGCACTGCGCGGTGGCTCAGTGGTTAGCACTGCGCGGTGGCTCACTGGTTAGCACTGCGCGGTGGCTCAGTGGTTAGCACTGTGCGGTGGCTCAGTGGTTAGCACTGCGCGGTGGCTCAGTGGTTAGCACTGCGCGGTGGCTCAGTGGTTAGCACTGCGCGGTGGCTCAGTGGTTAGCACTGCGCTGTGGCTCAGTGGTTAGCACTGTGCAGTGGCTCAGTGGTTAGCACTGCGCGGTAGCTCAGTGGTTAGCAGCGAGTGCGGTGGGCAGAGTGGTCAGCGCAGCAGCGCGGTAGGCAGGGTGGTCAGCGCCTCGGCGCTGTGTGGGCAGGGTGGTCAGCGTAGCGGCGCTGTGTTGGCAGGGTGGTCAGTGCAGCAGCACGGTGGTCAGGGTGGTCAGCGCAGCAGCGTGGTCGGCAGGGTGGTCAGCGTAGCAGCGCTTTGTGGGCAGGGTGGTCAGCGCAGCGGTGCTGTGTGGGCAGGGTGGTCAGCGCAGCGGCACTGTGTGGGCAGGGTGGTCAGCGCAGCGGCGCTGTGTGGGCAGGGTGGGCAGCGCAGTGGCGCTGTGGGGACAGGGTGGTCAGTGCATCGGCGCTGTGTGGGCAGGGTGGGCAGTGCAGCAGCGCTGTGTGGGCAGAGTGGTCAGCGCAGCGGCGCTGTGTGAGCAGAGTGGTCAGCGCAGGGCAGAGTGGTCAGCGGTGGGCAGAGTGGTCAACTGTGGGCAGAGTGGTCAGTGGTGGGCAGAGTGGTCAGTGGTCGGCAGAGTGGTCAGCGGTGGGGTGAACGGACACACACACACACTCCGATATACTTACCACCGTCCCTGCTTCTTCCCTGCCGCCTGCGTCTTCCTGAGTCCTCCGTTCTGCCGACATGTCGCCGCACCCAGGACTGGATCCAATATGGCGTCCGGGAACTCTCGCGAGAGTTCCCGAATGCCATATTGGATCCAGTCCTCTGGGGGACGGCGACATACTTTTTCCAAGATGGCGTCCGGGAAGTCTCGCGAGACTTCCCGGACGCCATATTGGATCCAGTCCTCCAGGGGGCGGCGATATGTCGGCGGCGGAGGCAAGAGGATCCAAGCAGGCGGCGGGGAAGACGAAGGTGGTAAGTATAGTGGATAGTGCGGGGTGTGGGTGTGTGTGGGTGTGCGGCGGCGTATGTGTGTGGCGGCTCGCGGTGGGCGCTAAACCGCCACCGCTCGCCGCCATCTTGGATCACCCTGAGTGGGTGTAGTGCCCAAGCCACTTCCTTCGGGTGACATAATTTTTGTCCCTTGAAGACGGAAGTGGCTTCGGCTTTTATATATATGATGTCATCTAACAGTCGAACAGTTTCCTTGGAGACACACATCCATGAGAAGTGGGCGCCCTGGCGCAGGGATTGGCGGTCATAAGGGGCTGTGGGTGGCCCGGGCTCTTAATAGGTCCTGGACCCGTCACACCCGTGACCCCTGCGACCGTGATTTTACACCACTAATTGCTATTTCTGCATGCTGAATATTACAGGCATGAACACAAAGACAAAATCTTCCAACTAGTACTTGAATCTCCCCTCTCAACTAAGACCGGTTGGTCATTGTAAAGAAGTTCCTGTACCTATCTATTCTAGCAATTTCCAATCACAATGAAAATTCTTCCGATGCAATTTTTCCAAACACACTGATGAGGAAAATTTTTTTGCCTCAGTAGTTGATGCCAAAATGTGCCAGCCATTCACTCAAGAGTTGAATGACTTTGTGCAAGATCATGTTCTGCTGAAGAAAGTTCAGCAGAGTTACTTGGTGCAAGCCTAAAGGAAAAGAAACTGCTGGGTCCTGCTGCCACATGATAAAAGAGGGAAATATCTTCTAAAATATTTCCATATGGACTAATATGTCTGATGGACAGGTTGTATCACATATTTCTCTACCAGAAGCCATTTTATGGACATAATTGTTGTGCAGTCTATGAGGAAAATTGTAGTAATAAGAGTAGGAAGAGAACCTTTCATTCCTATATAATAATATACCGCCCAACTTTTAAAGAACAATAAGAGGGAAAAATTCTGCTACAAGGAAATTTTGACCACACCCTTAGCCATACTTCAAGCAACACTCATTTTCCATTTCAATTTACACTGGTAGGAGGAGATGTCAGAGGGGTGTGGGCAGTGAAGGAAATTTAGTGGACTCTCGGGACTTTCCTCTACATCTAGGGTGGTTTGGACTAGAAATGTGAGGATCAATGTACAGCTTTGAGGTCAGTGGTATCTGGTGGTTGGAAAGGAGGCTGAAAATCCTTTGCCTTCTGTCATTGCCTGCTCAGCTTTTCATTAGCCACATTAGCCAGGACATCTGTGCTTCCTGCTCACCTGTAGTTGGCACCTATGGCTTCATTTTTTGTTCATTCGTTCATTCATTCATTCATTCATTCATTCAAGTTGTAGCAGCCAAAACTTTCTTATTTTTATATAAGCATTGTTATTTCAATACTTGTTTTTTTTTGTTATTTTAATGTCTGTGTTGCATAAATACTGTTTTCTGTTTTCTACAGATTATTATTTATCATTATTATTATTATTATTATTATTATTATTATTATTATATCACCATTTATTCCTTGAAGCTTTACATGTGAAAGGGGCATACATAGATAAGTACAATAATTATGAGCAATTCATGGCACACACAGGTACAGAAAGAGGAAGGATCCTGCCCGCAAGGGCTCACAGTATACAAGAGATGGGTGAGGATACACTAGGAGAGGGTAGGACTGCTTGTGCAGTGGTTTAGTGAACTGAGGCTCACTGCAGATTGTAGGTTTGTCAGAAGCTGTGGGTCTTCAGGTTCCTTTTGAAAGTTTCCAGGGTAGGCAAGAGTCTGATGTGTTGAGGCAAATAGTTCCAGAGTATGGGGGATGCACAGGAGAAAGCTAGCATGCATTTGTGGGAAGAATAGATAGGAGGGGAATAGAGAAGGAGATCTTGAAAAGATCGCAGGTTGCGTGTAAGTAAGCAATGGGAGACTGTGTCACAGATATATGGAAGGGACACGTTGTGGATGGCTTTGTATGCCGTGGTTAAGGTTTTGAAGTGGAGTCTTCAGGCAATGGGAAGCCAGTGAAGGGCTTGGTAGAGAGGATAGGTTGGAGAATAGTAGGTAGTTAGGTGGATTAGCCAGGTAGCATAGTTTAGATTGGATGGGTGCCAGAGTGCTAGAGAGAGTGCAGAGAGTAGGAGGTTGCAGTAGTCAAGGTGGGAGATGATGAGGGCATTCATGAGTGTTTTTGCAGTTTCTATGTCAAGGAATGTACAGATCTAGGAAATATTTTTGAGTTGGAGTCAGCAGGAGGGGGCAGAGGCTTGGATATGTGTCATGAAAGAGTGTGGGATCAAGGATTACTCCGAGGCAGTGAGCATGCGGGACTGGAGAATTTGAGAAGCCATTTACTTTGATGGATAGTTCTGGTGGGGTGGTATAGTGGGATGAGGGAAGATGATGAATTTTGTTTTGTCCATGTTCAGTTTTAGAAATCGGGCAGCAAATAAATATGAAGTAGCAGGCAGACATTGTGGGATTTTGGTTAGTAAGGAGGTGATTTCAGGTCCACAGAGGTAGATCTGTGTGTCATCAGCATAGAGATGATTCCAAAAGCCATGGGAGTCTATGAGCTGTCTTAGGCCGAAGGTGTAGATGGTCCTAGAAAAGAACCTTGGGGAATACCTTCAGGTAGGGGGAGAGGTAAAAGAGATCCAGAATAAAGTCAAATCTGTGATGCTAAGAGATGAGAAAATCTGTAGCAAGAAGGAATGGTTCACTGTGTAAAAGGCAGAAGGCAGGCAGGGAGTAGGAGGACAGAGTAGTGTCACTTGCTATTGGCAGTTAGTAGGTCATTGGTGACATTAGTTAGGGCAGTTTTGGTAGAGTTGTAAGCCAGATTGTTCAGTGCTGTGCAAATTAATTGGGACAAAGCAAGTCTTTACTTGTTTTTCTTGCATTAGTTTTACTATTTCTGATAAGTGTTTTATCAGTTCTTGGTGTCGTTTTCCTTTTTCTTCCACATTGCCCTTTTCGTTTTGGAGAAAACGATCCAGTTTCATTGTGTGTGCGAATTATTCTTGAAACGGTAGATTTTGCAATACCAACGGTGGAAGCGATTTCTCTTATAGTCAGACTTGTATGTTCATTAAGAGTAATAATTCTAGACCTGTTCCATGGAGTAACATCCATTTTTACAGGCACGAATCACACTGAGAAAAAGTGCTCTAAACCACTCCTCACAGAAACAAGCTCTCAACTGAAGCTGAGGGGGCAGCTAGCTGTTATTATCTGACTAAAACCAGTCAAACCACATTTTATTACTCAAGGTTGTACACTCACACCTGTTCAAAACAGTTTGAATCAATGACTGGTAACCCCAACTTACGATTTTACTTAAAAAAATGCTTTGTCCCAATTAATTTGCACAGCACTGTAACTCGTCAAATAGGGAGCAAGAAAAGATGTGGGAGGACAGTTCAAGATGTATATGCTGTTCAAGCAGTTTTGAGGCATAAGGAAGAAGTGATATAGAGCAATAGTTAGACGCAGAGGATTGGTTGAGGGAGGGCTTTTTGAGGATAGGTGTGATTCAGGTATGTTTAAAGCTTGAGGGGAAGACACCAGTTGTTAGTGATAGGTTGAAGAGATGGGTTATGGTTAGGTTGAAAACTCTGGTGATGTTGGGGATGAGGTGGGATTGGGCAGTACAAGCACGCAGGTAGGTTAGATGTGATTTTGACAGAAGAGAGGAGAGCTGATCTTCTGTCATGGTGGAGAAGCTGATTTTGGAAGAAGAGGGCTGAGCAGTTACTAGAAGGGGCTGTGAAGACTATAGGCCAAAGCTTTCTCTGATGTTATCAATATTCTGCTTGAAGAAAGAAGCAAAGTCTTCAACTGAGTTAAGAGGAAAGGGAGGAGGTTCTGGAGGACAGAGGAGAGAATTGAAAGTGTTGAATAGCTGTTTAGAGTTGTGAGACAGGGAGGATATGATAGATGAAAACTATTTTTGCTTTGTTGCAGTGAATGTCGACTTGAAGGTTCTGGCTCTTAGCTAAACCTTCACTCATAGAGGTTACAAGTTTAATGAAAACCATTTGTAAACAATTACATTCATCTAAGTAAGAAAAAAATTGGCCACAAAAGTGCAGAACCCCTTTAACAAAGAAATTCCTTTCATATTTCATGTTGTCAGCATGGCAGGACACGAAAAACAAATGACAAAAGACCTGGAGAAAAAAATAATTTCTTTAAACATGAAAAGTGAAGGCTACAAGAAGATCAGCAGAGGTTTACTTGTTAGTTATAATACTGCAGCAAAAGAATTACACAAGAGATATAATACATTTCCAGATGTACTGCTCTATCATGAAAGAGTAGATGTATTTTTCCAACTTGACAATGATACAAAACACATCTAAAGCCACTATTACATTTTTGAAGAAGAAGAGACTTATAGTGATTTAATTGAAAAGTATGTTTACTGATCTGAATCCAATCGAATTATACAGAGTTTTGTTTGACACGTTGAGCATCACTCTCCATCCAGCATGCTAGCTTTGAAATAGTTTGAAGAATAAAAAAAGATAGATGTTGCCATATTGAATATTGAAGATGTTGCAAGTTGGCAACTTGCTTATTCTATGCCATGTATATTTCTGAAAGTGGCACTTGTATCTGAGGCAGAATAAATAAAGATGTTTTGAAAATTTGTTCATGGACTCAGTAGTTAGGCTGGTTTCACACTGCAGTTTTTCCCTGATCAGGTTCGATCAGGTTTGTGTGCCAAAACCAGAAGAGGAACTTGCAGAGAAAAACTATAAAGGTGCATGCACATGATCAGTATATGCAGCGTTTTGGACGCAGCTTCTTGCCGCTGCGTCCAAAACGCTGCGTAGTACAGTACAAGCATAGTGGATGGGATTTCAAGAAATCCCATCCTCACTATGCTTAACCCGCCCGCAGCGTATTTGTAACTGCGGTGCGGGTTGCCAGCATTCCACTCCTCCGCAGCATGTTCATTTCATGCTGCGGAGTCGGAAGCGGGTGTCATCGGTTGACTGCAGGGAGAAGCCGCCCTGCAACCGCCGCACATGATGAGTACAGGGTGGCTGCGGTCTCCCAGCGGCCACCCGCGGCTTCACTCAGGTCCTAAAGAGCTGCGGCCAACACGGAGCTGATCCGGCCCATGAGTATGCAGACTAATTGAAAGATTGACAACTGTTCTGAGTTTTGAAGACACTTCTGGTTTTGACACACAAACCTGATCAAAACTGATCACGGAAAAAACTGCCGTGTGAAACCAGCCTATGGCCGTTTTCCTACAGTGTCCCATGAGCTGTTTTTTAATTTCACAACACCAGGTCAGGGAGGCTGCTGTATACTACCACTGGGGAGGCCTGTATACCACTGGGGGGGCCTGTATACCACACTGCTGGTGGCTGTATACTTGTGCTGGGGTCCACCCTCGGCTTATACACAAATCAATAGGTTTTCCCAGGTTTTGGGCGCAAAAGCAGGTGGATCGGCTTATACACGGGTCGGCTTATACACGAGTATATACGGTAAACTGGGTGGTGTCAGACTGTTAACACCGATTCGGTAAGGGGGTGTGTCTTGAAGGGGTCGTGTCATTGGGGGCATGTCTTGGAGGGGGCCCCGTTCAAAGGTTTGCTATGGAGCCCTGCCAGTTCTAGTTACGCCCCTGTGTTTGGATTATATTTTAATATATGGATTCACCCCTCCTTTCTTTCTATGATGAGGCCAAGAGTCACTGCATTTTGGGTTGGAGTCCAAAGCAGATGCATGCAACAAGGTTTAATATTCATTGCATGGTAAAGCAGTACAATTTTCTTGATTAAACTTTAGTGGCCATGAAGGCTAATCTTTTCTTTGAAATAATTACACCTGCTGATTCCATGTCTTTCTGTTGCTCTCCAAAAAAGGTCCTCAGCTCTTTGTCACCTTTACTGCTAATTCTTTTCACTTTTCGGTCTAAAATCTTTTGGGGACTAACTGGTCATGGCCAGTTTATGGTTAAATTCTGTTTTTTCCACTTCCAGATTATGGCCACAGCAGTGCTCACTGGAAGATTCACTAGTTCATAAATTCTTCTGTATCCAATGCCATCAGTATGGTTTGCAACAACAACATTTGAAAGGTCTTGAGACAGCTCACTGGCTTTAACATCACCCTGTCTGACCACAATCTGCTGACCTTCTCCGCCCTCTCCTCCCCTACTACATCACCTCCTCTCCGCAAACTTGATCATCCCCGCAGAAACCTAAAACACATTGATCTACACTCACTCTCAGAATCCCTTCTCCCTCTCGCCAACATAACATCTATACGTGACACAGACACTGCCACCACCCTCTACAACACCACATTAAACAAGGCACTCGACCTAGCAGCCCCCCTCACACACCACGCTCCACGCACTAATAGGCAACCCTGGCACACCACCCTCACTAAAGACCTGAGACGGGCATCCAGGATCGCCGGGAGGCGATGGAAAAAATCACCTTCCACTGAGCATTTTGCACTGTTCAAACAGTCCCTCATCACCTTCAAGACTGCACTTGCCACCGCCAAACAAACCTTCTTCTTATCCCTAATAACCTCCTTGTCCCACAATCCCAAACAACTTTTCAAAACCTTCAATTCCTTACTCCGCCCGCCTGCTCCCCCTCCTCTCCCCTTATCTCTGCAGAAGACTTTGCCACCTTCTTCAAAGAAAAGATTGACAGAATCAGAGACAGCTTTGATCCACTGTCCCCACAGCCTCCGCTTTCACCTATACTGCCCTCTACTTCCATCAACTGCTTCCCCCCTATAACTGAAGACCAGCACTCCTCCCTCCTGTCAAAATCACACCTCACCACCAGTGCCCACGACCCGCTCCCATCCCACCTCATTCCCAACCTCACCTCCGTTATCATCCCAGCCCTAACTCATCTTTTCAACCTATCACTTACCACTTGCACCTTCCCCTCAGCCTTCAAACACGCCTTGATCACACCCATCCTCAAAAAACCCTCCCTCGATCCCACAACTGTCTCCAACTACCGCCCTATATCTCTCCTCCCTTTCGCCTCTAAACTACTTGAACATCATGTCCACTCTGAGCTGTCCTCTCACCTCTCCTCCTGCTCCCTCTTTGACCGCCTGCAATCTGGCTTCCGACCCCTCCACTCCACTGAAACAGCCCTGACCAAAGTCACAAATGACCTACTGACTGCCAAAAGCAAGCGCCACTACTTTGTTCTCCTCCTCCTCGACCTGTCAGCCGCCTTCGACACTGTTGACCACTCCCTTCTACTACAGATCCTGGAATCTCTTGGCATCACGGACCTTGCCCTCTCTTGGATCTCCTCATACTTAACAGACCGCACCTTCAGCGTCACCCACTCCCACACATCCTCCTCGCCCTACCCCCTATCTGTCGGGGTCCCCCAGGGCTCGGTTCTTGGACCATTACTGTTCTCAATCTACACTCTCGGTCTAGGGCAACTCATTGAGTCCCATGTAGTGATGGGCGAATCCTAAATTACTCGGAATCGCTTGACTCTAGCGAGTCCGAGCCCAGGACTCGCTACTCGTTGCGAGTCTAGCGAGTCCAATGTTAATGAATGGGGAAGCGAGTAATAGCGAGTAGTGTGAGATTTACAAATCGCAGATGTGTGTCGGAAGCTTCAGCCTGAAGCAATCCTAGTTTTGTCATTTATTTGCATTGGACTCGTTTACTTTGTAAGTAATCGCTGGGAAACTCGCACAGATAAGAGTCCTGTCTTCTCTGTGTGCTGGCTGCCAGCTCCAGGGTCCTAGAGCCCGCCTGCTGCCTAATGTAGCAGAGCTGAGATTGTTCTCAGTCTGCTCATTCCCTGTGTACAGACATGAATGTCTGTGCACAGAGATGATGTAGCACAGCTGAGATTGTTCTCAGTCTGCTCATTCCCTGTGCATAGACATCTATATCTATGCACAGGGGATGTAGCAGAGAGGACATCGCGTTTTGGACTGCGTCGGACGGAAGATAATTTTTTAAATTAAAGATGGAGTCCCTAATGGCTTTTTTTTTTATTTCTAATAAAAAATTTTCTTTGTGTTGTGTTTTTTTTAAAACAATTTAATAGAAATTCATGGCGGTCATGTCTAATATTGGCGTGACCGCCATAAATTTCGGGCTTAGGGCCAGCTGATAATACAAAGCTGGCCCTAACCTCTTTATTACCCAGCGTGCCACCGCTACCAGGGCCGCTGGAAGAGCGGGGTTCAGCGCCAGAGGATGGCGCTTCAATGAACGCGCCATCTTCTGGGGCGGCTGCGGGCTGCAATTTGCAGCGGGGGGTGCCCAGAAAGCTTGGGCATCCCTGCGCTGCGGATTCCAGCCCCCAGCTGCTTAGCTGTACCTGGCTAGACATAGAAATTGCGCGGAGCCCCACGCATTTTTTTTTAATTATTTCATGAAATTCTGAGATTCTGACTCTGACTCTGAGACTCTGACTCTGAGACTCTGACTCTGAAATTCATGAAATAATAAAAAAAAAATGCGTGGGGCTCCGCGCAATTTCTATGTCTAGCCAGGTACAGCTAAGCAGCTGGGGGCTGGAATCCGCAGCGCAGGGATGCCCAAGCTTTCTGGGCACCCCCCGCTGCAAATTGCAGCCCGCAGCCGCCCCAGAAGATGGCGCGTTCACTGAAGCGCCATCCTCTGGCGCTGAACCCCGCTCTTCCAGCGGCCCTGGTGGCAGTAGCACGCTGGGTAATAAAAGGGTTAATACCAGCTTTGTTATACAAGCTGGTATTAAGCCCGAGATTCTTAATGTCAGGCCACGTTTGACCCAGCCACTAAGAATCTCCAATAAAGGGTTAAAAAAACACAACACAGAGAAAAATTTTTATTTGAAATAAAAAAAAAAGCCATTAGGGACTCCATCTTTAATTAAATAAATCCTCTTCCGTCCGACGTAGTCCAAAACGCGATGTCCTCTCTGCTACATCCCCTGTGCATAGATATAGATGTCTATGCACAGGGAATGAGCAGACTGAGAACAATCTCAGCACTGCTACATCATGTCTGTGAGCAGGCGGGCTCTAGGACCCTGGAGCTGCACAGAGAAGACAGCTGGACTCAGCTCGCAATGTAACAGCAGTTACTTTGCGAGTTTCCCTGCTATCACTGGTACAGTAGCCGAGTCTAATGCAAACAATGGCAATCCTAGTTTTGTCAGCGTTTCTGACAAAACTAGGATTGATATTGATTTGCATTGGACTCGTGCGAGTAATCACTGGGAAACTCGCAGAGTACCGAGTCCTGCGAGTCCCTTACTACTCACCGAGTAACGAGTCCTAGCGAGTAGATTTGCCCATCCCTAGTCCCATGGCCTCCAATATCACCTCTACGCCGACGACACCCAAATCTACCTGTCTGGTCCTGACATCGCCTCCCTTCTATCCAAAATTCCACACTGCCTGTCCGCCATCTCATCCTTCTTCTCTGCTCGCTTCCTTAAGCTGAACATGGACAAAACCAAGTTCATAGTCTTCCCCCCAAGACGCTCCCCCTCACTACCTGACCTATCCATCGTCGTCAAGGACTGCTCTCTCTCTCCAGTCCCCCATGCCAAGTGCCTCGGGGTTATCCTTGACTCTTCCCTCTCCTTCAAGCCCCACATCCAGGCCCTCGCCACCTCCTGCCGACTCCAGCTCAAAAACATCTATAGGATTCGCACTTTCCTTGACCACGACACTGCAAAAACCCTTATTCACGCTCTCATCATCTCCCGCCTCGATTACTGCAACCTCCTGCTCACTGGCCTCCCTAATACCTCCCTCGCACCCCTCCAATCTATCTTGAACTCCGCTGCCCGCCTAATCCATCTGTCTCCCCGCTACTCCCCTGTCTCCCCCCTCTGCCAAGCCCTTCATTGGCTCCCTGCTTCCCAGA
Organism: Allobates femoralis; assembly: GCA_033576535.1. Classification (NCBI taxonomy): domain Eukaryota; kingdom Metazoa; phylum Chordata; class Amphibia; order Anura; family Aromobatidae; genus Allobates; species Allobates femoralis. The sequence continues at coordinate 327,662,928 of JARQOC010000004.1, read as the reverse complement.
GATCCCGGTTTAAAACATTAACCATGACATACAAAGCCATTCACAACTAGTCCCCTCCATACATCTCTGACATGGTCTCCCGTTACCTACCCTCATGCAACCTGCGATCCTCCCAAGAGCTTCTCCTCTACTCCCCCCTCATCTCCTCTTCGCACAACCGCATACAGGATTTCTCCCGTGCTTCACCCAGACTCTGGAACTCACTGCCCCAACACATCAGACATTCTCCTACCCTGGGAACCTTCAAAAGAAGCCTGAAGACCCACCTGTTCCGCCAAGCCTACCACCTGCAATAAGACCCGGTCCACCACACCGCCTCATGACTGGAATTTCCCCTTCCTACTGTATCCCCACCCGCCCCTCGTAGACTGTGAGCCTTTGTGGACAGGATTTCTCCCCTCTTGTTTCTGTTCAACTGAATTGTCAACATTTATTGTTACTTGTATTGTTACTATGTTACTTGTCCTAGTCTGCCCTTTTTAACATGTAAAGCGCCATGGAATATAATGGCGCTATATAAATTAATAATAATAATAATAATAATAATAATCATAAAATGTTTCTTGTGTGGTAACTTGGTAATGAGACACCTTTTGATATTCCATCAGCTGAATCAGCTGATCTTATTTTTTACTTAGTGATAGGATTGGTTTCTAATTATTGATAGATTATGGCTGGTGTCATGACTTTCCATTGCTTTTTGCACCTTTCTTTTTTCATGTGTTCAATACTTTTCACCCTGAGTGATTTCTCATTAGAACATATCACTAAATGTATGTACATTTATTGTTTGATTACTTTGTCTGTGTGGATTGTACGGATTTTTACCAATATCTAGTGAGCCATTCATGATATTAGCACCTTTAGAAATATATTTACTTTCAAAATTGGTGAAACATTTATTAAACATGCTTTATATACAACCCCTCGCAAAAATTATGGAATGGCCTGGCTCGTAGGATGTCCATTCAGTTGTTTAATTTTGTAGAAAAAAAAAGCAGATCACAGATATGGTACACAACTAAAGTCATTTCAAATGGCAACTATCTGCCTTGAAGAAACACTAAAAGAAATCTTGAAAAAATATCGTGTTAGCCAGTAATGGTTACTATTGTAGACGAAGCACGGGGAAAAATTATGGAATCACTCAATTCTGAGGAAAAAAATGATGGAATCACTCAATTCTGAGGAAAAAATGATGGAATCACCCTGTAAATTTTAATTCACAAAACTAACACATGCATCAAATAAGATCTGCTCATTAGTCTGCATCTAAAAAGGAGTGATCACACCTTGGAGAGCTGTTGCACCAAGTAGACTGACATGAATCATGGCTCCAACACCAGATATGTCAATTGAAACAAATGAGAGGATTATCAAACTCTTAACAGAGGGTAAATCAACACGTAATGTTCCAAAAGATGTTGGTTGTTCACAGTCAGCTGTGTCTAAAATCTGGTCCAAATACAAACAACATGGGGAGGTTGTTAAAGGGAAACATACTGATAGACCAAGGAAGACATCAAAGCGTCAAGACCGGAAACTTAAAGCAATATGTCTCCAAAACAGGAAATGCACAACAAAACAAATGAGAAACGAATGGGAGGAAACTGGAGTCAATGTCTGTGAACAAACTGTAAGAAACCGCCTAAGGGAAATGGGATTTACATACAGAAAAGATAAACAAAAGCCATTATTAATACCTAAACAGGAAAAAAACAAGGTTACAATGGGTTAAGGAAAAGCAATCGTGGACTGTGGATGACTGGATGAAAGTCATATTCAGTGATGAATTGCGAATCTGCATTGGGAAAGGTGATGATGCTGGAACATTTGTTTGGTGTCGTTCCAATGAGGTTTATAAAGATGACTGCCTGAAGAGAAAATGCATATTTCCAAATTCATTGATGAAATCATTTATCAAGATGATAATACATCCTGATATTGAACAAAAACTGTGAAAACATTCCTTGAAAGAAAACACATAAGGTCAATATCATGGCCTGCAAATAGTTCAGATCTCAATCCAATTGAAAATCTTTGGTGGAAGTTGAAGAAAATGGTCCATGACAAGGCTCCAACCTGCAAAGCTGATGTGGCTACAGCAATCAGAGAAGGTTGGAGCCACATTGATGATGAGTACTGTTTGTCACTCATTAAGTCCATGCCTCAGAGACTGCAAGCTGTTATAAAAGCCAGAGGTAGTGCAGCAAAATACTAGTAATGTATTTGAGTATTGTTTTCTTTGTTTATTGTGATGATTCCATAATTTTTTCCTCAAAATTGAGTGATTCCATAATTTTGAAAAAAAGAGTTTACCGGGCACTACTGACAGCACCTTTTGCCTAAATTACACTAACCACTGGTGTTGCTCTGCCACATTTAGACCAACAATATCATAATTCGAAGAAACAAATCGGCACTCACTGGTTTCTTTGTGCTCTTTTTATTCATCTATATCCAGGTGGACAGCATGTGCAGGGAGGGGGTGGAGGATAAAGACGACGGCACCATTTCACGGGGTTTCCGCTTTTACGGGTCTGTGCTCACAGGTGAATAAAAAGAGCACAAAGAAACCGGAGAGTGCCGCTTTTTTCTTCGGATTATGATTCCATAATTTTTTCCCCCTGCTTGGTCTACAAAAGTAACCATTACTGGCTAGCACATTTTTTCAAGATTTCTTTTAGTGTTTCTTCAAGGCAGAGAGTTGCCATTTGGAATGACTTTAGTTTTGTGTCATGTCTGTGATCTGCTTTTTTCCTACAAAATTAAACAACTGAATGGACATCCTCCGAGCCAGGTGATTCCATAATTTTTGCCATGGGTTGTATACATTGAAATTGTAACATCAAAAAAAAAAAAATGATTAGACATTTTATCCTCTTTTTGACCAAGTTTGTATGACCTGGTTGCGTTCCTTCTTATGATGCGAGGTCAGATGCGGAGCTTTCATCATTCTCTACACATGTTAGCTGATCTGATCAGCTAACATGTGAAGCTAATATGTGTGGATGGATCAGAGATACACCCATGCCTGTTAACCCATTAAATCTCGCTGTTAAACTGTGACAGCAAGATCTAACATGTGGCAGCGTGGATCGTGTTATTTCCACTCCATGATCTCTGTGTTGCCATGACAGCAAAGTGTCAGATGATGACCTCTGTCAGGGTCATAACTAACTTCCTGGGAATGCTGTGAATGCATCAGCATGGCACTGTACTGCAGAACTGATTGGACACTGCAATGTTCGGGTGCCCTAAGGTTGTGTGCACATCATTCGGAGGCACTGCATGTTGGACGCACGTGCACACAGGGAGACCGCAGCTACCCTGTACTCACAATCTGCGTTGAGTGCAGAGCGGCTTCTCTCTGCATTCACCCAATGGTGACCACTTCCGACTCCAGAGCATGAAATTAACATGCCGTGGAGATGCGGAAGTCCGACAACCTGCACCGCAGCTGAAAACACGCTGCAGTCTGTGTAGCGGGGTGTGCGACAGAGCAAGAAGGGACTTCAGGCCAATGATCAATCCAACCAGTTTTATTGAACAGGAAAAATGGAACCACACAAATGAAGACAATTCTGCCGGGTCCACAATGAGTCCACACATAGGGAACAAATCTGGGGGCGCCACCCGGCAATCCTGATGCCAGGTTAATGGAGGAAATAGTCCAGATAGAGTCCAGTGGATCCAACCGATGAAGGACACCGCACAATCCCACGGGCACCAAGATCTTGCCTGAGCTAAGATCTCATCCTCTTCCACCTCAGCACTCAACTAACTGAGTGATCCTAAAACATAGGCTGTATTGTCCTGTGCCTGTGGATCCACACCTCTGGAGGAGGAAGGGTTCACACCCACATTTGAGTATGTGGCTACATGGAGAAGTCTATGAAGAAGATTCTAGAAACCTCCTGGCTCCATTCTGTCTCTTACAGGTTTATTTATAGGAGTCACCTCCTGCTGAGAGGAAGAATGACACAATCCCCCACTAGCTCACAGTTCCACCGAGGGTCCATAGCTGTATAGGCATGTGCCGTCCTGCCGGATGCGGTAATTGCGGCCGCATAAGAAAAATAAAATGCTAATTGCAGCTTTTTTTTCGCGGCCGCAAGTACCGGATCCGGCGGATCCGGTGTAACCGCACTTGCTGCACCGGTCCACAAGCCCCATAGACAATGCATGGGGCTTGCCAAATTGGCTCTACAAGTGCGGCTGTTAGACGACAGATCCGGCAGATGCGTGAAATCTGCCAGATTTGCCGCACATCAGCAAAAATGATGTGAATGGCCCCTTACTACCAAAAAATTGTATACTTAAAATCCTCAGCTCAAGCTGCAGAAAAAAATAAGCCCCACTAAGAGTGCGTTACAAAAGGGTACTGCACCCCTTAATGAAGGTACCATATCCTTTGTTCTGGTAATGAGTAGAAGAATCCTGAAGCTCCAACACCACACACATACACCTAGTGATAGGGGACCAATCAGACACCCGTTGCTAGGGTAATTGGTCCCGGTGGTATACAGCAGCCTCCCTAGTGGTATATACAGGCCCCAGCAGTATATACAGCGGCCCCAGTGGTATACAGCAGCCCCCCCAGTGGTATATACAGCAGCCCCAGTGGTATACAGCAGCCTCCCCAGTGGTATATACAGGTCCAAGCAGTATATACAGCAGCCCCAGTGGTATACAGCAGCCTCCCCAGTGGTATATACAGGCCCCAGCAGTATTACAGCAGCCTCCCCAGTGGTATATACAGGCCCCAGCAGTATGTACAGCAGCCCCAGTGGTATATACAGGCTCTAGTGGTGGTATATACAGGCCCCAGTGGTGGTATATACAGGCCCCAGTGGTGGTATACACAGGCCCCAGTGGTGGCATATACAGGCCCCAGTGGTGGTATATACAGGCCCCAGTGGTGTTATACACAGGCCCCAGTGGTGGTATACACAGGCCCCAGTGGTGGTATACCCAGGCCCCAGTGGTGGTATATACAGGCCCAAGTAGTGGTATATACAGGCCCCAGTGGTGGTATACACAGGCCCCAGTGGTGGTATACAGGCCCCAGTGGTGGTATACAGGGCCCCCCCTTGCTGCTGCACACCTGTAAAGGAATACATCATTATACTTATCCCTGCCGCTGTCGCTGCTCTGCACCGTGCTTCTCCGGGTCTTCATGCTTCCTCCTCCGGCGCACAGGCAATGACGTCATTGCCTGCGCCCGCCGGTCACAACCAGAAGAAAAAAATAGTTGCGGTTCTGATAGCGCTAAGGAAGGAGGGCAAGGGGAAATTGTTGTAGTAAACAGACCTTTATTAAAAACATGGTCCCTCAAACTCCGCTACGCTTCCACCTGATGAAGATGGTAACGTCGAAACGCATAGCGGAGTTTGAGGGACCGTGTTTTTAATAAAGGTCTGTTTACTACCACAATTTCCCCTTGCCCTCCTTCCTTAGCGCTATCAGAACCGCAACTATTTTTTTCTTCTGTGCACTTCTCTCCCTTCTGAGGGACCGTGCAGTTCAGCAGCTTTGGAAGAGAGGCATCGTTTATTAAAGAACCTGTTTATCCAAGTCTGGAGGACTACTAGGACCTATCTGACGTCACCCGCCTCGGATCACGTGACCGGTGGAAGTGACGCTGCTCTCTCCCTGGCACGAGGATTATCTCGGGGACACCCTGCTGGCATTGCTCCACAGGAGGCTGTTACTGGAGTTGTACCCAGCCAGTACAACTCCACAAGGTGAGTGGAAACCCCGCTCTCCCTACAGTACGGTTTACCCTGAGGTGCTTCACATTTGCGCTCCTTCTCTTTTCTCTTACACGCCGGTCACAACCAGGAAGAAGCATGAAGAGGAGCGCGGTGGAGAGTGGCGACAGCGGCAACCACCTTGCTGGGGAGCCCCGTCGGACGCCCCCCGCCGGGCCCCCACACCCCCACCTGACAGCCACACATTGTATCGCAAGGTATCGCAGCTGACCAGATAGAAGCGTAGCGGCGCTGGGTCCGGGCCCCCTACAAGCGCCAGGCCCCAAAGCGACCGCTACATCTGCTATGCTGGTAGTTACGCCCCTGTCCAAACGTTATTTGTATCAATTTAAAAAGTCTATGACAGCAGAAATATCTCCACTGTCATGGACTTTTTTTTTTTCTCATAAATATGTTTATTAGAGAAGAGAAAACAAGGACAACCACATGGAACATCATCCATTAAAAGTATAAATATCAAATAACCAATACAATGGTATACTGTATGTATCCTTAATAGCAGATATAACTAAGCTCAAGAAGAATACAATATCTATCAATTTTCCCTTATTGCGATAAGCCAAAGTAAGATACGCTAAGGTAAGAAGAAGATAAGAAAAGAGAGAAGAATTCGTAGAATAGAACAGAAAAGCATTAAAATGAAAAGGAGAGAGAGAAAAAGGTAAAGAGGGAAGAAAGGGAAAGGGGGTAAAAAGGAAGGAAAAGAAGGGGGAAGGGGAGTCTGTTATCCATCTTAAAACAAAAAGAGTCACAAGTCCGTAATGGACTTTTTTTTAAATAAAAAATACAAATAAATGTATGAGCTAGAATGTATGGCTGGTTTCATGTTACTCCAGCAGCCAATCACAGACACCCATTCTCTGTGACAGCATCTGTGATTGGCTGTTGGGCCCCTCAGCCATTGACTGACATCATTGTACTGTAAAAAAATACATAATTAAAAAAATGATGTAGTGCTCCATGGTATGTTTGATTTTCAGAGCAGATAAAGCTGCCTGACTTTACCTTCACTGGCAATCAAAACACAGGGAAGCTAATGATTTTTTTAAAATTATTTAAATAAACTAGATGGCGGCCCGATTCTAAAGAATCGGGTAGTCTAGATCCATATATACGGTAGTTTATTTACTAATACCGTATATACTCGTGTATAAGCCGACCCGTGTATAAGCCGACCCCCCTACTTTTGCCCCCAAAACCTCGGAAAACCTATTGACTCGTGTATAAGCCGAGGGTGGACTCCAGCACAGGTATACAGCCCCCAGCAGTGTGCTATACAGGCCCCCCCAGTGGTATACAGGTCCCAGCAGTATGGTATACAGCAGCCCCAGTGGTATATACAGCATCCCCCAGTATATACAGCAGCATCCCCCTATATACAGCATCCTCCTATATACAGCATCCCCCTATATACAGCAGCCCCCATTTACAGCATCCTCCATATACAGCATCCCCAGTATTACAGCATCCCCCTATATACAGCAGCCCCCATATACAGCATCCCCCTATATACAGCAGCCCCCATATACAGCATCCCCAGTATATACAGCATCCCCAGTATATACAGCATCCCCCTAATACAGCAGCCCCATATACAGCATTCCCCCTATATACAGCAGCCCCCATATACAGCATCCCCAGTATATACAGCATCCCCAGTATATACAGCATCCCCCTATATACAGCAGCCCCCATATACAGCATCCCCCTATATACAGCAGCCCCAGTATATACAGCATCCCCAGTATATACAGCATCCCCCTATATACAGCAGCCCCCATATACAGCATCCCCCTATATACAGCAGCCCCAGTATATACAGCATCCCCAGTATATACAGCATCCCCCTATATACAGCAGCCCCCATATACAGCATCCCCAGTATATACAGCATCCCCAGTATATACAGCATCCCCCTATATACAGCAGCCCCCATATACAGCATCCCCCTATATACAGCAGCCCCAGTATATACAGCATCCCCAGTATATACAGCATCCCCCTATATACAGCAGCCCCCATATATAGCATCCCCAGTATATACAGCATCCCCCTACAGCCTGTAACTTCCAGTGTCCCCACTCTGACATTCTGTGGGGACACCGGGTTGCACTTACCCCGGTGACGCCAGGAGGACCAAGGGGACCGCAGCGAGGACTCTGGAGCGGCGTGGCCGGTGCTCTGCTGGATTCTCCCGCCTGGCACCACGCAGCACACCCCGCCGCTGCAGTAATCAGCTGGGAGCTGTCGGGGAGCGGAGGACGGGAGGCAGAGACGGTCCACCTGCATAGAGCTCCGGTGCACAGAGCTCTGTGGCTGACAGGTGAGGACCGTTGGGAGAGGTCCCGTTCTGGCTGCCTCTTCCTCCTTTGTGTGCAATAGCCTGGCGCCATCTTCCCCACATAGCCCCGCCCACGAAGCCTCAGGAGCGGGACGAGTGCCATTAGCCACAGCTTGTTACCGTATTGACCCGTGTATAAGCCGAGGGGAGACTTTTCAGCCCATTTTTTGGGCTGAAAAACTCGGCTTATACACGAGTATATACGGTAGTTAGGGGAGTGTGGTGAAATGAATTGTGTGTATACAGGTGGCTCAGTGGGTAGCAGAGTATACGGTGGCTCAGTAGTTAGCACTGCGCGGTGGCTCAGTGGTTAGCACTGCGTGGTGACTCAGTGGTTAGCACTGGGCGGTGGCTCAGTGGTTAGCACTGGGCGGTGGCTCAGTGGTTAGCAGTGCGCGGTGGCTCAGTGGTTAGCACTGCGCGGTTGCTCAGTGGTTAGCACTGCGCGGTGGCTCAGTGGTTAGCCCTGCGCGGTGGCTCAGTGGTTAGCACTGCGCGATGGCTCAGTGGTTAGCACTGGGCGGTGGCTTAGTGGTTAGCACTGCACGGTGGCTCAGTGGTTAGCACTGCGCGGTGGCTCAGTGGTTAGCAGTGAGTGCGGTGGCTCAGTGGTTAGCAGTGAGTGCGGTGGCTCAGTGGGTAGCAGTGAGTGCAGTAGCTCAGTGATTAGCAGTGAGTGCGGTGGCTCAGTGATTAGCAGTGAGTGTGGTGGCTCAGTGGTTAGCAGTGAGTGCGGTGAGATTGGTCAGTGCAGCGCCGTGGGCAGAGTGGTCAGCGCAGCGCTGTGGGCAGAGTGGTCAGCACAGCACCGTGGGCAGAGTGGTCAGCGCAGCGCTGTGGGCAGAGTGGTCATCGCAGCGCCGTGGGCAGAGTGGTTAGCGCAGCGCTGTGGGCAGAGTGGTTAGCGCAGTGCCGTGGGCAGAGTGGTCAGCGCAGCGCCGTGGGTAGAGTGGTCAGTGCAGCGCCATGGGCAGAGTGGTCAGCGCAGCACCGTGGGCAGAGTGGTCAGCGCAGTGCCGTGGGCAGAGTGGTCAGCACACACATACACACACACATACACACACTCCGCTATACTTACCACCGACCTTGCGTCTTCCCCGCCGCCTGGATCCTGAGTCGACATGTTGCCGCCCCCGGACGACTGGATCCAATATGGCGTCCGGGAAGTTTGGCGAGACTTCTTGGACGCTATATTGGATCCAATAGTTCGGGGGCGGTGACATGTCGACTGAGGATCAAGGCGGCGGACGCAGGGCCGGTGGTGTGTGTGTATGCGTATGTGTGTGTATAAAGTGAGGGAAGTGCGGACAAAGTGAGGGAAGTGAGGACAAAGTGACGGAAGTGCGGACACAGTGACGGAAGTGCCTACATAGACACATATATACACATACTGTACATTGCATATGGAGGGGTAAGGAGAGCGGAGGCTGGAGGGATGAGGAGGGGTGAGGAGAGCGGAGGCTGGAGGGGTGAGGAGGGGTGAGGAGAGCGGAGGCTGGAGGGGTGAGGAGAGCGGAGGCTGGAGGGGGGTGAGGAGAGCGGAGGCTGGAGGGGTGAGGAGGGGTGACGAGAGGGGAGGAAGGATGAGTGAGGAGGGCAGAGGACAGGGGAGGCTGGAGGGCAGAGGACAGGGGAGACTGGAGGGCAGAGGCTGGAGGGGAGAGGCTGGAGGGGAGAGGCTGGAAGGTAGAGGCTGGAGGGGAGAGGCTGGAGGGCAGAGGCTGGAAGGCAGAGGCTGGAGGGGAGGGGCTGGGGGGCAGAGGCTGGAGGGGAGAGGCTGGAGGGCAGAGGCTGGAGGGCAGAGGCTGGAGGGGAGAGGCTGGAGGGCAGAGACTGGAGGGGAGAGGCTGGAGGGCAGAGGAGCGGGCGCGAGGTAGCCGGGAGCCGACTTCAGCTCCCGGCTACCTCGCGCCGGCGGAGCAAGCTGGGGATCTCTGTGCCGGGCATATCCGCGGCTCAGTTCCGAGAAGCCGCGAGCCAGCCGGGATTTGCCCGGTACCACCGCCGCAATTCTGATTGGTCGCTCGCTTGCGAGCGACCAATCAGATTCAAGCCGCGGCACAGCGCCATGTTTAAAAATCTAAGAAGTAAAAAAAAAATTTTAAAAGATGGCAGCGTGTTTCGCGGCGCTCTTCTCTTTGGTCGGTGCCAAGCGCGAGCGACCAATGAGAAGAGTGGGGCGGGGCACGGCGCCATATTTGAAATCCAGCGGGAACTTTGGATTTGAAATATGGCGCCGTGCCCCGCCCCACTCTTCTCATTGATCGCTTATGCCTGGCGGCGACCAATGAGAAGAGTGCCGCGAAACACGCCACAATCTTTAAAAATTTTTTTTTTTACTTCTTAGATTTGTAAACATGGCACTGTGCCGCGGCTTGAATCTGATTGGTCGCTCGCAAGCGAGCGACCAATCAGAATTGCGGCGGCGGTACCAGGCAAATCCCAGCTGGCTCGCGGCTCCCTGGAGCTGAGCCGCGGATATGCCCGGTACGGAGATCCCCCGGGCGCTCCGCCGGCGCAAGGTAGCCGGGAGCCGACCTCGGAGGAGCGGGCGCAAGGTAGCCGGGAGCCGACCTCGGTGGAGCGGGCGCGAGGTAGCCGGGACCTGAGCTCGGCTCCCGGCTACCTCAGGCCGGTGGAGCGAGCCAGGGATCTCCGTGCCGGGCATATCCGCGGCTCAGCTTCGGGGAGCCGTGAGCCAGCCAGGATTTGCCCGGTACCGCCGCCGCAATCAGATTCAAGCCGCGGCACGACGGCATGTTTCAAAATCTAAGAAGTAAAAAAAAAAAATGTAAAAGATGGCGGTGTGTTTTGTGGCGCTCTTTTCATTGGTCGCCGCTAGGTGCGAGCGACCAATGAGTAGAGTGGGGCGGGACATGGCGCCATATTTGAAATCCAGCGGGAACTTTGGATTTCAAATATGGCACCGTGCCATATTTGCGACCAATCAGAATTGCGGCGGCGGTATCGGGCAAGTCCCGGCTGGCTCGCGGCTCCCCCGGAGCTGAGCCGCGGATATGCCCGGCACGGAGATCCCCGGCTCGCTCCGCCGACGCGAGGTAGCCGGGAGGTCGGCTCCCGGCTATCTCGCGCCCACTCCGCCAGCGCGTGGATCCCCGAGCCGACCTCTGGTCAGCTCGCGGATCCACGCGCCGGTGGAGCGGGCGCGAGTCAGCCGGGAGCCGAGCTCGGCTCCCGGCTACCTCGCGGTCGCTCCGTCCCACGAAGCTCGGCCCTAAGCGCAGCGGACCTTCCTGAGGTCCGCTCCGCTTAGGGCCGCAATCTTGGTCCACCCTGAGCGGGCGTAGGTGACGCTGATGACGTCACTTATCTCTGGACATTTATTTCCGGACAGGACATTTACCTCCGGACAAAGCCACGGAAGTTGGCTTTTGTCCGGAAGAAGAATTCTAAGCAATTATATAATAGATTATTTTAAAAAATGTGTGGGCATCGCTGTATTTTCTATTGCCAGCCAAAATTTAAAAAAAAAACACACAGAAAAAATATTTTAATTGAAATAGAACACAAGACATTTAGGGACAAAAAAATCTCCTCCAACATAATCCCCAGGGAACATGTTCATCTTCAGCTCTGCTACATCTCTGCGAGCAGACACACGTCTGCTCACAGAGACAAGTAGGCTCAGACTGAACACCGGCCATGTCAAGGTTTATCTGAGTTCACACCTGAGCCGCATGACCCCAGCATGACAGCATCGCGATTAGTGCAGTGAGTGCTTCTCACACTCACTTACGGCTGTGTGCCATGTGCCATATTTTTGTATGCCAGCCAGGTACCGTACAGCAGGCAGGTACAGGCTGCCCCCTAACACCAGCTGCCTATTTTTACCTGGCCTGGTTTTTACAGGAAAGCCCTTTTTTTTAATTATTTCATGAATTTCATGATGTAATTAAAAAGATCTGCGGTGCTTTGCCATATTTTTTGTTTCAAGCCAAGTACAGCTAGGCAGCTGGAAGCGTTAATCCTCAGCGCTGAGTGGGCCAAGTTTTCTGCCCCCTCACTGCAAATTGCAGCTTGCAGATACCCCAAAAAATGGTACAGTCAAAGAAGTGCCATTTTCTTGCACTGTACCCTGACTCCTCCAGCGGCCCTGGTGGTGGTGGCACGCTGGGTAATTAAGGAGTTAATGCCATCTTTGTATTGTAAGCTGACACTGAGCCTGAAATTCATAGTGTAAAGTCAATATTAGACCTTGCCACCATGAATTTGTAGTAAATCATCTTTAGCTCTTCTACATCTTTTTGAGCAGTCACACATATCTGCTCACAGAGACAAGTAGGTTCAGACTGAACAGCCGGTTGCATGAGAGATTACCCAAGTTCACACTTGAGCCACCTTAGGCATGAACTCAAATGATCCAAGTGGGACAATATACGAAGCACAGTCATATGTGAGTGAGAGAAGGGCTCACTTACAGCACTGATCACGGTGCACTCATGCTGGGGTCATCTGAGTTCATGCCTGCGGTGGCTCAGGCATGAACTTGGATAACCTTTCACATGGATGGATGCTCAGTCTGAACCTGCACATCTCCGCGAGCTGACATGTGTGTCTGTTTACAGAGATGTAGTAGAACTTAAGATTCAGATGTCCCTGTGGATTACGTTGGAGGAGGAGAGTTTTTTTTGTTAATGAAGATAGAGTCTCTAAATGTCTTGTGTCTTATTTCTATTAAAATATTTTTCCTCTGTGTGTTTTTTTTATTTTTACTAGAAATTAATGGTGGCCATGTTTAATATTGGCCTGCTACCTTGATTTTAGGCTTAGTCTCAGATGACAATACAAAGGTGGCATTGACCCTTTCATTATCCAGCATGCCATCACCATCAGGTCTGCTGGAAGAGCTGGTTAAAGAGCCTGAAAATGGCGAAAGAATGCACCATTTTCAGGGGCGGCTGCAGACTGCGATTTTTAGCATGGGGCGGCTAGAATGGTTGCATCTTGCCACGCTGAGAATCCCAGCCCCCAGTTGCCTGGATTTTTACCTTGGTTGGCAATAGAAAATACGTAGAAGGCCACACATTTTTTGAATTATTTATTTAAATAATTAAAAAAAAAAAGAATGTGCTTCCCTGTATTTTGATTGCCAGTGAAGGTAAAACCAGGCAGCTAGTGGTGGCAGCCAGTAGCTGTCTGCTTTATCTGTACTTAGAATCAAAAATATTGCGGAGCACTAAATCATTTTTTTTTAATTATTTATTTATTTTTACAGTACAATGATGTCAGACAATGGCTGAGGGGCCCAACAGCCAATCACAGACACTGTCACAGAGAATAGGCGTCTGTGATTGGCTGCTGGAGTAACCTGAAACCAGCCCATACATTCTAGTATCTAGAATATATGGACTGATTCCAGATTACAACAACAGCCAATCACAGACTCCCTTTCTATGTTACAGCGTCTGTGATTGGTTGTTGGAGCCAGTGCAGTGAATAACCCGGAAGTTAATGAGCGGCCCTGGAATAAGAAGGGGCAGGACAGCGTGACCCGGTAAGTATAAAGCCTATGTTTGATAACTACTGTATATGCTTTATTTTTTATCTCCCAAGCTGCATCCCATAATTTTAAAGTCCAAGTTCGGGGTTTGAACTCAAGTTCGAGTCACTTTCGGCCCTGAACCCGAACTTTGAAAAAAGTCTGGGCGAGTCCGCCGAACCCAAACATCAGCGGGTTTGCACATCACTAGCTGTGATAAAATAATTTTGATAGAAAAAGATAATAATTGATGACAATGCCCAGCTACGCTCATAAAAGGAAGCAATATTATACATTTTCACCTCTGTACTTCATTTACACTTTTGTATATTCAGTATTTTGAATCTGTTTTTTTTCATAAATCAAAATTCAAACGCCAATCCTTGTATAGGATGGATATATTTTAAAGTGAACCTATAATGTTCTTTTATTTGTTTTTAAACTACCCTCAATGTTATTTAGATCATACACCACTGCATCACTAACCTGGTTTAAAAGATATCCATGTATTTATCATAAAAAGGCACTTTAAATGCTTATGTTTGCATTAGGTATGAGCACAATCCATCATCGGAGTGGATACATCAGCTGGTATCAATCACGTCAACCATGCAGTTTTTTAATCACATATGGTGTACAAGGACCTATGGGGATGTCATGACTGAATGACTGTAATGGGCGGATCTAATCCTATATCCCCAACACTTCAAGCCTGCTTAGGTCCATCCATTATGGTCACATGATCGTGACACCACCATAGGTCCTTCTACGCCATATGTGATTAAGAAACTGCATGACTGACTGACATGACTAATACCAGCTGTAGTATCCACCGCGATGACTGTTTGTGCACGTACCTATTGCAAATGTAAGCATCTTAAGTGCTTTTTCATGATAAACACATGGATTTTTTTTGTAAACCAGGTCAGTGATACACAGTGTATGTGTGGCGCCCCTGCGAATTCAGTCGGTACAGAGGTATTGCACCCCACTTAGAGGTGTAGTACCCCACTCATGGGTAAGGTGACACCTGTAGAGTTTAGGGGAGCACCAAAGGAGTGAAGTTAGGAAGGACATACGTAGATGACGTGGGACACGTGACAGACCTTATAAAAGGGGTGATGGAAACATCTAGAAGGCAGTTGGTAGTTGGTGGAGAGTCGTTGGCAGGAGCCTGTGAGGGCTGCAGTGTCAGTAGAAGGGTAACATCTGGAAAGAGATGACCAGAGGACTGGAGCCAGTGGGAGCTCATCCTAAGTCCAATAAGAGAAGTCGAGAGAACTACGGTGCTCCAGAGGACAGAGGGGGTCCCAGAGGCACGAGCAGTGAGCAATCCACCTGTGGGGCTCACATCCATTGCCAGTCTCAGGCAATGGAGGGACCAGGCCGCAGACAAGGGTACCGGGACCCCAAGACTACTGAAGAACAACCAGACTCAGCTAGCAACTCAGAGGCTGTGGTGCTTCCAAGGTGCAGAAGCCGATACTGCGCACATCCGCTGAAAAAGTGGCCATGTAGGGTTCAGGGACAGACTTCAAGTAACCTTAGGAGGGAACTGTGATCACCATCTCAGGACACTGTGTGAGCGAGGCGCAGGGCAGAAGGGCAAAGCAAGCGCAGAAGAAGAGTCGACCAAGAAAGGACACTAGAAAGGGGTACTGGTCAGTGTCACCGCCTTACTCAGGTGTTGGCTGAATTCACCACATTAGCTCTGAGTGCTCATCTCTCTGTGGGTTGTTACAACGATGATAACTGCTGTGACTGGAACAACTGAGCTGTGAGTAAACATCTTGAGACTGCACCCCACTGTGTCTGTGACTTTCCTGCTGCACATCTGCTGGCCTGGGTTCAGCCCTACCCATGGAGGGCATAACAACCCTGCTGCATCATCATCATCAGCCCCAGAGGAACTGTAATGCAGCGGTGGCCATCTCTACCAGCAACCTGCGGGTAGCGTCACTAAAAAACAGATATCCCCAGATCCGGTCATCCTCTCCCCTTTCCTCATGACCTTCCCCAAAGAAGAGAGCCACCCTCCCCAAACTTTTAATGACACCGCCAGGATCACAGAGCCGGGTCTCGACCCCCGTGACTCCCATGAAGCCTCAAAGCCCGATTCCGAGTATCCTAAGGCCCTGGAGGGGTGTGTCATATGATCTAAATTTTAAGATTTAAAACAAAAAAAGACATGACAGGTTCCTTTTAACTCCATTTCTTTTTTAAAGTAATTTTATCTTGTATGATTATTGCAGATATCTATAATTATTTACTAATGAATATAATATTTATTCTCTTGTTTCATACAATATGGTTCTTAGATCAAAAATAAAAAAATCTTTCAAAAGCTTGGTTAAATATTTATTATGTTTCCAGTAGCCATTGATATACATAGGTTTTTTACGATAGACCTAATGTGTTAAATGACAGATAAAATCTGGAGCTTTTTACATCCTTTAAATCATTTAACTACGGTATATACTTTTAACAGCGCTGTATAATCAATAGAATTTCCTTTTCCAAGAAAGTTAAATGTGTTTTAGAGCAAAACACATAAATGCACCACAACATTTATAAATAATTTCAAACAAATGTTTGCCAGTTCAGAATAATCTGCAATCCATTTTATCAGGCAATATAATTTTCATGTATAAAGCAAAATCAATTTTATATGTTGACACAGTGCTCCATGACAGACAATCTCATATTTATTATACAATGACAAAAGAATGGAGATAGAAAAAATGTAATCAGCTTCAGAAATGATTAATTTTACAGCTGAGAGAACATATCATTGATTCTAAATTGTGTTTGAAGCTTTTTTATTTGTATTGTTTAAATTGCCACTAGATGGCATCATACAAATGTAATTATTTCTATAGTGTGGGAGCAGCGGAGAATCCACTGAGCATATGAATGTTATAGAAATCATAGCATGTAAAATTAATCTAAATATGTTAAAATTAATCAATAGTAAATAAAGGCTGCATTCTTGCATCTTTTCCATACAGTGGTGAAAATAGCGAAATTACGGCAAACCACTACAAAGCACTAAAATAAATAGAGCACATCTACAAAAATGTACAAAATGTAATAAAAAATAAATACATAAATAAATAATACATAATTGCTTTTATTACCCAGGATAACCACAGTTCTAGTGAATGAAATTAATCCTGGAACTCTCCGAATTGTCAAGACCTATTGTCACACTAATCAGATATTCTCAATTCATTGCCTTTATGAGAGTCAATTAATGCAAAACTTCCATTGAGCTGTTTATTAATACAGTGATTTTCTTTCTCACCGTTTAGAAGTGTGTCAATCCAAAATTTGCTACAGTGACTGATTTCTGGTCTTTTACCCATTAATGTATACAGATGTGGCATGCAGCAACAATATTTATGTAAAACAGTGTATTAAATCATTATCTGAGTAGCATGCTACACAATGGCTCACTTTTTTAAAAGTTAGTGTACGATCCGTACTGTTGCCTCTTGCTTAATCTCACATGTACAGTACTGCTTGAAAGCTTTTTTATTATTGAGTTCACTTTAAAAGTAGATAAAGAGAACCAAATAAATAAGTCAAAGGTATTAGACTGTCATTTTTTTTTAGGGAAAATGATTGAATATTGCATGTCTGTGAGGGTCAAAAATATGTGAACCTTTGATTTTAGTATCTGGTGTGACACCTTTTTCCATGAATCTAAATTGTTGATAATTCCTGCACATCAGTTTCGAGCAATTTTGGCCCATTCCACACTTCCAGATGGGAGAATCCATAGATGTTCAGGTTCGGTGGATCAAGCCAGACTTTTTTTACAGTCCGGGTTTGGGACTGGACTTGACCCAAACTTGAGCCTTAACTCCGAACCCACCTAAGTCTATATGGAGCCAAACTTTACAGTTATACAATGGTAGCAGTGGGGATTAAAGCAAGAGTATTATACTTACCACTTGCTGCGGTCAAACTTGCTTCCAGGTCCACTCATTAACATCATGTTTAATCACTGAACTCTGACTCCAATAGCCAATCACAAATGCTCACTCTCTGTGATAGCATCCGTGAGTGGCTGTTGCGCCCCCACCTATTGTGCTGAAACTGTACAACAGTCAGCACATCAGGGGATGGTGTATAGGCTTCTTATGTATATCTCCTTCAAAACAACAGTCCTTTTTAGGATTAATTTAGCTGTATACAGCCGAATGCCCGGACAAAAATGATCCCACACTTGGACACTCTGAAGAGCTGTTCACTTTTCCATTCATAGATTAGAGCCTCTCGTCCACACCACTTGAACTGGGGCATGAGGAGTTTGTATGTAGCGATGCCCAAATATTTGAGAAGCCACGGTCGCATGAAGGTGATGGTGGGAATGTGTCAAAAGAGGTGGACGATGATGAGACACAAAGTCAGGAGGGGGACCAGGGTGCGGAAGTGGAAGACGACATGGCGGATGATCTACTAACTGACCCAACCTAGCAGGAGAACATGCAAAGCAAGGACAGCAGCGCGCAGAGGGAGGGAGGCATAGAACCCCAACAGGCAGGAAGAAGCAGTGTGGTGGCCGCAGACAGAAGGCGGGCAATCATTCCTCGTAGCACCAACACGACAGAAGTTGCCAGTACAACTGTTACAACTCTTCCCGAGTCTGGCTGTTTTTCAAGGAGTCTTCTGATGATTTCAAAAAGGCCATTTGCACCACCTGCCATGCCAGCATCAGCAGGGGTAGCAAAACTACCAGCCTGACCACCTCCAGCATGATCAGGCACATGGCAGCACAGCACCTGACTTTGTGGGCCGAACCCCAGGGTCCAGGAGCAGTGTCTGCAGGTGACACCACTGCTTCCTACACTGTTGTGCATGCAAGGAAATCCCCTGTCCATAGTGCACGCAAAGATGCCTCCTGTCTTGCACCTGTCATTGCACAATTGACATACCACCATCAGCAACCACGTCTACGTCCTTGTCCCAGCGGAGCGTTCAGTTGTCCATACCACAGTCCTTGGAACACAAACACAAATACACAGCCAACACCCCACCAGCCACACTAGTCAATTCGCACATTTCGTGACTGCTTGCACTCAAAATGTTGCGTTTTAGGCTAGTGGAGACGGAATCATTCCGCAACCTGATGGCAGCGGCTGTCCCTTGTTACTTGGTCCACAGCCACGACTATTTCTCCCGGTGTGCCGTCCCCGCATTACACAAGCACGTGTCTCAAAACATTAGCCATGCCCTTAATAACGCAGTGTCTGGCAAAGTCCACCTAAACAAAGACATGTGGACAAGTGCTTGTGGGCAGGGAAGGTACCTCTCGCTGATGGCACACTTGGTTAATATAGTGGAAGCCAAGATCCAGTCAGACCTTGGGATGGAACACATCTTCCTGACGCCAAGGATTGTGGGCCCTAACTCAATCAGGGTTGCCCCCACAGTCTACAGTTCCTGCATGTCATCCTCCTCAGCTGCCTCCTCCTCCTCGTCACCCTCCACATCAGTCAGAAACTGGAAACACTGCCTCGGCCAAGCGGCAACAAGCTGTGTTGTACCTAATATGCAGAGGTGACAAACCGCACAATGCTGAAGAGTTGTGGACAGCTCTGAAAGAGCAGGCAGATCTGTGGCTCACACCACTGAACCTACAGCCAGAAATGGTCGTATGTGACAATGGCCGGAACCTGGTGGCGGATCTGAGGTGAGGCGAGCTCACACATGTCCCATGCCTAGGCCTCGTGCTCAACCTCAAGTTTCAGCGGTTTCTTAAGTCTTACCTGGAGGTGTCTGATCTGCTTGTCAAAGTACACTGCCTGTGTGCCCATTTTAGAAAGTCACCTACTTCTTCGGCCACCCTTGCTGGGTTTCAGCAGCGTTTGCAGCTTCTGGCTCAAAAACTGGTGTGTGATGCCCCTACTCATTGAATTCGACACTGCAGATGTTGGTCACGATTTGTGAGCAGAAGAGGGCAGTTGTTGACTACCAGCATCATCAAGGCCGTCGGTATTTGGTTCAAACTCCACACATAAAGATTGTGAGCAGCGATGATGCCATCATTAGCATCATCATCCCACTTCTCTATCTTCTGAAACGCTCTCTGCTCAAAAACAAAGACGATGCATTGCAGGTGGAGCACAATGAGATGATGCAAGGAACCATACAGGGTGATTATAGACAGCCAAGCCTCATCTCATCCCAACGTGGATTGGGGGACAATGTGGAAGAGGAGGATGAAGTATAGGAGCTAGTTGCATGTGCTATAGACAGTACTATCTGCACAACTGTCATACCGTCTTTTCAGAGTGAATGGTCATAGGACAGGGAGGAAGTGGAGGAGAGCATGGTCAGTCATCCTCTTGGTGAGGACACAGAAGTCTTGCCTGTTACCAGTCTGGTGTGCATGGCTGACTTTATGTTATGCTGCCTGTCCCATGATCAAAATCTTGGGTGACACTCATTACTGGTTCACACTTTTAGACCCACGCTACAAGGAGAACGTTATAACTCTTATTTCTGAGGCGGAGAGGTCTACAAAAATGGGGCAGTACCAGAAGGCCCTTGTTGCTGAATTAGTAAAAAATTTCCCTTCTGATAACGCTGGGGGAAGAGGTCACAGTTCGGTGGACAACCAAGGAGTACAGGCAAGAGAGACACAACTCCAATCCAGCAGAGGCAGGGGAACACTCTCAAAGTTCTGGGAGAGTTTTCTTTCCATGCCACAGGCCCTGAGGCGCGAGGTACTCTCACAAGGACTGCAAATTTTGGGAAGATGCTGAAGGAGTACCTTGCTGACCGTACCAATGTCCTCCGTTATTCCTCTGCGCCTTATAATTATTGGGTATCCAAGCTGGGTACGTGGCATGAACACGTGCCTTCTCTATGCCTTGGAAGTCCTGGCCTGCCCTGCCGCTAGCGTTTTGTCAGAGCGGGTTTTTAGTGCTGCAGAGGGAATTATTACTGATAAGTGCACCCGCCTGTCAACAGAAAATGCTGACAGGCTGACTCTTATTAAAATGAACAAGGGCTGGAGTGGGCCAGACTTTTCAACACCACCAAATGATAACAGCGTAATATACACTCAAAGCCAGTGTCTTTATTGGAGAGGTATATTCCCATGCTTCTCCTCACCCCCACACATGGCTATACGCTTCCTGATTTTTGCTATTAGCTCCTCCTTCTCATCCTCCACCACCATATTACCAGGGTGACCATGGTCCATGATGCAACACCCACATAATATTTCTAAATGGTGTCCCGTAACCCAAAAAAAGTTAGACAGTATATTCATGTATATCCCCAGGTGTAAATGTTTCAGTCCATACTTAGTGCATGGGCATTACAAGTACAGGAGACCCACTCCTTTGTAATGGGAATGTTATTTATATGAGGCCCTCCTCCACGTTTCTTAAAAGGGGCATTGGAGTGCTTCTCAATTTTTGTCAGCCTGCATAGTGCAACATTATGGATGACCCACTTCCTAATAATGGGAACATTATTTAAAGAGGCCCTCCTCTACATCTCTTAAAAGGGGCATCAGATTGCCTCCCAATTTTTGTCAGCCTGCATAGGGCAACACTATGGAAAACCCACTTCCTAATAATGGGAACATACAAAATTTAATGAGGCCCTCCTCCACGTCTCTTAAAAGGGGCATCCGAGTGCCTGCCAATTTCTGGCAACCTGCATAGGGCAACACCATCATCACAAAGCATTCACTGATCTCAGGGAGACCAGTCAATATCCAGCTCTTTTACAAGCTTAGAGATATGGCAAGGGAATACCAAGGCCATATATCCATCCACATGACTAAAAGGGCCACTTAACATGGTGGTTATGATGTTCTCCACAAGGAGCCACCCGTTGGCTGAGTCCTTTCCTGGAGGGATATATGGCTAGTCCTGTGTTTGAGACTCCTAACCGAGGCTCCTCAGACTCTATTTACATATTCATAATTCCCAGGGGGCAATGCGCCTAGGAATTCACTGTGTTGAGCGCTTTAGCCAGCTGCCTGCAGTGTTTTCTTGGACTGGTCTCCCTGAGATCAGTGAATGCTTTGTGATGTTGGTCTACTAGGCCGTGCTTCCACCTAGCCAGAATCCTACTCCACACTGATGAGGGGCAACACCCCGAAACAGCTGTCTGTGGATGGATATCTGGCCTAGGTATTCCCTTGTCATATCTCTAAGCTTGTAAAAGACTCTATTTGCATAGGGCAACACCATGGAAGATTCACTTCCTAATAATAGGAACATTATTTAATCAGGCCCTCATTTACTGCTCATTCATCACTAATGTTAAGCATATAATGGACATATGATCTTTTTATCTGAATTGCTAATAGATAAGTGTAGAAGAGGGGGCCTCGCACACTGATGACCCTGTGCAATATTAAAGGTTTGCTCTAGAAACAATAATATTAAAACCAAAACAAAAAAATATTTAAAAAGAATAAAGAAAAAAACTGAAAAAAATAAAAGCTCTCTCAAATGGATGTTTAAAGAAGATTTTAAGATCCCTGGATCTCACAGCTGTGGCCACATTTGGCACTGTCTAAAAAAAAAAATCACACCCTGCAGGTGTTCCAACACCTGCAAACTCAAGGAAACTTAAAATCTTTCTTTCAAATCTCCATTAAATTCTACAAGTTGATAGAAGCTGATAGATGGCTGTAAACAACACCTAACCTTAGGTTAGTAGTATTCTCACTCACTGGGTCTCCCGGCAAGCATTTTAGCCCCAAACCTTTAAGGACATTTTTATGGTCAATTTAAAATGTTGAACTTTTTGCCTGAAGAAAACCACTGTCGCTGATTTTTTAGTAAATTGCTTGGGTTTCCCGTTCACGAACCGAATCATCAGTGTTCATGCCAAATTTGAAATTAGGGTACATGTTAGAGGAAAGTTCACTCATCTCTAACAGTGGCTACACACTCATTTTTGTAATAAACTAAGCAAAAATCCCTGCTGTACAGTGGCTAAAGATTTTTAAAAAATGACAAAAATCTAAGGCTACAGATGCTGGTGCACAGTTGCTACAGATGAATAAAAAAAAACTGAGCTCACAAACTATGCTGGACAGTCAGTGGCTACAGATAGAGATAAGTGAACCTTTCGAAGTTTGGGCTAGGTTCAATTTGCTAAATGGGCATTTGTTCATGGAATAGTTTGAACCCCATTCTAATCAATGAGAGGCAAAGGCAAGGGCATAAAAAATGCTTTAAAAGAGGCATAACCGCTACCAAAAGAGCTTTGATTAGCAACAGACACCAGGAATAGTACCACATATTCCCCAGAGTACAATTCATCATTGTGCATTATGGATGCTTGGGACAAGACCTGGCCCAGTATTTCAGTCTTCAACATTGATTAGGAACCGGGGGATAAGTGACAGGTGTAGGCATGGTGCTCAGAAAGCCCTGTTAAATTCACAAAACACACAACAAAGACACCTCAATAACAGTCTCCACATTTCAAAAAATTAGGGCCAGGTACACATCACCTAGGGCCCAGTCTGCAACTGGGGAGGAAAAGTCCTTAGAGATCCATGACTTGTTCATTTTGATGAAAAGTTAGGTAGTTTACACTTTTAGGGGACAGAATGATGCGCTTATCCATCAGAGCACTTCCGGCAGTACTGAAGACATATTCTGAGGGAAAGTTGGCTGCCGGGCATGATAAAACCTCCATGGCATGACTGGTGAGCTCAGCCCAATCCTCCACCTTTGAAGCTCAAAATGCAAAGGGTCCAACCCCCCCAATGGCATCGATATTGATCTCTAGATACTCCTCCACCATCCTCTCTAGTTGTTCACTGTATGGCCTCGTTTTCACGCTTTTTTGCGCTCACTTTTTCCCCCAAAGTGCACCTGCATCTGCGTTTCACAGCAAAGTGAATGGACTTTCACTTTTGCTGTTCACATGCAGCTCTATTTTCGGCTGCGCATTTATGGGAGAAAGCGCGCGCTTAAAAAGAATGAACATGTTCATTCTTTCCGCCTTTTTGTGCGTGCTTTCTCCCATAGGCCCCGTGATAACCGCTGGATTTATGCATCGCCATTCAGACGATGCGTAATTCCAGCGGGAATACGTCGGCGCTAATGTCACAGAGTGGAGGAAGAATCCTGTTCCTCCTCCCCTCTGTGACATCTGTCAAAGGCCCCATTTGATTTCACAGTGTATTATACACTGCAAAATCAAATGTAAAATAATACCAAACGTATTAAAAATAATAAAGATTGCTATATTTACTCTCCCGTGTGATCGGTAACTGAGAGCCAGGAACAGGAGCAGGTATTAATCCTGCAAAGATCTTGCATGATGTCATAATGATATCGACTCTGTGATTGGCCCGCTTGCGGTCATGTGATATGTGACGCGCATATCACATGACCGCGAGCGGGTCAATCACAGAGCCGATGTCATTATGACATCATGCAAGGTCTTTGCAGGTTTAATACCTGCTCCGGCTCCCGATTACTGAACACACGGCGGAGGGTAAGTATAAGAATCTTTCTTATTTTTAATACATTTGGCATTATTTTACATTTGATTTCGCAGTGTATAATACAATGCGAAATCAAATGGGGCTGTGACAGATGTCACAGAGGAGAGGAAGAAGAGGATTCTTCCTCCCCTCTGTGACATCACTAAAGAAGTAGCCCCGTAAAAACACACGGTGTGTGAATGCACCCGCGCAGTTTTACGGCTTTTTTGTGTGGGTCAAAACACTGGAAAAAGCGCACGCATAAAAAAGCGCAAACAAAAGCGCTGTGTGTGAACAGAGCCTATGTCAGACTTTTACTCAGTTCTGCCACTAGATGGGATGGTATAAAAAATTGGTCAAACGAATCCCAGAAATTGCTTCTTACTGTAACACTGCTGCTGCTAATATTTTTATGCTGACAACTCAACGTTCCCCGAATTGTAAGTGTAGATCTGCGATGAATATTGTGTCCATCACCTGTGTTGGGGATAACCAGTCCTAAGATTATCTACAAGCTTTTTTTGAAACTCCAGCATCCACATGTCAGTGCTCAAGGCGGGAAGCATCTGGCTAAATTTACTCTTGTGCCATGGTTCCAAAACTGTGGCAACTCAGTAGTCATCGCTAATTCGAATCCTAATTATATGGGCATTATGTTGCACAGAACGCAGCAAAAAGGTGCTTGTGTGTCGGATGCATTCATGAGGCCCAAGTCGTTGTTGGATTGGTGGCGATGTAAAAATCAAGCTTCTTTCTTCCATCCGCTACTGAAAACCTCAGATGAGGGAAAGGGGAATCATTTCTTTCTCATCTCCTAACTATTCTGTGCCCATCACATTTTCTTCTTCCTCCTGTACCACTTCCTCATGCTCAACAATAACAGGAGGAATGAGAGTATCATGCAAAACAGTGTCACTTTTTATTGTGGACGTAGTAGTAAATGTATACAGACAGTATAAAATTGCAAATAGGAAACAGATGATGACCACACAAATCCAATTGGACTTATAGTAACAACTGGGTAAATTCAATATTTGTACAAGGAGTATTCACAATGCAATATAATACTGTCATCATATTATTACATTCATATGTAATGTCCAGTACCGATTTAGTAACATAAAGTGCATGGCAATATGATAATTGACACCAACAGTAGATAAATGTGGCCCACAGTTTACAATGGCAAAATGAAACATACCGTATATACTCGTGTATAAGCCGACCCGTGTATAAGCCGACCCCCCTACTTTTGCCCCCAAAACCTGGGAAAATCTATTGACTCGCGTATAAGCCGAGGGTGGACCCCAGCACAGGTTTACAGCCCCCAGCAGTGGTATACAGGCCCCAGCAGTATGATATACAGCAGCCCCCAGTGGTATATACAGCAGCCACAGTGGTATATGCAGCAGCCCCCAGTGGTATATACAGCAGCCCCCAGTGGTATTGCAGCCCCTATATACAGCAGCCCCAGTGGTGTATACAGCAGCCCCAGTGGTATTGCAGCCCCTATATACAGCAGCCCCAGTGGTGTATACAGCAGCCCCTATATACAGCAGCCCCAGTGGTATTGCAGCCCCAGTGGTATTGCAGCCCCAGTGGTATTGCAGCCCCAGTGGTGTATACAGCAGCCCCTATATACAGCAGCCCCAGTGGTATTGCAGCCCCAGTGGTAGTATACAGCAGCCCTAGTGGTATACAGCAGGCCCCCAGGGGTACATATAGCAGCCCCCAGGGGGTACCCAGCAGCCCCCTGGGGGTACCCAGCAGCCCCCAGGGGGTTTATACAGCAGCCCCCTGGGGGTACCCAGCAGCCCCCAGGGGGTTTATACAGCAGCCCCCTGGGGGTACCCAGCAGCCCCCTGGGGGTACCCAGCAGCCCCCAGGGGGTTTATACAGCAGCCCCCTGGGGGTCCCCAGCAGCCCCCAGGGGGTTTATACAGCAGCCCCCTGGGGGTACCCAGCAGCCCCCAGGGGGTTTATACAGCAGCCCCCTGGGGGTCCCCAGCAGCCCCCAGGGGTTTATACAGCAGCCCCCTGGGGGTACCCAGCAGCCCCCAGGGGGTTTATACAGCAGCCCCCTGGCGGTACCCAGCAGCCCCCAGGGGGTTTATACAGCAGCCCCCTGGGGGTACCCAGCAGTCCCCAGGGGGTTTATACAGCAGCCCCCTGGGGGTACCCAGCAGCCCCCAGGGGGTTTATACAGCAGCCCCCTGGGGGTCCCCAGCAGCCCCCAGGGGGTTTATACAGCAGCCCCCTGGGGGTCCCCAGCAGCCCCCAGGGGGTTTATACAGCAGCCCCCTGGGGGTACCCAGCAGCCCCCAGGGGTTTATACAGCAGCCCCCTGGGGGTACCCAGCAGCCCCCAGGGGGTTTATACAGCAGCCCCCTGGGGGTCCCCAGCAGCCCCCAGGGGGTTTATACAGCAGCCCCCTGGGGGTACCCAGCAGCCCCCAGGGGGTTTATACAGCAGCCCCCTGGGGGTACCCAGCAGCCCCCAGGGGGTTTATACAGCAGCCCCCTGGGGGTCCCCAGCAGCCCCCAGGGGTTTATACAGCAGCCCCCTGGGGGTACCCAGCAGCCCCCAGGGGGTTTATACAGCAGCCCCCTGGGGGTACCCAGCAGCCCCCAGGGGGTTTATACAGCAGCCCCCTGGGGGTACCCAGCAGCCCCCAGGGGGTTTATACAGCAGCCCCCTGGGGGTCCCCAGCAGCCCCCAGGGGGTTTATACAGCAGCCCCCTGGGGGTACCCAGCAGCCCCCAGGGGGTTTATACAGCAGCCCCCTGGGGGTACCCAGCAGCCCCCAGGGGGTTTATACAGCAGCCCCCTGGGGGTCCCCAGCAGCCCCCAGGGGGTTTATACAGCAGCCCCCTGGGGGTACCCAGCAGCCCCCAGGGGGTTTATACAGCAGCCCCCTGGGGGTCCCCATCTGCCCCCTGGGGGTACCCAGCAGCCCCCAGGGGGTATCCACAGCCCCCAAATGCTGGCACTCGCTGGCAAGGGCCCCCCCCCCGCTTCTCTTACCATTCCGGTCTTCTGATCCGTGCCGCTCCTCGGTGCTCCTCGCTGCTCCGTCCGTCCTCCTACATCTGGGATCCCCAGCCGTCGCGCGATGACGTCATATGCCTGCGACGGCTGGAGATCCCGGATGTAGGAGGACGGACGGACGGAGCAGCGAGGAGCACCGAGGAGCGGCGCGGATCAGAAGACCGGAATGGTAATATAAGCGCCCTGGGGGGGGGGGCCCTTACAAGGGGGACAGTGCCAGCATTTGGGGGCTATATGCACTGCTTCCCCCTGCGCTGATTGACAGGGGGAAGCAGTGCATATTTAATGAGCGGCCCCACGTGACGGGGCCGCTCATACAGCAGCCCCCCCCCCCGCCTCCTGCAGCCTCCACGGCCCCGGACACAGCCCCCACCTACCATGTACCGTATATGACCCGTGTATAAGCCGAGGGGTAGACTTTTCAGCCCAAATTTTGGGCTGAAAAACTCGGCTTATACACGAGTATATACGGTAATTGTAAAGGTATTCAGTGCATTGCTATATACTCAATCAAACAGTTTGCATACCCATGTTGTCATAGATGGAGTTATAACGTCTCAATAGACAGGTGGTTGCCCATAGAAAAAGAGCTCCGACGCAGCGTTTCGCTTGTCTAGCTTGGTAGCACCAGCTTTCTCAAGGTGGTAACTCCACTGTGCCTCCATTACCTGCTGCTTTATATAGTATGCCTCTCAGGTGTTTCTCCACAGCCATTACCGCATGCTCCTTGTGTCTGACCGGATGCGCATCATGCCAGAAGTGATGACACAGCCCCACCGTGGATTGTGCATGCGCGATAACCGGGACGTGTCACCATGGTTCCCGCGTATGCGCACACCGGATATAGAGGCCGCTCCGCTCAGAGCGGTGGTTGCATTCTGGGATACGGAGCTGCGGGAGCACGTAGATTATTTTGAGAGTTGAGTATACATACTAACTGTATGTGGCAGTAAGGCTCCCCAGATAGAACGAAAAGAGAATACCCCAAAGGTGACAATAACTGCATCGAGGAATCTATTCCAAAAATCCAAACCAATATTTGGGGAACTCCAACTTAATTTTCTTTCAATTCAGACCTTAAGGTACCGTCACTCGCCGCCATACCGCCGGAGATTTGGTGGGCAATTTCCCGAAAAACCACATCGCCTGTGCGTAGTGGCGTGTGACTGGGAGATTCTACGGTGATAAATTTCCGGTGGAGCATCGCCTGATTGCCCTGCACTGCAGAGAAATCAGGCATTATCGACCAGGCAATTTCAACGCATAGTGGCGTGTAACAGGGCGAGGGCGACGTACACAGTGATCGTGAAAGAAATCAAGTAGGCATGCTTGGATGTTGTGTTTTTCGCGTCACATCTGCGGCAATTGGTAGGTGATACTGTGTTCCGATTGGCTGACTGTGTCCGAGGCGTCTTATTTGATGACCCTTGCATTCACTCAAGGCTCACCAATGGGAAAGTAGTTCCGTCCACCAATTGCAGTGATAGGGGTGTGGTGAAAAACACTGTAGCACGCCCTTATCAAAACAGTATGGTGACATCGCTGCTACGATTGTGCAGTGTGACACGGCAATGTGTGAAGGGAAGATTGCTTCCGGTCATCTGCAGGAGATTCCCGGAACGCAGGATCGCCGTAAAACGCAGGCGAGATCTCTATGTGTGACAGGTCGACGGCAATCTGAAAAAAGTTCCCGAAGCGTGCGCGCTCACGTCAAATTGCCGGCGATATGAAAGCCATATGGCAGCGTGTGACGGTACCTTTAGAGATATTGATTCCCAAATTAAACATGAATAAATGGAATAAGAAAGGGGTTTTGGTGTTCCAAGTTATCTTTCTAGATAATGATTTAATATACTTTCAAACTCTTAAAAATAGGTTTTTCCTATCTTATTCAGATAAAATAATTTGGTTAAAAAATTCCTTCATACTTGACCACAAAAGAGATTCTTTTTCTCCTACCCCAGAATATCATAGATTTACTATATAACCCCACAGATAACTCAAAGTGGAAAACTAATGATTTATATACATTATTTAATGATGATGTTGAGCTGTTGAAATCCAAAAATATCATCACATGGGAAAAAGTATTGCAGATTCAAGTAGATGTGGATCAACTCTCAAAATCACTGGATATTGTCTATTCAAATACCATATGCGCATCCCTTCATGAATCCCACTACAAAATCCTTTCTAGGTAGTATTGGACGCCCGAGAGACTCGACCGTATATCTCCATCCATTTCACTGGAGTGCTCGAGGGGATGCGGGAAGACCGGTTCCCTTTCACACATATTTTGGAGTTGCACTAAGCTAAATACCGTATATCTCCATCCATTTCACTGGAGTTCTGGAGGAGATGCGAGAAGACAGGTTCCCTTTCACACATATTTTGGAGTTGCACTAAACTAAATACCCTATGGGCAGAGGTCAAAAATCTTATTAGAGATATTACAGGCTTGCATATCTCCCTTAATTCACAACTAGTTCTCCTCCTGTTTGGAATTGATGACTTTCCAATCAACCTGAGGCACATTATATGCCATATACTTATCACAACGAAACTCTCAAAAGCCTCAAAATGGAAGCTTCAGGAGGTACCTACTATCGCAGAGATAATAAATAGTATATCTACTCATAATGTATATTTACGCGTAATCCACGTGGGATTGGATCTTTCTCTAGGTACTTCACGAGAAAGGAAAAACATCAAAAACTTACCATCAGTAGCCAGATACAAAACCAACATTGCGCTTGCAAGCCCAATGGTAAGTCACCTCCCACATGTATTGTAGGTAGACGTGATTTTATCTGCCTGCACCTGGGCTTACTCTATATAGTGGGGTCTGACTACATCCGGCTAAGTGCAGTGTTGGTTTTGTATCTGGCTACTGATGGTAAGTTTTTGCTATTTTTTCTGATGCTGCCTTTGAGTAGTTTTTATACAAATTTTGTTAGGACTCATGAGCATGAGGATCCGTGATGTGGATCATGAGCTTAAGTGTCTTGCCAATACATAAACCAATACCCCATATAAAAGGTTTTTTGTTCATCATAAAAAACTTTTTGCACTTTTTTATCATCTGCAGGGTGCCGTTGGGCCCCTAGGGGCGCTGTTCATCCAGTGGTGCGGATGTATTGTGCTGGGCGGCCATTTAGTCAGGTGGCAGGGCCAAAGGGTAGCTGTCAGACACTCCGCACCATGCGTATCTGTGTGAATAGCATCCTATGCACGCCCAATGGCACGTCACCTCCCCCATGTATTGTAGGTAGAGGTGATTTTATCTGCCTGCACCTGGGCTTGCTCTATATAGTGGGGTTTGACTACATCCGGCTAAGTGAAGTGTTGGTTTTGTATCTGGCTACTGATGGTAAGTTTTAGCTGTTTTTGCTGATGCTGGCTTTGAGTAGTTTTTGTACAAATTTTGTTAGGACTCATGAGCATGGGGATCCGTGACGTGGATCATGAGCTTAAGTGTCTTGGCCAATGCATGAACCAATACCCCATATAAAAGGTTTTTTGTTCATCATAAAAAACTTTTTTATCGTCTGCAGGGTGGGGTTGGGCCCCTACGGGCGCTGTTCATCCAGTGGTGCGGATGTATGGTGCTGGGCGGCTGTTTGGTCAGGTGGCAGGGCCAAAGGATAGCTATCAGACACTCCGCATCATGTGTATCAGTGTGAACAGCGTCCTTTGCAAGTCCAATGGCAAGTCACCTCCCACATGTATTGTAGGTAGAGGTGATTTTATCTGCCTGCACCTGCGCTTGCTCTATATAGTTGGGTCTGACTACATCCGGCTAAGTGCAGTGTTGGATTTGCATCTTGCTACTGATGGTAAGTTTTTGTTGTTTTTTCTGATACTGCCTTTGAGTAGTTTTTGTACTTCACGAGAAAGGCCTGATTCCACCATGTGCAGGTCCTTTTCCTTAAAAGATCCTTATATTTCATTATGATCGTTCCTAACTGTTGATCATCCCCGACTGCACCAACATTTTCGCCGTCATTATCAAATACATTGTCCATCAATTGTAACCACACCTGGTCGCATGCATGGAGAGTCATAATGACCTTAGGACCTGCTGTGATAAACACAGAACAGACAACAATCAAAAACAGAGTCCGAGATGGTGTAGACATATACCAAGGTCCAACCCACATTGTCATCAAATGAGGGGTCCCCAAAGAGCAAGAACATATTCCACTATATCAACAATAACAGGAGAAACGAGAGTATCATTAAAACAGTGTCACTTTTTATTGTGGATGTAGTAGTAAATGTATACAGATGGTATAAAATTACAAATAGGAAACATATGGTGACCACACAAATCCAATTGGACTTATAGCAACAACTGGGCAAATTCTATATTTGTACAAGGAGTATTCATGATGCAATATAATGCTGCCATCATATTATTACACTAGATGGTGGCCCGATTCTAACGCATCGGGTATTCTAGAATATGTATGTGCAGTAGTTTATTTATGAAGATGTAAGAATAATGCAATGCGAAGCTGGGTATAAATCCTGCGCCAATATCGCTGATTGGTTGCAGCCGCAGCGGTGTTAGTGTGCAGAGGTGTCGGTGTGCAGCGGTATCGGTGTGCAGCGGTGTCGGTGTGCAGCAGTGTCGGAGGGCAGCGGTGTCACTGTACAGTGGTGTCGGTGTGCAGCGGTGTTGGTGTGCAGCCGTGGCTGTGTGCAGCGGTGGCAGTAGGCAGCGGTGGCAGTAGGCAGCGGTGTTGGTGGGCAGCGGTGTCGGTGGGCAGCGATGCCGGTGGGCAGCGATGCCGGTGTGCAGCGGTGTCATTGTGCAGCAGTGTCGGTGTGCAGCAGTGTCGGTGTGCAGCAGTGTCTGTGTTCAGCAATATTGGTGTACACCAGTGTCGGTGTGCAGCGGTGTCGGTGTGCAGCAGTGTTGGTGTGCAGCGCTGTGGGAGTTCAGTGGTGTCGGTGTGCATCAGTGTCGGTGTACAGCAGTGTTGGTGTTCAGTGGTGGTGTTGGTGTACAGCGGTGTTGAGCAGGGGTTTATGGGTGCTGAGCAGGGGAGAGTGGGTGTTGAGCGGGGGTGAGTGAGTGCTGAAAGGGGTGAGTGAATTCTGAGCGGGGTGACTTGGTGCTGAGCAGGGTGAGTGGGTGCTGAGTTGGGTGACTCGGTGCTGAGTGGGGGTGACTGGGTGTTGAGCGGGTGACTGGGTGCTGAGCGGGTGAGTGGATGCTGAGCGGGAGTGAGTGGGTGCTGAGCGGGTGACTGGGAGCTGAGACGAGTGACTGAGTGCTCAGACCGGTAACTGGGCGCTGAGACGGGTGACTGGGTGATGAGATGGGTGACTGGGTGGTGCTGAGGGGGGTGACTGGGTGCTGAGTGGGGGTGAGTGGGTGCTGAGCGGGGGTGACTGGGTGCTGAGATGGGTGAGTGGATGCTGAGACGGGTGAGGGGATCTTGAGACAGGTGACTGGGTGCTGAGCGGAGGTGACTTTGTGCGGAGTGGGTGAGAGTGGGGTTCAGTGGGGCAGTGTGGGTTCAGTGCGCAGTGTTGGGTGAGAGGGGGCAGTGTTGGTTCTGTGAGGGCAGTGTGGGGTGAAAGGGGTGAGCAGGGGTAATTGGGGGTGAATAGCAGGATGGAGGAGGCTCCACTCACCCCGACATTGTTCCTCTTCCTCCTCTTTTTCTTTCTTGCTGCATTGATGTTCGGTAATAAAAGGCTGTGGGGGCGGGGTTAAAACAGGGGATTACTAATGGGCGTGACCAAGAACACTACCTTAATGTGGTGGGCATGTCCTCGGTCATGCCCATTATAACGCCCCCTCTGTTAACCCCGACTCCGTAGCCTTTCATTATTGCATATCAATGCACAAAAAAAAGAGGAGGAATGTCAGGGTAAGCAACAGGTGAGCGGGGCAGCGAGAGCATGGAGCGGGAGCATGGAGCAGGGCAGCGGGAAAGCAGGGGGAGGTATCGGGCGGCTACTCTGAATGAACAGCTGATGCCGAAGCATCAGCTGTTCATTTCAAATAGCGGGGTGGCAAAGCTGACAGTGAAGTCGGCTTTCCCGCCCGCTATTTGAGTGTAGCGCTGTCACGGCAATTCCGCGTTGCTAATGTGTCGCCGTCGCCAGGTTTTGAATGCGCGCGGCTGTTTTGCATACGGTGCGCTCATTGGTTGCCGTGGATGGTCCTCAGTGTACCTTAGAGGAACTTTCCATCTGGCCAATTAGGTGGCTGCTAGCGATCACGTGATTGTGACGTGGCGGCATCTGATTGGCCAGATCTCTCCCAGCCATCTGATTGGCTGAGAGAGGGAAAGGTCCTTTAATATGAATAGATGTCCATCGGCCGTTCCCGGTACAGCCGTCGGTTAAGGTAAGTATCCGATTTTTTTATTTTTTAACCACTTTTCCTCTCTTTTACAGGACTTTTGCAGTGTATCTATTGATACACTGCAAAAGTACTCGGTACTTGCTACTCCCGAGTAATCCTAATTTACTCGGCGTGTAGCGAGTACACGAATACCGCTACTATTCGGCGAGTTCCGAGTAGTAGCGA
Organism: Allobates femoralis; assembly: GCA_033576535.1. Classification (NCBI taxonomy): domain Eukaryota; kingdom Metazoa; phylum Chordata; class Amphibia; order Anura; family Aromobatidae; genus Allobates; species Allobates femoralis. The sequence continues at coordinate 327,629,235 of JARQOC010000004.1, read as the reverse complement.
GTATACTCGCCCATCCCTAATAGTAGATTCATAATGCCCAGTACCAATTTCGTAACATAAAGTGCATGTGATGATTGCCAACAGAAGATAAATGTGGCCCACAGTTTACAATGTCAAAATGAAACATCATAATTGTAAAGGTATTCAGAGCATTGCTATATACTCAATCAAACAGTTTGCATATCCATGTTGTTATAGATGGATTTATAACATCTCAATAGTTAGGTATAAAAATCATAACAGACTTGAGTCTTGATGTGATTGAATCTGACAACGCAGAGTCCATTAACATGTTATGGCCGATTGCTCCCATATGTCCATGAGGAATGCCAGGAATTACTTCTGGGGAGAATGGAGCTGGAACCAGAAGGAAACTTCTCTGTGAGTCAAGGAACCCCACGCTCTCCCTCACTGCTGCCACTACCTTGGCATCTTCATGAGCTAAATACCTTACTGCAGCCCGACTTTTTTTTTTTTAACAACATTTTTGTTACTTAGATTTTCTAAACAAAGACCCTTCCACTGCAGAACACGTAGTTATGTTGGAAATGAGAATGATCATCATTTTTATTTTTATTGTGGAATGCAAACAGAAAACCTCGGCACAATGTGAGCATTTATATATATATATTTATATATATATATATATATATATAAACATTACAAAAAAGCAAATAAATAATGTATTCACTATCCCGAGTGGAAAACTTATCTTCACCTTTCCCAATTTTTTCACATTTAGTGATGCACAAGATTTTTTTTTTGCTTTTTCACCAATTTCTATTATATCAAATCAAATGATAGAACCCATAACTTTTTAGTGTTTAAGGACGTCTACTATCTACAGAAGCATGGCACTGCAATGGGCGCAGCCTGTGCGCCCGCATTTGTCCGATCTCTTCCTGGGATTTTGGGAGCGGAACATCTTTGTCGACGAGGGTGTGCGGGGCTGTGCCCAGGCACATCCTTGCTCGGATATATCGACGATGTCCTTATCATATGGCAGGGCACTGTGGAGCAGTTTGACTCCTTTGTGCGTTGGCTTAACGAGAATTAATTTATCAGGCTGTTTGACTCCTTTGTGCGTCGCCTTAACGAGAATTCATACAACATCAGGCTGATGCACAAAGTGAGTAGGGAGAAGATTGATTTTCTTGACATTGAGATCTCCATTGATGAGAGGGGTGGATTACAGACTGACGTTTACCGCATAGAAACATCGATCAATGCGTTACTACATGATACATCATGACGTCCCTCCTCTACAATACGTGCCATCCTGACGGGCCAGTTTCTAAGGATGAGATGAATTTGCTCATCCGATTTGAACACCAATCTAATCATCCTAGACAGCGAATCGACGACAGAGGCTATAGTAAGAGGATGGTGAAGGCAGGGTACCAAAGGGCTAAAGAATTCTCATAGGGATACCTTATTGAGGTACAATCCAAAAGTCGAGTCAGGACCACCTCAATTACTCTATATTGGAACTTACAACCACGAATGGGGTACAATGCAATTGATACTGAACAAGCATTGGTCAGTATTGAAAACTGATTCTATTTTGTAACAATGTATCCCTAATCGACCTTTAATGGCCTCAAAGAGATCTAGGAGCCTATGTGATTGGCTCTTTCATAGCCACTATGTGCCCCGCCACATAATCCCTTCAAAACCAGAGGCCCTGACCCTGGGTGTTTTCCATGCGGCCATTGTGTGGCTTGCCCTAACGTGGAACATGTTAAAACCTTTGACTCCTCCGGAAGTCGGCGCTTTGACATCAGGCAGTGTGTTTCATGTGGTTCAACACACGTTGTGTATTATTATTATTATTATTTATTTATATAGTGCCATTAGTTCCATGGCACTTTACATGTGTAAGGGCAGAACAAGGACGAGTACATAAATAACGACGAATAAATCATACAGGTACATTAGGGCAGAGATCCTGTCCACAAGGGCTCACAGTCTATAGGGGATGGGTGGGAGACAGTAAGAAGGGGAGAGGTGAGATGGTGCAGCGGATTAGGTCTCAGTGTGGGTTATAGGCTTGAAGGAAGAGGTGGGTCTTCAGGTTTTTCTTGAAGGTTCCCAGGGTAGGGGAGTGTCTGATGTGGTAGGGGAGAGAGTTCCAGAGTATGGCGGATGCACAAGAGAAGTCTTGTATGCGGTTGTGGGAGGTGGAGATTCGGGGGGAGAAGAGAAGGAGTTCTTGAGAGGAGCACAGATTGTGTGAGTGCTGGTATCGGGAGACCAAGTAGGAGATGTATGGAGGGGACAGGTTGTGTATGGCCTTATATGTCAGGGTTAGGGTTTTGAACTTAGATCTCTGGGAAGTAGGGAGCCAGTGGAGGGCTTGGCAGAGAGGAGAGACGGGGGAGTAACTGGGCGACAGGTGGATGAGTCGGGCAGCGGAATTGAGGATGGTTCGGAGCGGTGCAAGGGATGAAGCGGGGATGTGGGTGAACAGGAGGCTGCAGTAGTCGAGGCGGGAGATAATGAGGGCATGGACAAGTGTTTTGGCAGTGTCATGGTCAAGGAAGAAGCGGATCCGTGAGATGTTTTTAAGCTGGAGGTGGCAGGAGGTGGCGAGGGCCTGGATGTGTGGCTTGAATGAGAGGGAAGAGTCGAGAATTACACCGAGGCACTTGGCGTGGGGGACAGGTGAGAGTGTGCAGTCGTTAACCGTGATGGTTAGGTCGGGTAGGGGGGAAAGAGCGACTTGGGGGGGAAGACGATGAACTCGGTTTTATCCATGTTGAGTTTGAGGAAACGAGCGGAGAAGGATGAGATGGCGGACAGGCAGTGTGGTATTTTGGATAGCAGGGAGGTGATGTCAGGGCCGGAGAGGTAGAGCTGGGTGTCATCGGCGTAGAGGTGGTATTGGAGGCCGTTGGACTCGATGAGTTGGCCTAAGCCGAGGGTGTAGATGGAGAAGAGTAAGGGTCCCAGGACTGAGCCTTGGGGAACTCCAATGGATAGGGGGTGGGCAAGGAGGATGTGTGGGAGTGGGTGATGCTGAAGGTCTGGTCTGTTAGGTACGAGGAGATCCAGGAGAGGGCCAGGTCAGTGATGCCAGGGGATTCTAGAATTTTAAGCAGGAGGGAGTGGTCGACTGTGTCGAAGGCAGCAGAAAGGTCGAGGAGGAGAAGGATGGAGTAGTGTCGCTTGCTCTTGGCGGTCAGTAGGTCGTTGGTGACTTTGGTTAGGGCTGTTTCGGTGGAGTGGTGGGCTCGGAAACCATATTGCAGGCAGTCAAAGAGGGAGCACGAGGAGAGAATTTTGAGGCAAAGGGGAGGAGAGATATGTGACGACAGTTGGAGACTGTTGCGGGGTCGAGGGAGGGTTTTTTGAGCATGGGTGCGATGAGGGCATGTTTGAAGGATGAGGGGAAGACACCGGTGGTAAGTGATATGTTGAAGAGATGGGTTAGGGCGGGGATAAGGACAGTGGTGAGATTAGGGATGAGATGGGAGGGGAGAGGGTCGAGGGCACAAGTGGTGAGGTGTGATCGTGCTAGAAGGGAGAAGAGGCGCACTTCAGTCATGGAGGAGAAGTTACTTTTGGTCGAGGGGGGTTGGGTGATAGAGAGGGAGGGATGAGGGGATTGGGAATTGAAGCTTTCTCTGATCTTGTCGATCTTCTGTTTAAAGAAGCTTCCAAAGTCGTCAGCGGTGATGAGGGGAGGGGGAGTGGTGCGGGGGATGGAGTAGGGCATTAAAGGTTATGAAAAGTTTCTTGGGATTGTGGGAGAGGGAGCTAATGAGAGACGAGAAGAAAGCTTGCTTTGAGGTGGTCAGTGCTGTCTTGAAGTCGATGAGGGACTGTTTGTACAAGGCGAGGTGCGTTGCAGAGTTGGATCTCTTCCATCTCCGTTCAGCTACCCTGAACGTCCATCGAAGTTTTTTGGTGCTGGCGGTGAACCAGGGTTGTCTGGTTTTGTTGTATGAGAGTGGGGCGGCCTGGTCAAGGGCTGTGGCGAGAGTGGTGTTGCAGAGGGCGGTGGCAGAATTAGCATCATGAGAGGAGGCTAAGTCAGAGAGAGGGAGGAGGTACTTGGCGAGTGAGTGGAAGTTAATGAGCTTGAGGTTTCTTCGGGGGTGAGGGAGTTTCCAGAGAGGGAAGAGCGTGGCAGGGGGGGGAGAGGGTGGAGAAGGTCAGCAGGTTGTGGTCGGATAAGAGGGGGGTTGAGATTGCGAGGTCGGTGAGTGAACAAAGGCGGGTGAAGACGAGGTCGAGTGTGTGACCGTTATTGTGTGTGGCTGAGGAGGACCATTGGGAGAGGCCGAAGGAGGAGGTTAGAGAGAGGAGTCTTGAGCAGCAGCGTGGGGTTTATCAATGGGGATGTTGAAGTCGCCCATGATGATAGTGGGGATGTCGGAGGAGAGGAGGTGGAGAAGCCAGGTTGTGAAGTGGTCGAAGAAGGTGGACGAGGATCCTGGGAGGGCGGTAGACAACAACCAGTTGGAGGTTGCAGGGGGAGAAGATATGCACGGAGTGCGCCTCGAAGGAGGGGAGGGAGGCAGAGGGGGGTGGTGTAATTGGGGTTAAGGAGCAGCTGTTGGCCAGGAGTTTGCCAACACCTCTGCCGCGTGAGTTGCTGGGGCGAGGGCTGTGGGAGACGGTGAGTCCGCCATAGGAGAGGGCGGCGGGGGAGGTTGTGTCGGAGGGGGTGAGCCATGTTTCTGTGATGCCAAGGAAAGAGAGTTTTTTGGTGATGAAGAGGTTGTGGATGAAGGTTGTTTATTGCATACTGAGCAGGCATTCCAGAGTGCGCCAGAAAGGGGGATTGGAGGAGGGGCGGCTTTGGGGATGGGTGTAAGGTTGCAGGGGTTGCGGATGTTAATGGTGGGGAGTGGGCTAGGGGTGATTGTGGGGATGTGTTGGGGTGGACCGGGATTAGGGGAGATGTCGCCAGCAAGTAGGAGGAGGAAGGAGAGGGTCAGGACGTGGGGGCATGAGAGCTTGCGAGGTGGGAGGGCATGTTTGGAGCTAAAGGCTTGGGTGTGGAGGAAGAGTTCAGAGGAGTGGATGAGATGGCTAGGTAGGATGGAGGGGGAGAGTGTTATTGTGTTGTCAGGAGGAGAGACAGAGGGGGGTTGTAGGAAGTGGAGTAGGATAGGAATGAGTGTGAAGAGAAGGGAAAACATTACATGGGGGTATAGGATTCAGTGGGAGTGAGAGGTGGATTAGGGGGGTGAGGTGCAGATGGGGAGAGGTGGTGGCAGGGGCAACAGCAGCTGAGAGGAGGAGGTGCAGCTGGGGTTGGGATGGAGGAAAGGGACAAGAGGAAAGGAGCAGCAGGATGGGTGATATAGAGGCAGGGGTCTAGAGCGACAAGGAACAGGTGCAGCTGGAAGAGTGTGCAAAGCGGGTGAGTGCCAATCAAGTCCACGCATTCGCAAATCAAATGGAGGCGTACAGAGTCCAGCAGGTGAAGGAGGGTTATGCAGTGCAGTCAGAGAAAGATGTAGGTACAATAGTGGGGATGAGATGCAGATGCAGCCGTGGATGCGATCAGGTGCTGCTGGGGGTGAGATGCCGAGGTGCAGCCAGGATCCGATGCAGCTGGGGCTCAGATGTAGCCAGAGGGGTCCATGCAGCAAAGGAGTCACTCAGAGACAGATGAGATGATAAATATATATTATTTGCAGATATATACTGGGCACTGCTGTGCTGCAGGGATCGGTGCTACTTACACATGTAAGGGTGCAAGTAAAGCAGGTTCTTGTGCCCGGTGCACGCTTATTATCCACTGATAAATATATATGATTTGCCAACGGTGGATGGATATTCCAGGAGGGTGAAAAAAAAAAAAAGAGATGCAGTCACCATTGTAGATCCATGTAAAGTTCAACATGCAGGTTAGAAATATCTGTGATCTTTACGCAACCTGTGGTTGTCCACTGATATACATGGGCCTGACGTCTAGGGAACTCCGGAGGAGAGTCAGAGAACACGTCAAGGATATTGAGGCAGCCAAAAAAGTGGAAGACACTACACTTCTTAAAACCATCCCACACCACTTTAAAGAACATCATGGCTGCAATCCCGGATGACTCAGGGTCAGGGCAATTGATATGGTGAGGGGGTGTATCAGGGGTGGTAACCTAAAACAGACCTTGGCTCAGATGGAAGACAAGTGGATCATGCTGTTGGATACCTTGACCCCAAAAGGCCATAACGAATTCTTAACTTTTGGATCCTTCTTTTAATCTGTTGATCTATCCATATTATGACTGCATCTAACATTTGAATATTTTTCTTATCTTAGAGAAATGTTTTTAAATTGGTGTTTGTTTTTAATTTATCCACAGAACCTGAAATCTTGAGATTGTATTGACCTTGTGTTATGATTGGTGTCTGAATTGGTGAAGAAATCTACCTTTTCAACTCTGTACCCCAATTATAAAAATGGACTAGTCGGATTGTTTCGCTTCTTTGGCACCAAGCTGTGCTACAATATTATGTAGTTTACTGATTTGAGGCTGTTGTGGGTTTTCAAAGGTTTGTGCACTGAATCTTAGACTGTTTTATTCTCTTTTTCTTTTATCCGGGAGGCCTTACTGCCACACACAGTTAGTATATATACTGCACTCTCAAAATAATCTATATGCTCCCGCAGCTCCGTGTCCCAGAATGCGACCACCGCTGTGAGCGGAACGGCCTTTATTTGCGATGTGCACATGCGCGGGAACCATGGTCTCGTGTCCCACCATTTCTCACGCATGCGCAGTGCGCGGTAGGGCCGTCTCGTCACGCGCATCTGGTCAGACACACGGAGTGTGCGGTGATGGCGGGGAGAAACACCTGAGAGGCATACTATATAAAGTGGCAGGTAATGGAGGTACAGTGGAGTCACCCCCTTGAGAAAGCTGGTGCTACCAAGCTAGACCAACAAAACGCTGTGTCTAGGCTATTTTTCTCTGGGCGACCACCTCACCTGACTATTGAGACGTTATAACTCCATCTATAACAACATGGGTATGCAAACTGTTTGATTGAGTATATAGCAATGCACTGAATACCTTTACAATTATAATGTTTAATTTTGCCATTGTAAACTGTGGCCCACATGTATCTACTGTTGGTGGCAATTATCATATGCACATGCACTTTATGTTACTAAATTGGTACTGGTTTTTATGAATGTAATAATATGATGACAGCATTATATTGCATTGTGAATACTCCTTGTACAAATATTGAATTTACCCAGTTGTTACTATAAATCCAATTGGATTTGTATGGTCACAATCTGCTTCCTATTTGTAATTTTATACCATCTGTATACATTTAATACTACGTCCACAATAAAAAATGAAAAGTCTTATGTACAATGGAAATCTAAACACTAAAATCAAGAATAAAATCAGATAAGTTTTCGAATAATATAAAATCAAATAAATCAATATACATTTAACAAAACACAAGTGTATGAGAACCCATGATCTAAGATAGAGCTAAAAGATTGCATGTCCTATTATCTGTTGTATTCACTTTAGTGCAATAGCCTTTCACCCGCATTTAAACCAGGACCTGGTTAACAAAAGCGTTAATTCACATAGACATAACATAAAAATAGGGTTTTTAAAACATGGCCTCTCGAGACACTGTTGTATAAGACTTTTACTAGATAATTTATGTGTTTAAAAACTGGTTTTATTTTGAGTGGGCGTTCCTACAGGAACTGATGTCAATGTGATGTCATCAACATGGTGTATTTAATGGCTCCTAGTGTGCTGGACTGTAAGTTTATGCCCTGAAGAAGTGGCCAGGAGGCCACGAAACACGTCGGCAATTTGTGTGTTCCGTATGTAAATAAAGTGTGTCTTTCCTATCCTGGATCTCCTTGTGGTCGAGCACGGATAAATCCCGATCTTTTTCTCATTTGAATCGCTGTTTCTTCTACAGGATCTGCAGCGGCCAGGCTCTTTATGTTGGTTATGACACATCACAACCTCATCAGGTGAGTGGACCACCATAGTTATTGGGCTGGTGTCCCTCGCTTTACCGCCTTAGTGCGCTCCCCTTTCTCTTCTTTTTTAGTCATTCACATAAGTGAATGTAAGTGCATAAATGCTTTTTTTCACCTTTCACATTACACTATGAGCTCAGACAGGGATGATTAGAATAGTATTATAAAGCTGCAGCTACAGACAGTGATAGCTGGGGAGGCATAAACTAGCTGACAGGTTCCCTTTAATCAACAATATTGAACATAATTTTAACATATTAAAGAAAAAAGTCTGAAAACAGAAAAAACCTGTTAGACAAATAAGTAGCAACTGAAACCAGCAGCACTAAAGTCCTGGCAAAGCATCTCAATGCGGTGTTCTTAAAATCAATATCACTGTCCAAATACTTTCACACCTAAATGTACATAGATAAACAGATAGATAGATAGATAGGAGATAGATTCCTTCATTATTTCTGTATCTGGATTATCTAGAGTGTGGTTTGTTGCCTATATTTTGTGGCTTTTCTATTGAATGAGTTGCCTTGGGTACAACTGATGGGCATGCACCACACACAACGCACGTGAACTGATTTTTCTTCATTGTTGTAGATTATTAACATAGATATGCAAACTCGAAATATTATCAGTACAGGAAATTGAGATTCCTGAAGATATTTAGGTTTGATTTCACATGAGATTCAAGATTAATAACATGTTTTTTTTACTGTAATTGGTATTTCTGTTTAACTATTGTTGTTTGTGTATTATATTATCAAAGTCAATGCAAATATAATTAGGATTCTTTACTCTTTAATGTGTACAACGCTCAGTCTGAATGAAGTTAAATAGGCTTTTCCTTTTTTACTTCTACCTTTTTGAATTTCATTGTTTTGTTCATTTTATATGTATGACTGTACCATGACCTGTGGACACAGAGATGTTAATATATCATATACAGACCTTCACACTCATTATACATCGAAGGGGTACAATCAGGTGTAGCTGAAGTTGTGATTTTCATTACTATTACATACACTGTGATTCAATGAAAAGAAATGCTTTAGCACAAGAAATAAAGTGGTTTTGAGTGAACTGACATTAACATTAATGCAACACCTTAAGTGCTGGCAAACCTAAATCAAACTGACAGGTGGTGTTGTGTTCTGTCATTGAAAGAGAACACTAAGCTTGCTGTCTCTTATAATTTTTGTTTTATTGATGGATGCTAAGGAAATCTTCATAAGAAAAGTGTCCACTGGGTAAATATGCTATTTCAAGGTTCTGGTGACTTTCACAACTGAAGCATGCTACATATTGTGCATAACTTTATTATTGCTACAACATATGTCAACGTTTTAGGCAGGATTACTATAATGAGTGGGGGAAATAGGGGATAATTAAAGTAAAAAAAACTATGTATAACCTGAATATTAGATGGATATATACAGAGTGGACATACCATTGGTAGAGTCTATACAAGGACGTAGGGGCCCAAGAGGTAAGGGGCCCACTTCTAACTCTAAAGCATTAGAAATTTTGCATTATGATGATATAGTGGACTGCAAAGAGCCCATATATTGTTCTGTCCCTTTTCTGTCCTTGTCCGCCAGTGTATACATATACCAGCTTGTATTCCTGTTTTTATCTTGTGTTTGCAAAGTATTTTACATAGAGTAAAGAATTTTTTTTTTAATTAAAACAGTGAGAAAAAATAATAAGTTTAGTAAATTCACCAAATATTGATCTAGTACACAGTTACCTATGGATGAGCAGATCTAACAAGATTAGAACTGTAGAATTTTACCAGCAGATTTGATTTGCAGCAAATTTATTCTTCATGAGTTCAATGTCCATTATTATTCTCTGGTTTCTGGAGAGACATAGAAAAGAATATATTATTACTCCCCTCCCTTCTTTCCTCTGCAGTCTCACTGCCCCTCATATGGTCCTCAGTGTACTTTTTTATCACCGCTGTGTGGTGCAGAATCTTCATGCTATGCCCAGATTTCCAGCTGCAACCAGGTCTTGTCGCACAGTCTAGATTGGACTTCCTGCTGCAAATAGGTCCTTTCCCAGTCATGGCTAGAATACTTGTCATAAGGTCACAGTGGATTAAATCGTACAACCTTAAAAAGTGCATTTGGAAAGATGTGCAAAGCCTAATCGAACACTCTAGACCTGGACTTCCAGCTTTGACAAGGTCTGGGATATTGTATGGTTGTGTCTACCTTGTGACATCAGGATGTGGTGTGTACCAATACTTTATGACATGATCTTTAGGCCAAGACTTCTAGCCATGACTAAGCCCTGCACATGCACAAGGTCATTCCAGGCGTACTTGTGGCTGGACGTTGGGGAACATTATGATGGTGCAGAATACTGTGGTGGTAAGAAGATCCACTGAGGGTAACAGTGAGCAGAGGAGGTAGCTGCATCAGTGACGGTGAGCAGTGAGGTGAATATTATTTTTTGATTAACCTTTTGGCAGCCCTTTATAATTCAACTAAATGGAGTCCAGTTGGTTGTTATTTAATTGAATTTACGTGTGTTAAGTTGAAACAAAAACACTTATCCATCAAGTTCAATCAAGGCATGGGAAAGAATAGAGGTAATGGTGCATAGGCGATGCTATGATGTTAGATCCAGTTTTTTATTTAAAATAAATCACGCAGACGCTCTTTTCTACCCATTTATTTACACCAAACATACCCTAAATCAGTACGTTTTTTTCTTTCTCATTCCTTGTGTCGATCAACCTGATAAACGTTCAAAACCAAAATTTTACATATTTACAGAAGTTTTAGAAATTTATGTCATTTTGTTCTAAAAAAGCTCCCTTTTGAAACAATCAACAATTCCCACCTTAACCAGCTGCCAAGTTATACTATTTCACAAAATAGTAAAGAAGACTTGAAACTAATAGAGTTTGAATCTTATTTTGCCAGATGGACAGAATGGTCTCCAAATCTTTTGAGATGGTTTTACATGACAAAGCCTTTGACCATATGCTTTTTTATGGGCCTTGTACGTACTCCATTCAAGTTAATCATATCCCTCTTAAATGCCTCTGGTCAAGACTAAGTAAGTGCCATTATTTTAATATTTTCTCATAACTGAGATCCTCTGCAACCCTTTTCAATTTTGTGTCTCTAAAACAAAAAAAAATCAAACATCCAAAAAAGCATGCATTGAATAAGCCAATATTTCTGACATTTTTATCTAGAAGTTTGTTTTGAAGTAGTTTTTACACAATTGTTATAATACATTTTTGGAGCAGCTTATTTGTAAGATTTTTAAAATATTTTCATGAACAATTTCTTTTTCCTAGTTTGCACTAAATAAATTTCTCTTACTAATTTCTTTTTGAATTAGATTTCTACTTTAAGAAAAGTGGGCCCTAAATCATTCCAGTAATTAAAAATAATTAAAGGGGAACTCTGGGGAATTTTTTTTTTGTATGGTTCCTGCCCTCCTAGACTGTCATGCTAAGATGCCTGTTACATTTGTACAATATTTAGAATTAATATAAAACAGTTATTCTCAAAATGTTGCTTACCTGGTACCAGCCCCATAGGGGTTCAATACATTATGCCTGAAGGAACAGCTCTCCCCCCTCAAAATATTAAGTGAAAAGCATGTAACTACGGTAAATATTCATTAGATGATTCCACTATAACTGAAAAGTATTTCTTTGCATTAGGTTGTACAGAATTATTATTGAAAGACAACATTTCTCATGCTTCCTGTCTCCTCTCACATCTGATTTTTTTCATTACATCTGTTTATATTCTCTGCCTTCTGAAGCATGCAACACACCAAAACAACTGAGTCTATTGATTCCAGCTTCATGTTAATAGGCTTGTGAAAAACTCTGAAGCGATGGGCCATGATACCGAAGGCATTTTCGACAACCCGAAGTGCCCTTGACAAACAGTAATTGAAAATTCGTCTTTCCGGGTTAAGAGTTTTTTGGGGGAACGGTTTCATAAGATTGGGATGAAGCGGGAATGCTTCATCACCGAGAAAAACAAAATTGAGGTTAGCTGTAGTCTCCGAGTTGGGAGGCAAGAGCAAGTCACCAAAAAGTGTGTGCTCTAAAACTCCACCATCCGAAACCCTGCCGTTCATGCCTACATTTACATATATAAATTCGTAATTGGCGTTAACTAGGGCCATCAGGATGAGGCTGAAATAGCCCTTATAGTTATAGAAATAGGATCCGCTGTTCGGTGGTTGAGTGATCCGGACATGTTTCCCGTCCAAAGCCCCACTACAGTTAGGGGACTGCCACTGCTGCTCAAAATCAGAGGCAATCTTTTTCCATTCCTCCTCCACACTGGGTAACTGCATGTAGCTACGTAGACAGCCAAAATCGCATCACATGTCTCCAGGATTAGAACGCTGAGCAGGGTCCTTGAAATGGCAGCACAAAAATGCAAGTCTTGCAGTGAAGATCCGGTGGCCAGAAATCTCAGCGTGAATGCCAATCTTTCATCAGCCGGAATGGCAGGACGCATCGCTGTATCCTTCCGTTCAGTTAATGGTGTCACTCTTTCCAGTAAGGCTTTGATGGAATCCTCTGACATCCGCAGATAGTTGCAGAAATAATGAGGATAATTCTCCTGAAGCTTCTTACAAGTCTTATATGGGATAGTTTGGACCTCTTTTGCAGCCACTGTCTGGTCCACATGTGACGCTTTCGTTTGGAACGCCTCTCTGGCATCCGTGCCTGTTCTTGACTCCGAGCATCCTCCATCAGCGAGGCAGCAGCCACAACAGCACACTGCGCATTGTTCATGGTGTGCAAACTGTAAACATAAAATGAAAAGATGAGAACATATTCTACAAAACAATAACAAAATTATTAAAACTGTACAAGCCAAATGTCATGTAAAACTGTGTTCTACATAGAACATGCTGTGTGGGTGAGACCCCCTCAAAAATGTCTGCCCATCCATAACCATATCTTAAATCCCATAGCTATATCTTAAATTATACCAGACATTAACCGCCCTCCTTCCCTCTCTGCAGAGCAACGACAGCAGATAATTCTTTGTTCTAAAAAAAAATAAGTCATAAAAAATGGCAACGCATTAGAGACCCCAAACGATACCTACCGTGCAGACATTGCAAGTTTCAGAAAATTCGCTGAAAAAAAACAAAAAATCCAAGTGGAGTCACAGTCAGAGAACGCAACTGCGATCTGCAATCCAAGATGCAGTCAAAATCAAAGAAGAGATGAAGGGATGCGATGCCAAAAGAGCGCGGAGAACACGGAGAGGTCTTCTGCGATCTTCGTACCAACACGCGGTGAGGAACAATGGACGGAATCGCTACTACATTGCTTTCTTTTAAAACACGGGCGCCCAATTACAACGCCACTAGTCACAACCAATTGGAGCTGAGGGGCGTGGAAAAGGGCACGCCTATGTTTATCATTCAGAGTCGCTAACGAGGTCGATGGTAAGGTGTCAGACACAGCGATGCAGCCTGCCCAGCGGGAGCGCAACGATGCAGGAATGAACCAGAGCAGAATGTAATGATCAACGATCTCACAGCCGGGGCCAGATCGTTGGTGCATCTCAAGGAGCACTGTGCAAGCGATCATATTGAAATAGAAGGAGTATCAGACCACTGCAAATCTACCAAGACCCGGCTGTCGCTCTAAACTTTCATCTCAAACAAGGAGAAGACTAATCAGAAATGCAGCCAAAAGGCCCATGATCACTCTGGATGAACTGTCGAGATCTATAGCTAAGGTGGGAGAGTCTGTCCATAGGACAACAATCAGTCGTACACTGCACAAATCTGGCCTTTATGGAAGAGTGGCAAGAAGAAAGCCATTTCTCAAAGATATCCATAAAGTCTCATTTGAAGTTTGCCACAAGCCATCTGGGAGACACACCAAAAATGTGGAATAAGGTGCTCTGGTCAGATGAAACCAAACACGAACTTTTTGGCCACAATGCAAAACGATATATTTGGCGTAAAAGCAACACATCTCATCACCCTCAAAACACCATCCCCACTGTCAAACATGGTGGTGGCAGCATAATGGTTTGGACCTGCTTTTCTTCAGCAAGGACAGGGAAGATGGTTAAAGTTGATGGGAAGATGGCTGGAGCCAAATACAGGACCATTCTGGCAGAACACCTGTAAGGCTGGGGTTCTACATAAGCCCTCAGTCCGTTTTTGGCTTCAGTTTTCTCATTTTTTTTTTTCTAAGTCCAAAAACTGACAGAAAAACGGATTGGATGTAATAAACACCCTGTCCGTTTTTCTATGGAGCTCCAAACATTGCCCTGTCCGTTTTTGAGTCAAAAACGTTGCTAGCAACGTTTTTGGCATCAGTTAAAAAACGCATGCATTTTCATGCGTTTTTTTAACATCGGGCCCTATGGGAAACGCATGCGCGAACGCATGGCATATGCGCACTTGCGTTTGCGCATGCGTTCGCGCATGCGTTTTTTTAATGAAAATTCCAAAAACGTTCAGGAGTGCAGGAGGCTCAAAAAGCACCCAGAAAAAAACGGATTGGTGATGAAAATCACTTCCAAAAACGGATTTCTATGTGGAACCCCAGCCTAAAAGACCTGAGACTGGAACGAAGATTTATCTTCCAACAAGACAATAATTGGCAAACATTAAGCAAAATCTACAATGGAATGGTTCAAAAATAAATGTATCCAGGTGTTAGAATGGCCAAGTGAAACTCCAGACCTGAATCCAATCGAGAATGTGTGGAAAGAGCTGAAAACTGCTGTTCACAAACGCTCTCCATCCAACCTCACTGAGCTCGAGCTGTTTTGCAAGGAAGAATGGGCAAGAATTTCAGTCTCTCGATGTGCAAAACTGATAGAGACATACCCCAAGTGACTTGTAGTTGTAATCGCAGCAAAAGGTGGCGCTACAAAGTATTAACTCAAGGGGGCCGAATAATATTGCACCGTCCACTTTTCAGATTTTCATTTGTTACAAAAGGTTGAAAAGTTCGGGGGCCGAATACTTTCACAAGGCACTGTATGTGTAATGGATGTATCTGACTGTACAGAGACATGATCTGATCCTTCCCCGCCTCCTGTGTTGAGATAATATTATATACAGTCATATGAAAAAGTTTGGGCACCCCTCTTAATCTTACTCATTTTTTTTGTTTAAAATTGTTTTTTTGCAACAGCTATTTCAGCGTGATATTTGTAATAACTGATGGACACAGTAATATTTCAGGATTGAAATGAAGTTTATTGTTCTAACCGAAAATGTGAAATATGCATTATTTCAAAATTTGACAGGTGCAAAAGTATGGGCACCTCAACAGAAAAGTGACTTTAATATTGAGTAGATCCACCTTTTGCAAAAATAACAGCCTCTAGTCGCTTCCTGTAGCTGTTAATGAGTTCCTGGATCCTGGATGAAGGTATTTTTGACCATTCCTCTTTACAAAACAATACAAGTTCAGTTATGTTTGATGGTCGCCGAGCATGGACAGCCCGCTTCAAAACATCCCACAGATGTTCAATGTTATTCAGGTCTGGGGACTGGGATGGCCATTCCAGAACATTGTAATTGTTCCTCTGCATGAATGCCTGAGTAGATTTGGAGCGGTGTTTTGGATCATTGTCTTGCTGAAAGATCCATCCACGGTGTAACTTCAACTTTGACACTGATTCTTGAACATTATTCTCAAGAATCTGCTGATACTGAGTGGAATCCATGCGACCCTCAACTTTAACAAGATTCCCGTTGCCGTGATTGGCCACAAAGCCCAAAGCATGATGGACCCTCCCCCAAATTTGACAGTGGGTAGCAAGTGTTTTTCTTGGAATGCTGTGTTTTTGTGGCGCCATGCATAACGCCTTGTTGTATGACCAAACAACTCAATCTTTGTTTCATCAGTCCACAGGACCTTCTTCCAAAATGAAACTGGCTTGTCCAAATGTGCTTTTGCATACCTCAGGCGACTCTGTTTGTGGCGTGCATGCAGAAACGGCTTCTTTCGCATCACTCTCCCATACAGCTTCTCCTTGTGCAGTGTGCACTGTATTGTTAACCGATGCACAGTGAAACCATCTGCAGCAAGATGATGCTGCAGGTCTTTGCAGGTGGTCTGTGGATTGTTCTTGACTGTTCTCACCATTCTTCTTCTCTGCCTTTCTGATATTTTTGTTGGCCTGCCACTTCTGGCCTTTACAAGAACTGTCCCTGTGGTCTTCCATTTCTTTACTATGTTCCTCACAGTGGAAACTGACAGGTTAAATCTCTGAGACAACTTTTTGTATCCTTTCCCTGAACAACTATGTTGAACAATCTTTTTTTTAAGATCATTTGAGAGCTGTTTTGAGGAGCCCATGATGCCACTCCTCAGAGAAAATGCAACTAGGAGAACAACTTGCAAGTGGACACCTGAAATAGCTTTTCTCATGATTGGATACACCAGGCTATGAAGTACAAAGCTCAATGAGGTTACCAAACCAATTTAGTGCTTCAGTAAGTCAGTAAAAAGTAGTTAGGAGTATTCAAATCATGAAAATCAGAAGTGTGCCCACACTTTTGCACCTGTCAAATTTTGAAATAATGCATATTTCACATTTTTGGTTAGTACAATAAAACTAATTTCAATTCTGAAATATTACTGTGTCCATCAGTTATTATATATATCACACTGAAATAGCTGTTGCAAAAAAACAATTTTAAACAAAAAAAAAATGAGTAAGATTAATAGGGGTGCCCAAACCTTTTCATATGACTGTATGTGTCCCTGCTATGTACTATGTAATGTCTGTGTCTGACTGTACAGGGACATGGTCTGATCATACCACATCTTCTGTACTGAGATAATCTTATATATGTGTCCCTGCTATGTACTGTGCAGTGGATATGTCTGACTGTACCGGGACATGGTCTGATCATACCACATCTCCTGTGCTGAGATAATCTTATATATGTGTCCCTGTTATATACTGTGTAATGGATGTGTCTGACCATACAGGGAAATGGTTTAATTATACCACAGCTCCGGGGCTGAGATAATCTTATATATGTGTCCTTGCTATGTACTGTGTACAGCACAAGGACATTTTTTTTAAAACACATCCATGGCGAAATGTATTATTATTCAAAGATGTATTCATCAAAAATAACTTTATTAATGGAAAACCTCTTTATCAGGAGGAGAACAGCCTTCTAGAACACAATTTTAATCATTTATGCCAGACATTTACTTAAGTTATAGCGCAAATGTTTAGGGCATGGCTGGCATAACATTTTAGGTTCAGAGATGTCCCAAGTCCATCTGCCTACTTTGTTAAGTGCTTCTTACTCCAAAGAGTTTTTATTATGATTGGCAAATTAAATGTCAGTCTTGATAAGACTGTATAAAAATTTGCAGCTGTTATGTGTTTTTTTTGCCACGATCATGAAATAAATGTGGTCTTGTGGTAAAAAACGTAGAAACTGAAGTTCCTTTGTATAAATTAATCCTAAGTCTTTTTTTTAAATTAAAAAATATCTGATTGAATTCTGATATATCAGTCTAGAACCGCTCTGAAAACTGCAGCCTGTGTGAAAAATCATGCAGGCTGCAGTTTTCAGAGCCGGATACGGTTACCAGATTGCATGTAATGCAATCGAGTTTTTATAATGGGCTCCTATGAGGAGCGTTTCCTGATGCGATTTTGAACTTTTTGAAAGCTCAAAACCGGATCAGGATTTGAAAATAAAAACACAAGGCCTTATAGACCACCACTTAGATTTGGGGTCTCAAACACGTGGCCCCCGGTCCACATGCGGCCCGCAAAGCTTCCCACTGCAGCCAGACACCATGAAAAGATAAGCATGCCCCGGGCCATTGTACATGGGGCCGCCGCAGTACCCGCTTTATTGTGAACAAACAAGCGCCTTCACTCCTGTACATTAATGCAAGCAGGCGGCCGGCGGACCAATCAGACGCCTGCAGCTGAAGTCGGCGTATGGTGTCACAGGAGGTGTCTGATTGGTCCGCCGGCCACCTGCTTGCATGAATGTACAGGAGCGAAGGCGCTTGTTTGAGCGGTACTCGGAAGTCACAATAAGCCGGGTACCATGGTGGCTCCATGTATAATGGCCTGGGGCATCATTAAGGTGTGTATGAGTGAGAGTTAGAGAAAGTGTGTGTATATGTGTGAGTGTGTGTATATGTGTGTGTGTGTATATGTGTGAGTGTATTTGTATGTATATGTAAGTGAGTGTATGAGTGTGAGTATGTGTGTGTGTGTGACTATTTCTGAATGAGTGTGTATATGTGAGAGTGTATATGTGTGTGAGTATGTATATGTGTGTGTATATGTGTCAGTGTGTAAATGTGCGTGTATATGTGTGAGTGTGTATATGTATGTGAGTGTGTATATGTGAGTATGCGTGTGTGTGAATGTGTATGTGTGAGTGTGTGTATATGTGAATGTATTCCCGCGCCGCCTAGGCGGCACACCACCGTGCTGGCGGCCACCTGGTGCCGCCTAATTCCGGGTGCTAGCAGCTGCCGGCTGCCGCCTGGTGCTGGCGGTTGCCTGGTGCTAGCGGCCGCTAGGTGCTGGCGGCTGCCGGCTGCCGCCTAATGCCAGGTGCTGGCAGCTGCCAGATGCCACCTCCCAGGTGCTGCCGGGTGCCGCCTAATGCTGGGTGCTGGCGGCTACCGCCGGGTGCTGGCAGCTGCCGGGTGTTACCTGGTGCTGCCTTCTGGGTGCTCGTGGATGTCGGGTGCCACCTAATGCTGGGTGCTGGCAGCTGCCGGGTGCCACCTGGTGCAGCCTCCTGGGTGCTGGCGGCTGCCCCTGGGTGCTGGCAGTTGCAGGGTGCCACTTGGGTGCTGGCGGCTGCCACTGGATGCTGACAGCTGCTGGGTGCTAGTGGCTGCCACCTGGTGCCAACGGATGACGCCTGATGCCGGGTGCAGCCTGGTGCTGTGTGCTGGCTGGTGCCGGCTGCCGGGTGCTGGCTGGTGCCGGCACTTGGGAGACCGGGAGCCACAGAGAAAGAAGCTGCCGGGATCAGAAGCATGGAGTCAGGTAAAGCACTATTACAGCCGAAGATAGCAGCCTGGGGGTGGGGCGCAACTGTTGAAAGTGCCTAGGGTGGCAGGAACTCCAAATATGGCCCTATGTGTAAGTGTGTGAATGTGTGTCAATGTGTAAGTTATTATTTTTATTATTATTAGGTATTTATATAGCGCTATTAGGATACATAGCGCTGTACAAGTTAGGGGGTAGACAAAGACAAGTGGTCGAAAAACGACGACAAATCGACAAAACAAGCGTACGGGTACAATGGGGCCAGGGATCCTGTCCACGAGGGCTCACAGTCTAGAGGGGTGGGGAGGGAGACAGTAGGAGGGGGAGAGAGGTGAGGTGGTGCAGTGGATTGGGACTCAGTGTGTGTTGTAGGCTTGTAGGAAGATGTGGGTCTTCAGGTTTTTCTTGAAGGTTCCCAGGGTAGGGGAGTGTCTGATGTGGTGGGGGAGGGAGTTACAGAGTCTGCTGGAAGCATGAGAGAAGTCTTGTGTGCGGTTGTGGGAGGTGGAAATGCGGGGGGTTGAGAGAAGGAGTTCCTGAGAGGAGCGCAAATTGCGCGAGGGGAGGTAGCGGAGGACTAGGTCGGAGATGTAGGGAGGGGACAGGTTGTGTATGGCCTTGTAGGTCAGGGTTAGGTTTTTGAAGCGAGATCGCTGGGGGATGGGGAGCCAGTGGAGGGCTCGGCGGAGGGGGGAGGTGGGCGAGTAACGGGGAGATAGGTGGATGAGTCGGGCAGCAGAGTTGAGGATGGTGCGGAGAGGTGCGAGGGAGGTGGCAGGGAGGCCGGTGAACAGGAGGTTGCAGTAGTCCAGGCGGGAGATTACGAGGGCGTGGACAAGTATCTTGGCTGTGTTGTGGTCAAGGAAGAAGCGGATGCGGGCAATGTTTTTTAATTGGAGTCGGCAGGAGGTGGTGAGGGCTTGGATGTGG
This sequence comes from Allobates femoralis, assembly GCA_033576535.1. NCBI lineage: Eukaryota > Metazoa > Chordata > Amphibia > Anura > Aromobatidae > Allobates > Allobates femoralis. Next base: position 327,609,300 of record JARQOC010000004.1, on the reverse strand, counting down.
GGCTTGAAGGAGAGGGAGGAGTCAAGGATTACCCCGAGGCACTTGGTGTGGGGGACGGGTGAGAGAGTGCAGTCGTTTACGGTGATGGATAGGTCAGGAAGCGGGGCGGAATTGTTCGGGGGAAAGATGATGAATTCGGTCTTGTCCATATTGAGTTTGAGGAAGCGGGTAGAAAAGAAGGATGCAATGGCGGATAGGCATGGAGGGATTTTGGATAAAAGGGAGGAGATATCAGGGCCAGACAGATAGAGTTGGGTATCGTCAGCGTAGAGGTGGTATTGGAGTCCATGTGACTCGATGAGATTGCCTAGGCCGAGGGTGTAGATGGAGAAGAGTAGTGGTCCCAGGACCGAGCCTTGGGGAACACCTACAGAGAGGGGGTGGGGTGAGGAGGAGGTGTGAGAGTGGGCTACGCTGAAGGTCCTGTCCATTAGGTAGGAGGAGATCCAGGAGAGGGCGAGGTCAGTAATGCCAAGAGACTCAAGAATTTGGAGTATGAGGGAGTGGTCAAGTTTGTATGTGTTTGTGTGAATATGTCTGAAGATGTATGTGTGATTGTGTATATATGTGTAAGTGTATAAGTGAGTATATGTGTGTGTGAATGTGTGTATGCATGTGTATATGTGTAAGTGTGCGAGTGTGTATATGTGTGAGTGTGTGTGTGAGCGAGAGAACAAAAAGAACAGAGACCAGGTTGTGGAAACATCTATATAAAATGGCGTTGGGATGGGGGACATTACTACAAGATGACAAGGGAGGGAACATTACTAAAAGATGGGGACATTACTACAAAATGAGGACCAGGATGGGGGACAATAATATAGGATAGGAACCAGGAGGGGGCATTACTACACGTATGGACCAGGGAGGAACATTACTACAAGATGGAGACCAGGGCGGGGGCATTACTCCAAAAGGTGGACCAGGATGGGGACATTACTACAAGAGAAGGACCAGGATGGGGACATTACAACTTGATGAGGACCAGGATGGGAGTCATTATTATAGGATAGGGACCAGGATGGGGCATTACTACACGTACGGATCAGGGAGGAACATTACTTCAAGAAGGGGACCAGGAAGAGGATATTAGTACCAGACGGGGACCTGTATCGAGGACATTAATATAAAATGGGGACCAGTACGGGTACATTACTAGAAGAAGGGGATCAGTATGGGGACTACAAGAAGGGAATTAGGATGGGGACATTACTACAAGAAGAGGATCAGGATGGGACATTACTACATGATGAGGACCAGAATGGGGATCATTAATATAGGATGGGAACCAGGATGGGGCATTACTACACGTAGGGACCAGGGAGGAACATTACTTCAAGAAGGGGACCAGGATGGGGACATTACTACAAGACGGGGATCAGTTTGGGGGACATTAATATACAATGGGGACCAGTATGAGGACATTACTAGAAGAAGGGAATCAGGATGGGGGCATTACTAGAAGAAGGGGATCAGGATGGGGACATTACTATAAAAAGGCAACCAGGATGGGGACATTACAACATAAAGGAGATTAGGGTGGGGACATCCATACAAGACGAAGATCAGGATTTGTACTTTACTAGATTGAGAAAAAAATTCTGGTACTGCTAAAATGTCACTTGTCCTAAAAGCAATGCGACCCCCCGATATAAATTTTTTTTCTACGTGTGGCCTACCAACCCAGCCGAGTTTGAGACCCCTGACTTAAGTGAAAGAGGCACTTACACTACAAAATAATTGTGATAAAGCTTTGTTAAAAATGCTTGTTTTATTATTATTTTACTATATAACCCAGCTGCCGATCACCCAATGAACAAGCAAGCCACTCATTCATTGGGTGAAATGATCTTTTACGCAACATGAAAATGCGCTGTAAAAAATCCGGTGCATTCACACACCACATTTTTTTACTATCTCACATCTCCCCAAAAAGCGCAGGGGAGAAGTGATGTCACACAGGAAAGGAAGAATCCTCCCCTGGGTGACATCTGTGACAGCCCCTTTTGGGTTTTGTAGTGTATTAATATCCAAATGTGTTAAAAATAATGAAAATGTAATACTCACCCTCCGCCGGGTGTTCCGGGAGCCGACACAACCGCAGGTACCAACCTTCACGGCCTATCAAGATTGGTGATTGGCCGCTCGCGGTCATGTGATATGCGCGTCATAGCATGTCACATATCACATGACCGCAAGCAGCCAATCACCAATCTTGATAGGTCCTGGAAGGTCGATACCTGCAGTTGTGTCAGCTCTCAGCTCCCCGAAAACCTGGCAGAGAGGTAAGTATTAAATTTGTATTATTTTTAACACATTTGTATTAGTTTAATTTGGGTTTCGCAGTGTATATTAATACACTACGAAACCCAAAACGGGCTGTCACAGATATCACATAGGGGAGTATTCTTCCTCCCTGTGTGACATCATATCCTGCAGCGCCAGCATATTCCCGTGGGAATTGCGCATTGTCTGAATGGCAATACGTAATTCCAGCGGGAATGATGGTCTCATATGGGAGTAAGCTCAGGCACAGGTTTTACATGGTCATTCTTTTTACGCCCGCACTTTAACCAATAAAAGCGCTGCGTATATTTACGCAGTGTCTGAATGGCAAAGTGAATTTCACATTCACTTTGCCACCAGACGTACACACACATGCCCTTTTTTGTAAAGCGCGTGCAAAAAAGTACGCAAAAAAGCGCAGTGTGTGAACGTAGCCTAAATTGACCCTTAGGGCCACTTTCCACATACCAACTTCTGTGACCAACGTCTGAACAGATGTCTGGTTGCAGTGAAATCATGGACACATTGTTACATTTGTACACAGCCACAAAATCTAACAATGTGTCCATGATTTCACTGCAACCAGAGATCTGTTCAGAAGTTGGTCACAGAAGTTGGTGTGTGTAAAGCGGCCCTTAGACATGAATGCAATTATCTGAGCAGAATGCCATCAAGTCTATTTTAAGGGGCTTTTTGCATTGTTAATTTATTGTACTTGTGGCAACGTTCGATGTACCACATTTATTTATTAATAAAGAAAGGTTTTTATAATTTACATTTTGTGTAAGAATAAAATTATTAGGGCTGGATTATAAGTAAATGTTATTTTGATTACATCCAGCTTCTTTTGCAAATACAAGGGTTGATTGAAAAATTATGCCTCCACCTTTGTAACTTGGGTTTTAATTGGAATATTTTAATAAATCAAAGGTAGAAATAATCCTTGAAATGTGCTCTTTGATAACCGAATTTCACTTTTTCACATAGTCACCAGATAATTGGATACACTTCTGCCAAAGGTGAACAATTTTTCTGAAGCTGTCGTGGAAGAAGTAAACACTGTTTCTGGAATACGCCTCTAAAACTTCACTCAATTTCATCATCAGATGCATAGTGATGTCCCCACAGATCTATTGTCATTTACGGAAACAGATGGAAGTTATTCTGGACTGTACATAGGATGCCATATGGTGGTGAGCTTCAGTCTCTTTATTTATAAATTTAAATGTTATTTCATTGAATAAAAAGGGTCATACAGAAGCTAAGATAATGTTTTTCTGTGCTATATGACTTATTTTCTCAATTTTTGTGAGCTTTTAAAAACTGCATTTTAGGGCTGTGTGGGCATGGCCAGCAGCTAATAACAGTGAGCAGTGCAAAATGTCAACAGAAAAGGGACAAGATCAGAGATTGTGAGCTGTGTTGGGAGCCAGATGACAAGGAGCCAGATGACAGATCAGAAGCTTGTACCAAGGTAGGGGAGGATTTTGAAATGATTCTGACATTCTGACATTGCTCAGCACTGTGCTGCAGCATGATGTAATCTGATACATTGTACATTGTCACCTCATTAGCTGCAGTCAGGAGCTTTTAAGCTGTGTAGGCCCCACCCCCTTGCCCTTATATGGTAAGGTGGCTATATTCAGTGTGTTCACGGAGCTCACTGAGAATGAACATATGTCTTCTTCAGACACAGTCTAGTGGGGACATATTGTGGAAGGTTTATGAATAGTTTTCACCAGATTTCACTTAGAAAGTATATTTGACATTTTATTAAAATCTGTTGCTCTACATTATTATTAAATAAAAATGAATCTATGTTTTGCTGTGATGGCATGCGAAGTGTGTGGTCTGACATTATTATGCTGCAGTAAAACAAATCCCTTTTTCTTACAAACCCTTCTTAGGCAATTTTCACACTATCATTTTTTTCAAATTGCGGCACATCCGGCAGATTTACTGCATCTTCCGCCTAACGGCCGCACTTGTGGCTCACTGGCGGCAAGCTCCATGTATTATCTATGGGGCTTGCGGCAGGTGTGGCAAGTGCGGTATAGCCATGGTTCCGGCACTTGTGGCAGCTGCGGTCGTGAAAAAAACAGCGGTCAGCAGCAGGTTTTTTTGCGGCCGCAACTGCTGCAAGTTCCAGAACTGTGGCTATATTGCACTTGCCGCTCCTGCCGCAAGCCCCATAGATAATGCTTGGGGCTTGCCGCAAGTGTGCTGCAAGTGCGGCCGTTAAGCGGCAGATGCAGAAAATCTGCCGGATCTGCCACAATTTGAAAAAAAAAACACTAGTGTGAAAGGGGCCTTAGTCATCAGTTTAAAGATTAAAATAGATGAAGAGGAGAAGGGGCACCAGAGCTGCCAGCTGCGCGGCAGGATGATATAGGAGCGACCGGTGGTTGAACCAAGGGTGCCAGACATAGGGCAACATGCAGATAAATCTTGACAAAAGAGGAACGGCACTCACCGGTTCGTTTCTGCGCTTTATTAAGGTACGCTGTTCACACGGTGCAGGGAGGGAGAAGGGGCTGGGATGACGACGGCACCGTTTCGCGCTACATGCGCTTCAACGGGTTGACCCGTTGAAGCGCATGTAGCGCGAAACGGTGCCGTCGTCATCCCAGCCCCTTCTCCCTCCCTGCACCGTGTGAACAGCGTACCTTAATAAAGCGCAGAAACGAACCGGTGAGTGCGTTCCTCTTTTGTCAAGATTTATCAGTTTAAAGATTGCAGTGTTGTGATGTAATGTCTGAATTTATTACGTTGACCGACCGTTTGCACAGGGTTCCAATGTTTATACTGTAACAACACAACTGTTCATTGCTTTGGCTTCCTGCCAACTGGAGCAGTAGAGGAAAGTCTACTGAACAGTCCAAAACCTTCCAAATTCCAGTGCTTCCATATGCTGAGGAGTTATGAAAGGGAAGGCATTACTTTTCATTCAGCCCCCATATTAGTGAATTAAATCTGCTTTACGATGAGGTTTAGAGGTGTCATATTTTGCCTCCTAATACATTGGTGAGGATTTTCCTTTTTCCTCAAGGTTAACTTTAAAGTAGTAGACAATCTGTTTATTTCAGATATCTTTCCTGATAACATTAAAAGTGCTGAAGATTCATACATAAAAACAAACAGAGATTCTTTACTGTAAGAGCAGTGAGAATATGGAACTCTTCCTGAGGAGTTGGATTGGTAAATTCATTAAAAGATTTTCTTGAGCATCACAATACTAGTTATTAGATTACTGGTGATGGGTTACTGATCCACAGATTTATTTTGAATCTGATATCTCCAGTAGTGATGGGCGAATCCTAAATTACTCGGAATCGCTTGACTCTAGCGAGTCCAAGCCCGGGACTCGCTACTCGTTGCGAGTCTAGCGAGTCCAATGTTAATGAATGGGGAAGCGAGTAATAGCGAGTAGTGTGCAATTTACAAATCGCAGATGTGTCTCGGAAGCTTCAGCATGAAGCAATCCTAGTTTTGCCATTTATTTGCATTGGACTCGTTTACTTTGTAAGTAATCACTGGGAAACTCACACAGATAAGAGTCCTGTCTGCTCTGTGTGCTGGCTGCCGCAGCTCCAGGGTCCTAGAGCCCGCCTGCTGCCTGATGTAGCAGAGCTGAGATTGTTCTCAGTCTGCTCATTCCCTGTGCATAGACATCTATATCTATGCACAGGGATGAGCAGAGAGGACATCGCATTTTGGACTGCGTCGGACGGAAGAGGATTTTTTTAATTAAAGATGGAGTCCCTAATGGCTTTTTTTTTTATTTCTAATAACAAATTTTCTCTGTGATGTGTTTTTTTTAAAACAATTTAATAGAAATTCATGGCGGTCATGTCTAATATTGGCGTGACCGCCATAAATTTCCGGCTTAGGGCCAGCTGATAATATAAAGCTGGCCCTAACCTCTTTATTACCCAGCGTGCCACCGCCACCAGGGCCGCTGGAAGAGCGGGGTTCAGCGCCAGAGGATGGCGCTTCAATGAACGCGCCATCTTCTGGGGCGGCTGCGGGCTGCAATTTGCAGCGGGGGGTGCCCAGAAAGCTTGGGCATCCCTGCGCTGCTGATTCCAGCCCCCAGCTGCTTAGCTGTACCTGGCTAGACATAGAAATTGCGTGGAGCCCCACGCTTTTTTTTAAATTATTTCATGAAATTCTGACTCTGAGACTCTGACTCTGAGACTCTGACTCTGAAACTCTGAGACTCTGAGACTCTGATTCTGACTCTGAGACTCTGACTCTGAGACTCTGAGACTCTGACTCTGAGACTCTGAGACTCTGACTCTGAGACTCTGACTCTGAGACTCTGACTCTGACTCTGAGACTCTGACTCTGACTCTGAGACTCTGACTCTGAGACTCTGACTCTGACTCTGAGACTCTGACTCTGACTCTGAGACTCTGACTCTGACTCTGAAGCTCTGACTCTGACTCTTAGACTCTGACTCTGAGACTCTGACTCTGAGACTCTGACTCTGGCTCTGAGGGTGAGACTCTGAATCTGAGACTCTGACTCTGACTCTTAGACTCTGACTCTGAGACTCTGACTCTGAGACTCTGACTCTGGCTCTGAGGGTGAGACTCTGAATCTGAGACTCTGACTCTGAGACTCTGACTCTGAGACTCTGACTCCGAGACTCTGACTCTGACTCTGACACTCTGACTCTGACACTCTGACTCTGAGACTCTGACTCTGAGACTCTGACTCTGAGACTCTGACTCTGGCTCTGAGAGTGAGACTCTGACTCTGAGACTCTGACTCTGAGACTCTGACTCTGAGACTCTGACTCTGACTCTGAGGCTCTGACTCTGACTCTGAGACTCTGACTCTGAGACTCTGACTCTGAGACTCTGACTCTGACTCTGAGACTCTGACTCTGACTCTGAGGCTCTGACTTTGACTCTGAGACTCTGACTCTGAGACTCTGAGACTCTGAGACTCTGAGACTCTGAGACTCTGATTCTGACTCTGAGACTCTGACTCTGAGACTCTGACTCTGAGACTCTGACTCTGAGACTCTGACTCTGACTCTGACACTCTGACTCTGAGACTCTGACTCTGAGACTCTGACTCTGAGACTCTGACTCTGAGACTCTGACTCTGGCTCTGAGAGTGAGACTCTGACTCTGAGACTCTGACTCTGAGACTCTGACTCTGGCTCTGAGAGTGAGACTCTGACTCTGAGACTCTGACTCTGAGACTCTGACTCTGAGACTCTGACTCTGACTCTGAGGCTCTGACTCTGACTCTGAGACTCTGACTCTGAGACTCTGACTCTGAGACTCTGACTCTGACTCTGAGACTCTGACTCTGACTCTGAGGCTCTGACTCTGACTCTGAGACTCTGACTCTGAGACTCTGAGACTCTGATTCTGACTCTGAGACTCTGACTCTGAGACTCTGACTCTGAGACTCTGACTCTGAGACTCTGACTCTGAGACTCTGACTCTGACTCTGAGACTCTGACTCTGAGACTCTGACTCTTACTCTGAGGCTCTGACTCTGACTCTGAGACTCTGACTCTGAGACTCTGACTCTGAGACTCTGACTCTGAGACTCTGACTCTGAGACTCTGACTCTGACTCTGAGGCTCTGACTCTGACTCTGAGACTCTGACTCTGAGACTCTGACTCTGAGACTCTGACTCTGGCTCTGAGGGTGAGACTCTGAATCTGAGACTCTGACTCTGAGACTCTGACTCTGAGACTCTGACTCTGAGACTCTGACACTCTGACTCTGAGACTCTGACTCTGAGACTCTGACTCTGAGGCTCTGACTCTGGCTCTGAGAGTGAGACTCTGACTCTGAGACTCTGACTCTGACTCTGAGACTCTGACTCTGAGACTCTGACTCTGAGACTCTGACTCTGAGACTCTGACTCTGAGACTCTGACTCTGACTCTGAGACTCTGACTCTGACTCTGAGGCTCTGACTCTGAGACTCTGACTCTGAGACTCTGACTCTGAGACTCTGACTCTGACTTTGAGACTCTGACTCTGACTCTGAGGCTCTGACTCTGACTCTGAGACTCTGACTCTGGCTCTGAGGGTGAGACTCTGACTCTGAGACTCTGACTCTGAGACTTTGACTCTGACTCTGAGACTCTGAGACTCTGACTCTGAGACTCTGACTCTGAGACTCTGACTCTGAGACTCTGACTCTGAGACTCTGACTCTGGCTCTGAGGGTGAGACTCTGAATCTGAGACTCTGACTCTGAGACTCTGACTCTGACTCTGAGACTCTGACTCTGAGACTCTGACTCTGAGACTCTGACTCTGAGACTCTGACTCTGAGACTCTGAGACTCTGACTCTGAGACTCTGACTCTGACTCTGAGACTCTGACTCTGAGACTCTGACTCTGAGACTCTGACTCTGACTCTGAGACTCTGACTCTGACTCTGAGATTCTGACTCTGACTCTGAGACTCTGACTCTGAGACTCTGACTCTGAGACTCTGAGACTCTGACTCTGAGACTCTGAGACTCTGACTCTGAGACTCTGACTCTGAAATTCATTAAATAATTAAAAAAAATGCGTGGGGGCTCCGCGCAATTTCTATGTCTAGCCAGGTACAGCTAAGCAGCTGGGGGCTGGAATCCACAGCACAGGGATGCCCAAGCTTTCTGGGCACCCTCCGCTGCAAATTGCAGCCCGCAGCCGCCCCAGAAGATGGCGCGTTCATTGAAGCGCCATCCTCTGGCGCTGAACCCCGCTCTTCCAGTGGCCCTGGTGGCGGTGGCACGCTGGGTAATAAAGGGGTTAATACCAGCTTTGTTATACAAGCTGGTATTAAGCCCGAGATTCTTAATGTCAGGCCACGTTTGACCCAGCCACTAAGAATCTCCAATAAAGGGTTAAAAAAACACAACATAGAGAAAATTTTTTATTTGAAATAAAAAAAAAAAAGCCATTAGGGACTCCATCTTTAATTAAAAAAATCCTCTTCCGTCCGACGTAGTCCAAAACGCGATGTCCTCTCTGCTCATCCCCTGTGCATAGATATAGATGTCTATGCACAGGGAATGAGCAGACTGAGAACAATCGCAGCTCTGCTACATCATCTTTTGTGAGCAGGCGGGCTCTAGGACCCTGGAGCTGCACAGAGAAGACAGCTGGACTCGGCTCGCAATGTAACAGCAGTTACTTTGCGAGTTTCCCTGCTATCACTGGCACAGTAGCCGAGTCTAATGCAAACAAAGGCAATCCTAGTTTTGTCAGCGTTTGCCATTGATTTGCATTGGACTCGTGCGAGTAAACGCTGGGAAACTCGCAGAGTACCGAGTCCTGCGAGTCCCTTACTACTTGCCGAGTAACGAGTCCTAGCGAGTAGATTCGCCCATCCCTAATCTCCAGTCATCAAAGAATTTTTCCCTAACATGAGGAAAATTGGCTTTTTCCTTAGTGAGGTCTTTGTCATCCTCTGAATCAATAATGTGTGTATGTTATATATTATATAAGCTATGTACATATAAATTATCTTTCCTGTATAGACCACACAAACTTTTATTTTATTGTCCAAAACTTACTGTTAAACATATATCTTATAAATTTCATTAATTATTATATTGTGATCTAAAAACTGCAATCGACCTCTTGAATTGATTTTACAAATGACAGTGATCACAGTTCATTCTTCACACCAATCTTAACAAGTCTTACTAAATGCATATTTGCTCTTAGAAATATATTCCAATTAGTCCAAAGAGCAGTTCTATTTTAAGGAAATTACACTAAACACATTTCACATATAGATTTGTTACAAGAACCAGAATATAACACAGGTGGCTAAAAGAACTCTGAAAGACATCAGTGTCAATGTAGGTAAATACATTTTAATCAATGTAGCCTAACATATAGAGTTTGCACACCTCTTTAGTGGACTGATCCTTTAAGTAACTAAAAAAAAATGTTCAGAGCAAAAACTGATTCTCAAAGGGGTTTTCCTATGAACAAAGTTAATTTTAAAATAAAATTTAATCAAACAATCTTGGAATAATGATACGTTTCACAATTGTGAAACAATGTTTAAAAAAATGTGCTGAGATAATCTTGTATATGTGTCCCTGCTATGTACTGTGTAATGGATGTGTCTGACCGTTCAGGCACATGGTCTGATCATACCACATCTCCTGTGCTGAGATAATCTTATATATGTGACCCTGCTATGTGCTGTGTAATGGATGTGTCTGACCATACAGGGACATGGTCTCATCATACCACATCTCCTGTGCTGAGATAATCTTATATATGTGTCTCTGCTATGTACTGTGTAATGGATGTGTCTGACCGTACAGAGATATGGTCTGATCATACCACATTTCCTGGACTGGGGAGGATGTAAAAGAGTATACAGATATTGCAGCAGGGGTTCACGGCTGATTCTTTTTTTAAAGGAAAACCATTCCCTGTCTGTTTTATTTTGAAAAAAAAAAATAAAAACTCAGAGAAATAATTATATGCAATCCCATGCTGTAATCTTTGTATCTTTTTGTACTTTTTTTTCACTTCCTAGGAGATGTGGTATGATCAGACCATGTCCCTGTATGGTCAGACACAGCCATTACACAGTACATAGCAGAGATGATATATAACATTATCTCAGCACAGGAGATGTGGTATGATCAGACCATGTCCCTGTATGGTCAGGCATAGTACATAGCAGAGACGATATATAAGAAGATTATCTGAGCACAAGAACTTTTTTTTAAACACATCCAATTGTGTAAAGTATTATTATTCCAAGATCTATTGGTTAATATTAACTTTTAAGGTAACCTGTCACCCCTTTTGGAACTATTAAACTGAAAGCGCCACCTTCAGGAGCAGCTATGCCGCATTTTACGAAAGTGGCTGTTATCCCTCTACCTCCCTGTACAAATAATAAATACATCTATAATATTTCCTGCTCTGTATGCTTAGTAATACTTATGAGTCATAATACTTATGTGTGCAGAGCGTCAAACTGCATTACACCTGTGGTAATCTCAGGAGTGAGATTCCACCCTGTTTAGTGTTCTGCCTCATGAAGACACCAGGGTAGGAAACTCGCGCCTGCAGCCATTAATGGGAAGGTTTTCCAAGGACACCATTGCCATAGTAACTATCTAGTGGAGAATGGCCCTGGACAAGTAGCCCCTGCGACTCCCCGAAACCGTCCAGGAGCGGAGTACCATGTGGAACGGCGACCTTCAATACCTGACAGTGTTAGAAAAACTGATCAAGTCTTTTTACTCTGAATAAAGAGTACTGCTCTTAAAAGCCCTATTGTTGGGTCGCTGACCCATCCTTTAGTTGTCCAGAGAAGGACTTTTTTCAGTTGTTGTAGAGTTTTTAAAAGAGTAAATCCTGTTATTTTGTTAAATTTATTTTTCACTTTACCACGTTTAGTGCCGATTGTGCTTCCTCTGTTGCATTAGCAGGACTGTAGCCTTTGGGCTACACCTCAAAGCCCTTAATAAATTGTGCATCCTATTTAAGTGGAGTCTGCTGATTACTTTGGGAATTTCCTTATATATACTTTATATATTGATATATGTATCTTTTAGACTTATCATATTCTGTGCAAAATGTCTATGTTAAAATTTTGACTGTTTGGGTCTGATAAATGTTAAAAATTGTATCATGTGCCACCATGGCTTTTCTTCAAACGTTGCTACAGTAAAGTTCTTTTTGGTTCACTTCTACTGTACTGTACTGTTTCTGCTAAGAGGTGCTTTGATATTGCCCTATAGATACTGTCGACGGAGTGAGGTATAGAAATGCGAGACACTACATACACTCTTGTAGTACAGGGCTGGCCAGTGGCAGTCCTCAAGGGCCACAAACAGTGAATGTTTTCAGGATGTTTTTGGATAAATTGAAAGATTTGGAGGTAGGAGATGGAGATATTCTCGTATCTTTTGATGTAACCTCGTTGTACACATCAATTGACCATCAATGAGGTATGGCATGTCAGCTGTAAAGAAATATTTAGACACATCAGAATACACAGAAGAGTGCAAAACAATGATCGTGATGTTGTTGGAAATATGCCTCACCTGTAATTATTTTTTATTTGGTGACACTTTTTATAAACAGCTGCGCGGAACAGCAATGGGGGCTAATATGGTGTGCGCTTATGCCAATACGGTCATGAGGGCCCTGGAGGAGGAACACATCTATGTGTCTCACCATTACGGTAACGTAAAAAAATGGTGGAGATATATAGATGATGTGTTCCTCCTCTGGAAGGGTAGTGTGTTGGAACTGGGGAAGTTTTTTGATTATCTCAATACCATAGACCAAACAATAAAATTATACTCCTTTAAAGATGAGAAAAAAGGAGGCACTCACCATTCAATGCTCTGTATTGTTTAATGTACCTTTTTGACAGGTTACATTACAGCCAGGGAGGGGGTGATGGAGGCAGACAACGGCACCCTTTCGCGGTGCTTCCGCTTCAACGGGTCAGTGCTGACCCGTTGAAGCGTAATCACCGTGAAATGGTGTCGTTGTCGGCCTCCATCACCCCTCCCTGGCTGTAATGTAACCTGGCCAAAAGGTACATTAAAAAATACAGAGCATCGAATGGTGAGTGCCTCCTTTTTTCTCATCTTTAAAGCAGTATAATAATGGACTTACAGGATTGTGCATCACCTAGCCCTAAATAGAGCCTGATGTGTGCCGGTCCCAGCGGCCTGGAGTGTGTATAAGGTCAAGAGTCGGTAGTGCCCGGATACATCCCTGGACTTTAAGCAATAAAATTCACTATGGTATACTCTAAAGAAAGTTTACAGTTTTTAGATGTCAATGTGAGTTTAAGTAAAGAAGAAGTAAGTACCTCCTTACATGTGAAACCAACGGATAGGAACAAACTGCTACATTTTCGAAGTTTTCATCCAATAGAAATGAAAAAGGCAGTACCAAGGAGTCAAATAATAAGGGTTTAATGTATAGTAAGCAATGAGACAGAGAGAGAGCGTAATATTGATAACTTGTTAAAAAGTTCAGGCAGAGGGGTTATCCCCAAAAATTCTTGGAGCAACTAAGGAAAAGTGAGAGCAAAGAATGAAATAAGGAGAATAAGATCAATAGACTCCCGGTAGTGACAACCTACACAGAGGAGTCATGTGCCATTAAACAAGTCATTAAGAATAACTGGCGAATCCTGACGAATGGGCTACAGGAGGTAGAAGAATTTAAGGTTCCCCTCCTTTTTTCATTTAGAAGAGGTAGTAATCTAAAGAACAAACTAGTGAAATCAGATATTGGGATCCTGAGGAAGGAGATTCAAACAACACTGACAGGTAGACAGAGAGTGGGGTGCTACCCATGTGTGGGTTGTGTGTATTGCAGTTATATGAAAAAGGGTAATAACTTCACCCATAAAGGGAAAAAGTATGACCTAAAATATTTCCTTACATGTGGGTCAGATGATGTCATTTACATCCTTGAATGCCCGTGTGGATTACGTTATGTAGGTGAGACATCACTCGAGTTCAGATTGAACCAGCATAGATATAGTATAGGGAATAAAATAGGGAATTTACCAGTACCTAAGCATTTCACGGAGGCAAAACACACTGAGAGGGATCTTAAATGTATGGTTATAGATATGATCCCACAATCCAGAAGAGGCGGTGACAGAATAGAAATGTTAAAGGAAAGGGAACTGTGGTGGATAAAACAATTGGGAACCCTAAACCCAGGGGGACTGAATGTTGAATATAATTTAAATGTAACAACTTAGTTTTGGATGTGTTTAACTCTGGTTGTAACATCATCCGTATAGAAAATATGTGAATTATTTTATGGTTTTAATCACAGGTACTGCTATGTTTGTTATATTAAAATATATTCTCTCCTGTATGAATAATCGAACTGGCCCATCATGAAAGCTCCAGACATCCAAGAGTGAAGTAAAGTATGAGAAAGTGTCATGGGAGTCCCACCACGAGTGTGATGTAAGGTGACGTAGTGACTAATCCTTTTTTTCTGAGATGGTATAGGTGTTTTAATATAGGTTATTGGTTTTAAAGAGTAATACATATAAATATACATATTTTTTAAAAAAACAGGTTGAGGGATTTATATCATAAATAGACACCAAATCACGCGTATAGAAGGGATTATAGCAGAAATTGCTGACCCGTTGAACTCTGATGAAAAAGAGAGGACAAGAAGGGGTTAATACCCCAAGTCACCACATGTAAAAAATGGAGTCATGGAGAGACCTTGAAAATTGGAGGTCAGAATGAGGGTCATATCTGATAGATGCTAATCCCTAATAGTATGAAAAAAGAAGAGCACTTTATTAAAGTTTTCATAAGATAAGCACTATGCACTTTATAAAGGTCTGAACAGACTAAATTTACTAGCACAATTGCACTTTCTCTAAAGGTAATAAGTAGATAACATGTAGCTGCATCCACTGTAATATATAGTGACCCAGGGCATGTAAACCAGTATGCAGACGCAGGGAAGCCCATCAGCACTGACTGGGATAAGCGGCTGCCATAGCAACATAATAACAAAGCGGGCGCATGAGCAGAGAGTGCTTCTGCAGTGCCAGAACCATGAGGAGAGCAGGAGAAAAGTCATGGTAGCCGAATGCACACAGATTAGCGGGGACTATACCATATATGACATTTTAATGTAATTAAGGATGTTTACAGAACAGCTGAGCTTTGTAATTATTAATTATGGTCTTTGGAGCAGAATGATTAACTTTTAATGCACATTATATAATATTATTGCACTTTTGGCACTATGTTAGTCACTTACAATGGAAATGTATGGCTAGTTCTTATTAGCAAGATGAGTACTTTGTGAAATATGGTAAGTGATGTTTAATGAAAAAATTAAATGGAAGTGTATAAAACCCTGGTCAGAACAGCCAGGGATTGCTAGAGGAAGGGTAACACTACCTGAAATATCGCACTGTGTACCATACTGCAATAAAAAAAGCCCTTTTGCATAAGAAAGGACCTGAGTGCTGCAACTTTATTTGCAAATGTATGTATTGGGAGCTGGAAGTGGACAGCTTTGGTTGCGGGCACCTCATTGAAACACGGTGCTGCCCTATATTTCTGTAGATAGATAGATAGATAGATAGATAGATAGATAGATAGATAGATAGATAGACGTAAAGTACATATAGGTTGATACATATATGGAAAAAATAGATTTAGCAGTAGATCTCAAACAGCTATATAAGTGCCTTTCATGTTGCACTATGCAATAATGAGTGATTGAAACAACTTATCTACCAAAAATAGTAGTATTGTTAGAAATGTCAGCTTAAGTTGCAAAAATAAGCCATCACACAGCTCCAGATCCCGAAAAATTAAGACGCTTTATGGGTCATGGAAAATTGCAACAAAAGAAGAATTCTAATTCTTTAAAAACTTTTGAATTTTTTTAATCACTTAGATAAAATTAAAGGTAAGCATGTTTGGTATCTACGAACTCGTAGTGTAGATACCGTAATGTCAGTTTTACCATATAGTGAACAGGATGAAAAAAAAAAAACAAAAAAACAAACATGTAATTGCACTTTTTTTGCAATTTCACTGCACTTGTAATTTTTTTTTACAATTTTCCTGTACACTATATGGTATAATAAATGATTTTATCTGAAAGTAAAACTCATCTTGCAAAAGCCCTCATATGTCTATATTGATGGAAAAATAAAAAAGTTACGGCTCCTTTAAAAAGGGGAGGGAAAAAAAAACGGAAAACACCCTAGGATGAAGGCGTTAAGATAAGGACTTTGATTTCTAAATACATTTTAAAGAAAACTGTCATGCCAAAAATCCATATATAGCTGCTATTATTTTCTAATTCCTTTCTTTAAGCTCTCTCTATATATGGAAGTTTTTTATTTATAGCTCCCTCCTATCTTCTGTAAACTTCAAATAAAGAGATTCATTCCACGTGTCACTACAGTGAATGATCGACTTAGTCCTCTGCTGTCCACCCTCAATTGATGATTATGCATGTCACATCACAGCACAGGAGACCGGGTGGGGGGGAAGGCTGCATCCTCCTCTCTACTCTCTGTACAGCAAAACAAGAGATCAGATAAACACAGGATCTCTCACAGCACAGCAGGGATTCCTTTTTACAGAAACAAATGGAGTCTAGATCAGATAAGGCAGCCCTGTAGCTTTCTCCCTCATTGTCCTGAAAAGAACAATAGCTTCGGAAAGTGAAACAACACAGCGCTGAGAGCAGAGGGAGGAGGAAGGAGAGAGCTGCTGAGAGGGAGTGAATAATTACATGACAGTTTATACAGCACAGGACTAATCATCTCTGCTTATAATGGAGATTACTAATGCAGGAGCTCTCTGCTGGGTGTGACAATGCTGATAACATGGAAACTACAAACAGTACAATAATGATATTACATGTTTTTAAAAAGTCTGCCGAGGCACTATTCAAGGGTAATATTAATATCATACTGAAAAATGACCTGACAATGTCCCTTTAAATTGAATGTTACTAATTGTGATATCTGAGATTGATTTAATATTGTCAAGCCTGCTTCAAATTGATTGTTATGATTGTTTAGATCCTGCTTTATCTATTCTGCTATTCATGTTGATAAGAGAATCATAAATAAACACTATAATTTAAGATAAAGTCTACTTTTTCTGTTATATCTCACAGGTTGGTAATGTAAACTTTTTCTGCAACAATTTGTTATTACCTTTTTTACTAGGACCTTCATTTGAAATGATACATTAAAGTCTAAGAGGACATGAAACCCACTACCTATTAAATGTTTTGTAATGTGTTTTTTTCTTTTTACTGGTGCTTTTATTCGAACCTTATCATGTGCTGACTATTAAACTTTTTTATTGTTATTTCCAGGATTCTTTATAGAAAGTATAAGAAATTAGTTCTAGCTCACCCACCTACTCTTTGCTCATCCACCTGTGGCTCAGACACTAGCCTCACCTTGGCCTTTCATCAAAGTTAATAGGAAAATTTGAATCTGGCTCTACAGGAATGAATTTTCTTTATATATTTTTATTTTTCAACACAAATGGTGCATACAAAAGAAAAAATTACATGGTCAACATAACCCAGTCAACATTTTTCAACTGCCTTAAGCAGTCTTACTCATGACTCAGTGAGTAAGACTGCTTAATGCAGTAAAAACGCATTGACTCAGTCATGTCGACCATGTAATCTTTCTTTTGTATGCCCCATTTGTATTGAAAAATAAAAATATAAAAAGAAAATCCATTTCTGTAGAGCCGAATTCCAATTTTTCTTTATAGAACTTAAAGAGGACCTGTCACTCCCCTGGTGCTATGCTAACTGAATGCAGTACTAAATGCACAGTGTCTGCTGCATTCAGGGAAGGGGTCCCCCATGTTTTTAGCCTCCCTGTAAGTTGTAAAAAAGACTTTATAAAGTTTATGGATAAGATGTCCAGGGGGACTTACTCAGTAATGAGTCATAGCTGTTGTATAGTGTCTTCTCAGCCTCCAGCCCTCTCTTGTTCAGCCTCCAGTATGTGTCATCGCTGCTGCTGGTGTCCACCTGTAGCCCTCTCTTGTCCCCCTCCAGCCCTCTCTTTTTCAGCCTCCTTTATGTGCTCCTGATTATGCATGTTCAGCAGTGTGGGCTCCGGCGCTGACGTCATCAGCAGAAGGCATTTCAGCTACTGGGACCTTTCCTGCCCATCTCTAGCTCTGTTGAGAGGAGACACATAAAGAAGGTTGAACATGACAGGGGTGGAGGTGGACCAGAGAGGGCTGAAGGTGGACCAGAGAGGGCTGGAGGGGTACCAGAGAGGGCTGGAGGTGGGGAGGACACAAGCAGCATCAGCAATGACATATACAGGAGGCTGAACAAAAGAGGGTTGGAGGCGTGGAGGACACCATACAACAGTGATGACTCATTATTGAGTAAGTCCCTCTAGACTCCTTATCCATAAACTTTATAAAGTCTTTTTTTCAACTTAAAGGGGGGCTAGAGACATGGGGGACCCCTTCCCTGAATGAAGCAGACACGTTGCATTCATTGCTGAATTCAGTGAAGCATAGCACCAGGGGGGTGAAAGGCCCTCTTTAAAAACTGGAAGATAATTAAAAAAAAAGTAAAGAAAAATTCAACTACACAATCAAATCAGTTAAAAAAACAAATAAGAAACAATCAAAAAATTGTATCCTATGCAATGAAAAAAACCTAATTCACTTAAATACCTTTGTTTTTAATTTTGAATACTGTTTTTGTTCTCTTTTAAGTTTTTAATACTTAAGGGTTACATGTGGGTGAAATGGGAGAGCTAAATGCAAATATATACTAAAAAGTAGAGTTTATTTGCACTATACTTTTCCTTAAAAAAATTACTATTCAATTTTATTAGCATAATTCTAATAAAATAGGAACCTTTATTACACCTTAATTTCTTCCAATCCTTTAACCCCTAACAGACATATGACATACGTTTACGAGCATTGTTATCATGACATTTATAACCTTTGTTATACTTCAATTTCTTTCTATCCTTTAAAAATCTGTGGGGGACATTAATAGACAGTCATGTTCCACAATTGTGGTATAAAATAATACGTTTTTTTCAACTTTTTGCTGTTTATAAAGTGGCTAGTGCTTAGTGGAAGTGACAAAGTTATAAGTGTCCTAAATAATTTATTATAATTTACATCAGAATTTTGTAGCATATTCACTAACATTATAAAGATTAGGACTGGTGTAAGTAAATGACGCCTTTTCATTTAAAAAAAAAAAACATTTAAGAGTTAAAGTCTATTTAAGCTGGAATCCACCCAATAAGAGACAGTCTTAGAGTAAATTCACATTGTTGCTTGATATTATTATTCCAGTTGTATAACTGGAAGGATACAACTGTATTCCATTACAGTTGCATAAGTCTGCTATTCTGTCATTGGCTGCCATTAAAAATAGAATACTGCATGTAATGCATTTTTAATTAGACAGTTGGAACAGCAGGATCCTGGCATATCCTATCCGCAACCTCCATCAAGTTTACAAGGCCTGGGAAATCCAAGCTGAATCTTGTAACGGTGTCTCCAATGGCTTTGGCAATCCGCAGATTGAGAGGCAAATGTAAAAAGGGGAAGATTACTAGGTGGATAACTAGGGGCTAGTTTCTTAGTCCAGCTATGGAGTAGTAGCAGAGGTAGTTGTAGTCCCATAAGAAACATTGAACAATTATGAACTTTAATTCCATATTAAATGCAAAGTCAACATTGTACATTTAGTTAAGGCTGGTTTCACATAGCGTTATTTTTCCTGTCTGTGGGATCCTACTTTTTGCTGGACCCCATGGGCAGGTGTGGAGCCCACTGGGACGGGGTACTCGGTGCCGGACCGAGGTGCTGCTGGGGAATGTCACGGCGGTCCTGGTCCGGACCATGTCCCGGGCCCGCACAATATAATGGGGGTTTATTTACAGGGGATTTGTCACTTGTGACGCCACCCACTATATGCGGCCAGTGATGGGGCCGCCGCTGCTGCAGAACCTCCGGGGATGATGGGATAGCAGCTTGGATGGAATAGTTCCAGTGGGTAGAACTGGGTTCCCCGGGGCAGTGATGATTAAAGTCAGTGATGGTAATTGTAGGCTTTTCAGGAAAAGGGGATGATGTGAAGATGGCTCCTGACAGGGCTAGATGGAGAACTGACAGTTTTTCATACCTGAAATCAGACACAGACAACGTAGCAGGGTTCACCCGGGGTTTACTGTTCTTATTCTTCTGTCAAACAGGGCACGGTATAATACAGTTCTTTACAGTTTTGCTATCTTGAATCCTGTATACTGAACCTACTGCAGCCAGGTTATCTTCCTTAGACTCCTCAGTCCCTCTACGTGTCCTTTCAGGCGATTTCTCAGTGTTCCTCCTTAAAGTGAATTGCGGAGCGGCAGCTCGGTCCCTATTAGCAGCTTCCCCCTAAGTCTCTGGGCGGTAAGCCGGGTCCTCTCTGTTGCTGCTGTGCTCCCGATCCTCTGGTGGGAATATAGATCTGGAGTCTGTGTTCCCCGTCAGGTTGTCTGGGGCACCAGGTTAATCTTCAGCCCCCCTCAGAGCTGACACTCTGGTTTCAGCCAAACCACAGGTATCCCTATCTCTCAAGAGATCACCCGGGTCCTTTCCTTCCCATGTAACTTCCTAGTATAATCAGGGAGACTCTCCTGTCAGTCAGCTTCTAATCTTCTGTCTTTCCTGGACCTGATGGTACTGGTCCTCTCAGCCTATTCTGGCCTACTTCTTAGTCTTCAGCTCACTCTGGCCTACTTCTTGATCTTGGCTGCTCGGCACCTGCCTACTGGCTAACTGCTTCCTGTTGCTCCCTTATATACCAATCCGTTACCATGACTACGCTCTATCCACTCATATCTAGCTTACTACCCCTTGTCTGCCTAGAGTCCCAGACTCCGGGTTAGGTCCCCATGACAGTGGATATGTGTGTTGAGGTGTTTGTTAAACAAACTGTCTACCCTCCTGCCTGGCTGCAGTTACTACCTGTGGCCACCCTGGTCGCAGGGGCACCACACAGGAATGGACACCACAAGAGGTGACCTATTTCTGTGTCTGGGTCCGTGATTTTCACGGATCCGGACACAGAATGAGCTGTGCGAGGAAATTTCACTTCCGCAATGTATATATACATTGCGGAAGTGAAATGTAAGTAAAAGCAAGGGTTAAAAATAAAAAATCTCTATTCTCACCTTTCCAGCGATCCCCCGACATCGGCATCTATCACCGTATACTTACAGGTCCTGGTTGGGGACGTGGTAACCAATCATGTGACCCGATCAGCTGATCAGGTTGTGACTTAATGCCAGGTCCTGTAGCCGCCGGAAATGCCGCACATCGGGGGATCGCAGAACAGGTGAGAATAGAGATTCTTTTATTTTTAAAACTTGCTTTTTCTTAATTGTACTACCGCAATGTATGTATATACATTGCGTAAGTGAAATTAGATGGCACAGAGCAGTTTTAGCATACTGAGTATACAGCCACGGATCCTAAAAAATCGCAATGTGAAAGCAGCCTAACTTTCCCTCTTCTTTAACCCTGAAAGTTTCTTAGCAGCAGGGATCTTTAATTAGGTTTGCTTTGGTCATTTTTTTCAGGCTTTGCTATGTACAGTCCTACTTTGGCTTTGGAAGCACTTTGTAGCATAAACTCTGTCTTTTTCAAGAAAATTCTCAGTATAAAGTGCAGCCTATCTATTCTTTACAGCTAGTAATCGCTAAAGGACAGGAGTAAAAAGGTGTTGTAATTTCTCATAAATACACCGCACTTACCACAATTGAGTCCAGACACCTACGTCTCCAGCAGCATACTCTCAACTGCTGGAAAATTCCTCACTGTTTCTGAGTGACCTTTGACTATACAAGGAAATAATAATTTTTAAAAAGGTCAGCAGAGGGCAGTGTGTGATTAGATATTCTACCACTCTCAAAGCCAAGGTGTAGGACTTATAATACACAACATTATAAAACAACACATGGCATACTGTGGGTCACTACTAGTGATGAGCGAGTACTGAAATATTTGTAATCGTTACATTCATAACGAGTAATTTGTAATACTCGCATATTCGTTCCGAATAGCAAGTATAATGTAAGTTAATGGGAAACGCAAGTAATCTTCTGCTGGACCCAACGATGAGGTCTCGAGAGGGTTTTAAAAAGGCAGAGATGGCAGATAATGTGCTCAATCTGCATGGAAACTGTATGCAGACATAATGTAGACTGTCTACATACTGTTCTGACATACAGTTTTCTGCTCTTAGTGACACAGGACCTAGTGAAGGTAGATAGGGCCCCTCATGCTAGAGAATAGCAACCAGCAGCCGCCCCTGAAAATGGCACATTTATTGTAGTACCAAGCTCTTCCAGCGGCAATGGTGGTGGTGGCATTCTGAATAATAACGGGTTAACACTAGCTTTGTATTGCCAGCTGGTATTAAGCCCTGAGATTTTTAATGTCAGGCCAAGTTAGACCCAGCCATTAAGAATCTCAAAGAAATAGTAAAAAAGACACAACACAATTCACAAAAAAAACACAGAAACACTTATTAACTCCATCTTTATCACCCATTCCCCACTCTCCTACCCCTCCACGATCCTCGTCTTTTCTCTGCCTGGACAGACTCAGCTCTACATCAGAGACCGGAGGATGAAAAAGACATCCACTCCCCATTATCTCTGATTACTGAATGACGGTGCTGAGACCAGCGGTATAATAAGTGGTGAGGTCACCATTGCCATAGCAACAGCGGTTACTATGGCTTTGGTGACATCACTGCTTTCTATTTGACAGTACTGAGACCTGCACTATAGTAAAGTGTTATAGTGCAGGTGTCAGCGCTGTCATATAGTAAGAGGTAATGTCACCATTGCCATAGTAACCTTTAATAGGTATGGCAACGGTGACCTCACCACTTACTATATGACAGCATTGAGACCTGCACTTTACCCAAGCGCAGGTATCAGCACTGTCATATAGTAAGTGGTGAGGTCACCATTGCCATAGCAACAGCGGCTACTAGCGAGTAGCGAATAGTAACAAGTATACTCACTCATCACTAGTCAATACACTTGATATTCTTCCAATTGTATAACTGAAAGGGTACAACTGTATTCCATTACAGTTGCTAAACCTATTCTGTCATTGACTGCCATTGAAAATAGTACACTACATGTTATGCATTTTTAATTAGACAGCTGGGACAGCAGGATCCTCGCATATCCTAGCCAGGCATATGTTAAAAAAATACATAAATGTTAGAAATATTTCCTGGCATATATCTCGACATTGTTCCATATAAGTTGTTTGGATTCAGTTTTACTCATAATCTGTCAGTGCAAATGAGCAAAAGAATGATTACAAGAAAGATGAAATGTTATTTGCCATCAGCAAAATTGATTGCACTTGCATTATAATTTTACTGGTTAGAACTAGATATTATTGATTCATTTCAAATTAAAGTTTGTCACTTTTGATAATTTTTTTCCAAAAATTTGATTAACAGCAAATTGATTCATCATGTACTGCATTACTGCAAAGCCTGCCTCTGCACTGAAAAGATGTTTGTAACACGTTTGTAACACTCTGAGATTCCGTAGAGTGTAAAAGGAGTTGGATACTGTTCTAGAACACAAATATAACCTTAGTAATAATGTGAACTAAAGATAAAATCAGATGGAAACCCAATAGTAACCAACAGCCCATTCAATAACACAGCACTCTAACAACATTTTTTTGTTTTTTAAAAAAGCCAAAAAAAATCCCTTAGTGAATTGTGCTTAGACAGACCACTCTGTGCGCAATACTTAGTAAAACTGATGCTGTCGCTGTCAGAGGTAACTTCATCTTGTGAATTAATTGAGTGATAGCTCATTTGCAGTCGTGGCCAAAAGGGTTGGCACCCTTGAAATTGCTCAAGAAAATTAAGTATTTTTCCCAGAAAATTATTGCAATTACACATGTTTTGTTATACATATGTTTATTTACGTTGTGTCTGTTGGAACAATACAAAAAAAGATAAAAAGGCAAATGAGACATAATTTCACACAAAACCTCAGAAATTATCTCGACAAAATTGTGGGCGCCATTCTACAATTGATGTTAAAGAGGACCTGTTCCCCCCTGGTGCATGGCAATCTAAATGCACCACTGAATGCAGAATGCCTGCTGCATTCAGGAAAGGGGTCTCCCATGACTTTAACCCCCCTGTGCACTGAGAAATAGACTTTATAAATCATACATATAGTGAGTCCGGAGGGCATTCCTTCTATGGAGTCAGCACTGGCATGGAGGTTTTTCCTTGCCCCTCTTCGCTACCTCCTGCTGCTCAATTCCTCCTCCTTATTGTGTCCGCTCCCCTCCTCGCCAGCTGCCGGCTCCCATCCTTGCTGTGTACCTGCGTGAGAACAGAAGCTTAGATGCTGGCGCAGGCGAGGAGGGGGTAAGACGCAATAAGGGGTCTTCACCTGACTTAGAAACAGGGAGAGCCAGCCAACTCATAGATGTAAAATCCTTCAAGGCACATCACGAAGCACACAATCCCACCACTAACAGGTTTAGGGCAATCCTGATGTAATGAAAATGATCCAGCTTTCGTTTTCATAAGACTTTGTATTTTTATTCATAGAAAAATATTTTGAAGAACAACAGATGCACATTAAAAAAATACAATAGTAAATTGTCACATGTGCAGAGAGTAAAAAAGTAGAGACATAACATAACCTGATGTGTTTCGAGCACTTGGAGTGCTCTTACTCTCAGCTTGCATGACCATATAAGTTGAGAGTTAGAGGGCTCCAATTGCTCAAAATGCATCCGGTTATGTTATGTCCCTGCACTCTTTTAACTTCTTCTCATGTGTCATCTTTGGATTGCATATTTTTTTTATGCTTCTGACGTTCTTAAAAAAAATGTCAACAAATAAAAATACAAAGTTTTATGAAAAAGGAAGCTAGATCATTTCAATTTGCTCAGAATCTCCACCTGACAGAAATTTGTTGTCATAAATGAGTTGAATGGGTAAATGCTCACTCTCAATGGAGCCTGGCACATTAAAGAGGTATTCTTTTCACAGATGAATTCCGGTTTTCACTGTTCAGATGGCGGACTGGTGAATGGTAAACACACCAAATACTGAATGGTTTTCTCACCCCCCCCTCCCTTGGACCTATCCGTACTGTAAAACTGCACATTATATTGCATACCTGTGCAATAATCATGCTGTCTAATCAGCATCTTGGGATGCTACACCTGTAAGATGGATGGATTATCTCAGCAAAGGAGAAGTGTTCACTAATATAGATTTAGTCCATATTTCTGGTATATGTGGCATCCCTTTTTACACGTACCGGAGACATGGATACATGTAGACACAATAAAATCTAAATAAATTATCACATATCCATTTTTTTATATGGATCCCGTGTATGTGTGCTCCACACGGGGACATGTCCATTCTTTGCCGGCAGCACGGATGCCACACTGACCACACATGAATGTGATATGTTTGGCATCCGTGTGACACGTACCAGAGAAAACCACATGTCACTGAAATAAATGATTTTTAAGTGTTAAAAGTTGTGAGAATTATACTCACCGGTCTCTGGAGGCTGCTGCACAAACGCTTCTGATTCCAACTCATTAACCTTATGAATATTCAGTGTACTTAATCAACAACAGCCAATCACAGATGCCCACTCTATGTGACAGCGTCTTTGATTGGCTGTTGTACCCCCACAATTTGTATCGGTGTCTGTGATTAGTTGTCATATACATTAGTGTATGGCAACCAACCTGCCATCATGTGTGCAAAAATAAATAAATAATGGGAAAAAAATGTGGGTAGGGGTCCCCATATTTTTGATTCTCAGTGCAGGTAGATCAGCCAGCTATGGGCTTCCACCCCCACCTATCTTGCTTTACCTTGACTGGCAATTAAAAATACAGGGAAGCTCATTATTATTATTATTTTTTATTATTATTTAAATAAATAATTAAAAAATGTGTGAGCTCTGCCCTTTTGATTTCCAGCCAAGGTAAAACCAGGCAGCTGGGCCCTGCTATTCTCAGTATGATGATAATAGTTATTGGGCCCCCATGCAACAGAATAGTGCCCTGAAGCTGCCCCAGAAATTGGTGCATTCATTAGAAGTGCCATATCCTGCATTTTACCCAGCTCTTCCCAATGCCCTTTTGTGGTAGCTTCAGGGTGATGGAAGGGGTTAATGACAGCTGAGTATTGACAGCTGTCATTAAGCACTAGATTAGTAATTTCAGGCTTTTATGAGACCCACCAATTAGCAATCCTGTGAGTAGTTACAAAGTTAAATAATAGACACAGAAAAATCTTTTATTTTAAATGAAACACATAGAATAATCACACTCACACCCTCTTTGATCCATGTATTAGCTCCCAAATATACCCTATTTTTTTAACCATAGTAACCACATAAGCTGTGTCCTCAGGTGACCTCATTCATGGCACCACTGTCATAGCACCAGCTCTCTGTGCAGTGATTGTGTGCAAGAGATCGTGCAAATAGGATGCTTCATCTTCAATGCACGTTCCAATGCAGAAAAGCTGAGATGCTACAAGGGACATTGTTATGAATTACATTCGGAGGATATGTTTGGTATGTTTGGGAGCTACTAAATGGGAAAATGATGGTTGTCTGTGTGTTGTATTGCAAATAAAGAATTTTTCTTTGTATTTTTTAAATATTTACTCAAGGGATTGTTAGTGGGTGGGTCTCATAAAAGCCTGACATTACCAATCTATGGCTTAATGACAGCTGGTAATATTCAGCTGTCATTAACCCCATCTATTACCTCGATTTCCACCGCACCAGTACAGTAGGAAGAGTTGGGGTGTTCTGGGTTAGCTCTGGTCTGCTATTGTTAGGGTGGGAAGTGCCCTTTGAAACCTGAGAATACCAGACTCCATCAGTCGGCTTTACTTTGGCCTGTTTTCCAAAATGGGTGGACCCTATGCCTTTTTTTTTTTATTATTTATTTATAAATAAATAACTTGCAAAAACAGCGTGAGGTGACCTCTGTTTTGGATTATCAGCCAAGGTGAAGCCACCAGCTGTTGGCTGCAGCCTCCAGACATCTGCTTTTTCCTAGTTGGCGACCAAAAATAGGAGGGACCTCACGTCATTTTTTAAAAACAATTATTTATTTTTTCGCTAAATACAAAACTAAACACCCTTTAGTGCCACATGGATGGACATAATATAGGTGTTTGACATCTATTCATAAATATATCAATTCATCTATCCATCTATTCTTTCCATCTATCTCTACTATTCACGTAATTTATCATCATTAATATTTTATGTATCTTTGCACATATTTTCCACATACAAAAATCATTAATTTCAGTGACATGTGTTTTTCTCCCATACATGTCACACAGATGTCACATGGATGTGTCACACGAACACATGGCTTGCACACAGATGACACATGGATGACTCACATGGACAACCAGATTGTCATACAGAGATCAAAAATGGACTGTAGGACATGTGCATCTTTTCGGCAGGTGTGTGACTATGACCTTAGACAAATTTTTAAACAATATTTGAGAGAAAAATGCCTTTTGTTTACGAAAAATGCCTTATGTGTACATAGAAAAAGTCTTTGAGTTCAGCTCATGAAAAATGGGAGTAAAAACAAAAGTTTTGCATTTATATTTTTGTTCGGTGTAGTTAGGTATATGACCAAAAATTTGCAATTAATATTATTATTTGTTAAATTAATGCATGTTGCACATGAATGGAGTATGCATTTTTTAGAACACACAAAAAAGTGAACATTTTTAACTGAGAAAAAAAATGATGCTAACACATAATACAAATGTAATATATATCTAACCCATTTTCTTCTGTACATTGACACCCCAATACGCAGTCTCACTTATTAAATTAAATCTGCTGGAATAGTGCATAAAAAAGTGGCTCACACGATATGAGACAAATTTATGATAAATGTGGGTAATTTATTTTTTACCTATTAATTATAGGGCCATGAAAGCACAGGACACCATAGTTTTGCTAAATGTATCATTCAGATTTTAGGGACAATAATAGCATACAAGCATGACTTAAAAATGACAAAGGAACGAGAAGAATGGGTAGATTTTTTAATCTGTGCCAGATATGCAGAGTCTGCTAACGTAACAAAAAAATGATGCAAGTTGCAGACTATAAAGGGGTTTGGCATCAATTTATCAGTCAGTTTTAACTGCTGGTAATGTAAAATTGTGAATATCGTAAAGTTAGGCAAAAATGATATGACTATTGGTGTGCTTACCCCTGTCCTTGTCAGCATGGGCTACTTTTGGAAGAGCGGGTAAAGCTCAGGCGGGACATGGCTTGACAAATTTATTATAATCTACATTACACCAGTGGTGTAAATTACATAAGAAATTACTTTAGCCCTGGACTGTATTCATTTTGTTAGTAATGGCTCACAACAGTGGAAAAATGCACCAAATTAATTTAGAAGTCACTGTCTCTTAAAGAATTTGACACATCTTACAGTTCATCAAGTCTGGTGCGCAAAACACCAATCTTGACTAATTGGGGCCTTTTTGTTTTCCCAAAGAAAGTATAATTCTTAGGATACTACTTATAAATATGCCCCACTCTCAATGCCATTTAAAACAATCTCCAGAAACACATTATTTTTCAACAGTAGTTTGCTGTTGCAATCATAGCTCTAAAATTAGGGTTCAATTCATGTTTGCATTTGCGCCTTTATTTTGTATATTTTGTATAGTTGTCTATTCTATAGGTATTCACCTTTTTTAATTTCTTCATTATGTGCGTCGGAGTGAGGGATTGCTAATTTTGTTTGCAGACAGGTACTTCTATTTTATGTATGTATAACATCTCAGTACACATTTTAAGTTGAAAATAAAATTTTTGCGCTAAAAAGCTGTAAAATAAAATAGTGCATTTTTTTGCCTAATCCGTGCATCATTTCTGTCAACATCAATGAATACCGCAAAACAACAGTACAAAAAAAATGACTTGATAGAAATAAAGAATGGTGCCAAATAGGTTATCATTGCTTTTTTCTCTTTCTAAATACTGCTTAGAGTTTAGATGACTCTACACTACTAGCAGGTTCTCTGCCAAAAGGTGGCGCTGGTGCTCCACGAATCATTCTTGCGCTAGCAGAAGCATCAACCTGGCCTCCTTCCATTGCTTCCCGCAAGGTTTGTAAGGGAACACACGCTTTTCAGAAACCACAAACAATTGAGTTCCCACTCTCCCAACAAATAATCCTTATATTAGTTACGGCATTTCTCCCGTAAACACCAGCAAAATTAACCCCTTAAAAGCATCTTTATTAAATTGTATGGAGATAGTAAATGCCCGAGATGAGTGAGGCTTCATCTTGGTTATCCTAAATACCACAAATAAAAGTGAAAAATACTAAATCTTGGGAAATTATGCCAAAAAATATAGAGCTTATTTTTTTCCGCCTGGTTGCGGAGTGATATAGCTTTATATAGCTCTTCTCTTTTACCTTAATTTTACTGTAGGACGTTTTAAGGAAATTGTCACCATTTCTGAGAAGATATGACCCTGACACGCAGGGAATGTGTTATCGTCATTGTTTTATTAACTTGTAATATCACTAAAATAAGCTTTATGCAGATACACAAAAAGAACGAATCCCTCCATTATGTGGAATAATAAAATAAAGTGAATATAAAAAAGTAAAATAAGCAAGTATTATGTTCTAGATCCCATTTTCTTTTACTGTGCAAGAAGCAAACGCTGATTTCGAGAGGACACGGTGAAACTTTTTCTTGACGATGTGAGGCAATTGCATTAGTTCAGTCTACATTATACCGTATGTATCTCCATATCTTGCTAAATCACAACTTTCAATATTCTCGTTGTGAATGCTGGGAACTGTAGTTTGCACACTGCTGAACACTTGTCTGCACGAAGGAAGCCTTCTGTATTGTCCCCCTGACACAAAGGGACTGTGCTCCAGGAGCTGCTGCACTGATTTTATACAGGACAGAGTGCACCATTTTAGAAGAGGGGAAGCCCAGAAGGAAGTATACTGTCAGCTGCAGCAGGACAGTGATGACCACCCAGCGCTACACTGTGTTATTCCCCCCGCCAGGAGTGTGTCTGCCCCAAGGCTGAGCTTCCACCTCACTGACCTTCGCTTACCCTACTGGTACAGGGTTATTCACAATGGCTCTGGCTTGGATACTTCAGGCCGTGTCCTCGTTTCTAGTACTTACTTTGCATTGACAGTACATTATAATTATTATTACAGTCTATTATACTACATCTATTATACATTATAGTAGTACCTGTCATTGTGCTCTAATAGTGGCTTTAAAGTCATTGTTAAACATTGTATTACATTGTTCTCACCCTCATAATACACTCGCTACATTAAAGATACTGGATTAATGATAAAATATTATTTTACTAAAACTTAAAATTTACAGATTAAAAATTAAGGTTTGTGTCCTTGTTCTAGTGGTGGTGATGTCCTATCATCACTATGCTTGTCTAGGATACCATTCATTTAGGAAATCTCATAGGAAAATGATAATGGAAAAGAAAGCAAATGAATTGCACATGAATTTAATAAAGCAGCCGTATGTGAGCGGACAGATGCTGGTGGTGCCGGAGAGTATCACGTGAAGAGGATTCATCGCAATCCAGTAGAGTCATTTCTGTATTTTATGTACATCATCACTCTTATGGTATGTTCACACTTTGGTGTTTGTGAAGTGTTTCTGCTGTGTAATTTTCACAGCGTATTTGATGTATAAAGTAAGCAGCATTTTACAGTAACAGAGTAATCAATCAGATTTCTGAAATTTCATGTGCACGTTGCTTTTTTCTGCTTGTATTTTGAGCAAAGATGCAACATGTCAATTCTTTCAGTGCTCCTCACTCACTCCAAAGAATGGAGGAAAAACGCATATAAAAATGTGTGTATTGTATGCGGATATTTCCCTGCCACTACTGTCACTTGGGACAGAAAAAATGCTGCAGTTACGTAATGTGTGAACCTACCCCTTACTTGTAGAAACATTGGAACACATGGTGACTGCTATGTAAATAGAGTTTGGGTCTGAAATGTTCAGAGATTGTGCAGATGGAAGGAAATGTGTATATTATCTATAGACCTGTTATGCCATTTATCTATTTCATTATTATCTATCTTTCTATTCATCTATATGCTTGTATCTCTCTCAGTTTATATCTCCTATGTATTCATATTATTATCTATTTATGTATCTATCTGTCTACATACCTCATATCTATCTATCTATCTATCTATCTATCTATCTATCTATCTATCTATCTCTCTGTCTGTCAGTCCGTCTATTATCTATCCATCTATCCAGCTACCTCATACCTATCATCTATTATCTGTAAACAATCTATCTTATTATAGGGGCCATCACACGCTACAATATCATTAAAAATATCGCTGAAACGTCATGCGTGTTTAGTTACCTTAACAACATTGTTGCGTGTGACACATCGATCTTACAAGCGACAAGTGGTCTGATCGTTCATCGCAGATATGAGATCCGGACCCCAAATCAGACGATGTTGATCATGCAATCTGCTTGCATCGTTAAGTGTGACTCCGCGATAACAATCTCCTTAACGATTTTGCCTATTCACAACATTGACGAGCATCGGTCGCGAGGTTGTGCGAACGATACCTGCACGCAACATCGTTGGTGCGTACTGAACGATATCTACAGTCATGGCCAAAAGTTTTGAGAATGATACAAATATTAATTTTTACAAAGTCTACTGCTTCAGTTTTGCTAATGGCAATTTGCATATACTCAAGAATGTCATAAAGAGTGATCAGCTTACCAGCAATTACTTGCAAAGTCAATATTTGCCTAGAAAATGAACTTTAACCCCCAAAATACATTTCAACATCATTGCAGTCCTGCCTTAAAAGGAGCAGCTAACATCGTTTTAGTGATTGTTCCATTAACACAGGTGTGGGTGTTGATGAGGACAGGGCTGGCGATCAATCAGTCATGATTAAGTAAGAATGACACCACTGGACACTTTAAAAGGAGGCTGGTGCTTGGTATCATTGTTTCTCTTCAGTTAACCATGGTTATCTCTAAAGAAACACGTGCAGCCATCATTGCACTGCACAAAAATGGCCTAACAGGGAAGAGTATCGCAGCTACAAAGATTGCACCTCAGTCAACAATCTATCGCATCCTCAAGAACTTCAAGAAGAGAGCTTCCATTGTTGTCAAAAAGGCTCCAGGGCGCCCAAGAAAGACCAGCAAGCGCCAGGACCGTATCTTAAAACTGTTTCAGATGCGCGATCGGACTACCAGCAGTGCCGAGCTTGCTCAGGAATGGCAGCAGGCTGGTGTGAGTGCTTCTGCACGCACTGTGAGGCGGAGACTCTTTGAGCAAGGCCTGGTTTCAAGGAGGGCAACAAAGAAGCCACTTCTCTCCAGAAAAAACATCAGGTACCGACTGATATTCTGCAAAAGGTACAGGGAGTGGACTGCTGAGGACTGGGGTAAAGTCATTTTCTCTGATGAATCCCCTTTTCGATTGTTTGGGACATCTAGAAAACAGCTTATTCGGAGAAGAAGAGGTGAGCGCTACCACTAGTCTTGTCTCATGCCAACTGTAAAGCATCCTGAAACCATTCATGTGTGGGGTTGCTTCTCAGCCAATGGAATCGGCTCACTCACAGTCTTGCCTAAAAACACGGCCATGAATAAAGAATGGTACCAGAATTTCCTCCAAGAGCAACTGCTCCCAACCGTCCAAGAGCAGTTTGGCGCCCAAGAATGCATTTTCCAGCATGATGGAGCACCTTGCCATAAAGCAAAGGTGATAACTAAATGGCTCAGGGAACAAAACATAGAGATTTTGGGTCCATGGCCTGGAAACTCCCCAGATCTTAATCCCATTGAGAACTTGTGGTCAATCATCAAGAGACGGGTAGACAAACAAAAATCAACAAATTCTGGCAACATGCAAGCATTGATTATGCAAGAATGGACTGGTATCAGTCAGGATTTGGTCCAGAAGTTGATTGAGAGCATGACAGGGAGAATTGCAGAGGTTCTGAAGAAGAAGGGTCAACACTGTAAATATTGACTTGCTGCATTAACTCATTCTAACTTTTAATATAACCTTTTGGTACTCATAATATGATTGCAATTATATTTCTGTATGTGATATAAACATCAGACAAACACAAATAAAAACCAGAGGGCAGCAGATCATGTGAAAGTATAATTTTGGTGTCTTTCTGAAAACTTTTGGCCATGACTGTATACGTGTGACCCCTCACTAACCATGTTGTCCACGTGCGCGCACCCCTGAGTTCATAGGTGTGACTGTTCACAAAATCGTAGCATGTGACGGCCCCTGATCATCTATCTTTCCATCCATTTTTCTATCTATCTATCTATCTATCTATCTATCTATCTATCTATCTATCTATCTATCTATCTATCTATCTATCTATCTATCTATTCACTTATACCTACCTTACATCTATCCAACTAGTTATCTATCTGTCTCATTGTGTATCTATAGGCCCAGTTACACACACAGATAATTGTGCAGAGATTGTTCGCAGATCTCTGGTTGCAGTGAAATCATGGACACATTGTTACATTTTGTGGGTGTGTGCAAATAGAACAATATGTCCATGATTTCACTGCAACCAGAGATCTGTGAACAATCTCTGCACAATTATCTGTGTGTGTAACTGGGCCTTATCACTTATATCTATCTGTCCATGTGTCTATCTATTGTCTATCTCATTTACTATCAATCTATCTACCTTAAGTGGCCGTCACACGCTACGATTTTGAGAACGGTGTCACTTACAATCTTAGAGGTGCGCGCTTGTGGACAACATCCTTGGTGAGGTGTAACACGTATAGATATCGTTCACGACGCAGAAACAATGTTGCCGGTATTGTTCGTACAACCCAGCAACTGATGTTTGTCAATGTTGTAAATAGGCGAAATCGTTAAGGAGATCATTAGCGAGGTGTCACACAGAACGATGCAAGCAAATTGCATGATCGACATCGTCTGATTTGGGGACCGGTTCTTAAATCTGCGATGAATGATAAGACTACTTATCTCTTTTAAGATCGACTTGTCACACACAACGACGTCATTAACACGTCGTTAGAGTGACTGAACACCCATGACGTTTAAGCGATATCTTTAATGATATCATAGCCTGTGACAGCCCCTTTATGCCTATCTGCTTATATATCCGTTATCTCATTGTGTATCTATCTACGGCTGGGGTCACACACACAGATATCTGGGCAGATATTGTTCACAGATCTCTGGTTGCAGTGAAATCATGGACAGATTGCTCCATTTGTACACAGCCACAAAATGGAACCATGTGTCCATGATTTCACTGCAACCAGAGATCTGTGAACAATATCTGCCCAGATATCTGTGTGTGTGACCCCAGCCTACCTCATATCTATCTATCGATCTATCTATCGATCTATCTATCGATCTATCGATCTATCTATCTATCGATCTATCGATCTATCTATCTACCTCATATGTCTATCAATCAATCTATGTATCTATCAATCTCACATCTATCTGTCCATGTAGCAAACAAATGGACGGCAGCACTTCCTTCAAGGTGAATAAATTATGGGTTTATTCCCTGGACCGCAACATTTCGGCTGTATCATTAGCCTTTCTCAAGCAGTACAGTCTGAGTTACAAAGTGCACAGATATATTAAGCACAGGGCCATCAGATTAAACAATAATTAATCAATTAGTGACAAAAGTGGCAAAAAATACTATAGTGACAATGTTAAAAGTTTGCACAAACACTTCAGTGATAAAGGTTAAAACCTCATTGCCATGATAGAATAAAAAGTCAATTATAATTCATACATAATATAGCCCAAACATATATGATTGACCTAAACTGCATATTTGGTGCACATGTGACAAAGGGCAATGAATGCAATCATTAATCCAGAGATATGGGGCTCACCTATACCATCTCCAAGTACTGAATGACGTCCTTAAGATCACCCTACACTTGCTTAGTAGCACTATTTACGATATCCCGCACATGCGCAGTAGGCAATGTGGGAATCTCGCTCACATCATAAGCGAAATTCCATGCACGTGCACCAGCGCCGTGGGAATCTTGGTGGCCATTTTACTCACCTTAGCAACAATGCACACAACATGGAAGCAGATTACCGCAGCAATAATACCGATTGCTGCCACAATACCATCCTTAAGTTTAAGCAGTTCTCTTAAAGAGTAACCACAAGTTTATAAGTATTGGCCTTACTCAAAGCCACAGTAGGTAATTGATTAATTATTGTTTAATCTGATGGCCCTGCGCTGGGTTTTATATATCTGTGCACTTTGTAACTCAGACTGCTTTAGAAAGGCTAATGATATACCCGAAACCTTGCAGTCTAGGGAATAAATCCACAATTTTTTCACCTTGAAGGAAGTGCTGCCGTCCATTAGTTTGCTGTATCTATACCTATGGATTGTTGGTAAGAGGGCTTGCACCCGATTTGTGAATTTTTGTGTTGTTCCAACCTTTTTACTTATATATCTGTCCATGTATCTATCTATGTACCTATGTATGTATGCATTTTTCTATCTACCTCATATCTATCTATCTATCTATCTATCTATCTATCTATCTATCTATTTACCTCCTATCTATCACTCTACTTATATCAAGTACAGCTCATTTCTACCTTTGTATGGGTGGATATTTGCATAGCAGATTAACCGACACTGATCTCATAAATGTAAAGGTGGGTTTACACGCTTCAATCTCGCTCCGATATCGCAACTCAATGGCGCAGGAGCGTGCAATTAGTGCACGTTTCTCCCGCATCGCATTGGATGTTTACACGCTGCGATATCGAAATACAACGTCCGTGCGATGTCTACGCCCCCCAACCCAGGATCGCACACTTAACATGGGAGTGAATGGGTGACGTTTCAAATCGCATCGTAGTTATGCGTTTACACAGAACGATCCGGCTCCAATCTCCCTTCAATATCGGGGGATTGAATAGCACGCACATTCAATCCCCGATATCGCATTGACATCGTTCCTGCATCGTATTGGACGTTCACACCATACAACGCAGGAACGATATCGGGTCCAACGATCGAACCACGTGACTTTTGATTGAAATCGTACTACGATATCGCAACGTGTAAACCCGCCATTACTTCTAATTGATCCATGCAGATTTTCCCCTCCTCAGTCCTTCCTATCCCCTGTACTGTCATTGTTGGAGTCCTCATTTATTGAGTAATGGAGGATGGAGGAATACTTAAAGAGCACATGACCATAATGTAACTTGTTGCAGGAGTGGTAGAAAGGTATAATAGTTGGTGTGTTACTCTTTCCATTGTAAACTCTTCCCAGCTCATCATTGCACCCAACCTCTTGCATTTGTCTATAAACACATCATTTTCTATACATGTCTTCAAATAGCTCGCTCTTCTACTATTTTTAGATAATTTCCACGATAGGAAGAATATGATAAAAAATGTATTCCAGGACAAACTGTGTTATGAGTATTATATTAATTTGTCCTATTTACACTTCTTTCTTTTCTCAAATTTTCTTACAATAATTGACAGCAAGGAGATAATAAATAAATATAAAAATATTTTTATAAACATAAAAAAAAAAAATTGTTCCACAGTGTCCGCAAACGTATTTTTTGCAGGTTTTTAACTTGGTTGTAGAGAGAAATGTAACAAGTGTAAATGTGTAATTCATTTAGTGTTTGTTTAATGCAGGATTCTAGAATGATGGGTCAGTTCATCTGTTCATTTATTTTTTTCTTTTCTCAGTTCCTTCTATTTACCGTAGTATTTTTTTAGAACTGAAAAAAAGTCAAAAATGCAGGTGCTTTTCATTCATTTTAAAAAGAAACAACAGACAGAGGCCGGACACATCCCCATGTATCTCAATAAGGTCCCTGTGCTTCCATTTGGCCCAGGAATGTAGAGGATGATAATTCTGTTTATCAGTTCCGTGTGTCTTTTCTAACATGATCACATTAACAGAACAGATAAGCAGATATGTGAAGAGTCTGGAAGACAATAGGATTCAGATGATTTTTTTCAAAATCACTTCCAATTTTAGATATGAATTAAAAAAAAAACCACAACATTCACACAGATTTTTAATTTTGCAATACGCATGATCAAAGCACTTCTAACGGGCCTGAACTCTGTGTCCTGTTTTTACCTGATGTTATCAGAGGAGATTATTCTGTATTTGAGATTTGAGGTTGAAGTCACTTTGGTGTCTTCTGTCAGGTGAGGCTCAGCCACTAACATGTCTGTGATGTGTGTTAAAGACGACATCATATGCACTATATGGCTTCCGCCATATTGTATCTAAAGAAGCCATATTTATTAGTTTATCATGTCTATTCTGACTAAGGCTAGGGTCACATTTCCGTTTTTTTTACAAAATCCTGATCCGGTTTTGAGCTTTCAAAAAGCTCAAAACCGGACCAGGAAACGCTCCTCATAGGAGCCTATGCAAAACACCGGATGGCTTCACAAGCCATCCGGTGGCCGGATCCGGCACTGCTGCCTGCGTTAAAAATCATGCAGGCAGCAGTTTTCGCAGCGTTTCCAGGGACCGCACTGCGGTAACCGGATGGCTCAGGATGTGTAATCCTGAGCCATCCGGTAACTGCAGAGTTTGCGGATCCCGGCTATTGCCGGGATCAGCAAACTTAATAAAGAGTTGAATAGCTGAGCTAAATGACTGTTTGAGGTCTGTAGGGGGGCTTAGACCCCCCTACAGACCGGCCGCCGACTTCTATAGTGTTCTTCTACAATTTCTCACTGTGCACGGGCTCCTCGGAGCCCGTGCATGTCACCCAAAGTTGCCCCTACCCCCCCGTATCACTATAGAGGGGTGCATACACCCCTATATTACAATTATGCTTTAATTATGTGATATACACAATGAATTATCCAAATCGCAAAGTAAGTATATATTTACATGTATCCGGAGGCAGAGTGAAGGGATTTCCATGGGCGGGGCTGTGTGCAGTAGCCTCCGCCCGCTCCTTCTTGATGGCCGCCCCCTCTGGCCGTAATCCAGTGTTGTGAGGGCGGGCACGTCGTTAAAGGGGCGTGGCTAACCGCGGCACTTAGTTAGCCACGCCCCTTTAACAACGTGCCCGCCCTCACAACACTGGATTACGGCCAGAGGGGGCGGCCATCAAGAAGGAGCGGGCGGAGGCTACTGCACACAGCCCCGCCCATGGAAATCCCTTCACTCTGCCTCCGGACACATGTAAATATATACTTACTTTGCGATTTGGATAATTCATTGTGTATATCACATAATTAAAGCATAATTGTAATAGAGGGGTGTATGCACCCCTCTATAGTGATACGGGGGGGTAGGGGCAACTTTGGGTGACATGCACGGGCTCCGAGGAGCCCGTGCACAGTGAGAAATTGTAGAAGAACACTATAGAAGTCGGCGGCCGGTCTGTAGGGGGGTCTAAGCCCCCCTACAGACCTCAAACAGTCATTTAGCTCAGCTATTCAACTCTTTATTAAGTTTGCTGATCCCGGCAATAGCCGGGATCCGCAAACTCTGCAGTTACCGGATGGCTCAGGATTACACATCCTGAGCCATCCGATGACCGCAGTGCGGTATTCAGCACACAGTTTTGAAAAAAACTGTGTGCGACCGGCATTGCATTCACCGCATCCGGATCCGGATGCGGTGAATGCAATTTATGTTTTCAATGTGACCCTACACTAACTCTATAATACTGGTTATTGCTGTACTGGTAAAGTTATTTGCAATGCTTGTCAAGAAAATTCTAAGAACTAACTGCAAATGTTTTTCAGGTAAATACAAAATGAAAAACTATAAAGATACAGATACTGAAGCATTGCATACTCAAGTGCTCCTGACTTACTTTACTACCTCAGGACGCAAGTGTGGGCTGTGCAACAAAAAGACTTTGGTGGCACTTTCCAACTGCACTTATTGTGGAAATCCTCAGGATTCGTCTCCACCACCAATGATACAAGAAAATGAGAACTACAACATTGTGTGAAACATTCAATAATGGACTTATGATAACCCACAGTCTAAAATATATCATATGTTTTTTTCCACAGTTTTTCCTTAAATTCATAAACCCCTCAAATTACCCAATATACTAATCTTTAGGTTAGGGGGTGTTGAGGGATGGAATATGCCAGCTAACAGGGTCCTCCTGAATGATCGCACTCCATAATATGTGTAGGAAGTAGCCTTGCGTATTGTGTAGTAGGGCGGGCTCTGCGGACCTAGGGTTAAGCAGGGATAGGTCAAGAATAGAAATGATAAAAAGAGGGGACTGTTAAAGACGACATCATATGTACTATATGGCTTCCGCCATATTGTATCTAAAGAAGCCATATTTATTAGTTTATCATGTCTATTCTGACTAACTAGCTCTGTAACAGTTTGTTCAGTGAAGATGAGCACAACTCAGCACATTCTTGCCTTTGTCCTTGTTTTCTAGATAAGACCACCAAGCTATATGTAAGCCCGAGTGTACCGTTCTTATCTTCTGTAACTCTCTTAAAGGTCACTAATTAATCATCTCAAAACTGTCTATAATGCATACTCATATTTGTCATTGTATGATGTAAGCTATTTTTTTCTAAACTTCTGTAACGTGTATAAGCTCTTACAAACAATAAACGTGAGCTATTCTCTTGAAGACCGAATCTGTGTCATCAATTGAGTTATAGCCATTACCAGGTATACCTGTGTAGAGCTCTTTATATTCAAATCAGTCTACTCTGGTTAGTTGTAATTTTTTTACATCTATAACATGTGCATTTGCTAATTTTATTAATGCACATATTTTGATGTGTTATAGATAGTGATGAGTGAGTATAATTGTTACTATTTGCTACTCGCATGGATAGTACAGTAATGGGTTACTTGTTACATTGCAAGTTTTTGTGTACGAATCTTGGGATATTTGTATCTCCTGCCCAGCAGTTTTGGCACCTAATTTGCAGCCACTAAACATGCTGGGCTTCTTGACCACAGTAATGCCGCAGCCATCTTGGTTGT
Organism: Allobates femoralis; assembly: GCA_033576535.1. Lineage (NCBI taxonomy): Eukaryota > Metazoa > Chordata > Amphibia > Anura > Aromobatidae > Allobates > Allobates femoralis. The sequence continues at coordinate 327,569,308 of JARQOC010000004.1, read as the reverse complement.
GGCATTTACTGCTATTGTCTGGCCACCCAGCACGCACCAGTCTTTTTTCCCCAATGTTTTGGGGGTCACAGCCTGGCTTGGGCCATCCACATCAGCCAGATTAATATGGTGCTAGTGCACTAGTCAAATCCAAAGCAGTACTACAAGCGTTTAGTTCTGCCTGGTACAAAGCACGCAATGGTGCTTTTTCCCCAATATATTGGGGGTCACAGCTTGGCTTGTGCCATCCATATTAGTTACATTAATATGGTGCTAGTGCCATAGCCAAATCCAAAGCAGTACTACAAGCATTTAGTGCTGTCTGGCAAAAATCACTCACTTGCCCTTTCCCCAATATTTTGGGGGTCACAGCCTGGCTTGTGCTGTCCACATCAGTCAAATTAATAAGGTGCTAGTGCGGTACCCAAATCCAACACAGTAATTTAGTGCTGCATGGTACAAAGCACGCAACAGCCCTTTTTCCCCACTGTTTTTGGGGATCACAGCCTGGATTGTGCCGTCCACATCAGTCACATTAATATGGTGCTAGTGCTGTAGCCAAATCCAAAGCCATACAACAAGCAATTAGTGCTGCCTAGTAAAAAGCACTCACAGACCCTTTTCCCCCAATATTTTGGGGTCACAGCCTAGCTTGTGCCGTCCACATCAGTCACATCAATACAGTGCTAGTGCCATAGCCAAACTCAAAGAAGTACTGCAAGTCTTTAGTGCTGCCTGGTACAAAGCATGATCAACCCTTTTTCATCCAGATTTTGGGGGACACAGCTTGGATCGTGCCATCTACATCAGTCACTTTATTAACGGTGTTAGTGGCATATCCAAGTCCAAAGCAGTAGTACAAGCATTTAGTATTGCCTGGTACAAAGCACGGACTTTCCCTTTTCCCCCAATATTTTGGGCATCGTAGCCTGGCTTGAGCCATTCACATCAGTAACATTACTACAATGCTAGTGCTGTAGCTAAATCCAAAGCAGTACTTCAAGCATTTAGTGCTGTCTGATACAAAGCACCCAATATTTTGGGCGTCCCTGCCTGGATTGCGCCGTCCACATAAGCCACATTAATACAGTGCTAGTTGCTGTGTCCCACGAATAGGAACAACCTGTTATATGTTTTTTCTCTATCTAATGCATTGGGTATTTTCCCTCCAAGAAAATTCTCTTACTGTTGCTAGGTAAATTAGACTGCATTAAGATTGTCACTATGTCCTTCCCTTAGTTGACCTCTGTACAGGATACTCCTCCCTTCTTCCCCAGTTTAGTTTAGAGAAGTCATTGCTTAAGACGCATGTCTGCAACTCTGTACAGATTATTCCTTTTCACCTGCTGTTACGTTGAACTTAATACAAGATTCTGATTTAAAAAAAACTACAGCGTTTCTCCTGTCTTACTTCAAGTCATCATTCTGGCCGAGTTTAAAGCTGTCTGACTAGCCCAGGGTATGGGGCCTCGGTATGGGGGCCCTCTGCTGCGGTAGGGATGTCACTGGTGGCCTGCCCAGACCCGTGGCCCTGGTAGTCAACTAAAAAAAGGTAATTGGAATGGGAATAAAAGTTTATAAGTTTATTGTGACGCCACCTGTGGTATCTGGTGACTGCACCAGCGCTGCGTAGGGCCTCCAGCGATGATGGATGGGAAGCTAGGTGTTGAAGCTCCCCACAGGTGGTGCTGGATCCCTGGGGTGTTTGGTTATGAAGGTGAGAGATGGAGGAGGGTCTTGGCCGGGCTGTTGGATAACAGGACAGTCTCTGTGGATGGCAGGGGCAAGGATAAGGAACTGACACACACACCACTGGTTGTTCTTTACCTTTTACTGGTGTAGTTTCAGGTAAACGTCCAGAGCACTGCCGGGTGTTCAGGATGCACTTCTGGTTCTCCTCAGTGAGTGGGAATAAGGCCTCCTTGTCTCTTACCCCATGTGTATGAAGCCCCTGCCCCGTGTGGAACTTGGCTGGCTTCCTCTGCTATCTCTGATCACCTGTGCTGCCGGCGGGACACTCTCGATAGACTACCGCTATTCATCTCTCCATGGTGCCTGGCTCCCTGGTGAGTGCTGAGCAGGTGCCTGGGAGACTGAAGTCTCCACGGTAGACCGGTATTCTCTACTGTGCCGGGTGCTCTCCAGTAGACTCGGACTCCGGTGTCCGGTGTGCTGTTTGGGTAAACCTAACACTGGCTCCTCAGTTCCCACTTTGTTCTTTCTGTTCTCCTCGCCTTCCGATCCCACTTTTGTGTCTTGCAGGACTACTCGAAGGCTGTTGAGGGTAACTGGCTCGGGCCTAACGCAGCAAAGACCACCAGTACATCTTCACAGCTTTTGTAGCATCTGCACACTCTAACTAACTCCGCCCTCAGCACCAGTATTTATAGGGGATCTTGCCTAAAGGCAGCAAGTGGAGCTCCCCCTACTGTGCCAGGGTGGAAGGTGTTGTTTGTGTTTGCATACCCACTGTGGAAACCCATCCGTGCTGTAGGTGAGTCTGTGGTTACCTGTGTCAACAGGGTGCCACATGTCTTCTGACATCTGGGTGGTGTAAGTACAAGCATACAATTATCTAAGGAACTGGCAATTAGAGATTTGCAGCCTCTAGGAAGAGACAGAACAGTGAAAAGGAAACCTGTTACCAGAAGTGGTATACTGCATACAATCCAGAGAAATGATGCATGAGCCTGCAGACAGAAATTGCTCAGTAAAAATAACCTGTTATTAAGAACAGTTCATGGCTTACACAACCAGAGAAATAGTGATGGGCGAATCCTAAATTACTCGGAATCGCTTGACTCTAGCGAGTCCGAGCACAGGACTCGCTACTCGTTGCGAGTCTAGCGAGTCCAATGTTAATGAATGGGGAAGCGAGTAATAGCGAGTAGTGTGAGATTTACAAATCGCAGATGTGTCTCGGAAGCTTCAGCCTGAAGCAATCCTAGTTTTGTCATTTATTTGCATTGGACTCGTTTACTTTGCAACTGTAATCGCTGGGAAACTCGCACAGATAAGAGTCCTGTCTCCTCTGTGCTGGCTGCCACAGCTCCAGGGTCCTAGAGCCCGCCTGCTGCCTGATGTAGCAGTGCTGAGATTGTTCTCAGTCTGCTCATTCCCTGTGTACAGACATGAATGTCTGTGCACAGAGATGATGTAGCAGAGCTGAGATTGTTCTCAGTCTGCTCATTCCCTGTGCATATACATCTATATCTATGCACAGGGATGAGCAGAGAGGACATCGCGTTTTGGACTGCGTCGGACGGAAGAGGATTTTTTTAATTAAAGATGGAGTCTCTAATGGCTTTTTTTTTTATTTCTAATAAAAAAATTTCTCTGTGTTGTGTTTTTTTTAAAACAATTTAATAGAAATTCATGGCGGTCATGTCTAATATTGGCGTGACCGCCATAAATTTCGGGCTTAGGGCCAGCTGATAATACAAAGCTGGCCCTAACCTCTATTACCCAGCGTGCCACCGCCACCAGGGCCGCTGGAAGAGCGGGGTTCAGCGTCAGAGGATGGCGCTTCAATAAACGCGCCATCTTCTGGGGCGGCTGCGGGCTGCAATTTGCAGCGGGGGGTGCCCAGAAAGCTTGGGCATCCCTGCGTTGCGGATTCCAGCCCCCAGCTGCTTAGCTGTACCTGGCTAGACATAGAAATTGCGCGGAGCCCCACGCATTTTTTTGACTCTGACTCCGAGACGACTCCGACTCCGAGACGACTCCGACTCCGACTCCGACTCGACTCCGAGACGACTCCGACTCCGAGACGACTCCGACTCCGACTCGACTCCGAGACGACTCCGACTCCGAGACGACTCCGACTCCGAGACGACTCCGACTCCGACTCCGAGACGACTCCGACTCCGAGACGAGTCCGAGACGACTCCGACTCCAACTCGACTCCGAGACGACTCCGACTCTGACTCGACTCCGAGACGACTCCGACTCCGAGACGACTCCGACTCCGACTCCGAGACAACTCCGACTCCGAGACGACTCCGACTGCGACTCGACTCCGAGACGACTCCGACTCCGAGACGACTCCGACTCCGGCTCCGATTCCGAGACGACTCCGACTCCGAAACGACTCCGACTCCGACTCGACTCCGAGACGACTCCGACTCCGAGACGACTCCGAGACGACTCCGACTCCCACTCGACTCCGAGACGACTCCGACTCCGAGACGACTCCGACTCTGAGACGACTCCGACTCCGAGACGACTCCGACTCCGAGGAGACTCCGACTCCGAGGCGACTTCGACTCTGAGGCGACTCCGACTCTGAGGCGACTCCGACTCTGAGACTCCGACTCTGAGGAGACTCCGACTCCGAGACGACTCCGACTCCGAGGCGACTCCGACTCTGAGGCGACTCCGACTCTGAGGCGACTCCGACTCTGAGACTCCGACTCTGAGACTCTAACTCTGACTCTGAGACTCTGACTCTGAGACTCTGACTCTGAAATTCATTAAATAATAAAAAAAATGCGTGGGGCTCCGCGCAATTTCTATGTCTAGCCAGGTACAGCTAAGCAGCTGGGGGCTGGAATCCGCAGCGCAGGGATGCCCAAGCTTTCTGGGCACCCCCCGCTGCAAATTGCAGCCCGCAGCCGCCCCAGAAGATGGCGCGTTCATTGAAGCGCCATCCTCTGGCGCTGAACCCCGCTTTTCCAGCGGCCCTGGTGGCAGTGGCTCGCTGGGTAATAAAGGGGTTAATACCAGCTTTGTTATACAAGCTGGTATTAAGCCTGAGATTCTTAATGTCAGGCCACGTTTGACCCAGCCACTAAGAATCTCCAATAAAGGGTTCAAAAAACACAACACAGAGAAAAAATTTTATTTGAAATAAAAAAAAAAGCCATTAGGGACTCCATCTTTAATTAAAAAAATTCTCTTCTGTCCGACGTAGTCCAAAACGCGATGTCCTCTCTGCTACATCCCCTGTGCATAAATATAGATGTCTATGCACAGGGAATGAGCAGACTGAGAACAATCTCAGCACTGCTACATCATCTCTGTGAGCAGGCAGGTTCTAGGACCCTGGAGCTGCACAGAGAAGACAGCTGGACTCGGCTCGCAACGAAACAGCAGTTACTTTGCGAGTTTCCCTGCTATCACTGGCACAGTAGCCGAGTCTAATGCAAACAATGGCAATCCTAGTTTTGTCAGCGTTTCTGACAAAACTAGGATTGATATTGATTTGCATTGGACTCGTGCGAGTAATCACTGGGAAACTCGTAGAGTACCGAGTCCTGCGAGTCCCTTACTACTCGCCGAGTAACGAGTCCTAGCGAGTAGATTCGCCCATCCCTACAGAGAAAGGATTATCCATGAAGGGCTGACAACAAGTCCCAGCGTAACTGTACAGCAGTCTGCATAAGCCTGCAGACAGAAATTGCTCAGTGAAGAAAATAACCAGTCGCTAAGAACAGTATACAGGTTATAAATCCTGAGCATGGACTCATGTGAATCTGCAGTTTGAACAGGCTTGCAAATAAAGCCCCAGCTTGCATAGATTCTGTGCTCCCCAGCTCAGGAATTGATACATTGTAATCGATCTCCCTGACAACCAGGAGCAGAAAGCCCCAACCCTTGCATTCCTGTGCAATGTCTCAAAATAAAAGGACTCTTTGGCTACGCTCACACATTGCACTTTTTTGCTTTTTTTTGCGCAGGTGCTTTTTTGACCCGCGCAAAAAATGAAGCAGTGCTTTTCACACACTGCACTTTTTAATGGCCCGGGGGAGATCTGATGTCACAGAGGGGGAGGAAGAATCCTGCTTCATCCTCCACTCTGTGCCATGTGTGACCGTCCCCATTTGATCTCGCAGTGTATTAATATATTAATATACACTGTGAAATCAAAATTAAAGACAGCCAAATGTATGAAAAATAATAAAGAATTCATACTTACCCTTTCCGACACCTTTTCGCAGTCTCCGGTGCAGAGGCAAGGCGAAGTATAGTCCTGCCAGGACTTGGCATAATGTCAAAGTGACGTTACGGGCATGTGATATGTATCACATGACCGCGAGCGGCCAATCAGCGCCCGGAACGTCACTCTGACATCATGCCAGGTTCTGGCATGACTATACTTTGCCTTGCCTCTGCACCGGACACTGCGAAAAGGCGTCGGAAAGGGTAAGTATGAATTCTTTATTATTTTTCATACCTCTGGCTTTGTTTAATTTTGATTTTGCAGTGTATATTAATACACTGCGAGATCAAATGGCGGCTGGCAGAATGTCACAGAGGGGAGGAGGAACGAGGATTCTTCCTCCCCTCTGTGACATCAGATCCAGCAGCGCCGGCCCCTATCGGAGAAAACGCAGGCGCTGCTGCGTAAAGAATTGACATGTCAATTCTTTATGCAGCTTTGTTTTCTCCCATAAAAGCGCAGCGTATTTTTACGCAGTGTCTGAATGGCAAAGTGAATTTCCCATTCACTTTGCCGGCAGACACAAGGCACATTGCGTATCTTTGAAAAGTGCGCATAAAAAAGCGCGCAAAAATACGCAATGTGTGAATGTAGCCTTTCACTGTCGGTGCTGCAGCAGCAAGTGAAAGGCATAACTCTAACTTCGCTCATAGTGAACTGGACTTATTGCTGGACTCTGCCATGGTGGGGAGCATACATCCTCCTACCCCTGCCATACCAGGACACAGAACTGTTGGCGTCCCCAATCGACTGTGAACTTTTCTTTCGGACTAGAACTTCTACCATTGGACTTTTGGTTGGTGGAAGAGTTAGCACTTTTGTGGCTTCCCCAATCCAAACATGGGTTGTTGAACTTGAACTCATTTTTCTATTTTTTCATTTATTCTATTTTTTCATTTTTTATGCAAGGACTATGGGTCACTGGTCAAGAATGGACTTCATTTTTCTGCATCACTGTTGCATTTTGTCTTTTTCTTCTCTTGTTACAGGTTTATGGCATCAAGTGACAAGGTCAACTCCATACGTCGTACAATGACTTGTGAAATCAGACGTTTTCAGATGAGGAGTGTTGTGTCCCACGAATGGGAACAACTAGTTACCGTATTTGTTTTTTCTCTTCGTAATGCATTGGGTATTTTTCCTTCAATCAGAAAATTCTCTTACTGTTGCTAAGTAGATTAGACTGCATTAAGATTGTTCCTATGTCCCCTCTTAGTTGGCCTCTGTACAGGATGCTCCTCTCTTCTTCCCCAGTTTAGTTTAGAGAGCCATTGCTGAAGACGCATGTCTGCAACCCTGTATGGATTATTCCTTTTCACCTGCTGTTACATTGAACTTAATACAAGATTCTGGAAGAAAACTACAGCATTTCTTATCATTCTGGCCGAGCTTAAAGCTGTCTGTTGGCGCCTGGGTGGTGTAAGTACAAGCATCCAATTATCTAAGGAACTGGTAATTGGAGCACTTGGGATTTGCAGCCTCTAGGAAGAGACAGAACACTTGTGCTGTAGCCTAATCCAAAGCAGTACTACAAGCATTTAGTGCTGCCTGGTACAAATCAGGCACTGGCCCTTTTTCTCCAATATTTTGAGGGTCACAACCTGGCTTATGCCATCCACATCAGCTATATTAATATCGTGCTAGTGCCATAGCCAAATGCAAAGAAATACTAAAAGCATTTAGTGCTTCCTGGTACAAAGCAAACACTGGTTCTTTTTCCCCAATATTTTGGGGCTCACAGATAGCTTGGCTTGTGCCATCAACATCTGAAAACCTGTCAACAAAACCCAAAATGCCAAAAGAGCCTGTTGTTAAGGGATGTTAAGGATGTGAATGTGGTGCACGACAAGGCACTAAATTTGTGTCAGGTCAGAAGAAGCTTGATGCATTCACTATGTTCCTGGCAACATTTCCCAGTCTGGAATGTAAATGTGTGTGGAAGCCAGAATAGCGAGACCAGATTCTATCTTGGATGGCAGACATGGCCTCTACGCATTTCTCAAACAGCACTAAATCTTCCACAACCACAGTCTGTAGTCGATACACAGAAGGCTGGCCCATTCAATCCCCAACCTGACTCTCCTTCCTTCCGCCATCATGAGGCACAGGAGCTATATAACCCCAGGCTTGGCCACACCAAGGATTTTTTTTATACGTATCCTTTGGTTGGCTCTGACCATGCAGCATTCAAGAGGAACGTGAAGAGGTGGCATGCATTGATGCGCAAGTATTTGAAGACCTACAGCCAGAAGAAAACCACTTTGAGGAACATGACTTACTGTCTCCAGAGGCTGCTGATAATGAGACACAGTTGCCATCAGGTCAGCCTACAATCTCAACTGGGAAGGAGAATGAGATGAAAGACGAGATGGCCAATGATGAATCCACTGATCCAATCTGGACCTTTAACATGCATAGCTGTCACAGCAACACAGATATTCTTGGACGAAGTGCCTCAGTGTCCGCGCTGCTGCTCCGAGATGAAAGAGACCAAGACACAGGAATGTCTGGATCAGCTCAAGCCTTTATTATCCAACGCGTTTTGGAGCCTCCTACCAAGCTCCTTCCTCAGGGAACATCCCTGTTCCCTGAGGAAGGAGCTCGGTAGGAGGCTCCGAAACGCGTTGGATAATAAAGGCTTGAGCTGATCCAGACATTCCTGTGTCTTGGTCTCTTTCATCTCGGAGCAGCAGCGCGGACACTGAGGCACTTCGTCCAAGAATATCTGCATCACAACCACGGTTACCAGTGGGAGTGCGGTCCCTGCAGCAGCTGCCTTAACGCTTTTCTACCTGTTGTGGGTGTCACAACTGACAAAGGTGAGCATTTCCACATCGCAAAGTGAAAGTGTGTAATTGAGATAAGACCCTATATGCGCATTCTTTTTTCGCACAGCAACACAGAGGAAGACGGATATCTAGCACCAACACAGACACCAAAGGGTCGTGGATTGCTCAGAGTGAGAACTGGGTCAACTGTTCCCAAGATCACACCCGCTGTGCCCCTAGTCCGAGCAAGGGGGGCTTTCAGCTGCTGTGTGGAAGTTTTTTCTGAAAATCATTCAGAGAAAAACATTATAGTCTGTAGCATCTGCCATACTAAGTTGAGCAGAGGCCAGAGTAAAGGTGCCTTGAGTAAAACCACATGGTAGCCAAGCACCCCAGTACATGGATGGAACACCAGGGTATCAAATCTGTGACTGCGGGTCAAACCACTGCCATGTTGCCTGTGCTACGTCCATCACAATCTACTGTCCAGGAAGCAGGCACTCATACCTCCTGCCCACAATCTGCGGTTGCTCACACACACCAAACATCAGCCACATCCACTTTCTTGTCCCACCAAAGCCTCCAGTTGTTTGTGCCTAATAACTTGGAAAAAAAAGCATGAATACCCAGCCATGCACCCAAAGTCTCAAATACTAAAAGACTCAAATGCTAAAATCGCACATTGCTAAATTACTAGCCGTGGAGATGTTGACATTTAGGCTTGTGGCAACACACTCTTTGTGTGATCTCTTCGCTGTGGCTGCCCAACGATACCGTGTTCCCAGCTGCCACTATTTTGCCTGGTGTGCCATCCCTGGATGACACAAGCACGTGTTGAACGATTTGAACCATACTCTCACCAACGTTGTAACTGGTAAGGTCCACCTAACAACAGACACCTGGACAAGTTGTTGGGGACAGGGATGATACATTTCTGTCACAGCACACTGGGAGAACCTGGTGGCAAAGGCTCAAACTGGAACATCAAACATCATACCCATGCCAAGAATAGCAAGCCCAACTTCTGTCAGGGTGTCTGCCTCATTATATTCCACTTCTTTCTCCTCTCCTCCTCCTTATTGTCTGCTGAATTACCCTCCCCATCATTGCTGGGAGCTGTGCAGCAGCGCATCGGCAACATGGTAACACGCTCTGCTGAAGTTGATCTGTTTAGGTCAGAAACCACACACTGCAATAGAGATTTGTCAAGCTATAAAACAAAAAAGGGATTAGTGGTTCTCACTGCTGCACTTCCAAACCGGTGTGGTCATCTACGATAGTGAGTGTAACCTGGTGACGGCTTCAAAGGTTGGCAAGCTAGTACACATGCAATGCATGGCTCACGTGCTGAAACTAGTTGTTCAGAAAATTCTGAAAACTTACTCTGATTTGACGTACCTATTTGAGAAGATGTGCCGTATTAGCGCCCATTTCCGTCATTCTTCTATCACCTTGGCTGGTCTTACAGCGCTGCAAAAGCACTTGAATTTACCAAGTTACTGACTCATTTGCGACCTGCCCATGCGGTGGAACTCAATCTATCATATGTTGGCAAGGATTAGGGAGCAACAGAAGGCAGTAGCTGAATACCAGCTTCAACATGCCTGTCAGATTGAGAGGCAGCCACCACACATAACAACTGTCGAGTGGGTGTGGATCGCTGCCATTTGTGAGACTCTTGAGAATTTTGGTTACTGCATCAACTTCGTGAGTGGTGATCAGGCTATTATCAGTGTAACCATCCCGCGCTGTGTCTGTGGAAACAATCACTAAATAATCTCAGAGATTACCGTCACACTTGGTGACACACCAGCGATCCCGACAGCGATACGACCTGGTAGAGATCGCTGGTGCGTTGCTGTTGGGATCGCTGTGACATGTCAAACAGAGAGATCTCACCAGTGACACAACAATGATCCAGAATGATCCGGAGGTCGTTGGGATTGTGTTTCTCAGACCTGTAGTAGTGAGGTTGTTGGTCGTTGGCCCTGTCAAACACACCGATGCATGCTGCCCAGCGGGACCCCAACGATCAAAAAATGGTCCAGGCGACTCTGACACGACCAGCGATCTCACAGCAGGGGCCTGGTCGCTGCTAAGTGTCACCAAATTTGCGTCACCAAATTTATGACTTAGCGGCGATCTTGCTAGCGATCTCGCTTAGTGTGATGGGGGCTGAAACCTTGAGGGCCCAGCATGTGGTTAAGGAGCCAGATTTCCCAATGAGTGATACTGAATCCTGACCAAGTGTATTCGTTACTTTTCGTTATTTGCATGGATTGTACAGTATTCACACTACTCATTATTCTGCGAGTATTCATGTACTCGCCTCGCTACAACCTCAGGGAAACATTTTAGAATCAGGCTGGGGTCACAGTTGACATGAGTTTTTTTTAGTGATTTAACAAAACTCATGCGTTTTTTCATGTCAGCATGAGTTTTTTAAGGTGTGTGATGGCTCCCTGCGTTTTTGGCTGAGTTTTTAAATCTGCACCAAAAAATAGTGCATGTACTATTTTTTGGTGCATTTTGAAAAACGCAAGCGTTTTTGTAGAAAACGCATGCGTTTTTATAACATGGGCCCCTATGGAAAGCGCATGCAAAACGCATGTACAATTAGTACCATTCAAAAACGCATGCGTTTTCCATAGAAGCCCATGTTAAAAAAACGCATGCGTTTTCTAAAACGCTTGTGTTTTTTTAACATGGGCTCCTATGGAAAACGCATGTGTTTTTGAATGGTACTAATTGTACATACGTTTTTGCATGCATTTTCCATAAGGCCCCATATTAAAAAACGCATGCGTTTTTGGAAATGCACCAAAAACGCATGGTACTGTCACACATGCTTTTTTGCTATTAGGGCATGCGTTTTTTAACATGGGGCCTATGGGTGCGTTTTTTACATGCGCTTTTGAAAACGCAGGTCTCCAAAAACGCTTGTGAAAAATGCAACTGTGACCCTAGCCTTACCTGGCTCTGAGGATGTTCATTCAGTTGTTTAACTTTGTAGAAAAAAAAAGCAGATCACAGACATGGCACAAAACTAAAGTCATTTCAAATGGCAACTTGAAGAAACACTAAAAGAAATCTTGAAAAAAAAATATGCTAGCCAGTAACCGTTACTTTTGTAGACCAAACAGGGGGATAAATTACGGAATCACTCAATTCTGAGGTAAAAAATTATGGAATCATGACAAACAAACAAACAAAACAACGCTCAAATACATTACTAGAATTTTGTTGCACCACCTCTGGCTTTTATAACAGCTTGCAGTCTCTGAGGCATGGACTTAATAAGTGACAAACAGTACTCATCATCAATCTGGGTCCAACTTTCTCTGATTGCTGATGCCAGATCAGCTTTGCAGGTTGGAGCCATATCATGGACCATTTTCTTCAACTTCCACCAAAGATTTTCAATTGGATTGAGATCCGGACTATTTGCAGTACATGACATTGACATTTTGTGTCTTCTTTAAAGGAATGTTTTCACAGTTTTTGCTCTATGGCAGGATGCATTATCATCTTGATAAATGATTTCATCATCCCCAAACATCCTTTCAATTAATGGGATAAGAAAAGTGACCAAATTATCAATGTAAACATGATGATGATGAGATACTGTTGCCATCAAGTCAGCCTACAATGTCAACTGGGAAGGAGGATGAAATGGAAGGTAAGGTGGTTGATGTTGAGTCCACTGATCTGAGCGTGGCTGTTGGCACACATACCCATGACAGAAACATAGAGGAAGATGGATATGTAGCACCAACACAGGCACCAAGGGGTCATGGACATGGTTTGCCCAGAGTGAGATTTAGGTCAACTGTTCCCAAGACCACCCCTGCTGTGGTCCAAGTCAGGGCAAGGGGGAATTCAGCTGCTATGTGAAATTTTTTTTCTGAAAGTCCTTCAGTGAAAAACATTATAGTCTGTAGCATCTGCCAAATCAAGTTTAACAGAGGCCAGGGTAAAGGTAATCTGAGCACCATCAGTATGCAAAACCACATGGCAGCCAAGCACCCCAGTAGGTGGGTGGGACACCAGGGTACCAAATCTGTGTCTGCAGGTCAAACCACTGCAATGTCACCTGCCCACAAGCTGCAGTTGCTCACACACAACAAACATCAACCACATCCACTTCCTTGTGCCAGCGAAGCGTCCAATTCTCCATGCCTGAGACCTTGGAAAGAAAGTGTAAATACCCAACCACGCACCCAAAGGCACAAATACTAAACTCGCACATTCCAAAATTGCTATATGTGGAGATGTTGCCATTTAGGCTTGTGGGAACACTGTCTTTCCATGATCTCTTGGCTGTAGCTGCCCCACAATACAGTGTTCCCTGCCGCCACTATTTTGCCCAATGTGCCGTCCCTGCATTATACAAGCATGTGTTAAAAAATCTGAACTGTGCTCTCACCAATGCTGTAACCTGGAAGGTCCACCTAACATTAGACACCTGGACAAGATGTTGTGGACAGGGACAATACATTTCTGTCATGGTACACTGGGTGAACCTGGTGGAAGGTGGGACAAAGGCACAAAGTGGAACATCACACATCCTACCCACATCAAGAGTAGCAGGCCCAACTTCTGTCAGGCTTTCCACCTCTTCGTATTCCAATTACTCTCTGCCCTCAACCACCACAGAATTACCCTCCCCATCACTGCCAAGCGGGGACCTGTCCAGCAACGCATCGGCAAAGCGGCAACATGCTCTGCTGAAGCTGATCTGTTTAGGTAAGAAATCCCACACTGCAGTAGAGCTGTGGCAAGCTTTAAAACAATAGACTGATCAGTGACTCTACCTGCTGCACCTACAACATGGTCTTGTCATCTGCGATAATGGGTGTAACCTAGTGGCGGCTTTAAAGGTCAGCAAGCTGGTACACGTGCCATGCATGGCTCCCGAGCTGAACCTAGTTGTTCAGAAATTTCTGAAAACTTATCTTGACTAGTCATACCTCCCTGAGAAGGTGCTCCATGGTAGTGTCCATTTCTGCTATTCCCCTACCGCTTTTGCTGGTCTTATACTGCTGCAAAGCGCTTGAATTTGCCAAGTTACCGACTCATTTGCGACCTGCCCTCACAGTGGAACTCTACCTATCATATGTTGGCGAGGCATAGTGAGCAGCAGAGGGCAGTAGCTGAATACCCACTTCAACATTCCTGTCAGATTGACAGTCAGCAACCACACATAACAACTGTCAAGTGGGTGTGGATCATTGACATTTGTGAGGTTCTTGAGAACTTTGAGTACTGCGCCAACCTCGTGAGTGGTGATCTGGCTATAATCAGCATAACCATCCCCCCGCTGCTGTGTCTCTTGAAACAATCACTGCATAATCTCAAAGATGAAGCTTTGAGTGCCTAGCATGTTGGAATGGAGCCAGATTTCCAAATGGGTGGTAATACCCGGCCCAGCCAATATTCTGAGGCAACGTTGATTGATGCGGAGGAAGATGAAGAGAATGAAGAGGAAGAGGACTGGTTTTTCTTTGCTACCGAGGGAACTCCTAATGCTACAGAGGGGACACCCAACCCAAACTTCATGTCTGTCCAGGCTGATTGGGCTGGAGAGGAGGAGGTGGAGGAGGCGAGTCAGCATGAGGAGAGGGTGGGTACTGTTGGAGACACAGAAGATTTGCCTTTTGGCAGCTTGGTCCACATGACACAGTTCTGTCGGTGGCAAGATTCTCGCGTGATAAACATTTTATCCAACAACCTATACTGGTTGGCCACCTTTCTCGATCCTTTTGGAGTTACCAAACAGTTTTACAATGGAATCCTTTAAGTGGGTCATTGTAGATCAGTTGCTAAAAACATCACCCTCAGACAATGCTGGTGGCAAATGTACCGGCCCATGGGATAATAGGGAGAGACATGAACACCAGGTCCAACAGAGATGGGGAAAAATGTGCAGAAATTGGGCAATTTTCAATAAACCAACACAAGATCAAGGGCTATCTGTGCCTGTAACAATGCCAAGGAAGGAGAAGTTGCAGAACACGGTCAAAGGGTACTTAAGTGACCATATGTGTATCCTTTCTGATGCTTCAGTTCCCTTTAATTATTGAGTGTCCAAGCTAAAACACTTGGCCTGACTTCTCCTTATACGCCTTGGAGGGGCTGGCCTACCCGGCTACTAGTGTGATGTCATAGCGTGCTAGGCCCGTACCAGAGGAAGCCTAGCCAGTGTGAGGAACCCGAGAGTGAGAGTCGGAGGCAAGGCGAGAAGCAGAGTGGGGCCAGAGGAACCACACCGGTTCACCCCAGGAAGCAACCCGGACACCAGATTGCGGGTCTGCTAAGGAGCACTTAGCCCAGCAAAAAACACCGGTTCACCGAGGAGACTCCAGTCTCCCAGACACCGGTATCAGCAACCAACACAAGAGCCAGGAACCGCAAGGGAGAGAGAATGCCTGCGGCAATCCACATAAGGTTCTTACCAACTACTATACGGATGAGAGACACAGAGGAGGCCAGGCCAGGTTTTACACAGGTCAGGGCTTCAACACAAGTAAGACAGGAACAAGGAGGCCTTACAAATCACTCGCTGTGGAAATCCTGAAGTGCTTCCCAAACACCTGGAGTGTACCCTGGATAGTATCGTTTTAACATCAGTAAAGGTACGGAAAACTACTCCCAGTGTGTGTGTCAGTTCTTACAGCCTGATCCTGTCCATCATAGAGACTGTAGAAATAACCCACCTGCAGAGCCACCTCTCTGTGCCAAAACCTATTCCCTCATCACTGCCCCAGGGACCCCTCTCCACCTATGGGGAGCATCACCATCAGGCTGCCCATCCATCATCCCCGGAGGTCTGCAGCAGCTCTGGTGCCATCACCAGACACCATAGGTGGCGTCATGAACTATTCCACAAAACCCCTTTATTTTCCACAATTCCCCTTTTTAAGCGACCACCAGGGCATGGACCCGGGTATCGACCGCCCGTGACAATCCCCCGTAATCAACGCCTGGGATCCGAGTCCTCATGGCCTTGGGATGGGTCAGCTTCCTGGGGTCACAAACAGGATCCCGTGCCCGGTATCACTGGGTACTGTGTGCCGTGTATTGACTGTGTTTTATGAACTATTGATATCATGCCGCTATTAGTGTGCCACCGAGCGGGAAGAAAAGGGGCATAACAGCTGAAAGGGCACAAAGACAAGTCCCACCTCACGCTCTGCCGAGAACAGCCGAAGCGCTACGACCCGATCTGGAAATCCCCGAGTGCTCCACTCCCTACCTACAAAGCCGCTGACTGCTTTTCTATTTCAAACACTGGCCGCAATTCACTAGGGGGAGAGAATGGATGCACTAGAGGACGGCAATGCAGCGGTCCTTAATCCAAACCCTGCAAACAATGCACTTCCAGCTGAGCCCACAGCCGGGACCTCAGTCGCTGGGGTGGCCGCAGCACCCGTTGCTGTAGCACCGATCATGCTGATCATTTTACCATATGTCCCGGGAGCAAAGTGGTTACCATAGTATGATGGCCAGCCAGACACCTTGGCTGAGTTCAAAAGAAAAATATGCAGCGTATTAGATATGTATGCAATGACTGGCAAACAACGAGCTTCTGTTGTAATAGGACAATTGACAGGTGCACCAGAGTTGGAGATAGAAACCTGTTCAGAGGAAGATCAGGAATCAAATCTTTGATAAACTTAAAGCCATTTTGAAAACTGCACTGAGGTTGACTTGAGGATGAGGTTCTATCACTGTAAGCAGAGGTCGCAAGACAATATCAGAGACTATGCCTTGCTCCTACAGGAGTCGCTGCAAGCCTTAAAGTAGGTAAACCCAACCAATGTTCAGGATGAAAACCGATGTGCTAATTGTACAATTCATTAGAGGATTACGGTCACCAGATGATAGCCGACAAGTACGCTGGTGGGCCATAGATCACCCTGATGCAGGCTTTGCCACCGTGAAAGACTTGGCCATCAGGGGGCTGCAACCCCTTGCAATCCAAAATCCTGCACTCCAACAGTGGCAGGGTAGCCCTTCTCCTGTACAAGTGACCCCTTCTTCCTCACCTGTTGCAGAAACAAGTGTGCAGACTGTGACACCGGGTAGATTTGACAGCCTGTGCTCTGAGGAGTGCCAGCTGTGTAAAGACATGGCCACAGTCCTGCAAGCCCTGCAGTTTATGACGGAGATAAAGCCATCGGAGAAGATTCAGCTTGCTGATGTTCCGTGGATGAGAGGAAAGAAGAACATGTCGCTCTGTGGGAGGACCATCATTGGCTACAGCTCTACAGGACAACCCATCTGTCACCGTTGCAACAAGACAGGCCACTTCGCAAAACTGTGTCCTTTAAACCAGCAACCCCTGGGGTCACGGGCCAACTCCCAGAAATAGATCCATCAGGCCCATCAGACTGGTATGATAGGTACATAGGAGGACGACCGCACCTGTCCATCACATTAGATGGTATACCTACACCTGCATTGCTGGACACGGGTTCGCAGGTGACCACCATCCCTCATATCCTTTACAAAAGATTCTGGTCTGATGCTGAATTTGAACCCAGGGGCGTATCTAGGGGGGTGCAGCCGGACCTTTTGCCCCGGGCGCAACTCTGCGGGGAGCGCCGGTACCATCATCAGGTCAGGCGTCCGGTGGTGGCACTGCAGCACCGGCGCTAATCTCCTCCGCGCCGCCCTGAATATTGTGCACGGGTGGCGCTGCGCGTGCACAACCCCTGCTGCTGGTCCGCCCCCTGGCAGCAGTTAACCACCAATGGTCACGTGAGCGAGCAGCGCGTGTACATTGGGACAGAGAAGAAAAGATGAAGAGGAGCTGCTACAGCCTGCCTGCCTCCTCCTGTGTCCTGACTGAGTCGTCCGGTCTGTCCAATAAAGTAACCTACACACACACAGGCGGGTGGGTGGGCGGGAAGGGGGGAGGGCTTGTGCCTGTCCTGGGCTGGGAGTCGGGAGAGAGAGTTATGAGATATATATATATATATATATGTGTATACATCAGGTGCAGGCACGCACTGTGAGGTATTGTACCTCATAGTGTGTGTCTGTCTGGTGATGTATACATATATACACCTCATAGTGTGCCTGCCTGATGTATACATATATATACCTGAGGTATATATATGTATACATCAGGCAGGCACACTATGAGGTGTATATATGTATACATCAAGCAGGCACACACACTATGAGTTGTATATATCATATATACACCTCATAGTGTGTGTGCCTGCCTGGTGATGTATACATATATACACCTCATAGTGTGCCTGCCTGATGTATACATATGTATACCTGAGGTATATATATGTATACATCAGGCAGGCACACTATGAGGTGTATATATGTATACATCAAGCAGGCACACACACTATGAGGTGTATATATTATATATACACCTCATAGTGTGTGTGCCTGCCTGATGTATACATATATATACCTGAGGTATATATACTCTATGCCTCATCAAATAAAAATTGGCAGTGGCGGGTGTGATGAGGGGTGGGGGGGGGCACCAAAATAAATCCTTGCCCCGGGTGCCAGAAAATTAGTTACACCTCTGCTTGAACCACCAGATCCTAACCTCAGCGTGTATGCTTCAGATGGATTACCACTTAACCTAGTAGGGGTTAGAAAAGTAGCAATAGAGGTGGGGAGTGTGGAGTTACAAGACCAAGGACTTATAGTGGTTGAAACACACCGAAGCGTAAAGGATCCATATATTATTCTTGGTACAAATGTCATTGGTAATTGTTTGGGTGAAGTGTTGTTCTTGCTCCAACAGATTGCAGATAGAGCCAAACCCCGGCAGCGGAGAGTGCCTTAGAAGGAAATCAGAGCCCTCCAGCATCCAGTGTACGGGTAACAAACCCAATTCCCATTGTGGTACCACCATTGAGTGATATCATAATCTGGTGCTGGGCAGCAATAGGCTTCAGAGGACAGGACTACCAGGTGGTAGTAGAACCCATAAGCTCAGAAAGGCCTACAATCCTGACAGCCAGTGGTTGATGTATACAAGGGAAGGGTGCCCATACACATAATAAGCTGAGGAGAAGACGAGGTCAAATTACCCAGATATTCCACCGTTGCTAAACTGTACACTGTAGACAACATCGGAATACATACAGTGGAACCCGTGACCCCGCCCGACTCGGCAGAGGATAACAATTCTAAGAGACAGTTGAAGGACTGATGTCAAGAGCTCCACATAGGAACTGACCACGCTCATTTGCACCAAAAGCATGGTGTCTATCAGGTAGTTCAGGAATATGAGCGGTTATTCAGTAAGCATCCACTTGATTGTGAGAAGATAAAGGGGGTACATCACCATACCTCATGAGATCATCCACCCATCAAAGAGCGATATAGACCTATTCCACCAGCTCACTACCAGCGTGCCAAAGACATGTTGCCGGTAGTGATGGGCGAATCCTAAATTACTCGGAATCGCTTGACTCTAGCGAGTCCGAGCCCGGGACTCGCTACTCGTTGCGAATCTAGCGAGTCCAATGTTAATGAATGGGGAAGCGAGTAATAACGAGTAGTGTGAGATTTACAAATCGCAGATGTGTCTCGGAAGCTTCAGCCTGAAGCAATCCTAGTTTTGCCATTTATTTGCATTGGACTCGTTTACTTTGCAACTGTAATCGCTGGGAAACTCGCACAGATAAGAGTCCTGTCTGCTCAGTGTGCTGGCTGCCACAGCTCCAGGGTCCTAGAGCCTGCCTGCTGCCTGATGTAGCAGTGCTGAGATTGTTCTCAGTCTGCTCATTCCCTGTGCATAGACATCTATATCTATGCACAGGGATGAGCAGAGAGGACATCGCGTTTTGGACTGCGTCGGACGGAAGAGGATTTTTTTAATTAAAGATGGAGTCTCTAATGGCTTTTTTTTTTATTTCTAATAAAAAGTTTTCTGTGTGTTGTGTTTTTTTTAAAACAATTTAATAGAAATTCATGGCGGTCATGTCTAATATTGGCGTGACCGCCATAAATTTCGGACTTAGGGCCAGCTGATAATACAAAGCTGGCCCTAACCTCTTTATTACCCAGCGTGCCACCGCCACCAGGGCCGCTGGAAGAGCGGGGTTCAGCGCCAGAGGATGGCACTTCAATGAACGCGACATCTTCTGGGGCGGCTGCGGGCTGCAATTTGCAGCGGGGGGTGCCCAGAAAGCTTGGGCATCCCTGCGCTGCGTATTCCAGCCCCAGCTGCTTAGCTGTACCTGGCTAGAAATAGAAATTGCGCGGAGCCCCACGCATTTTTTTTTAATTATTTCATGAAATTCTGAGATTCTGACTCTGAAACTCTGAGATTCTGACTCTGACTCTGAGACTCTGAGATTCTGACTCTGACTCTCTGAGATTCTGACTCTGACTCTCTGAGATTCTGACTCTGACTCTGACTCTCTGAGACTCTGAGATTCTGACTCTGACTCTCTGAGACTCTGAGACTCTGAGATTCTGAGACTCTGAGATTCTGAGATTCTGACTCTGACTCTCTGAGATTCTGACTCTGACTCTCTGAGATTCTGACTCTGACTCTCTGAGATTCTGACTCTGACTCTCTGAGATTCTGACTCTGACTCTGAGACTCTGAGATTCTGAGACTCTGAGACTCTGAGATTCTGACTCTGATTCTGACTCTCTGAGATTCTGACTCTGACTCTCTGAGATTCTGACTCTGAGACTCTGAGACTCTGAGACTCTGACTCTGAGACTCAGAATTTCATGAAATAATTAAAAAAAAATGCGTGGGGCTCCGCGCAATTTCTATGTCTAGCCAGGTACAGCTAAGCAGCTGGGGGCTGGAATCCGCAGCGCAGGGATGCCCAAGCTTTCTGGGCACCCCCCGCTGCAAATTGCAGCCCGCAGCCGCCCCAGAAGATGGCGCGTTCATTGAAGCGCCATCCTCTGGCGCTGAACCCCGCTCTTCCATCGGCCCTGGTGGCGGTGGCACGCTGGGTAATAAAGGGGTTAATACCAGCTTTGTTATACAAGCTGGTATTAAGCCCGAGATTCTTAATGTCAGGCCACGTTTGACCCAGCCACTAAGAATCTCCAATAAAGGGTTAAAAAAACACAGAGAAAATTTTTTATTTGAAATAAAAAAAAAGCCATTAGGGACTCCATCTTTAATTAAAAAAATCCTCTTCTGTCCGACGTAGTCCAAAACGCGATGTCCTCTCTGCTACATCCCCTGTGCATAGATATAGATGTCTATGCACAGGGAATGAGCAGACTGAGAACAATCTCAGCACTGCTACATCATGTCTGTGAGCAGGCGGGCTCTAGGACCCTGGAGCTGCACAGAGAAGACAGCTGGACTCAGCTCGCAAAGAAACAGCAGTTATTTGCGAGTTTCCCTGCTATCACTAGCACAGTAGCCGAGTCTAATGCAAACAATAGCAATCCTAGTTTTGTCAGCGTTTGCCAATGATTTGCATTGGACTCGTGCGAGTAAACGCTGGGAAACTCGCAGAGTACCGAGTCCTGCGAGTCCCTTACTACTCGCCGAGTAACGAGTCCTAGCGAGTAGATTCGCCCATCCCTAGTTGCCGGACATAAAGGACGCAGGGGTCATAAGAGATAGTTGTAGTCCCTGGGCAGCTCCATTAGTCCTAGTTAAAAAGAAAGATGGCAGCATGATAATGTGTATTGACTATAGGCAGATAAATCGCATAACACATAATGATGCTTACCCGTTACCCTGCATAGAAGAGTCACTTACTGCATTAAAGTCTGCTAATTATTTTTCAACCCTAGATCTTACTAGTGGCTACTGGGAGGTCTCCGTTGCACAAGAAGACCGTGGGAAGACAGCGTTTACAACACCAATGGGCCTGTATGAGTTTAACAGTATGCCATTCGGACTCTGTAATGCACCCGGAACGTTCCAAAGATTGATGGAGTATTGCCTGGGGCATCGAAACTTTGAGACTGTGCTACTGTACCTGGATGATGTCATAGTGTATTCCAAGATCTATGAAGAGCACCTGAAACACCTGGCAGAGGTATTTGAAGTGTTGTTCAAGTTCGGCATGAAGCTGAAGCCATCGAAATGCCATTTGCTGAATATTCAGCTCAGAATGAGTGGCACCGGACCCTGACAAAATCACCCTCATCAAGAAATGGCCCGAACCAACCAACGTCAGAGAAGTATGTCAGTTCTTTGGGCTGGTAGGGTACTACAGGGGGTTCATCAAGGGCTACACAAAAATAGCAGCACCCTTGCAAGATCTTCTGGTAGGCCAAACCAAGAAGGGCAAGTCCAGAGGTCCTCCATTTGAATGGGGTAACGAGCAAGAAGAGTCCTTCAAACAGATGAAAGAGGCCCTGACCGGAGAAGAGATGCTGGCCTATCCTCACTACAATCAACCATTCTTGCTGTATACTTTTGCTAGCAAAGTGGGATTGGGAGCTGTCATTTCCCAGAAACAGGACGGCAAGGAGAAGGTGATTGTTTATGCCAGCAGAAAGCTCCGTTCTACAGAAAGGAACCCAGAGTACTACAGCTCGTTCAAACTGGAATTCCTGGCCTTGGTCTGGGCTATCACAGAACAGTTTAAGCACTACCTGGTGTCTGCAAAATTCACCGCCTTCACGGAAAATAATCCTCTTACACACCTGGAATCCGCGAAGTTAGGTGCAATAGAGCAATGCTGGATGGCCCGGTTGTCAAACTACAACTTCACCATTAAGTACCGGGCCTGCCATAAGAACATGCTGATGCTTTATCGAGGATGCCTCACCTACCAAATGTGGGAGAAGATGTGGATGAGTTGGAAGAGGTAGAGTTACCTGCATTCCACTGTCACAGTGCATCTCAGTTTCAACAGGCTTGTGGAAAACGTGGTGAGATAACAATCAACCCGTTGCCTCACCATGGATGGAAGAAGACTCAAGATAGTGACCCAGCTGTCAGCCTAGTTAAAGAGCTGATAATGCAAGAGTATTCACGTCTTAGTCCAAATGCTCCACCAGAAGCACGACATCTGTGGAATGAAAGAAGCAAATTGTTCATCTATCAGGGCAAGTTATGCTGGCGTTACATAAATCCCAGAACACATGGGATGGTCTGGCAAATATTGGTACCGAAGAAAGATGTCAAAATGGTGTTGGACGCCTACCATAACAAAGCAGGGCACTTCGGATGGAAGAAGCTCAAGATGTTGTTATGTGATCGATTCTATTGGGTTGGCATGAGAGGCGCCATAGAGAGATGGTGTAAACATTGTGGACCATGCAACTTAAGACAGAAAGATCGTAAAAGTCAAAGAGCATCACTACAGCCAATTGCAACTACCCAACCACTCGAGATAGTAGCCTTTGATCACGTGAAGCTAACACCCAGCAGGTCAGGCTATACCTATGCCTTAGTAAAAGTCTTAACTGCAGAAACAGCAGCAAAAACCTTTCAAGACTACTTCTGTAGACCACATGGGTATTGGGAGCAGGTATTGACTGATCAAGGTTCTGCATTTGAAGCCGAGATATTTCAAGAGTTTTGTCATGTATGGATGCAAGAAGATTCGAACCAACCTTACCATCCTCAAACAAACAGTACATGTGAGAAAATGAATAGTATTGTCATAGATATGCTGAAGATTTTACCTTTGGAAGAGAGAAATCAATGGCCAGAGAAGTTACCAGACTTAGTGGACATGTATAACAATATACCCGTTCCACCAATTGTACACCAGCATACCTCATGAGAGCAAGACCTGGAAGATTACCAGTAGATCTCGAAATGGGAATTGTAGTACCAGAAACTGATTCACCAGAGAGGCATTGGGACTCTAACCTCCAAGAGCAATACAAAAAAGTACAAGCATGCTGTGGAAACATGGGGGTCAGTGGGTGCTCTCGTGCACTGGCCCAGCCGCCTTTAGCAAGACAGCCTGGACCAGGGCTCATTCCCAAACTGAACACCCGAGCTCCTTAACCGTGGGCGGAACACTACTCAGACAACACAGGGTGAGGGAACCACAATATTAAGACTTTATTGGTTCCCCAAACAGTTAACATCATAAAACACATAGCCAGCAAAACGCAACATGTAACAGGCAACAGAGTCTCACCCTTCCGCTGGCTCTCTAGGGTTTAGAATATAGCACAGCAAAGTCTGTAGCCAGGTGACTGGATTGTCCCAACCTGGGTTGCGTCCTTATGCAGTCTTTGTTATCCCAGCCTAATCCAAACATTCGATGCTGAAGTCCTTGTAGAATTATAATCCAGGTTCTGATCCCCTCGGTTGGCACCGTAATGCCTAGGCCTGGGGTTATGGCCAGCTAATCAGGTCTGTAGATCTTAGATTAGCTGTCTGTATCAAGTCCAGTGCACATCTAGCCAGGCCCGAAATCCCTAGACTGAGGTCACTAGACATAATCAAAATCACCCTGGTTAATGAACAGTCCTCCTTATATACCCTCAGCCCTCATTGCAGGATATTGGGGACTTCATGATTGGTGGAATAAAACTGTCTTCTCATTATCTGGATCTCAAGCGGTTTATAAAACTACCTCTAATTTTGTATTGCTGGCAAGGGAGAGCCACATACTGATTGACACAGCAATACAATGGATTGTTAGTAGGATTACGTTTAGTCTGCAATCCATGACATTAAACAATGGTGGCTGAGGCCATTTACATAGAGTCAACAATCCACATAGTAATAAAATGGCATTCTAACAGGATTAAGTTCCTCTGTCCTTACAGAAGAGAGATAATTGCATTACATAAGTCCTCATCTACAAGACTTCATCTACAAGACATTACATCTACAAGACTTGTATTTACAATGAGTTGCTTATCACAAGGTAGGAAATAACATACAATACAAAGAGGCAAGATGATTACATTACACACAGTCAACATCACCAAGCATCTACAAGACTCTTGGAACAATGGGTAAACAAAATACAAAATACTCTCTGGCTAGATTTTAAGAACGCATGCGCAGTGCGGGGCTTGAAGCAAACAGAGCGGCGCGGGTGTAATACGTCACCCGGCGCCGGAAATGACGCGATTCGCGTCACACAGCCCCACTGCAGCACGGCTGACGCATGACAGAGCGGAGAGGCGGCGCATTTGAATCAGAGATAAAGATCACGCCTATTGAGGCGTGTTATCATGAAGAGGGAGAGCCTGGCTGGGTGACTATGCATACAATAGTCACTAATTATAATCAGTAATGAGGTACTGTAATAACGTTTATCTTCATTCTCAGTAGATGCTTTTAGGAGCTAAAAGGAGTGTAGGGTAAGTGTTACTCTGCTCTAGGGACAGCTTTTAATAGCTTTAGAGGTGTTTTGGGGGTGACAGGATCCCTTTAAGTTGGGAAAAGAAAGTTCCTGGGATTGGGGGGTAGAAGCCAGGACTCTAAGCTGAGACGTCCACAGGGAAAATGTTTATTGTGTATTTATAATTTATTGCACTTTGAAAGACTTGCACTTGTTGTAAACCTTGCGCCTACAGAGACTATACTGTAAGAACTCTAACATTTTCCCTGTATTTTCCCCCACTCTATTTAAAAATGGACCAAAGCCATAGGACTGGTTATGGCAGCAAACATTTTACAGCTTGCGGTGGATGGACTAGCGCCGTTTGGACTGCACCCTACCTGTTTTCACTATTTTCAGTAGTTTTTGTAATTTTTCATATTAAGACTTTGTTATCATACCTGTTATTGTTGTTGTTTAATTTAAATATTGATTTCTCTGTCCAGGAGTAATGAAGTTAACTAGAGGGAATGTGGCACCCTGCGGTAAAGGTAGCCACAGGAACACCTAGTGCATGGAGGGATTTCCATGTCAGGTGCCCTTACACACACAACAACTTCCACCCCAGGCCCGTAGGGAAGCTCCACTTGCTGCCCTAGGCAAGATCCCCTATAAATACAGGTGCTGGGGGCGGAGTTAGTTAGTCCATGCAGTACGGAGCAGTACTGTGAAGACAACCTGGTAGCGAAGCCGTGCTAGGCTCATACCAGAGAAAGCCTAATCAGAGTGAGGAACCCAAGAGTGAGGGTAGGAGGCAAGGCGAGCAACAGAGTGGGGGCAGAGGAACCACACCAGTTCAACTCAGGAAGCAACCCAGACACCGGAGACGAGTCTGCTAAGGAGCACTTAGCCCAGCAGAAAACACTGGTTCACTGAGGAGACTGCAGTCTCCCGGACACCTGTATCAGCAACCAACACAAGAGCCAGGAACCACAAGGGAGAGAGAGAGCCAATCCATGGAAGGTTCTTACCAACTACTATACGGGTGAGAGACACAGAGGAGGCCAGGCCAGGTTTTACACAGGTCAGGGCTTCAACACAAGTAAGACAGGAACAAGGAGGCCTTACAAATCACTCGCTGTGGAAATCTCAAAGTGCTTCCCGACCACCAGGAGTGTCCCTGTAATCAACACCCAGGATCCGAGTCCCCACAGCCTTGGGGTGGGTCATTGACTTCTGCAGTGGTGATATGGTTTGAAAAAAGTATATATATATTGCCATGTGTTGCAAAAACACACACTCAAGAGAATTCAGCAGGTGGGTGCAAGCCCCCAAAGGCTAGACTCCTTGACCTCCAGACACTCATACCTACAGGGTAAAAGCAGCAGTCCAGCATATATAGTTAAGGAAAATGTTATATCCAAAAAGAAAGATAGCGGCACTCAGCATTCCAATTTTGCAGCTGATTAATTTAATGCAAAAATTACAGAAGCAGGTGCATGATACAGGGAGGGAGGTGCTAGGACCAACGGTGACCGCTTCGTGGGTTGTCCCGCTTCTACGGGTCCAAGGTACATCGGACCCGTAGAAGCGGGACATCCCGCGAAGCGGTCACTGTCGATTCTAGCACCTCCCTCCCTGTATCATGCACCTGCTGCTATAATTTTTGCATTAAATTAACCAGCTGCAAAATTGGAATGCTGAGTGCTGCCATCTTTCTTTTTGGATTTAATGTGTTGAACTCAGGCTGAGCAACAGGAGATTCCACAGCACCCCACCGCTACAGGAGTATACAAGTAACGCTGTTAACAGGTCAGTGCCCGGCTGTCATTTCTATGCTTGAAAATGTTATATGGTTCACCCATGTTCAGTAGGCAACATTTCAGCAATTTGTTAGAATAACTGGGTGAGTAATTGCTCATTTTTCTTTACTATATTTGCTGCACTTCTGCTTTATGGTTATAACTGCCATTTTCTGCATTTTGTATTTTGGTATAAGCTTAGTTTTATGCACTTATAGGCTGGGGCTACAAAGTGTTTTTGGCCACTTTGGCCAAAAATTGCGGTATGCCTCTGCTACATCATGGTATAGTGCAAGTGAATGGGTGGGTTGTTTTTCACTTTTGACTAGAATGTAATTTTAAGCAATTCTGTGATCATACAGGCTATGAAATAATCCTGATTTCAAATGTCTGGTGCTACTGTACTCTCTATGTGTCCTGTCAGTTCATTCACAACTGATACTAATAAATCACTTGGAATGTGTTACTGCATCTGTTTTAGAAATTAGCAAAAATTATACTGCCAGAACTACTTTGAGGTTTGAGTTCTACACTACTGGCTAATTGGTAAGGGTCATATGGTTTCTAGAATTTGCAAAACACACGCTATTTGCAATGAATTTCTACTATTACTGCAGAATAACTTCATCTTTTAAAAAGCTGCATCAGCACTTTGGCTGCACCCATGCTTCACAATGGCCACTATGTAAAATGATGCAAAAATCCTTGCAAGTAAACATCGCCATCCACAGGTTGAAAATAGGAAAGCAGAAACAAAAGCTGGCATGTGAATAAACAGGAAATAAAAATCTCAGATTATGTTTCCTGGAGGGAAGAATTGACAAGACGCACTGGGGTCAGGGACACCTGTGATGCAGTTACAAAATATAAAAGGCCCGGACAGGCCAAGAAGTGAGGAAGTTGATGCCAGAATCCCCTTTAGTAAGGACAAGAGTTAGTTAAGTGGGCTTGTAAACCGATCGCACCAGATGGCCCAGAGAGCGGCCAGATCCCCGAGTAGGTCTGAGCGCAGAGAAGAAGATTGGAGACCCTAGCTGAGTGAAAATCTGCGACTTGTGCCAGCAGAAGTACCTGAGTGCCCAGACTATGTCAGTCAAGGTAAAGAGCCCCGCAGTCACTAAGTAAGAACCATAGACCCAGACTATGCTGGATAAGATAAAAGAGCCCCAATGTTACCAAGTGAGATACAGAGACCATGAGAACTCAATCAACACCGGTCAAGATCCGCACTACAGGTGATGTTAACCAAGAGTCAGATCCCAGACCTAGCTTCCTCAGGACCAGGAGACACCTGGTATTGATCAAGCACCAAAGAGACATGGAGAGGTTTTGACCTGAGGAGAATACTGGTAGAAGGGAGATAGAAGGGAGACACTAGTGAGCAGGGTCATCACTAACAGCATCCCTTACAGGGGTTGACCTGGGCTGGCTATTTTTTTTTACTCTTTTTTTATGGCTATTTGACTTTTATTACTATTTGGTTATTTGAAGTATTAAAAGTTTAACAACAATATTTCACCAAGGACAACATCTGCAAAAAGTTTGCATGTTCTCCCTGTGTTTGCGTGAGTTTCCTCTGGGCACTTCGGTTTCCTCCCACATTTCAAAGACATACTGATAGGATGTTTAGACTGTGGAGCATTGTGGGGGGGCAGGGCAGGGGGACAGTGGAGAGGCAGTGGAGCATTGTGGGGGAGCACCGAAGCAGGGCTGGGGCTGGGGGACAGTGGAGCATTGTGGGGGGGCAGCGCAGCAGGGCAGGGGGACAGTGGAGCATTGTGGGGGGGAAGCACAGCAGGGCAGGGGGGCAATGAAGCAGCAAAGGAGCATTGTGGGGGGACAGCGCAGCAGGGCAGGGGGGCAGTGGAGCGGGGGGATGGGCAAAGCGAGGGGTGAGCATTGGATACTGGGAGAGCAGGGGGTGTTGCTGTCTGTACCTGTTCTCTGCTCTCCACTCCTTGCCTGCAGTGCTAAAGGGCCTTTGGTGATATCACAGTCTTGTGATCTGAGACTCCGCCCACAACTGTGACATCACCACAGGTCCTCCAGCTTTTGCAACAAATTTGTGGGGGTATGGGGGGTGAAGGGACCTGGCGGGGATGATCGGATGGCGTGTGAGTGAGGGACACCGGGTGGACTGTTGGGAGTGGGTGACGGGTATGTGGAGGGGGAGTGCGGGGACCTGGCGGGGATGACCTGGTGGTGTGTGAGTGAGTGACACCAGGTGGACTGTTGGGAGCAGGGGGAGGGGGAGTGCGGGGACCTGGTGGGGTTGATCTGGTGAGGGAGGTGGGTACAGCGTGGGTGACAGCCGGGAGTGCGGCGATTGCTATACTGTGACACCATCACTTCGGAGTCCTAATATGTCGGTCGTCGCACTTCCGGCTGTGGCGGTGGATTCTGGTATATCGACATAAGCCCCTAAAGTCTGTGACAACCATTATTGGTGATTATATAGTAGATTATAGAGCCATTTATTTTACTTATGTTGTACATGTGAAAAAGGGGCATATATAGACAAGCGTAATTGGCCTACCGGTTCTGTGTCCAGATCTGGCCCGGGGCTGTCAGGTTCACCTCTGACAGCCCCGGATCGGATCTGGCCGTGGTGTGAAGCCGACCTTACCAAAAAACCTTGTTCCAACCTCATGGTGGAAGTTCCTTGCAAATTTAAGATTGTATTTAAGGAAATTGAGATGGATTAATGGTGTCATATCAAACATTCATAATATTTAGATTTTTCCAGTTTGTTAATTGAGAAAAATAAACTATTAACACTTCTATTTTTTTCAAACCATTCAAACTTTGCGGTATTTTTCCTACATCTCCCTGAAACACTTGCACACTGTTTTATTTTACATTTTTCCATTCTTTTTTTATTTTACAATCTGTCTAGAACATATTGGAAGTTTCACTCTGTTCACTGGACTTTTTCTTAGATTTTATACTTTACACTTCCTAATCATTCACAGACAATTTTCAGAATTCTCATTATTATCACAGGCAGTTACAATGAACACCTCTATTCACAGCTGAACACAGGATCCACCATTCACAAAAGGTGTTTTTTCAGCTTCCTCTTGCTTCAGAATTAATCAAGATAAACTCTGGCACTCAAAAATGATCAATAATAGTAAATATTGTTTGAACACAATGAAACAAAAGCATCAGTGTCCATCAATACAATGTAATAAAGGTACACATTATTTTCAAACAATATGTATTATTATTTACAATTTTTTTCTTTTCTTTGTTTTTTTCTATGCAAATACTTGTCAAGACAGGAGTTGTCTAATGAAGGCTCATCTGAGTCAAAAATGTTTACAATAACTGGACTACTTTGAATCTGTTTTTTCATGTGTGTCTTCAATAAATATACCATTTAGCACCTAGCACCTTGGACATTGATCATTTTTGAGTGCCAGAGTTTATTCTGATTAATTTTGACTGCTTTTACACTGAGCACCAGTGGTACTCATGAGGCAGGCAAGCTTCACAATGACATTAAGGGCTTGCTCACATGAGTGTATGCATCAGACAAGCTCTATATGATATATTATTGGATAGCAATTTTTTTCTCATGCAGATTTGGCACGAAGAGAAAATCACAGCATGCTGGAATTGGCAGTAACATATTGCATGGCATGCACGCATGCAAGTGTATGGGTGTGTCCCAAACATTGGACTGCACTCGAATCTCATCCAAGTGTAGTCCAATTTATGCTGATGAAGACAATGGAGAAGATGGGAAAATTGAGTTCTTAAAGAGGACCTGTCACCCCCCTGCTGCATGGCAAAGTAAATGCAGCACTGAATGTAACATATCTGCTGCATCCAGGGAAGGGGAGAAATAAACTTTATAAAGCTTACAGATAAGAGGTCTAATGGGTGGGATCTTATTAACAGGTTGTCGCCACTGGCACAGTCCTCCCACCTCTTCCTTGTGTATTCAGCCCCTTGTATGTGAATGCCACCACCTCCTTTTCTGCCCTCCTCTTCTCCTGCTCTGGCAATCACGCTGCTGCACAGAGCGGCATTACGTGATGTCAGCAGCAGAGCCCACCCTGCCTTATGCTTTATTCAAACAGCAGGGCGGGAATCTGGCGCCAGATGACAACATACGGTATGTCATACATTTAGATATGACAAACATTTATGTCATACATTATGTCTCTGCATTTGATGGGGCTAACATGCCAAGCCTGCATTTTTCCTGGCAGATGATAGCTGATTTAACCTTCAAGTCCTCTACTAAGGGGGCTAGTAAATACAGTAAAAAGTAAAAAAAAATGTTTTTGAAGATATGAACCCCCCACACAAATGTTCGATTTTGCCTTATTAAATAAAACAATAAAAAAATTGAAAATACACATATTTAGTATAGCAGTTTTTGTAAGAGTCCAATTTAACAAATATTACAAGAAATTCTTCTGACTGGCAAACAGCATAAGGAGGAAAAAAATGCCAGAATTAAACTTTTTTGATAACCGCAACATTGCAATAAAATACAATAAGAGGAGATCACAACATTGTATCTACTTCAAAATGGAATTAGTGAAAATTTCAATCTTCACACATCCCCAGATCTCAAAAATTGAAAGCATTACGGGTTGCAGAAATCGGTGACACAAAGATTATTTTGCTTACTTACAAATTTCCCATAAATTATTTACAACTTAAATAAAAAAAGCTGTGCATGTTTGATATCATATTGCCAGTTTTAGTTTACTGTATAGTGAACAAAGTAAATCAGAAACACCAAAAAACTATTTCAACTATTTTTTGCAATTTCAACGCACTTAGGCTGCCTTCAGATTTGCAGATGCCTCCGCAGCGTTTTGCGGAGGCATCTGCAAGCATCTGCATGCAGACGGCAGCCCCTATGTTTATAATGGAGCGCACGGCTGTCTGCAGATGCTTGCAGACCGCCGTGCGCACCCATTCACTCCTATATGTGATCTGCGCGCAGGCGGATGCCTCGTACAGATGAACACTTTGTCACACCAGGAGAGCGACATTTCGTCCCTGGTAGCGGGCGAGAGATGTGTGATTTTTTTGCGCAGCATCCGCCTGCGCACAAAAATCACATATAGGGTGAATGGGTGTACGCACGGCGGTTGCAGATGCTTGCACTCCATTATAAACATAGGGCTGCTGTCGTGACATCAGATGCTTGCAGATGCTCCGCAAAACACTGCGGAGCATCTGCAAATTGAAGGCAGCCTAAGTGCGTTGAAATTGCAAAAAATAGTTTGAAGTTCAGCCTTAGAATTTTTTTTCCCACTTTCTAGTGTATCACATGATAAAATGAATAGTGTCTTTCAAAAGTGCAACTACTGTAATACTGCAAAAAGCCCTTATACATAAAAATGTTATGACTCCTGGAAAGAAGGGAGGAAAAAATGAAAATAATTTAAAAAAACCCATAAAATCAGCAAGAGGTGAGGGAGTTAAAAAATCTTCGCTACAACATATATAGTCTTTCTTTACATTGATTATATTTAACTGTGCTTCGACCCTATCTGCATTAACTGGTGATGAGCGAGTGTATTCGACACTATTTGCAGGAATAGTACAGTATTCACATTATTTGTTATTATGTGAGTTTTTGTGTACCTGCCTCGCTATATTTGAATGTCCCGCCCTGCAGTTTTGATGCCTCCTTTGCAGCCACTAATCATGCTGGGCTTCTTAACCAATCACAGTAATGCCGCAGACATCTTGGTTGTGGCATTACTGAGATTGGCTGGCTGCCCAGCATCATAGATGACTCATATGGTCTATTTAAGCTCTGCGGCTGCCATTTTACCCGCATTGCATGCAGAGCCTGCATTAGATAAGCATTTAGACAGATTGCTCAGCTGCTAGGGAGAGTGTTAGGTCTCTTCAAAACATAAAAATGCCTTTTGCGGGCTACCTCAAGTTTACCTTCGTGACAGTGTAGAATAGCAAGGAAGAAATATTGGAGCAGAGAGAGTTGAAAGGATCTGTTCATAGCTGCATCATACTACGGAACGGTGGTTTCAAAAAACCCTTTTTAAAAAATAAGGCCCTCCAATCAATATATATTTCATAAAAGACAACCCTGGAGTCAGGCCAAAGTCACAAAAATATAACTCTTTATTATTAAAATTGGTATACAAATGCCAGTAATTAAGGCGATGCCAACCTGGCACACAAGACAGGTGACCACATGATATTTGCAATATACACACACAAGTTAATCTCTTGCTGGAAATGCCTGACAATATAAAGTAAACCAGTACATAAGCCCAAAAACTGGATCTTAACAGGCAAATATAAGGGCAAACATAAAAATGCAAGGCTAATGTCAAATCATGGGTCCCAAGTGTTACATGCCTGTGGCCGCCCCCTACGTGTTTCGCAAAGGCTTCTTCAAGGAAGAAATATTGGAGTAGGGAGAGTTGAAAGGATCCGCTCATAGCTGCATCATACTACTGAACCAATAGCTTTTTGAGAACTGAAGATACAGTACAGAGTAGACAACAGTGAGTGACTGGAGCAGGGTCAGTGTCCAGCAGGGTCAACGCAAAGTTGCAATATGCCTAAACTTGCTACATCCTGCTACAACCTCCAGCAGTGCATTATTCTGCTGGTGCTTCTGTCCACATTTTAAAAAGGTGTTATGCCCAACTTAAAGCAGCAGTACTCCAAAACTTTCTAGTGCCTGCTGCTAACCTCGCAGTAGTGCAATTAATCCGCTGGTGCTTCTGTCCACATTTTACAAAAGTGGTTTGCCCAATTAAAGCAGCAGTACTCCAAAACTTGCTACTGCCTGCTATTAACCTTGCAGTAGTGCGTTATTTTTTTAAACCATAATTTTTTTTATTGAGGAAGATGATCAATTGCAATAACAGTGAAGTAGCAGTAACTGCAATGCTAATATAAACATATAATGGGCATTATGAAACAGTAGGAGTACACAAAAGGAAATGTGGCTGGGTCAGGTCAAGAATGAAGGGGAGGGAGGCATACACGAAGGGTAAGATTAAGGGTGGGGAAAGAGCCCAGGTTGTAATGACAAAATTAGATACATTTCAAATGAAAGTCTCAAAGAAAATTAAGATATTGGTAAAGCAAACTCCGACGATGCCCATAAGTCTCAAAGGTTGCCAATACGTTCTCGTTGTTTGAGAGAAGACGAAAGTTACCAATTGTGATGATAGTGTCGGTCAAGTACCATTTTTCACATTTTTGGGAGACCTGCTCCTTTGTCAATACACGCATGTAAAAAAGCACCGCAAGCACCCCATGTTAAAACAAGCTCACATGCCCTAAAGGGCCAAAGAAGCTGTGTGACTCGTTTCCCATTGCGTTATCTTGAGCATATCCATAATACAGCATGCTTTTTGTAGAAAAACGCATCAATCCTTTTTATAGATAAAACGCATGCGTTTTTATAATATGGGTTCCTATGGAAAACGCATGCAAAAACGCATGTACAGTTAGTACCTTTTAGTGCCATTCAAAACGCATGCGTTTCCCATAGGAGCCCATGTTAAAAAAACGCATGCGTTTCCGGAAAAACGCATGCGTTTTTTTTAACATGGGCTCCTATGGGAAACGCATGCGTTTTTGAATGGCACTAAAAGGTACTAACTGTACATGCGTTTTTGCATGCGTTTTCCATAGGAACCCATGTTATAAAAACGCATGCGTTTTCTACAAAAACGCATGCGTTTTTCAAAACGCTCAAAAAAATACTACAAGCACATTTTTAGGTGCAGATTCAAAAACGCAGCCAAAAACGCAGGGAGCCATCAGAGACCTTAAAAACTCATGCTGACATGAAAAACGCATGTAAAAAAGCATGCGTTTTTAAAAGGCACTAAAAAAAACTGTGACCACAGCCATAGTGTCAGTTAATTCTGGCAATTAGTTCCTTTTGAGTGGGTAGAATCTCAGATCTCCAACATTTAGTCAGATATTGTTGCGCAGCAATCAATATATGGACAAGACCGGAGACAACCCCGGAGGGATAGAGTCAAAACCAATGTTCAACACTGCTAGAGGGCCGTCTAAATGGAAGTTTACTCCAGAAATTTTCTGAATTAGGCTAGGGTCACACTTGCAGATTTTCCATGCAGATTTCACACATGACTTTTGTGAAAAACGCATCTATATACCCCCATGTTAAAAATGCATGCCCCAATGACAAAAACGCATGTCTGAAGGGCCATGTGTTTTTTGTATGCGTTTTTGGCTCAGCACCAAAAAATGCAGCATGATGCAGCATTTTTTGGTGCTTTTTCAAAAACGCATGCATTTTTTAACATGGGGCCCTATGGGAAATGCATGCGTTTTTATATGACACTAAATGGTACATGCGTTTTTGCATGCATTTTTTAAGGGTGCCCCACACCTATCAGCAAAAACGCATGCAAAAACGCAGGGTGCCAAAAAGCACCTTAAAAAACGCATGCCAAGTGTGACCCTAGCCATAGATCTTCAACCTGAGACCAAAAGGTTCTGACTATAGTACACCCCCACCACACATGCCTCATGTCTCCAAGTGTACGACAACCTTTCATGCATAACAGTGTGGATGACTTATCAAATTTAGAGAGTTCATACGGCTTTAAATAAAAGGATCTTTTTCAACTGCTCTAAATGATTAATACAAGAAGAGAATTTTTTGGCCGCCAGCCACCAATCCTCAGGAGTGGATGAACATGTCAGAGTCTTCTCCCACCGTAACATATAAGATGTCTTGATAGATTGTGCCGGCAAATTTAAAGTTCTATAAAACAGGGTTAAACCATGGTTATCAGGATAGTCTCATTTAAAATATTTCTGTAATGGATCATTCGGCCTCAACGTCCACCAGTCAGGAAGGGTGCAGGAATGAATAAAATGTCGGATTTGCAGGCACTGAAAGAAGCCGGATCTGTGCATTTGAAATCTGTGGGATTGATCTATAAAGGAGAAAAGTACGTGTCCCTTAAACAGACTATCCAAAGACACTATTCCCGCCGTAACCCACTTCTCAAGGGACAATCCAGGAATGTGTGCTTCAAAAGCTGTGATCGCAATATCTCCATATAAAGAACAAAGGAGGTCCCTATCCAACCTATTCCAGTACCAGAGTAAGGATGACATAGACTGTAAAGGAAACAACTGCTTTGAAGGTTTCAAAAGACTAATTTCCAGTAGACTTCTGGTAGACTTTTGAGGAGCAAAGTTCGATTCCATTTAAACCCTTATATGATTACCGTTATTAGCACACCAATCCCTTGCAGCTTCCAGTATCGCTGCTCTATGGTATAAGAGTAAATTTGGGACCCTCATTCCACCATTAGTATAATGGAAATATAACATTTTCATAGCAACCCTAGGTCTCCTGTTTTTCCAAATAAATTTTCCAAGAATAGATTGTAGACATGTTATCCACACCAAAGGGTTTTTTAGAGGGAGGCAACAAAAAAAGATATGTTATTTTAGGTAAAAGAGTAATTTTTACGACTTGAATTCTTGTGATCCACGATAAGGGGAGAAGTCTTTGTCTGTCTAAATCATGACAAATTTCATGAATAAGGGACTCACAATTAAACCTTACCAAGGCAGACATATTGGAAATCTTGATAGCTAAATAAGTGAAATCAGATGATTCCCAAGTAAACTGGAATTTTTTCATTAAGAAAGACCTCGCCACAACCAGGACATTGACCGGGAAAGCTATCGATTTTGTGGTGTTCAACTTATAGTACGAGATCATCTAGAATTCAGATAGCGTATTTATGGCTGAAGATAAGGAGGACTCAATATCAGTACATGAAATGATCATGTCATCTGCTTATAACCCTATTGCATGCCTTTGATCTCCCACTTTGATCCCTTTAATCTCCCTGTTGAGTCTAAGGGCTTCTGCGAGTGGTTCTATCATAAGAGCAAAGATAACAGCCTGACCTATCTGCTGGCATGTTGTTTAAACGCTGGGAATGTAATCCGTATACCAGGCCTTTGAGAGACTTGGGCATCAGATACCGCTAGGGGTTTAATGCAAAGCTTAAAATCATAAAGGATGGCACAGTTTTTATTTGCTCCTCCCCAGACAAGGCAAAGGAGCTGCTGTTTCAAAGGGACATTCAGCCTATATATACTGCCGCCCCTACTAACTCCACAGCTCAAAAGAAAAAGAAGCTGCCTCCAGACTGGTTTAAAAAATTACTGTTCATGTGGAGCATCACCTTTTGTGATTTTTGCTGCAGACTCCTGGAGAGTCGTTTTCACAGCATTTTGCCCCCAGGAGTGTATTTTTCTATCTTTCATCTCACTCCTTAAGGCTGTGGTCACAGTTGCCATGCGTTTTTTTAAGTGATTTAACAAAACTCATGCTTTTTTTCATGTCAGCATGAGTTTTGTAAGGTGTGTGATGGCTCCCTGCGTTTTTGGCTGCGTTTTTGAATCTGCACCTAAAAATAGTGCTTGTAGTATTTTTTTGAGCGTTTTGAAAAACGCATGCGTTTTTGTAGAAAACGCATGCGTTTTTATAACATGGGTTCCTATGGAAAACGCATGCAAAAACGCATGTACAGTTAGTACCTTTTAGTGCCATTCAAAAACGCATGCGTTTCCCATAGGAGCCCATGTTAACAAAAACGCATGCGTTTCCGGAAACGCATGCGTTTTTGTTAACATGGGCTCCTATGGGAAACGCATGCGTTTTTGAATGGCACTAAAAGGTACTAACTGTACATGCGTTTTTGCATGCGTTTTCCATAGGAACCCATGTTATAAAAACGCATGCGTTTTCTACAGAAACGCATGCGTTTTTGGATATGCTCCAAAAACGCATGGGACAGTCACACATGCTTTTTGGCTATTAGGGCATGCGTTTTTTAACATGGGGGCCTATGGGTGTGTTTTTACATGCGTTTTTGAAAACGCAGGTCTCCAAAAATGCATGTGAAAAATGGTACTGTGACCCCAGCCTAACTGAGTTTGCTAGCAGCGTTTCCCTGTGCGGTTGGGACACTAGGCAGCCTGCTGTATGAACTGGTTACCACGATACACAGCGGGTAACCAGGGACAGCGTCTGCAGAAAGCGCCCTCACACATGCACCTGCGCTTCTCTCACAAAATCTAAGTATTTAGAGCAGAAGCGCTAAATAATGACAGCACAGGTGTGTGGACAAGGCCTGTGACTATTATGATTTCATCTATTAACGCAAATGGTTTCAATTCACCTGCTAAACGTTCTATATTCTGGAGATACATTTGCAAAGAGAACTCAGATGTGGTCTACGTTCAAGAAACACACCTGTTGTCGGAAGACAACTTTCGCTTGTTTAACAAACACTACCCTTATCATTTCCTTGTAAATTGTAAATCCAAAAAGGCTGGGGTAACAATATATAAGGTTTGAGTTGTGTGACACTCCTCTTGACCCAGTAGATCGCTATGTTTTCTTGAACTGTTCTTTGAATTCTGTTCTATATACTATAGCAGCAGTGCATTTAATCTGCGGGTGCTTCTGTCCACATTTTAAAAAGGCGTTTTGCCCAACTTAAAGCAATAGTACTATGAAACTTGCTACTGCCTGCTACTAACCTCGCAGTAGTGCATTTAATCAGCTGGTGCTTCTGTCCACATTTTAAAAAGGCGGATTGCACAACGCAAAGGAGCAGTACTCCAAAACTTGCTACTGCCTGCTACCAAGCACGCACCAGGCTATGTTACCTGCTGTTTTTGGTTTGACAGCCTGGCTTCTACTATCCACAATAATCCACTTAAAAAGGCAGTTATTGCCCTTCACATAGCAGTATAGTCCAAACATTTGCTACTGTCTGCTAAAAAGCACACACCAAGCCATGTTACCTGCTGGTTTTGTGTTTAAATTTTAGGTAGGATTGTGCCACTAATTAATACAGTCCTATAGTGCTTGTAAAATCCAAAGCAGTACTACTACCATATAAATGCTGTTTGGCAGAAACTACACACTATTCAATGTTCCCCCTGTCAGTTTTGGGGGTCACATTTTGCTAGACGACACAAGTATATATGATATACTTCCACTGTCCAATGCTAAATGTTTGTTGTGTAAGTGCAACTGCAGGTTGTGTGCAGGTGGCATCAGGGCGTGTTTCCTGGACAACATATCGGGAAGCAGGTAAGGCTGTGGTCACAGTACCATTTTTCACATGCGTTTTTGGAGACCTACGTTTTCAAAAACGCATGTAAAAAACGCACCCATAGGCCCCCATGTTTAAAAACGCATGCCCTAATAGCCAAAAAGCATGTGTGACTGTCCCATGCGTTTTTGGAGCATATCCAAAAACGCATGCGTTTTTTAATAAGGGGCCTTATGGGAAACGCATGCAAAAACGCATGTACAATTAGTGCCATTCAAAAACGCATGTGTTTCCCATAGGAGCCCATGTTAAAAAAACGCAAGCGTTTTAGAAAACGCATGCGTTTTTTTAACATGGGCTCCTTTGGAAAACGCATGCGTTTTTCAAAACGCTCCAAAAAATACTACAAGCACTATTTTTAGGTGCAGATTCAAAAACGCACCCAAAAACGCAGGGAGCCATCACACACCTTACAAAACTCATGCTGATATGAAAAAATGCATGAGTTTTGTAAAATCACTAAAAAAAACGCATGGCAACTGTGACCACACCCTAACACAGGGAAATTTCCAGTGGTTTTGCAGTCATAGGCTGTGGTCACAGTTGCCATGCGTTTTTTTTTAGTGATTTAACAAAACTCATGCGTTTTTTCATGTCAGCATGAGTTTTTTAAGTTGTATGATGGCTCCCTGCGTTTTTGGCTGCGTTTTTGAATCTGCACCTAAAAATAGTGCTTGTAGTATTTATTTGAGCGTTTTGAAAAACGCATGCGTTTTTGTAGAAAACGCATGCGTTTTTATAACATGGGCCTCTATGGAAAACGCATGCAAAAACGCATGGTACATTAGTAACTTTTAGTGCCATTCAAAAACGCATGCGTTTCCCATAGGAGCCCATGTTAAAAAAACGCATGCGTTTTCTGAAACGCATGTGTTTTTTTAACAAGGGCTCCTATGGGAAACGCATGCGTTTTTGAATGGCACTAATTGTACATGCGTTTTTGCATGCGTTTCCCATAAGGCCCCATATTAAAAAACGCATGCGTTTTTGGAAAAGCTCCAAAAACGCAAGGGACTGTCACACATGCTTTTTGGCTATTAGGGCATGCGTTTTTTAACATGGGGGCCTATGGGTGCGTTTTTTACATGCGTTTTTGAAAACGCAGGTCTCCAAAAACGCATGTGAAAAATGCTACTGTGACCCCAGCCTTACAGAGTTTTGTTTGTACGCATTCCAGCACCTGAATGGGGTGCTGCATATGTCAGCAGTATTTTGAGAATGCTAACAGAAGTATTTTGTTGAATTACACTTTTTGTGTGTGAATTGATGCCACTTTGGTGCAACCTGGCCATGCTTTTTTCAAATGGGCAGATATTTCTTGTGGTGTGTGTTGTGTGTTTTGCGATTTTAGCTAGGCTCTCTGAGCACCATGCCTACACCTGTTACTCATCTCCGTATTCATGATTAACATTGAAGCTCTGGTTTGGTGATACCAGTATCGTGACTATATTGATTTGAATGTGGTTGAGTATTTCATTGACCTTTTTGCCAATATAGTGGGTGAATATATGCCCATTCAGCAAAACAAGCATAAAATTGACAAGGTTTGGTCATCTGCACATCACATCGTTTTTAAAAGTTAACTGTTTTGGGGAATTTAAGTTGTGTTACTGTTATTTGGAGAGATTTGATTACAAAATAGTTATAAATCTAGTCCTTCTTCAATTTAATCAGAGTAAGTCTGCCTGAATATTCAGTGGAGAGTCATGTGTGCCTATCAGTGATGATTGATTGCCCCACCATAACAGAAAACATGCTCTGACATGACACTAGCAGCAGGGCAGGCCAGCACCTCCAAAGCGTATAAGGATAGGTCAGGCGAAGTGTTCAGCTTGGACACACAATAATTAAATGGAAGTGAATCATCATGAATGATGCAGGTATGGTCAGTTAAATATCCCTTTTGCATCTTGTTCAACTTCTATCTCCTTTCATTGTTACATACACAGATAGCCCTTGCTGATATGCTGGTTTATTTAAAATGGTCCAGTTTGTGCACATTTCCCCCCCACTTCTGTTGTAGCAGGTGTGCGTGTCTCTCCCCATTAATCCTTGCTGCTCAAAAGAGCTGATACCTCTGCCTCCAGCGTTGTCAAGGGATGACGTTTTCAGCAAGTGATGTAAAACAACACCTCTTCAAGAATTCTATTGTGCAAACAGTTTGTGACTCCATAGCTAGAGAAAAAATTTCTCCTTGCAGCATCAGTTGAAAAAGGTGGCTAACCAGTATAGGTTGTTGGCGAAAATGTGTATCGCGTGAGGGTCTTAAAACAGACACTTACACATGAACTGTACCATATGGGCCAACCTTCAAACAGGCAAAGGTTCTGTGTTACGAACATGAGGAGCAATACCCATCCTCTCCTCAAGCTGTCTTGCCTCCACCTCCTCCTCTCCAGCTCATCCAAGCTGGGGTTCGGAGTCCCCTCTGTAGCAATTGGTGTCCACTTGATAGCACAGAAAAACAAGTCCTCTCTCTCCTCATCCTCCTTATCTTTCTCAT
The DNA here is from genome assembly GCA_033576535.1 of Allobates femoralis. Taxonomy (NCBI): domain Eukaryota; kingdom Metazoa; phylum Chordata; class Amphibia; order Anura; family Aromobatidae; genus Allobates; species Allobates femoralis. Next base: position 327,527,940 of record JARQOC010000004.1, on the reverse strand, counting down.
CATCACTCAATGTTGTGACAGAATATTGGCTAGGCTGAATAGTATCACCCATTGGGAAATCTTGATCCATAACCACATGTTGTTTATTCAAAGTTTACTCGTTGAGATTATGCAGTGATTGTTTCAACAGACAGAGCAGCGGGATGGGTACACTGATATTTGCCTGACAGATCACCACCCACGAGCTTGGTACAGTACTCAAAGTTCGCATCAACTTCACAAATGTAATCCTCCACAACCAATTGGCAGTTGTTATGTGTGATTTGTGAGTCTCAATGTTAATGGGCATGTTAAAGCTGGTATTCAGCTATACAGCCCTCTGCTGTTCACTAATCCTTGACAAATATGATATGTTCTGTTCAACCGCGTGAGCAGGTTGCAAATGAGTTTTTAATCTGTCAAATTAAAGTGGTTTTGCAGTACTGCAAAACCTGAAAAAGCAGTTGAAGAATGGTGTAAATGGGCAATAATATGGCACACCTTCTAATTTATGTACGGCAAGTCAGGGTATGTTTTTTATCATTTCGGAACAATTAGGTTAAATTTGTGAGCCATGCATGGCACGTGTGGCAACTTACTGACATTATCGCATACAAGACCAGGCCCATAGATGAGGGCCCTCCCAAATGTATGGAGGAGGGTCCTTTCCAAAGTATAGAGGAGGGCCCTCACAAATGTATAAAGGAGGGCCCTCCCTAATGTACAGATGAGATGACTTTCAGTGCCAGCAACCATGGCTTTGTTTATACTGTGTTACTCTTAAGGTAGTGGTTTTAGCACCAAATGATTAGAGGATGACCCTCCCAAATGTATAAAGGAGGGCCCTCCAAAATGCACAGAGGGCCCTCCCAAATGAGTAGAGACGGGCTCTCCCAAACATATGTTACAGGGCCACCTCTGAGCCCTAACCAAATTCAGGTTTGTAGGCCCTCTGAACACTTGATTTGAGAAACTGACATACGAGTAGATGGAAACCATGATGAACTTGGGCCTGCTATTCTTGGTGTCGGTATGATGTGTGATCTTGTTGGAGTCCAGCACACACTTTCCCTTTTTTCAATTAAAAATAAGGGCATGTAAACCCATTCACATTGCACACTTCTGTTAGTCATAGTGTTAGGACCCAGTGAGATGGAAGCACCTTGTCGGCGGTCACCGGGCACTCCGCAGTGGCCACTGCTGAAGCTAAGTCTTCCAATTTGCATTATATCCTAGGGCAGTGATTGTCATAATACATTTTATCATTTTACTTGTATTAGCTGTGCAGCTCGGCCGCTCATTGCACTCATGAGTTGTGCACATTTCGTGTCAGTGTTGCAGCAGATATCTCCTATTATTCATTAGTATGTTTTTTTTTCTGCTTGCACAAGCACTTAGAGGTTAGATGCCAGTCATCTCCATTGGTAAGTATGTATTAATTTTGACTGAGCTACCTCTCCCTCCTCCCCTTTCCCTGCCCAGAGGTCGGCTTGGGTCTCCATCTTGTTGGAGTCCAGCACACACTTTTCCTTTTTTCAATTAAAAATAAGGGCATGTAAACCCATTCACATTGCACACTTCTGTTAGTCATAGTGTTAGGACCCAGTGAGAAGGAAGCACCTTGTCGGCGGTCACCGGGCACTCCGCAGTGGCCACTGCTGAAGCTAAGTCTTCCAATTTGCATTATAGCCTAGGGCAGTGATTGTCATAATACATTTTATCATTTTACTTGTATTAGCTGTGCAGCTCGGTCGCTCATTGTACTCATGAGTTTTGCACATTTCGCGTCAGTGTTGCAGCAAATATTTCCTATTTTTCATTACCGTATATACTCTTGTATAAGCCGACCTGTGTATAAGCCGACCCCCCTACTTTTGCCCCCAAAATCTGGGAAAACCTATTGACTCGTGTATAAGCCGAGGGTGGACCCCAGCACAGGTATACAGCCCCCAGCAGTGTGGTATACAGCAGCCTCCCCAGTGGTAGTATACAGCAGCAGCCCCAGTGGTATATACAGCAGCAGCCACAGTGGTACTATACAGCATCCCCAGAGGTATATACAGCAGCCCCAGTGGTAGTATACAGCAGCCCCAGTGGTAGTATACAGCAGCAGCCCCAGTGATATATACAGCAGCAGCCCCAGTGGTAGTATACAGCAGCCCCAGAGGTATATACAGCAGCCCAGAGGTATATACAGGCAGGCCCCAGAGGTATATACAGGCAGGCCCCAGGAGGTATATACAGGCAGGCCCCAGGAGGTATATACAGGCAGGCCCCCAGAGGTATATACAGGCAGGCCACCAGAGGTATATACAGGCAGGCCCCAGAGGTATATACAGGCAGGCCCCAGAGGTATATACAGGCAGGCCCCAGAGGTATATACAGGCAGGCCCCAGGAGGTATATACAGGCAGGCCCCAGGAGGTATATACAGGCAGGCCCCAGGAGGTATATACAGGCAGGCCCCAGGAGGTATATACAGGCAAGCCCCAGAGGTATATACAGGCAGGCCCCAGGAGGTATATACAGGCAGGCCCCAGGAGGTATATACAGGCAGGCCCCAGAGGTATATACAGGCAGGCCCCAGGAGGTATATACAGGCAGGCCCCAGAGGTATATACAGGCAGGCCCCAGAGGTATACACAGGCAGGCCCCAGGAGGTATATGCAGGCAGGCTCCAGAGGTATATACAGGCAGGCCCCAGGAAGTATATACAGGCAGGCCCAGGAGGTATATACAGGCAGGCGCCCAGTGGGGTATACAGCAGGCCCCCAGTGGCACTCGCCCCCCCCCCACACTGTGCAGAGCCCCCCCTCCCGATGCATTATCTTACCATCCAGCCGCGTCTTCATCACTGCCGGTCCTCCCGTCCATCCTCCCGGTCTCATGTGACCCGGTGGTCGCAGTCGGATGACGTCATCGCGCCAGGTCACGTGAGAGCCGAACACAGCGCCCGAGGATGGACGGGAGGACAGGCGGTGATGCGGCTGAATGGTAAGATAATGCATCGGGATGGGGGGCTCTGCACAGTGTGGGGGGGGCGAGTGGCACTGGGGGCCTGCTGTATAACCCACTGGGGGCCTGTATACATCTGGGGGCTGTATGCACGGCTCCCCCTGCCACTGTGATGGGCGGGGGGAGCCGTGCATATCTAATGAGCGGCCCCATGTGAAGGGCCGCTCTGTCAGCAGCCTCCCCCCACCTCCTCCAGCCTCCCCAGCACCCGGACACAGCCCCCACACTGTATAGACCCGTGTATAAGCCGAGGGGGGACTTTTCAGACCAATTTTTGGGCTGAAAAACTCGGCTTATACACGAGTATATACGGTAGTTTGTTTTTTTCTGCTTGCACATGCACTTAGAGGTTAGATGCCAGTCATCTCCATTAGTAGGTATGATGTGTGATGTCCCAGGCTGTCACTCTGCCCCACCCTCCACCACGTTCCCCCAGTGTGCTGTCAGAGGAATTTATCGTCACTGACTGTCCCCAACAACATCTCCACATGTCTTTTGCTACATGGAACATCCCAGTTACAGCGTTGCTGACAGCACAGTTGATATTGTTTGACACATGCTTCTGTAAAGCGGGGACAGAATACCAGGTATAATAGTGGTGCCACTGGCTAGGAAACCAGTATCCTGGGGCAGCCACAGCCATTCCCACAAGCCTAAAGAGAAACACTAGCACAGCAAACACTAGTACAGCTAGCAATTTGGCAATGTGAGCGTTTAATATTTTTGCCTGTAGGGGAGTGTTTGTGTATTCACACTTCCTTTCCAACATCTGGGACAACAGCTTGTTTCACTGGGACAAAAAAAGTGGACATGGTTCATGTTGGTTGCTGTGTCTATGCAACTGCAGCTCGTGGGCAGGAGATGGGAGGCTGGCTTCATGGACAGCAGATTGTGAAGGGCCCTTCCCAAAGTATAGAGGAGGGCCCTCACAAATGAATAAAGGAGGGTCCTCCCTAATGTACAGATTAGATGACCATCAGTGTCAGCAACCATGGCTATGCTGTGTTATTCTTAAGGCAGCGGTTTCACCCCCAAAATTTAGAGGAATGCCCTCCCAAAAGTGTAGAGAAGGACCCTCCTAAATCTACTGTTTAGAGGGCCATTCCAAATGAATAGAGAAGGGCTCTCCCCAAAGTATAGAGGAGTGACCACCCAAATGTCTAAGTAAGAGCGGTCCCTCCAAAACGTATGTTAGAGGGCCATCTCTGGCCTACTGCAGGCCCTCTGAGCATTTGAATTTAGGTCTGCAAATGTCATGGATATGGAAGAGGAGGAGGAAGGTGAAGCCCAATGCTACAATGGGCACATTGTAAACTGCTATGGAATATGTATTCCGATATCACAGTGTCAATAAGAGAGGAACCGCCCATATGTCCAAGTAAGAGTGGTCCCTCCAAAACATATGCTACAGGACCATCTCTGGGCCCTCAGCAAACTCATGTTTCTTCCCTACTGAAGGCCCTCTGAGCATTTGAATGTAGGGCCACAAAATGTTATGGAGGTGGAGGAGGAGAAGGGTGAAGCTCAATACTGCAATGAGCACATTGTAAAGGGCTATGGAATATGTATTCCGCTATCATAGTGTCATGAGGGAAGGACTGCCCAAATATCTAAGTTAAAGCAGTCCCTCCAAAATGTATGTTATAGGACCACAGGAGACCCCTGAGGTCAGATATCAACATAACTACTGGTACATTGTAGCTGGTCTTGTAAAGTGCTAGGGAATAGCTAACTAAAAATGATGTATGACAAAATGTACAGTATGAGTCAGGGCCCTTCCAATTGTAAAAGGTACAAAAGCTACAACAGTACGTGTGAAGAAATGCTAAAAGAGATAATTTTTTGTTTCTCTGGTTTAATTAGCATTGTATACAAGGGATTATGCATGAAAAACTGTTTGTTAACCTTTTTGGCCTGTTAAATGCGATTTAGGTTAGGTTTGGTAGTTGCTTTTGTGTGTCTGTAACAGTGGCGTAATTTGCGACAAAGCTATTCCCACAAACCATGTGTGAGTCAGAAATGCATGCAGGCATATTCTTCAGGCTCTTGTCATTCTGTTTAATCCCTTTCCCACCCATTTCAGCCTTTTCCTCAAGCCCAGACCCTTTTTTTTAGGGTCCAGGAGGAAATTACTCGCCTTTCCCATTGATTTACATTGTACTCGCTATTCGGAATGAATACGCGATTATTACAAAGTACTTGTAACGAGTATAGCGATTACGACTTTTATGGTACTTGCTCATCATTAGCATTAACCCATTGCCCATTCTACAACTTGAGGTAGCTAAAAAAAGAAAGAAAACAAAGTAAGGCTGCGTTCACACGCTGCGTATTTTGCGCATTTTTTTACGCGCGTATTTGCCCCAAAAACGCATGTGCGTCTGTGTTTCCCAGCACAGTGAATGGACATTCACTTTGTGCCTTTCAGACATCGTGTAATTTTACGCAGCGTTTTTGGAGCAAAAAACGCGCGCGTAAAAAGAATGAACATGTCAATTCTTTCCAGTTTTTTACGCGCGTTTTTTCCATAGGCCCCATTGTAAGCACTGGAAAAAAGCGCAATTGAAGTAGAATTGAGTTGTTCTCTCGCGCTTTTTATTACGCGCGTTTTTTCCCTTGAAAAGACGCGCGTAAAAAAACGCGATAAAATACGCAGCGTCTGAACACAGCCTAAGCATTTTGCACGATTCATAGTAATAGATTTTAGATAGACAAGGGAGATAAATGATTCTAACACATTTTGACAGCCACATTAGACTGCAGAAAGAGCATCGAATGTAAGGCTAGAGGCATATGGTGCTACCTTCTGCTGGCAGACCTTAAAACTAAAATGATAGGTCTCTTTTAAGCACAATTGTAAAAGAAACAAATAGAATTTTTTTACAACGTAATGTAATTGTACATTTGTCATCACCTGTAATGATAACAAAATAATGGTGCATCTGTTTGAATAAAGTACATTTTGAAAATAGATTCAAATGCTATATACAGTCATGGCCGAAAGTGTTTGTGCTAGAGATGAGCGGATGTTGGTGTTCACCGGGTTCAGACTTTAAAAAATTTTGGTTTGGGAACCGGACTTAACCCGAACTTGACCCTTGACTGAACCACAATCAAGTAACGGGACCCGAACTTCTTTGCTTAAAAATGTTTGCAAAATGATCGTAAAATAGTCTATGGAGCTGCCAGAGGAAGCACAATGGGGTTAAGAGCAAGACAGTAGCCCTGCAAGCAAAAGTGTGAATAGTGAAATGGCTTCAAGGGGTTCTGTCACCATAGCAATTATGGTTACACAGCAAGCCAAGTTTGACAGAGTTCCCACACAGAGCAACAATTGTTTAAGAAAAAAAGGCCCCTACAAAACCGGTTATCAGAATTGACACAGACATCCAAGATTAAAATAGGCCAGGGTCACATCTCCGTTTTTTTTTTTAGAATCCTGATCCGGTTTTGAGCTTTCAAAAAGCTCAAAACCGGACCAGGAAACACTCCTCATAGGAGCCAATGCTAAACACCGGATTGCTTCACAAGCAATCCGGTGTCCGTCTCCGGCACTGCAGCCTGCGTTAAAAATCATGCAGGCTGCAGTTTTCGGAGCGGTTCTCTGATCCGCTCTGCAGTAACCGGATTGCTTAGGATGTGTAATCCTGAGCAGTGTGGCTACTGCATAGTTTGCGCATCCCGGCTATTGCCGGCATGAGCAAACTGTACTATGATTAGTAAAGAGTGAAATTTAATAAATAAAACAATGCTTGAGGTCTCTAGGGGGGGCTTAGACCCCCTAGAGACCGGACGCCCACTCAGGTGGGCTTCTCCTACAATGTCCCCATGCCACAGGCTCCTCCGAGCTCCGTGCATGTCCCCCAAACTCGGCCCATCCCCCCGTATCTCTATAGAGGGGTGCCAGTGTAGGGCCCCGCAACGAGTGCGTCACAGGAGGGTATTGCAGCCATAAATGCAGCCGCAATATTCTCCGACCCAGCAGTCATATGGTTAACTTAGAGATCCAAACCCAGCATGCATCACTTAACATAGAGGGCCAATCCAAGGTCCTGGTGGGCAGAGTGCAAGGGTAGTGTTAGGAGTAGGAGTAGGAGGAGAGTAGGAGTCGGGTCTAGACAAGAGAGAGACACAGACTTGAACTTGGAGTAGGAGCGGGGGCTCTGCACCCCGTGCAACCCCTGGGCCGTCACCGGTCGGGTGTTAGCACCTGAGGCCTCAACAACCGGGATCGGGCATTACCAATCACAGGTTCCAAAAGACTCCCGTGCCCAATTTACAGCCGGTTCACTGGTACCGAAGCTGGCAATAGTTCACCTCTGCTACGCGAACCAGAAGCGTGGAGGAGCAGCTTCACTGGAGCACCCCACCACCCGCCAAATTCCAGTCGTCTAACCAGCGGTGTACCCACCGAGGGACCCAAGGCTCCCCAGAACATCCATAACGTACATCTTAGGTAGGGATTGAAGCAGCCTCCCCGTACCCGACCTGGTATTCCTGGGCGACAATGGCAAATACTTAGCTAGAATGGAGGAACACTACGGATCTCTGAGGGACACCCATCACTGCTGAGTCCGCCCGGTCTACTACCCGTTAACTGTATACCATGTACTGCCTGCTGGTTACAGTAAAGACCCGTTACAGAGACTTTCAGTGTCCGTGCTTCCTTATGATTGCATCCGTCCGTACACAAGGTAACCGCAGCTGCCGCACAACATCTTAAGCAGCTCCAGCCTCCGGGGATCACCGCTCAGCCTGTGGGGAGCGTTCCATCTTGCTGCTATCCATCCCCCGGAGGTTCCGCAGCGTCGGTAGCACTTACCGAACTACTCATAGGTGGCGTCACGAATAAATTAACCCCTTTAATCTTTTCCTACAAGACGTCTATCACTTTGGATCTGCACTCAACCGGGCCTCAGTACCGGCAGGCGCGGCCCACCCGTGACAAGGAGGAAGGAGCTACAGCCTGTCTAAACCGGAGTCCCCGGCCACGGTGAGTCAGAGAATGGCGTCACGAACAGGATACGAGCAGGCCCATTCCCTAAAGGGTATAATGTGCTTAAAAATGACTTTAATGTCTACAATTTGGACTTTGTTCGTCCCTAAAAGAACTTTCCCGCCTTTACACCGTGGGCCAAGATGGCGCCCAAGATGGTGTTCCCGCCATAAGGATCCGCCACGTGCAAGCCCATGGGTGAGCCACCGCCCCTCATCGTGGGAGGGCTAAAGGCAAAGGAGCCAAACTCTTTGTCCGCCCTGATTGCTCGAATCAACCATGGGGGCGGACCCCAAAGACTTTTCCCACGATTGGACTACAAAAGCCCAGAGGAAATGGGAGTGTCACGCAGACCGTTCTTCACCAGCTCTTCACCAGTACAGCTACCGGGTAGAGACGGGTGTGGTTCCTCCAAGAAACATGGCCAGCTCAAGACTGAGAGACCTGATGCAAGAAGTGGAAGCCGAGGCCAGAGCAGCAATAGGCCATCCGGGTCCGGGTCCCGTCCTCCATATCGACGACAGCCCCGACTTCTGGCAAGAAGCTCTACAAGACCTCCGGGTACGGCTCCTAGAAACCGTAGAATGGACAATCCGCAGTTGGAGCGCGAGCTTGGGCAGCAGACTACATCGTGCGATGAAGCAGAGCTGCTCGGGTGCAACCACTCCAGGGCCGGACGACATCTCAAGTTTCAGCACCGCCTCGCCCACGCCGACCACTTGTCCAGCCTTGTCTCCAGAACCAATAGACTGTGTCATCCCGGTAGAGACCACCGCTTATCCCGCTCCAAAGGCTGGAACTGTGACCGTGTTTGAGCCGGAGCTTACAACTCGCTCCAAGGAAGAACCGAATACTTACCTGGTTCCCATTGCGGAACCCGCGACTAATTTCATCACTGCCGAGACTGTCGCCTGTTTCTCCCCTGATCCGGAGGTCTCCTCTGCAACTAACGAGGCCTACCTGGTGACCGGGTTTGAATCACCACTTCCCGCTGCTACAGAAGAAGAGGCAGGCAGCCTGGAAGCCCTGCAAGACGATCTCGAGGAGAACTTTGCAGCACAGCCACCCATCGACCCAGAGGACCTCATTCCAACATCTCCGTCAGCCGAGCAGCCCGACGTGGTCATCGAGGGAGAGATCGAGGATGATGACGATGAGACCTACAGCCCAGCTGAGGACCTCTACACTGGGTTCGCCTGGGGAGACACCAAGGATCCTTCTGCCGGGCGATCTGCTCGGGTACGCTGGTCGGGTGCAACCGCAACATCTTCTCCGGTTCCGTACAACCGGGTTCCACTCCAGACTGCCCACCAAACTCAAGCCATTCAACAACCATCACGCTGTAGTGACTTTATCCACACGCCGCACCACTCCGACGAAGAAGTACGTCGCATCCGAAGGGAGGAGTGGCACGCTCGGCTGCGCGCCAACATGCAGGCCCGCGCTGAAGCCCGTCGCCAACCTCCATTGCCTGATGAGTTCCGTAAAACCGGACGGGTGAGCACCTTTAACTTATCCACCGGGTGGGGATTCGTAAGGGAGAAGGGTGTGTGTACAGAAGTGTTTGTGGGGCGCGTGATGTGGAATCGCACCTACCCGAGGGCATCCTAACCGAGACTTATATAGAGGGGACATTGTAACCTATGAGCGATATGTATGCTGTGACGGGTGGTTCGCTATACGAGTCCGGAACCCTGCCCTCTACAAGTGACTTTGCTGTCTGAACTTTTTGCCAAAAGACTTCTTTCTGTTTTGCAAATCACACCGCGACTTGGCGGCTACAGCCTGAACTTTTACCTAAGGACAGCCGACCGCCCGCCGGGTCCGCGCAATGTGTTAACCTGTTTATTTTACTTGCCTTATTTTTGCGTAAAAATAATGACCTGTCATTAATAAAAGTGTTTATTACCTGTTATAAAATATAAAAACCTCTGTAATGTGGGTAGTGTGATGCTTGGGGACAAGCGAATTTAACCAAGGGGGAGTGTGGCGCCCCGCAAAGAGTGCGTCACAGGAGGGTATTGCAGCCATAAATGCAGCCGCAATATTCTCCGACCCAGCAGTCATATGGTTAACTTAGAGATCCAAACCCAGCATGCATCACTTAACATAGAGGGCCAATCCAAGGTCCTGGTGGGCGGAGTGCAAGGGTAGTGTTAGGAGTAGGAGTAGGAGGAGAGTAGGAGTTGGGTCTAGACAAGAGAGAGACACAGACTTGAACTTGGCCGTCACCGGTCGGGTGTTAGCACCTGAGGCCTCAACAACCGGGATCGGGCATTACCAATCACGGGTTCCAAAAGACTCCCGTGCCCAATTTACAGCCGGTTCACTGGTACCGAAGCTGGCAGCAGTTCACCTCTGCTACGCGAACCAGAAGCGTGGAGGAGCAGCTTCACAGGAGCACCCCACCACCCGCCAAATTCCAGTCGTCTAACCAGCGGTGTACCCACCGAGGGACCCAAGGCTCCCCAGAACATCCATAACGTACATCTTAGGTAGGGATTGAAGCAGCCTCCCCGTACCCGACCTGGTATTCCTGGGCGACAATGGCAAATACTTAGCTAGAATGGAGGAACACTACGGATCTCTGAGGGACACCCATCACTGCTGAGTCCGCCCGGTCTACTACCCGTTAACTGTATACCATGTACTGCCTGCTGGTTACAGTAAAGACCCGTTACAGAGACTTTCAGTGTCCGTGCTTCCTTATGATTGCATCCGTCCGTACACAAGGTAACCGCAGCTGCCGCACAACATCTTAAGCAGCTCCAGCCTCCGGGGATCACCGCTCAGCCTGTGGGGAGCGTTCCATCTTGCTGCTATCCATCCCCCGGATGTTCCGCAGCGTCGGTAGGACTTACCGAACTACTCATAGGTGGCGTCACGAATAAATTAACCCCTTTATTCTGTTCCTACAAGACGTCTATCACTTTGGATCTGCACTCAACCGGGCCTCAGTACCGGCAGGCGCGGCCCACCCGTGACAAGGAGGAAAGAGCTACAGCCTGTCTAAACCGGAGTCCCCGGCCACGGTGAGTCACGTGCACCCCTCTGTTATCAGTCTCCCTATTTGTGCCCAAACTAAGTATTACTGTACATAATGAGGGTTATAGTTACGTGTTTTATCCTGAAGTGGCATTATCCCTCCATGGGCAGGGCTGTGTGCTGCAGCCTCCGCCCGCTAATTCATTATGGCTGCCCCCTGTGGCTTGGATCCTGTGTTGTGAGGGTGGCCGTGTCATGAAAGGGGCGGGGCTATCAGTATGGCGCGAACTTAGCCCCACCCCTTTCATGACGCGGCCGCCCTCACAACACAGGATCTAAGCCACAGGGGGCAGCCATAATGAATTAGCGGGATGAGTCTGCAGCACACAGCCCCGCCCATGGAGGGATAATGACACTTCAGGGTAAAGCACGTAACTATAACCCTCATTATGCACAGTAATACTTAGTTTGGGCACAAATAGGGAGACTGATAACAGAGGGGTGCAGGCACCCCTCTATAGAGATACGGGGGGGCCGAGTTTGGGGGACATGCACGGAGCTCATGGGAGCCCGTGGCATGGGGACATTGTAGGAGAAGCCCACCTGAGTGGGCGTCCGGTCTCTAGAGGTTCTAAGCTCCCCCTAGAGACCTCAAGCATTGTTTTATTTATTAAATTTCACTCTTTACTATTCATAGTACAGTTTGCTCATGCCGGCAATAGCGGGATGCGCAAACTATGCAGTAGCCGCACTGCTCAGGATTACACATCCTGAGCAATCCGGTTACTGCAGAACGGTATTCAGCACACATTTTTGATAAAAAATGTGTGTGACCGGTATTGCGTTCACCGCATCCGGATCTGGATGCGGTGAATGCAATTCACGTTTTAAATGTGACCCCAGCCATAGTTTAACTATAGAACTACTAATTTTCAAATAGGCTCCTAGCCTGAGTTCACCCTTGGCCATCAGTTTTTTCCCTTGTTCTCAATACCTAGTCCGGTATTTTTAGGGTGCCATTGTTTCCCTAAACAATGCTCTAAAAAACGGATCAGTTTTTTTGTGCCATTAAAAACCGGATCTGTTTTCCCCTAGGGCCCCATGTTAAAAAAACCGGATCTATTTTTTTCCTGCACCCAAAAACGCTGCTAGCAGTGTTTTTTGGTTCCAGATAAAAACTGACACCATTGAAGTCACACTTGAGTGCACCATCAGGGTGTAGCATCAGGTTTTGGACATAGGATAGGGTTACATTTGCGGCTTAATTTTTAAATCCTGATCCGGTTTTGAGCTGTCAAAAAGCTCAAAACCGGATCAGGAAACGCTCCCCATAGGAGCCCATTATGGTATCGGATTGCACTACATGCAATCCAGTTACCGGCTCCGGTTCTGCAGCCTGCACTAAAAATAATGCAGGCTACAGTTTCTGGAGCGATTCTGTCAACTGCAATTCAGTAACCGTATTGCTCAGGATGTGTAATCCTGAGCAATGCGGTTACCGTCTACTTTGTTCATCCCTGCTGCCCACCCCCCTAGAGACATGCTGCCCACTCCTGTGGGCATGTGAGGGGTTAATAAGGCATTTACAGTAATCCGGCTATTGTCGGCTTTGTACAAATTTATGAATGAAGCCGTAGCTCCCCTCAGAGAACAGGAGATACTGCACGTAATGTACGTATAGTATTAGCCGCTGTCCAGGGTCCTGATACCTTTAACATTAGGTGTATGGGGGTGCGCACTGCCATAGACCTAATGTAACTGCTTACAGGAGCCTAGACAGCAGCTTATACTATACGTACATTACATACAGTATCTCCTGTTCATCTGAGGGGAGCCGCGGCTTCATTCATAAATTTGTACAAAGCAGACTATAGCCGTCAATAGTATAACTGCCTCATTAACCCCTCACATGCCCATAGGAGTGGGCAGCATGTCTCTAGGGGGGGTGGGCACCCCCTAGAGACATGTTGCCCACAGCTAATATTAATAATTAATGTTTTAATACACATTTAAAACTTTGTTCATCCCTGCGGCAGCATGGATGAACAAACTAAACGGTAACCGAAATTCCTCCGGATTACACATCCAGAGCAATCCGGTTACCACATTGCGGTTTCATGCACACATTTTCCCAAAAAAATGTGTGTGAAGGCAATTGCGGTGACCGCATCAGTATGTGGATGCAGTCACCCCAATTGCCTTTCAAAGTGTGACCCTAGACTTAGAGAAAAAAAGGGAACAAACTGATGCCAATAACTGATCCAAGGCCAATAACTGATCAAGTGTGACCCCAGCCTTAGGCCAGGGCCACACTTGCATTTGTAATCCTGCTACTGGATCCTGTTTTTCATCCTGAAAACCTGATCATGTACCTGACCCATAGACTGAAAAGTTAACATTTGTTTGCCAAAGTGCAATCCGTCTACTGGACCCAGTTTTTGAGATGTCAGGTTTTAATAGGGTCTGCAACGTCTTTTGGTGTTTGATCAAAATCTGATTTTTTTTTTTTACATGGGACCCTATGGTAAACGGATAAGGTACCGGATGGCACATATAGGTACCATCAGGTACCGTACCTGATCCGGTAAAAATGCCTCAAAAATGGCAAGGGGAAAAACTGGATCCAGTAATGCATCCAGTTACTGTATGCAGGCTCCCAAGTGTCACCCTAGCCTTAGGCTATGGCCACAATTCACAGGTCACCCACGTTAGCCGGATGATGTTACTGCAGAGCCCAGCCTGCTGTAATGCTCACCGCTAACATTGGGTGCTTCCTGTGAATGCTGCTTCATAGTAACCCACTGTTTACTATGGATACAGCTTCACAGGAAACCCCAGGCAGCGCGCTTTTGCAGGACGCACAGGAAAACAGTGCTGACAAAGTTTTCCTGTGCGTCCTGTATAAGCGCAGTTCTTGGGGCTTCCTGTGAAGCTGTATCCATGGTAAACATCGGTTTGCTATGGAGCAGCGTTCACAGGAAACACCCGACGTTAGCGGTGAGCGTTACAGCAGGCTGGGCTCTGCAGTAATGTCATCCGGTTAACGTGGGTGAACTGTGAATTGTGGCCCTAGCCACTGCCCCAGGCTCTGTTGGGCTAATTTTTAACATGCTCTATTTGGCCACTGTGCAGAAAGTCCTGTGGGCTTAATCTCTAAAAAAGCTTTGTTTGAACACTGTGCATCAAGTTTTGTGGTCTTAGGCTAGGGTCACATTTCCGTTTTTTTTTACAAAATCCTGATCCGGTTTTGAGCTTTCAAAAAGCTCAAAACCAGACCAGGAAACGCTCCTCATAGGAGCCTATGCAAAACACCGGATGGCTTCACAAGCCATCCGGTGGCCGTATCCGGCACTGCTGCCTGCGTTAAAAATCATGCAGGCAGCAGTTTTCGCAGCGTTTCCCTGGACCGCACAGCAGTTTCCGGATGGCTCAGGATGTGTAATCCTGAGCCATCCGGCAACTGCATAGTTTGCGTATCCCGGCTATTGCCGGGATAAGCAAACTGTACTATGACTAGTAAAGTGTTCAATTTACAAAGTAAAGTAATGTTTGAGTTCTCTAGGGGGGGCTTAGACCCCCCTAGAGAACGGCCGGCCACTCCGGTGGGCTTCTAGTACACTTGCCCACAAGTGCAAATCCCCACACCTCCAGCCCCCCGAATCACTATACAGGGGTGCCTGCACCCCTCTTGTATAGTTTTTCCTGTATGGGGGAAAATGAATTATTAAAGTTTTGCAAAGAGCTCATATTTACATGTGAAAGGGGCGGGGCGCATGGTGTGACGCGGTTCGCCCCGCCCCTTTCATGACGCGGCCGCCCTCACATCAATGGATGAGGCACTGAGGGGGCGGCCATAAGGAATGAGGGGGCGGAGGCTGCCGCAAACAGCCCCGCCCATGGATTTTACACAAGACTGCCGAAGAAAACATGTAAATATGAGCTCTTTGCAAAACTTTAATAATTCATTTTCCCCCATACAGGAAAAACTATACAAGATGGGTGCAGGCACCCCTGTATAGTGATTCGGGGGGCTGGAGGTGTGGGGACTTGCACTTGTGGGCAAGTGTACTAGAAGCCCACCGGAGTGGCCGGCCGTTCTCTAGGGGGGTCTAAGCCCCCCCTAGAGAACTCAAACATTACTTTACTTTGTAAATTGAACACTTTACTAGTCATAGTACAGTTTGCTTATCCCGGCAATAGCCGGGATACGCAAACTATGCAGTTGCCGGATGGCTCAGGATTACACATCCTGAGCCATCCGGAAACTGCTGTGCGGTATTCAGCACACATTTTCGGAGGAAAATGTGTGTGACGGCATTGCATTCATGTGAATGCAATTCATGTTTTAAATGTGACCCTAGCCTTATTCACTCAAAAAGCTCTGCTACGGTCACACATACCAGTTAGTTTTTTCCACTGGTTTCAATAATAAATCCATTTTTTTAGGCTGTTTTTTCAGCCTCCTGTGGTGCAGCTATTAGTGATGGGCGAATCCTAAATTAATCGGAATCGCTTGACTCTAGCGAGTCCGAGCACAGGACTCGCTACTCGTTGCGAGTCTAGCGAGTCCAATGTTAATGAATGGGGAAGCGAGTAATAGCAAGTAGTGTGAGATTTACAAATCGCAGATGTGTCTCGGAAGCTTCAGCCTGAAGCAATCCTAGTTTTGTCATTTATTTGCATTGGACTCGTTTACTTTGCAACTGTAATCGCTGGGAAACTCGCACAGATAAGAGTCCTGTCTTCTCTGTGTGCTGGCTGCCAGCTCCAGGGTCTTAGAGCCCGCCTGCTGCCTGATGTAGCAGAGCTGAAATTGTTCTCAGTCTGCTCATTCCCTGTGTACAGACATGAATGTCTGTGCACAGAGATGATGTAGCAGAGCTGAGATTGTTCTCAGTCTGCTCATTCCCTGTGCATAGACATCTATCTATGCACAGGGGATGTAGCAGAGAGGACATCGCGTTTTGGACTGCGTCGGACGGAAGAGGATTTTTTAAATTAAAGATGGAGTCCCTAATGGCTTTTTTTTTTTATTTCTAATAAAAAATGTTCTTTGTGTCTATGCACAGGGAATGAGCAGACTGAGAACAATCTCAGCACTGCTACATCATGTCTGTGAGCAGGCGGGCTCTAGGACCCTGGAGCTGCACAGAGAAGACAGCTGGACTCGGCTCGCAATGTAACAGCAGTTACTTTGCGAGTTTCCCTGCTATCACTGGCACAGTAGCCGAGTCTAATGCAAACAATGGCAATCCTAGTTTTGTCAGCGTTTCTGACAAAACTAGGATTGATATTGATTTGCATTGGACTCGTGCGAGTAATCACTGGGAAACTCGCAGAGTACCGAGTCCTGCGAGTCCCTTACTACTCGCCGAGTAACGAGTCCTAGCGAGTAGATTCGCCCATCCCTAGCAGCTATGCATTTTTTGGAATTTGCCAAAAAATGCTAGCAAAAAACTGATCCGTTTTTTTAATGCACCCAAAAACGTTGCTTGCAGCGTTTTTTGGCAAGGGTCACACATACCAATCGTTTTTGGGCTAAATCCATTTTTGGGAACATTTTGGACTTTTTTTTTCAAAGTCAAAAAATGGATGTCCATTAACGCATGTGCATGTGCGTTTTTCAAAATGCATGCTTTTTTTAACATGGGGCCCTATGGGAGACACATGCATTAATGCATGGCACATATAGGCACCATGCGTTAACGTATGTGGTTTTGGTGAAAAAATTACTAAGGCTGGGGTCACACTTGCGGTTCTGTTTGCAGATCCTGATCCGGTTTTGAGCATAAAAATGGTCAAAACCGCATCCGGATCCACAGCCGTAGGCTTCAATAGAAAAACCGGATTGCACTATTTGCAATCTGGTTACCGCATCCGGTTTTGCAGCCTGCGGTAAAAATCATGCAGGCTGCATTTTTCAGAGCGGTTGCAAAACCGGATCTGTATTTTTTAACATGGGTGCCTCTGGAAACCGGATCCGGTACCGCAAGGTACATAATTGTACCTTGCGGTACCGGATCTGGATGCGGTTTTCAAAATTGCAAAAACCCACATTCCAAAAGCGGATGCATTAATGCATCCAGATCCGGAATGAGGTCTGCAATTTTACTATCAAAAGATAGTATGAAGGCACACGGTAAAACAGCATCCGGTAATGGATGCGGTTACCGCACTGTGCCTTTTAGGTGTGACCCTACCCTGAGGCTATGGCTATGGCTGCGGAATCGGATCCGAACCAATAGAAAAACCCGATTGCACTTAATGCCATCCGGTTACCACATCCGGTTTTGCAGCCTGCGGTTAAAATCATGCAGGCTGCATTTTTCGGATCCTATTTTTTTATAATGGGTGCTATGGCAGCTGAATGTACCTTGCGGTACCGGATCTGGTTTTTGGTGCCACAATTTTTTGACATTGCATATCTGGATCCACTTCTGGATCAAGATCTGCAAAGTGATGCCAAATGTGAAGGCACACGGTAAAACCACATCCGGTAATGGATCCGGTTACCGGATTGTGCTTTTCAAATGTGCACCCAGTCTAAAGCTAGGGTCACACTTGCAGATTTTCCATGCAGATTTCAACCATGACTTTTCTGAAAAACGCATGGAAAAATGCATCCATAGACCCCCATGTTAAAAATCTGTGCCCCAATGCCAAAAACGCATGTCTGAAGGGCCATGCACTTTTTGTATGTGTTTTTGGCTCAGCACCAAAAAATACTGCATGATGCATGATTTTTTGAAAAAGCACCAAAAAATGCAGCATTTTTTGGTGCTTTTTCAAAAACGCATGTGATTTTGTTAACATGGGTCCCTATGGGAAATGCATGCGCTTTTATATGGCATTAAATGGCACATGCATTTTTGCATGCGTTTTTTAAGGGTCCCCCACACCTATCAACTAAAACTAATGCAGAAACGCAGGGTGCCAAAAAGCACCTTAAAAAACGCATGCCAAGTGTGACCCTAGCCTAAGTCCCAAAATTTCCAAAAAACATCCAGGACCTCAGGGACACTATTGGCACCCTTAGAAAAGTGGAATCCCAGGATCCGTTTTTGGCATCAGTTTTTGGACTTAGAAAAGTAAGGCTAGGGTCACATTTGGAAGGCTCATTGTGATTACCACATCCAGATCCGGATGCGGTAATCGCATGAGCCTTCAGACACATTTTTTGTTCACAATGTGTCTTTAAACCCGGATCCGGTAACCGGATTGCTCAGAATGTGCAATCCAGTTGCCGGATGCTTTGTTCATCCCTGCTGCCTTAGCGTTTCCCTGTCCGCTCTGTTTAAGCCTGATGTGTAGCTGGTTACCACGATCAACATCGGATAACCAGGGGCTGTGTCACCAGGAAGCAGCCGGGATGACGGATCTCCACTTCACTGAGAAATTCAAATTATTTAGCGGAGTCCCGCTAAAAGCAGCCAACGCAGCTGTGTGACCCTGGCCATTGTTTGCCAAAACATGCTAGAAAAACGCATCCATTAACAGATGGTGCCTTTTTTTAACGGGTCCGTTTCCCATAGGGTTCCATGTTAAGAAAACGGATCCGTTTTTTTACTGCACCCAAAAAACGGATCGGCTTTTTTACTGCACCCAAAAAATACTGCTTGCAGCATTTTTGGGTCCTGTTAAAAAATGCATAGCAGAGCAGTCACACTTGAGTCCAGCATCCGTTATCAGCATTCGTTTTTGAACTTAGAACGCTAAAGTTGAAAAACTGATGCAATTAACGGATCCGGGGCTTATGTGTGACTCCTAGGCTAAGAGCCTGCTGCAGTGGACTAAGGCTAGGGTCACACATAGCAATCCTTTTTTGGAAGTGTTTTCCATGCCAGATCCATTTTTCCTAGGCTACATTTTGTGCCCCAGTGCCCCTGAACGTTTTTGGAACTTTGACATTTTTTACATAAACAATGCTCTAAAAAATGTATCGTTTTTTTTTTGTGGCATAACAATGCTCTAAAAAACGAATCCGTTTTTTTACTGCACCCAAAAACGTTCCTCCCAACGTTTTTGGGTTTAAAATACCTCCTAGGAACGATTTTGGGTGCAGAAAAAAACAGATAGGGTATTTATTACATATACCGTATACTTTTGCCCCCAAAACCTGGGAAAACGTATTGACTCGTGTATAAGCCGAGGGTGGACCCCAGCACAAGTATACAGCCCCCAGCAGTGTGGTATACAGCAGCCTCCCCAGTGGTAGTATACAGCAGCAGCCCCAGTGGTATATACAGCAGCAGCCCCAGTGATAGTATACAGCAGCCCCAGAGGTATATACAGCAGCCCCAGTGGTAGTATACAGCAGCATCCCCAGTGGTAGTATACAGCAGCAGCCCCAGTGGTAGTATACAGCAGCAGCCCCAGTGGTAGTATACAGCAGCAGCCCCAGTGGTAGTATACAGCAGCCCTTAGGTAGTACACAGCAGCCCCAGAGGTATATACAGCCCCAGAGGTATATACAGCCCCAGAGGTATATGCAGCCCCAGAGGTATATACAGCAGCCTCCCCATATCAGTATACCGGCCCCCATTGGGTAGTAATCCTGTAAAGGAAGAGATTAGTATACTTATCCCTCCGCTGTCCCGCTGCCGCTGTCCCGCCGCCGCCACCACGCTCCTCCATCTTCATCCAGCGTCTTCCGTCTTCTTCCGGCTTCCTCCTCTGTCGCGCAGGCAATGACGTCATTGCCTGCGCCCACCGGAGGAAGCCGGTAGAAGACGGAAGATGCTGGATGAAGACGGAAGAGCGCGATAGCGGCGGCGGGACAGCGGCAGCGGGACAGCGGAGGGATAAGTATACTAATCTCTTCCTTTACAGGATTACTACCCAAGGGGGGGCCTGTGTACTGATATGGGGGGGCACTGTATACTGTATACATTGTATAAAGTATACAGTGACTCGCGTATAAGCTGAGGGGGGGACTTTTCAGCCCAATTTTTGGGCTGAAAAACTCGGCTTATACGCGAGTATATACGGTAATCCATTTTTGCATCAGTTTTTGGACAATGGCCAGGGTCACATTTCCGTTTTTGGAACAAAATCCTGATCCGGTTTTGAGCTTCCAAAAAGCTCAAAACCGGACCAGGAAACGCTCCCCATAGGATCCAATGCAAAACACCGGATGGCTTCACAAGCCATCCGGTGGCCGGATCCGGCACTGCTGCCTGCGTTTAAAATCATGCAGGCAGCAGTTTTCGCAGCGTTTACCGGGACCGCACTGCGGTAACCGGATGGCTCAGGATGTGTAATCCTGAGCCATCCGGTAATTGCATAGCTTGCGGTTCCCGATCTGGCAAGTTATTAAAGAGTTAAAATAGCTGACCTAAATGACTTTTTGAGGTCTGAAGGGGGGCTTAGACCCCCCTACAGACCGGCCGGCGACTTCTATAGTGTTCTACAATTTCTTAATGGTCACAGGCTCTTCGGAGCCCGTGCATGTAAACCAAAGGGGCCCCCCCCCCCCCGTATCACTATACTGGGGTGCATAGACCCCTCTATTACAAATAAGCTGTATTGGTCTAAAGTACATGATAAATGTGGCAATTCGCATTGTAAGTATATACTTACATTCTTTCGTAGGCAGCGATAAGGAAATCCATGGGCGGGGCTGTGTGCAGCAGCCTCCGCCCGCTCCTTCTTGATGCCCGCCCCCTCTGGCCGTAATCCAGTGTTTTGTGGGCGGGCACGTCGTTAAAGGGGCGTGGCTAACTAAGTGCCGCGGTTAGCCACGCCCCTTTAACGACGTGCCCGCCCTCACAACACTGGATTACGGCCAGAGGGGGCGGCCATCAAGAAGGAGCGGGCGGAGGCTACTGCACACAGCCCCGCCCATGGAAATCCCTTCACTCTGCCTCCGGACACATGTAAATATATACTTACTTTGCGATTTGGATAATTCATTGTATATATCACATAATTAAAGCATAATTGTAATAGAGGTGTGTATGCACCCCTCTATAGTGATACGGGGGGGTAGGGGCAACTTTGGGTGACATGCACGGGCTCCGAGGAGCCCGTGCACAGTGAGAAATTGTAGAAGAACACTATAGAAGTCGGCGGCCGGTCTGTAGGGGGGTCTAAGCCCCCCTACAGACCTCAAACAGTCATTTAGCTCAGCTATTCAACTCTTTATTAAGTTTGCTGATCCCGGCAATAGCCGGGATCCGCAAACTCTGCAGTTACCGGATGGCTCAGGATTACACATCCTGAGCCATCCGGTGACCGCAGTGCGGTATTCAGCACACAGTTTTGAAAAAAACTGTGTGCGACCGGCATTGCATTCACCGCATCCGGATCCGGATGCGGTGAATGCAATTTATGTTTTCAATGTGACCCTACCCTTAGAAAGAAAAAAACGCATAAACTGATGCTAAAAACGGACCAAGGACTTATGTGTGACCCTATGCAAAGGCTAGAGTCACACATGCAATCCGTTTTTCTAAGTGTTTTCCATGACCAATTCTTTTTCTAGGATGCATTTTGTGCCTCCTGTGTCCCTGAACATTTTTTGGACTTTGTCATTTTTTTCTTAAAAGCGCATATGCGTTAACACATGCGTTAACGCATGGTACCTATATGTACCATGCATTAGTGGATCTGTTTCCCATAGGGCCTGTGAGGCACCGCCGGCATGATCCTCATGACCGGGGTACATCACATGTAGGATCAGAGGATGATCCTGTGCACACTGGCCGGTTTTCCTGTGATGATAATACTGTGTGAACCAACCTGAACACAATGAGGTTTCATGAGACTAATGAGTGGCAGTGAGAGTGGGAAGAGATCGAGGAGTCCATGAGGAATAGGATGTAATGAGTGAGTGCTGACAACCCGGAACACAGGGAGTTAACCTGAGCTGTGTGAGAGGCTGATTAACAGCAGCTGAGGGGGTGTGTCCAGGTGGGAGTGGCCGGCACGATAAGAGCCGGCCACCTGAGTGATTGAGATTGAATCCTGGAGGCTGAGATTGATCCTGGAAGCTGGGATTGATTCGGATGGAAGCTGGGGCCGGCCGGGTGCGGAGCAGTCTGGAGGCTCTGAGTACATGATGGGAGCATGCTAGCTCCATGCCGGTGCCGAGGTCCGTGGTCGTGTCCGCACCTGGAGGGGGAAGCCGTGGTTGACCCGTGGACGCTAGACCGGACGTGGTTCGCCTCACGTCCGGGAAGGAGCCTGTGGCGATGCCTGGTGGAACCTGTGACACAGGTAGCGAGACCCGGATCCGTGCCCGGTAAGAAAGCAGTTCCCGAGCGATAGTGTGAACTGTGCACCTTGTGTGCGTAAATCATGTTAGGCGAGTATAGACCGCCCTTGGGACTGACTCAGTGGAGTCCGTTAAAGGTCCTGATGAACCGGAATGTATGTAGCCCGTGGAGGCAATTGTATGTAGTGTGCCAGGCGGGCATAGACTGCCTTTGGGTCCGAGTCAGAGTACTCAGTTAAGGGACCCGATGAACTATGTGTATGAGGGCTTAAGTAATGGCCCTGAATAAGAGATGATGGCCTATATGTAAGACCCATGTATAAAGATGTGGGGAGAGAGTGACCCAGCGAGTATGGATGATGTTGGAGGCGTTCCGTCCTTGGGACGAGAGGGAGGCTTGCCCTGCTGCATGCAGAGGGTACCTGATCCCTCAACCACGACCTCTAATGGTGTGGGTGTGCCTGTGGTGCCAGAGACAGGGGTAATAGGGCTCCTAGTAGGTAACGGATGTAGAGGTTCCCGTGCACTATGGTTTGCCAGTCCCTGTAATGGGCCATGGAGGGGCCACAGTCCATGGATGTGGGCTGTGAGCAGGTGTGTGATCCATGGACGTTTGAATGATGGATCACATACGGTGTGTAAGGTCCCGGTCAGGCAGGATTCCTGACTACGGGTGAATGTATATCATCATGCTGGGGTGACTAAAGCCAGGCGGCAGGTACCGCCATTGGGACCCACAGGGCCCGTTGAGGCGTATGTAACGAAGGTCAGAAGCAGGGGTTAGAAGGGCTCCCGTACTGGGTAACGCGTGGTTAGGCCGGAGGCCGCAGCCACGGGTTACTAGGGTTTGCCAATCCCTGTTATGAACCCGGAGGGGTCATCATCGTACTGTAACTTATGTATAGTGTAAGTAGGCCGGAGGCCGTAGCCACCATGGGAGCTGTTAGTAGAGCTCCAATGGGGACAGAGATGGTTACAGGTCCCGGGTTACTATAAAACGTTATGTGCAATATAAGTGTTATGTGATGTTAAATGTAAATGTATGGTGTATTTATGTAACGTGTTGTTAATCAATGTGAGATGTGTCAAACATGCTACCCGGGTTCTGTTATTATATGTGAAAATAAATGGGTAGACATTGGTTAACTTGTAAACACGTGTTCTTGTCGTTTTGCAAGCGGGTTCCCCGGTTGCTACCTCACAGGCCTCATGTTAAAAAACGCAATGCGAAACATCAGCTGTTCATTTGAAATAGCGGACAGGGAAAGCCGACTTCATCGCTGGCTTTTCCGCCGGCTATTTTAAACGAACCAGCGGAGATCAGTGGAGGTGGCCGGGAGGTGGTGATCTCCGCCGCTGATCTCCGCCTCCCGGCAGCCGAGACCGCTGATTGGGTGGCTGGGCACACTCGCTGACATTTTCATTTGAACGCATGCGGACAATCTCTGCTTCGTTCACATGAAAATGTTTGCGTTCGGCACTGGGCACGCATATGCGTTCCATACGCTGCAGTGCCGAATGCAAATTTGAACACAATTAATAACATGAAGTCAAAATTCAACATCAAGGCATATTCAGGCTACTCCTTTTTATCAGCACCCCATGTGCACAGTTGTGCAACATGAACTCAGTATACATATAAATATAGGTGAAAAAAAGTTTTTTAACCATAAAATCGCCAGAATTTCTTGCATATATTACCTCTATACTTTGCATAGTTACACATGGTGAATTACTTGCAGGGAAAAATTTACATCAATGTTGATGATGATAAATCAATATGGTCTAGTTATATCCATATAGAATCCTCTCATGTAGCAGTGTAGTTGCTTTGAGGGCCTTTGTAAGCATGTGTGCTCACGGTCCGGAGGAGCTGCGTGTTGGATGCAGCTCCTCCGGACCTGAGTGAAGCCGCAGGTGGCCGCAGGGAGACCGCAGCTGCCCTGTACTCTCCGTGTGCGGTGGGTGCGGGGCAGCTTCTCCCTGCAGTCTCCCTGTGGCACCGCTTCCGACTCCGCAGCATGAAATAAACATGCTGCGGAGGAGCGGACTGTCAGCAACCCGCAACGCAGCTCCAAACACGCTGCGGTCAGGTTAAGCATAGTGAGGATTGGATTTCTTGAAATCCCATCCACTATACTTGTACTGTACTATGCAGCGTATACTGATCGTGTGCACACACCCTAAATCCCCAGCACAATCCACATGAATTCCTGCAGCTAAATTAGCCCCACCCATGCAAATGTGATTAAGTACAGACACCTGGACTGGCTCCTGCAGAGTATTACACACTAGAACCAGTGTTAGGGCTCGGACACACATCAGTGAAACTCGTCCGAGTGTACTGTGCAGAAAAATCGCATTGCTCTCGGACCAATGTTAACTAATGCCTGAGAGCACATTTCCGAGTCTCCCACGCATTTTCCGCATCCGATTCTTGGATTGCGAGTCAATTGCTACATGCTGCGATTCTATACGAGTTACAGACGAGACTCGCCAATGCAAGTCTATGGGTCCGACAAATAACACGTACCCCACTCGGACCACACTCAGACCATCCGAGTCTGATGCAAGTTTTAATTGATACATTCTCATTCTGTAGCTCAGAATACTGTAAACTAGAAATAGGCCCTATGCTATTGAATCGGGAGTGCGGTGAAATGAACATCTGTGTATTTCAATGTGCCCAACAATGATGTGCGCCACCACTCACTGGCTGAGCAACGCCAGCGGCGACCAATGAGCGCTGTTGACACGGGATTTAAATCCCACTTCGCTGATTGGTAGCCACGGTCGAGGCAGCCGGCTCGGCCAATGAGCGGTACCATGCAGCTTTGGCGGGAATTAGAAACCTGCGCCACTCAGTGGTTAGCACTGTATACTGTCATACAGTGGTTAGCACTGTATAGTGGCTCAGTGGTTAGCACTGTATATGGTGGCTCAGTGTTTAGCACTGTATAGTGGCTCAGTGGTTAGCACTGTATATGGTGGCTCAGTGTTTAGCACTGTATGGTGGCTCAGTGGTTAGCAGAGTATATGGTGGCTAAGTGGTTAGCACTGTATACTGTGGCTCAGTGGTTAGCACTGTATACGGTGGCTCAGTGGTTAGCACTGTATGGTGGCTCAGTGGTTAGCACTGTATATGGTGGCTCAGTGGTTAGCACTGTATAGTGGCTCAGTGGTTAGCACTGTATATGGTGGCTCAGTGTTTAGCACTGTATGGTGGCTCAGTGGTTAGCAGAGTATATGGTGGCTAAGTGGTTAGCACTGTATACTGTGGCTCAGTGGTTAGCACTGTATACGGTGGCTCAGTGGTTAGCACTGTATGGTGGCTCAGTGGTTAGCACTGTATATGGTGGCTCAGTGGTTAGCACTGTATATGGTGGCTCAGTGGTTAGCACTGTATATGGTGGCTCAGTGGTTAGCATTGTATGGTGGCTTAGTGGTTAGCACTATATACAGTGGCTTAGTGGTTAGATCTGTGCGGTGGCTGAGTGTTTAGCACTGTATGGTGGCTCAGTGCTTAGCACTGTAGGTTGGCTTATTGGTTAGCACTGTATGGTGGCTCAGTAGTTAGCACTGTATGGTGGCTCAGTGGTTAGCACTCTATGGTGGCTCAGTGGTTAGCACTCTATGGTGGCTCAGTGGTTAGCACTCTATGGTGGCTCAGTGGGTAGCACTGTATGTTGGTTCAGTGGTTAGCACTGTATGGTTGCTCAGTGGTTAGCACTCTATGGTGGCTCAGTGGTTATCTCTGTATGTAGTGGCTCTGTGATTAGCACTGTATATGGTGGCCAAAGGAGGGGGTCATTGGGCAGAGCGGGGCTAGGTGGGAAGAGCAGGGCTCAGTGGGCACGGTCAGTGGGCACAGCAGGGGGTCAGTGAGCACAGCAGGGGTTCAGTGGGCACAGCAGGGGATCGGTGGGCATGGTCAGTGGGCACAGCAGGAGGTCAGTGGGCACAGCAGGGGGTCAGTGGGCACAGTTATTGGGCAGAGCGAGGGTTAGTGGGCACAGTAGGGGTCAGTGGGCACAGCAGGAGGTCAGTGGGCACAGTGGGGGTCAGTGGGCACAGCAGGGGGTCAATGGGCACAGCAGGGGGTCAGTGGGAACAGCAGGGTAAGTGGGCAGAGCAAGGGGTCAGTGGACACAGAGGGGGTCAGTGGGCACAGCAGAGGGTGAGTGAGCACAGCAGGGGATCAGTGGGAATGGTGAGTGGGCACAGCATGGGGTCAGTGTGGACAGCAGGGGGTCAGTGTGGACAGCGGGGGGTCAGTGGGCACAGCAGTGGGTCAGTGGGCATAGTGAGGGTCAGTGGGCATAGCAGGGGGTCAGTGGGTACAGCGGGGGGTCAGTGGGGACAGCGGGGGGTCAGTGGGCACAGCAGGGGGTCAGTGGGCACAGTGAGGGTCAGTGGGCAGAGCAGGGGGTCAGGGGCCACAGCAGGGTCAGTGGGCAGAGCATGGGGTCAGTGGGCATAGAAGAGGTCAGTGGGCACAGCAGGGGGTCAGTGGGCACAGCAGGGGATCAGTGTGAATGGTGAGTGGGCACAAAAGGGGGTCAGTGGGGACGGCGGGGGGTCAGTGGGCACAGCAGTGGGTAAGTGGGCATGGTCAGTGGGCAGAGCAGGGTCAGTGGGCAGAGCAGGGTCAGTTGGCACAGCGGGGGGTCAGTGGTCACAGCCGGAGGTCAATGGGTACAGAGGGGGTCAGTGGGCAGAGCAGGGGGTCAGTGGGCAGAGCAAGGTCAGTGGGCAGAGCAAGGGTCAGTGGGTATGGTCAGTGGGCAGAGCTGGGGGTCAGTGGTCACAGCAGGGTAAGTGGGCACAGTCAGTGGGCAGAGCGTGGGCAGAGCATGGGCAGTGGGCACAGCAGGGGGTCAGTGGGCAAAGCATGGGTCAGTGAGCACAGCAGGGGGTCAGTGGGCACAGCAGGGTCAGTGGGCAGAGCAAGGGTTAGTGGAAAGTGGAAGGGTCAGTGGGCAAAGCAGTGGGTCAGTGGGCATGGTCAGTGGGCAGTGCAAGGGTTAACGGGCAGAGCATGGTCAGTTAGCACAGCAGGGGGTCAGTGGGCACAGTGGGGGTGTCAGTGGCACAGCAGGGGATCAGTGGGCAAGGTAAGTGGGCACAGCAGGGGGTCAGTGGGCACAGCAGGTGGTCAGTGGGCACAGCAGAGCATCAGTGGGCACAGTCAGTGGGCAGAACGATGGTCAGTGGGCAGAGCGAGGGTCAGTGGGCACAGCAGGGAGTCATTGGGCACAGCAGAGGGTTAGTGGGCAGAGCGAGGGTCAGTGGGCAGAACGAGGGTCAGTGGGCAGAGCGGGGTGTCAGTGGGCACAGCAGGGTCAGTGGCCACAGCAGGGGGTCAGTGGATAGAGCAGGGTAGATCGGCAGAGGACCTTTGATGATGTCACGATCATGTGATGTGTGAGTCCACTTATCATCGTGACGTCATCAGAGGTCCTAAAGCACTCATTTGTGCTTGCAGGTGCTGCAAGGACCAGCAGGAAGAGTGGTAATGGCGGGGGACAGCGGTGACAGGCGGGGCAGAGTGATGGGGCAGCGAGGGAGCAGTGGTGACAGGCGGGGGGGAGTGATGGGGCATCGTGGGAGTAGCAGTGACAGGGGGGAAGTAATTGGGCAGTGGGGGAGCAGCGGTGACAGATGGAGGGGAGTGATGGGACAGCGGGGGAGCAGCAGTGACAGGGGGAAGTGATCAGGCATCGGGGGAGCAGCGGTGACAGGTGAGGGGGAGTGCTTGGGCAGCTGGGGAGCAGTGGTGACAGGCGGGGGAGAGTGATCGGGCAACAGGAGAGCAGTGGTGAGAGGCAGGGGGAGTGATCGGGCAGCAGAGGAACAGTGGTGACAGGTGGGGGGGGAAATATCGGACAGCGGGGGAGCAGTGGCGAGAGGCAGGGGAAGTGATCGGGCAGCGGGCATTGTCGAGGGGGTGCTGTGATGACAGGAAGGGGTGATCGGGCAGCAGGGGGACTGAGGGAGGTGTCCAGCTACTGCGGGAGTGTGCAGCAGCAGTGTGGCGGGCAAGAGTCCCAATATGGCAGTTGGCACACTTCCTGGGCGGCGCAGTGGATTGTGGGATAGCGACATAAGCGCTGGATGTGTGTGACACACATTATTCGTGATTATATATTAGATAGCTGCTGAGAAAAAAAGGTATTGCACTCGAACAGCACTCGCAAGCCACACTTAACCAAAAGTCGGATGACACTCGTCCGACTCTCGGATCCATGAATCAGAGCATTTTTCCACTCGCATGTGTGTCCATACCCTTAAAGTGTTAATATAAAGGTAAATCCAGGGTGTTTGTAGCAATGAAAATCTAGCAACTAAGGTCACAGAGGGGACATGACACACACATACCGCCAATGTACGTTTCACAAACCGTGGGTGTTGGTAAGCTTCATCAGGGAGGAGCTTAATCCCACTCTATACTCCATATATAGCCCCTGGCATGGTCAGGTGACTATCACACCTGTGTCCTAGCACACCGCTAATATCGGCGCATCTGCCCGCATTCCCCTCGATCCTGGAAATGCCCTGGGCGTCCCAATGATGTAATCGGGCATGCGCGGTAGCACGGCTATTGTTGCCATGGTGCCAGAGCAAGAGTGTCACTGTAAGGACGCCGAAGACAGCAACCAGGGAGCGTGAGGGCAGACGGCACAGGCGCACAATAGGAAAGTGCACAGACACAGGAATGAACACAATAAGTACACAAATATCTGTATTACTACTCCTCAAACTGAATCAAAGTCTGCACTCAGCAGCATCTGCCTGAATGACATCTCTGTAAAATAGAAAATCTAAGCATAATATATATATATGTATTATATATATATGCATCACGCACAGAGAAAACATATCAGTTTGGGAAAAAGGACGGGCTGGATTATTCACATTTTCACCCATCCTCCATTTGGGTGCAGAAGTCCAGAACTACTGTGCAGTGCAGTAATGTCAAATCTTCTTTTTCTTCAAAAAGTCACACCAACACTTCCTGGGCATATATAGGTCCTTACACCAGTATATATTAACTACTGGGAAAATAAAAAAAAAAACACCTATTAAAAACTGTGCACGTATAACAAAAAACAAACATAAAAACAAGTGGATGACCGGATAATGGTTAGAGGGTACATATGGCACTATAATTACAAGTATGGGGCAAAACTCAAGGTCTCATTAAGACGTTTCAGGGCCAGTGTGTCGAGGGTGGATATCCACATCATTAATCTCCCCGCCAAGACTTTCTTGAAGTTTCCACCTCTAATCCCACCATGAATAATGTCAATGCCCTTTACCTTCAAGGAACTAGGGTCATATCCATGGTGGGATTTAAAATGACGGGGTATGGTCTTTAAGAGGGTAATGTCGTCCACAATTGCGGCCGCCTCAATGCCCCTCACATGCTCCCTCACTCTCTTACGCAACTCTCTCGATGTTAGGCCCACATATATAAGAGGACAGGAACAAGTGGCGAAATATACCACGTGTGTGGTGGCACATGAGATATATTCTCACATCTCATAAATTCTTGTTCCATTGCTGGAGTGGAAAGAGGAGCTGTGAAGGACATTGGGGTAGGCGCAACAGTGGCTGCAGGGATAGCAACCGTGGCGAGGGGTCCTTGGTCCAAAAGGGTACAGTTGTTGTGGGATGTAGTGACTTGAAACCAATAAATCTTTGAACTTACAGGCACGTCTAGCCTTCATGAGTGGGTCATCAGGCAAAGCCTTGGCCAAAATTGGGTCCGTCTTGAGCATCGGCCAGTGTGTACGCAAAATTTGCCTCATGATTTCCCACTCATGATTGTAGGTCCCTATAAACCAAAGTTGTTTGTCTGTAACCTCTGTTGTTTTTTTATTATTGTATTTCAAAAGTTCACTTCTTTACACGTAGGTATCCTCTGTTTCTGCTCTGGTTGCTATAGCCTCATTGTTGAAGGCGGTCTTTAAGATCGCTAGCTTGAGTCTCAAAGGTCTCCTCTGTGGAGCATATACGCTTTTCCTAAGAAACTGGCTGGCTGGGATGGTTCCAATGGTCAGTGGATAGTGGGCAGAAGATGCATGCAAATATGAATTAGTAGCAGTTGCTTTCCGGAATACTTTGGTTGTCAGCATACCGCATGCATCGACCCCAATATTGATATCTAAAAAATCAATTCTCTTTGGGCTGTGTCTGAACGTCAACCTGATGTTAAAATCATTTGGACCCAGTTCCCCGATGAAGTCTTGAAGCTGCTTCAGAGTGCCACGCCAAATCATAAGGATGTCATCAATATATGTGGCGCCCTGCTCACACAGGTAACCACAGACTCACCTACAGCATGGATGGGTTTCCACAGTGGGTAAGCAAACACAAACAACACCTTTCGCCCTGGCACAGTAGAGGGAGCCCAACTTTCTGCCTTTAGGCAAGATCCCCTATAAATACTGGTGCTGGGGGCGGAGTTAGAGAGTGCAGACGCTACAAGAGCTGTGAAGACGTGCTGGTGGTCGGTGCTGCGTTAAACCCGAGCCAGTTACCCTGAACAGCCTTCGAGTAGTCCTACAAGGCCCAAGAGTGGGGTTGGAAGGCGAGGAGAACAGAAAGAACAAAGTGGGAACCGAGGAGCCAGTGTTAGGTTCGCCCAAACAACACACCGGATACCGGAGTCCGAGTCTACTGTGGAGCACCAATGATAAAAATATCCGAACACACCAAGTAATGGCAAGACACTACAAGATTGCTTGTGAAAAAAAAGTCAATTTTTATTGCCACAAAGCTCAAACAAAAAGAGCCCACCCAACTTTTCGGCCTCAACTTAGGCCTTTATCAAGGGTCTCGGGTCTAAATGATATAATAATAAAGAAAACAAATGAAAACAAGACTCAGATTAATACTGTTGTAGACAATAAATCTCTATGAAGTGTGTTTGCTCAATTCTACGTGGGTCATAACATGCTACTTTGTGGTGGCAATAGTGGCTTAAAGTATAAGTTGTAGTGTCGATTGGACATTGGCTATACCGGGAGTGAGTGAGTTCCAGATAGTGAAAACAAGTGATATCTTAAAGGTAAAGGGAGGGGGAGGGAAATTATAGTGGTTAAGGTCAGAAAGGAAATTCACTAGGTACTGGTATTCACCGTATTTGTAGAATTATGGACTACTCAAAGAGGATCTTGATTAATCTGGATCTAAGATCAATCTGAGTGTTGCTAGTCTCAAGAAAATGGGAAGAATATAAGGGAAAGAAAAATCAGCAAATGAAACTCAAAATCTCAATATTAATATTTAGCATCTAATTGGGATCTGGTTAGGTATTTCTTCATTATCATGATGATTAATAATAATTAGTGATGAGCGAGCATGCTCGCCACTACTCGGTACTCGCACGAGTATCACTGTACTCGGGCTACTCGTCGAGCACCGAGTAATCTCGCGAAACTCGTGCTGTGCTCGTGGTCGTCATCTCTGCATGTTGGCGCTCTTTTGAGAGCCAGCCCACATGCAGGGATTGGCTGGTAGACCACTGCAATGCCACAGCCCTGTTAGTTGTGACATTGCAGTGATTGGCCGGCCTGCACAGCATTTATAAGACCTGGCCGCGCTGTGCGCTGCACACAGGCATCCAGACAGTGAGTGTAGGGAGAGTGTCTGCTGCTGCTTAGGGACAGATTTGCGGCCCTCATAGGTAGATCCGGAGCAGGGCTGCAAACTGCTGCTGACCACAACAGTCCTTCTCAGGACTAATCTAGGAGGATATAGGCAGGGTGATACAGATCGGAATCCAAGCTTTTCTGTGACCATTACATTCACCAGACTGGTGTACTTACTACCTTGATACAGGTTAGGGACTAAAATCCTAATCTCCTGTGACCATTACAGTCACCAGACTGGTGTACTTACTACCTTAATACAGGTTAGGGACTAAAATCCTACTCTCCTGTGACCATTACAGTCACCAGACTGGTGTACTTACTACCTTGATACAGGTTAGGGACTAAAATCCTACTCTCCTGTGACCATTACATTCACCAGACTGGGGTGTACTTACTACCTTGATACAGGTTAGGGACTAAAATCCTAATCTCCTGTGACCATTACAGTCACCAGACTGGTGTACTTACTACCTTGATACAGGTTAGGGACTAAAATCCTAATCTCCTGTGACCATTACAGTCACCAGACTGGTGTACTTACTACCTTGATACAGGTTAGGGACTAAAATCCTAATCTCCAGTGACCATTACAGTCACCAGACTGGTGTACTTACTACCTTAATACAGGTTAGGGACTAAAATCCTACTCTCCTGTGACCATTACAGTCACCAGACTGGTGTACTTACTACCTTGATACAGGTTAGGGACTAAAATCCAACTCTCCTGTGACCATTACATTCACCAAACTGGTGTACTTACTACCTTGATACAGGTTAGGGACTAAAATCCTAATCTCCTGTGACCATTACAGTCACCAGACTGGTGTACTTACTACCTTGATACAGGTTAGGGACTAAAATCCTAATCTCCTGTGACCATTACAGTCACCAGACTGGTGTACTTACTACCTTAATACAGGTTAGGGACTAAAATCCTACTCTCCTGTGACTATTACAGTCACCAGACTGGTGTACTTACTACCTTGATACAGGGTAGGGACTAAAATCCTACTCTCCTGTGACCATTACAGTCACCAGACTGGTGTACTTACTACCTTAATACAGGTTAGGGACTAAAATCCTACTCTCCTGTGACCATTACAGTCACCAGACTGGTGTACTTACTACCTTGATACAGGTTAGGGACTAAAATCCTACTCTCCTGTGACTATTACAGTCACCAGACTGGTGTACTTACTACCTTGATACAGGTTAGGGACTAAAATCCTAATCTCCTGTGACCTCAACAGTCACCAGACAGTTGTCGCTGTATACAGGCAAAATGCGCAAGGGCGTTGGCAAGGGCGTTGGTAAGGAATAAGGAAGTGGACGTGATGGTGGTGCAGGCAGAGGCCGAGGTCGTGTGCAAGCACTAATTTCGCAACAACATAGGGGCACATCTCCTCGCTCGCATGTCCTGTCCCAAATTCTTGGGGCCCGCAGCAGTACACCGCTCTTGAACCAAGACCAATGTCAACAGGTTGTTACTTGGATAGCGGATAATGCTTCAAGTCAGATGGGCACCTCCACAAACACCCTGTCTTCCACACGGTCAAGTGTCAGTAGCCGTGATACTGCACCGCACATTTCCCAACCTGATCCTCCTTCCTACCACCAGGACGAGTACACGTCCACGGACATTACTGATCCCACACTAGGACACTCGGAAGAGCTGTTCACGTATCCATTCGCAGAATCTGGCCTGTCCCCAGCTCCTCTTGAAGTGGGTGATGAGGAGATGGTATGTACAGATGCCCAAATATTTGAGCAGCCACGTTCTCACGAAGGGAACGTTGGCAACATGTCTCAACAAGGGGTGGACAATGATGAGACACAATTGCCAGGAAGTCAGGAGGAGGATCAGGGTGCGGAAGAGGAAGACGATGTGGTGGATGATCCAGTAGCTGACCCAACATGGCAGGAGGATATGCAGAGCGAGGCCAGCAGTGCACAGGGGGAGGCGTAGCATCCCAACAGGCAGTACGAAGCAGGGTCGTGTCCGCAGGCAGAGGACAGCCAACCGTTCCCCGGAACACCAACACGACTCAAGGTGCCTGTGCAAATGTTCGGTCTTCCAGAGTCTGGGAGTTTTTTAAGTTGGCTCCAGAAGACTCTAAAAAGGCCATTTGCAACACCTGCCATGCCAGTATCAGCAGGGGTACGAAAACTAGCAGCCTGACCACCACCAGCATGATCAGGCACGTGTCAGCCAAGCACCCGACTTTGTGGGAAGTACAACAGAGTCGAGGAGCTGTGCTTGCTGCTGTCACTGCTACGTCTTCGAGTGTTGTGCATGCGAGCCAATCCCCTATCCATGCTGGCCGCGAACAAGCCTCCGGCCCTGCACCTGAAGTTGCCCACGCACAAATAACACCAGCATCAAGCACGTCCTTGTCCCAGCGCAGCGTTCAATTATCCATTCAGCAAACATTTGAACGCAGGCGCAAATACGCTGCCAACGCCCCACATGCCACAGTCCTGAATTATCACATTTCGCGACTCATAGCGCTAGAAATGTTGCCTTTCCGGCTGGTGGAGACGGAAGCATTCCGCGACCTGATGGCGGCTGCAGTCCCACGTTACTCGGTCCCCAGCCGCCACTATTTCTCCAGATGTGCCGTCCCCGCATTGCATAACCACGTGTCCAACAGCATCACACGTGCCCTGAACAACGCTGTTTCAGCCAAAGTCCACCTAATCACAGACACATGGACAAGTGCTTGTGGGCAAGGCCGCTACATCTCCTTGACGGCACACTGGATTAATATTGTGGAGGCTGGGACCCAGTCTGAGCGAGGGACGGAACACGTCCTTCCCACACCAAGGATAGCAGGCCCTACCTCTGTCAGGGTTTCACCGACACTCTACAGCTCCGGAATGTCATGCTCCTCAGCCTCCTCCTCCTGAGCATCCTCATCCACTGTACCCTCCACACCAGTCCCCAGCTGGAAGCACTGCAGCACTGCCTCTGCAAAGCGGCAACAGGCTGTGCTGAAGCTAGTCTGCATAGGTGACAAACCCCACAATGCAGAAGAGGTGTGGACAGCTCTGAAACAGCAGGCAGATCACTGGCTCACACCTCTGAACCTAAAGCCAGGAAAGGTCGTGTGTGACAATGGCCAGAACCTGGTGGCAGCTTTGAGGCGAGGCCAGCTGACGCATGTTCCATGCGTGGCCCATGTGCTCAACCTGGTGGTTCAGAGGTCATACCCAGAGCTGTCTGAACTGCTGGTAAAAGTTCGCCGTCTGTCTGCACATTTTCGCAAGCCACCTGCTGCTTCAGCCAGCCTTGCCGACTTTCAGCGCCGTTTGCGTCTTCCGGCCCACAGACTGGTGTGTGATGTCCCCACGCGTTGGAATTCAACTCTGCACATGTTGGTCAGGATATGTGAGCAGAAGAGGGCAGTTGTGGACTACCTGCATCACCTAAGCTGTCGGGAAATGGGTCAAACTCCACACATAACACCTGAGGAGTGGAGATGGATGTCGGACCTATGTACCGTCCTCCAAAACTTTGAGGACTCCACCAAGATGGTGAGCGGGGATGACGCCATTATTTGCGTCACCATACCACTACTCTGCCTTCTAAAACGGTCTCTGCTGAAAAACAAAGAGGATGCATTGCAGGCCGAGCGTGATGACTTGGAGCAAGAAACAGTAGTGGGTGTGGGTGAAAACACACAGCGCAGCCTCATCTCATCACAACGTGCAGTGGAGGACTATGACGAGGAGGAGGATGAAGACATGGAGCAACTCTCTGGCCAAATTGAGGATATGACATGCACACCAGTCATACCCTCGATTCAGCGTGGCTGGCCAGAGGACAGGGGAGATGAGGAGGAGGAGGAGGATAGCATGTTCAGTCATCGTGTTGGTCTGGATACTGAAGTGATGGCTGTTAAGAGTCTGGCGCACATGGCTGACTTTATGGTAAGCTGCCTGGCTCGTGACCCTCGCGTTCAGAACATCTTGGCCGACAATCAGTACCCGTTGGCAACACTGTTAGACCCACGCTACAAGGAGAACTTTATGTCTCTCATTCCTGAGGTGGAGAGGTCAGCCAAAATGCAGCAGTTCCAGAAGGCCATAGTCACGGAAGTAGGCAGATCATTCCCTCACAAAACGCTAGCGGCATAGGTCAGGAATCGGTGGCGTACGGCCGAGAGGGGCACAAGTCCAATCCACCAGAGGTAGGGGAACACTCTTTACGATGTGGGACAGTTTTCTCAGCCCCTCACGTACCACAGCCCCTGAGGTGCGGGGTAGTGCCCCAAGAAATGCTAAGTTTGGCCAGATGCTGAAGGAGTACCTTGCAGATCGAACAACTGTACTGCGAGATTCCTCTGTGCCTTTCAATTATTGGGTCTCCAAGCTGGACACGTGGCATGAATTGGCTCTCTACGCCTTGGAAGTCCTGGCCTGCCCTGCCGCTAGTGTATTGTCAGAGCTTGTTTTCAGTGCCGCAGGTGGAATAATTACTGATAAACGCACCCGCCTGTCAACTGAAAATACTGACAGGCTGACTCTGATCAAGATGAACAAGGGTTGGATTGGGCCAGACTTCACCACACCACCAACAAATGACAACTGAATTTAAATTTTGTTCTGGGAATTTGCCATGTACCTCCACTCACCCATGGGTACACACTTCTGGACTTTGGCTAATCGCTGGACTGCTCCTCCTTCTCCTCATGTGCCACCATGATGACCGTTACAATAGTTAGGCTGTTGTTTGAGGTATACCCGCAGTGGTAAATTTTTCGCCCATTCTTTTAGAATGGGCATTACAACGACAGGAGACCCGCTCCTTTTCAATGGGAAAAATGTTTTGAGGCCCTCATGCACGTCTCTATCCAGGGACAATGTGGAGCCTCCCAATTTCTGGCTGCCCTGCCAAAGGGCTATACTACAATACACCCACTTGAAGTTTACAGGCCCTACTGCATGTCTGTATGCATGGGTCATTGTTGAACCTCCCAATTTTTGGCTGCCCTGCCAAAGGGCTATACTACAATACACCCACTTGAGGTTTACAGGCCCTACTGCACGTCTCTATCCTGGGACAATGTGGAGCCTCCCAATTTCTGGCTGCCCTGGCCAAAGGGCTATACTACAATACACCCACTTGAGGTTTACAGGCCCTCCTGCACGTCTCTATCCTGGGACAATGTGGAGCCTCCCAATTTTTGGCTGCCCTGGCCAAAGGGCTATACTACAATACACCCACTGGAGGTTTACAGGCCCTACTGCATGTCTGTATGCATGGGTCATTGTTGAACCTCCCAATTTTTGGCTGCCCTGCCAAAGGACTATACTACAATACACCCACTTGAGGTTTACAGGCCCTCCTGCACGTCTCTATCCTGGGACAATGTGGAGCCTCCCAATTTTTGGCTGCCCTGGCCAAAGGGCTATACTACTATACACCCACTTCAGGTTTACAGGCCCTCATGCACATCTCTATCCAGGGGCATTGGTGAACCTCCAAATTTTGGACTGCCCTGGCAAAGGAAAATACTACAATAGACCCAGTTCCTCAAAATGGGCACATTATGTCAAGAGGCCTTCATGTACGTCTCTTCTCAGGGACATCGGAGTGCCGCACAATGTTTTCACGTAAAATCTTTCATGTAATCACAAAAAGTAACATACACCAGCTGTATCTCACTATTGGGTATGTGCCCTTAACATTTCCACCCTAAATATTCATTTTGGTATCATTTTGGAAGGTTTTCTAGTGACTCCGTAAAATTGGCGTGAAACTCGGACAAGATTGTTCACAGCTGTGACTTTTGAGTGAGAAATGCTTCCAGGGGTCTTCCCCATGGTTTTGCCATGTCATTTGAGCACTCTTCTGAGACTTTTGTGACATTTTTAGGGCTTCTACATGCTGCCGGCAGTCATTTCATAAATATACACGGGTCTCCCATAGGATAACATTGGGCTCGGTACTCGGGCCGAGTACACGAGTATCTCGGGATGCTCGACCCGTGCTTCGAGCACCCGAGCATTTTAGTACTCTCTCATCACTAATAATAATCCCACATTTAATGGACTGCATATTAGAATAGTGTGTTTAAAAAAATTAATTATGCAAAATTATCACTTTATATTACTCTCTCAGGCAGTGACCATTTGCTTAGTAATACTGTGGTCTCAATTGAGGTGTCCATTGATCAACTGTCATGTATTACTAAAAGGGTAGAAAAGTTAAATAAGTGCTTTTTTTCATGTGATAAGGAGAAATTACCTTAATCTCCTATAATATAAATATTGGATCAACATAAAATGGAAAAGACCATTGGATCTTGTGATCTAGAGAGAAAGTGATAGTAAAAGCAGATCACTTACAGAATGAAATAGTGAATGAAGTAAATGGTCACATACCAAAGGTATAAGAGGCAGGTGCTCTGGGAAAAGAGCCTAAAGAGTAAAATAGCGAATTAGGCAACAAGGGGTTAGGGTGCTTAGCTGAAGCAAAGTCTCAACACAGCGGTTACCTGTCAGCTTGTGAACTCCTTGAGCGGTGGCGATGTGCGGCTTCTGTATGTATAATGCCGCTGTTTATTGGCGTGGGACGGGACCAATGCAGCGTCACTTCCGGCGTGTGGAACGCACGGAAGAGCCGCTGGACTGCAAGATAGCACATGTGTGGTGCGCGGCAAGTGCTCACACATGCGCAGTGTAATTGGAAACAACAGAATGGCAGTGATAAACATTACAAGACAAGTGCAATGTGATTGTGATGGTGACATCTAGCCTCAGAGCAGTAAAGGTGCGCAGATCAGTGCCATCCTATTCAATAGTGGATCTGTAAGAGACAAAGAAAGGGCAATTAGGATTCAAAAAGAACTATTTGTATACATCAACATATAGATAAGGTGCTTATGCTGAACATGATATTACATGATTTATGCAAAATGTACAAATCATAGGGTCACAATATTCATGCCCTGATGAGGTTTTATTTTGTGAGCTCGCTAATGACAGAATAATGGCTTCTGGCCAAACTCAGGGACCTCGGGGTGACTGTTATGCAGGAGCGGCCAATGTTTCAGGATAGTGGGTCTCACAAGGGCGTTAAATGGGTGGTAGGTTTCCACAAATGGAATTCTTGGACCTTGTGAATGGTCTCTAGTGGTTGAGTGTCTGCCTTGTGCTATGTCCATCGGATAACCCCAGTCTCTGAATTTGGATATCATTTCCTCATGTCTCTGTGATCTGTTAGTCGGGTCTGACACAATCCTGTCAACCATAGCATGTTGTGAAATTGGTAAGGCTTTTTTTCACGTGTTTTGGATGGCAACTGTCGTAATGAAGAAGACTGTTTTTGTCAGTTGGTTTGGTGAATAAGTCAGTAGACAGAGAGCCCTGTTGGTCCATTATTACCAATGTGTCTAGAAAGCTTATTTGTTTTTCATCACTATGGATAGTGAAAGTTAGATTCGGCACTAAAGAGTTGATGTCATTGTGAATGTTATTAAGCTGTTGGCGGTCACCTTGCCAAATGATAAAAATGTCGTCAATGTAGCGGCACCATGTGAGAACATGTGCCGCTACATCGAGATTTGTGTAGATGTGATCATACTCAAACTTACCCATAAAAATGTTTGCATATGGGGGGGGGCACATTTGACCCCATAGCAAAATTATTTTCAAGTACTAGGTGTAATAGCCTAATACTGAAATCTTTTTGAGTTGAAGACAAATTGGCATATTGGTCTAAAAACCATTGTACTGCTCTTACTCCCATTTTTAGATCAATGCTTATATACAAGCTATTGACATCATTGGTCACTAACAGGCAGCCCTTTGGAATTTGACCCATACTCTTTATAGTTTCCAGAAAAGCATTGGTGTCTTTGATATAAGATCACAGATTAGGTACCAAGGGACTTAAGATCCTCTCTAAAACAATTGCTAAGGGGGACAGCAAGGAGTCCGTGGACACCACAATGGGATGTACTGGTGGACGCATCAGATTTTTGTGAATCTTCGGTAAAATATACATAACTGGTGTCTCTGGATTCTTATTGTGGAGAAATTTAGCCAATTTATGCTCGATTACTCCAACTCGTGAAAAATTATTAACTATCTCCTGGATTTCCCTAGTGATCTTGCGTGAGGGTTCTTTTGGTACTGGTTCATATGTGTTTCTGTCTGCTAACTGTCTGTGTGTGTATGTGACCATTTACTTCATTCACTATTTCATACTGTATGTGATCTGCTTTTACTATCACTTTCTCTCTAGATCACAAGATCCAATGGTCTTTTCCATTTTATGTTGATCCTATATTTATATTATAGGAGATTAAGGTAAATACTCCTTGTCACATGAAAAAAGCACTTATTTAACTTTTCTACCCTTGTAGTAATACATGACAGTTGATCAATGGACACCTCAATTGAGACCACAGTATTACTAAGCAAATGGTCACTGCCTGAGAGAGTAATATAAAGTGATATTGTTGCATCATTCATTTTTTTAAACGCACTATTCTATTATGCAGTCCATTAAATGTGGGATTATTATTAATCATCATGATAATGAAGAAATACCTAACCAGGTCCCAATTAGATGCTAAATATTAATATTGAGATTTTGAGTTTCATTTGCTGATTTTTCTTTCCCTTATATCCTTCCCATTTTCTTGAGACTAGCAACACTCAGATTGATCTTAGATCCAGATTAATTAAGATCCTCCTTGAGTAGTCCATAATTCTACAAATACAGTGAATACCAGTACCTAGTGAATTTCCTTTCTGACCTTAACCACTATAATTTCCCTCCCCCCTCCCTTTACTTTTAAGATATCACTTGTTTTCACTATCTGGAACTCACTCCCGATATAGCCAATGTCCAATAGACAATACAATTTATACTTTAAGCCGCTATTGCCACCACAAAGTAGCACATTATGACCCACGTAGCATTGAGCACAAACACTTTGTAAAGATTTATTGTCTACAACAGTATTAATCTGAGACATGTTTTCATTTGTTTTCTTTATTCTTATATCATTTAGACCCGAGACCCTTGATAAAGGCCTAAGTTGAGGCCGAAACGTTGGGTGGGCTCTTTTTGTTTGAACTTTGTGGCAATAAAAACAGACTTTTTTTCACAAGCAAGCTTGTCGTGTCTTGCCATTACTTGGTGTGCCCGGATATTCTTATCATTGACGTTATTTTCACTGGAGCACCCCAAAAAAGTGACATTGAACCTGTCTCTATTCGTTCAGCTACTGTGGAGCACCAGGCCCAGTAGAAAACACCATTACACCATGGCGACTCCAGCCTCCTGGGCATCTGCGCAGTCACATACCAGGGAGCCAGGTACCGAGGAGAGAGGAACGGCGGTAGTCCATAGAAGGTGTCCGGCCGACAGTACAGGTAGAGAGAGAGAGCAGAGGAGGCCAGCCAAGTTACACATGGGGCAGGGGCTTCACACACATGGGGAAAGAGACAAGGAGGCCTTATACCCACTCGCTGTGGAGACCCAGAAGTGCATCCTGAACACCCGACAGTGCTCTGTACGTTTACCTGCAACAACACCAGTAAAAGGTAAAGAACAACCATCGGTGTGTGTGTCAGTTCCTTACCCGCACCCCTGTCATCCACACAGACTGTCCCGTTATCCAACAGCCCAGCCAAGTCCCTGCTCCATCCCTCATTATCATCAACAAAATCCTCAGGGATCCAGCTCCGCCTGTGGGGAGCTGCAACACCTAGCTGATCATCCATCATCCCTGGAGGCCCCACGCAGCGCTGGTGCAGTCACCGGATACCACAGGTGGCGTCACTATAAACTTAAAAACTATTATTCCCACATCAACTACCCCTTTTCAGTTGACCACCAGGGCCACGCGTCTGGGCAGGCCACCAGGGACATCCCTACCGCAGCAGAGGGCCCAGATACCCGAGTCCCCATACCCTTGGCTAGTCATATATCTTTTCCAGCACTGCAGATGGATAACGGCCCACACACCTTCGTCAATGAAAACCAACCTCTCCCAGTGCCCCAGGAAGAGGTTGGCGTACGAAGGGCCACAGGCCGCCCCCATCGCATTGCCACGTGTTTGCAAATAAAAGACTCTTAAAAACAAAAAAGTTATGCGTTAAGGCAAACCGAAGCAACTCCAAGACCAGATCGCCCATTTGACCACCCCGACCGCCTGCCTCCAGGAAAAAACGTACCGCTCGAAGACCATCCTCGTGCCTGATGGATGTATATAGGCTTTCAACGTCAGAGGTGACGAGGAGCATATCATCTTCCATAAAGATGCCATCAATCCGGTTTAGGATGTCCGTCGTGTCTTTCACATATGATGTGCAAATGGAGTCCGTGGAGCCTCGTTTAAGAGTCTCAAACACGAGACTAGCCAGATATCCCTCCATGGAAGGACCTAGCCCTGGGGTGGACTCCTCAAGGAGTCCACCCCAGGTCTAGGTCCTTCCATGGAGGGATATCTGGCTAGTGCCATGTTTGAGACTCTTAAACGAGACTCCATGGACTCCATTTGCATATTTAAATTCCCAGGGGGCAAAGCACCATGGATTTCACTGTATTTGAGCGCTTTGGCCAGCTGCCTGCAGTCTTTTCCTCGATTGGTCTCCCTGAGATCAGTGAGAGCTTTGTGATGTTGGTTTACCAGGCATTGCTCCCACCTAGACAGAATCCTACTCTACACAGATGAGGGGCAATACCCCAAAACAGCTGTCTGTGGATGGATACCTGGCTTTGGTAATTCCCTTGTTATACTCTTAAGCTCGTAATTGAGCGGGAAAGTGACTGAAAGGGCCACTTAACATGGTGGTTATGGTGGTCTCCTTGAGGAGACTACCCCAAGGCTAGGTCCTTCGCTGGAGTGATATCTGGCTAGTCCCGTGTTTGAGAGTTTTAAACGAGGCTTCATGGACTCCATTTGCATATTCAAATTCCCAGGGGCAATGCACCATGGATTTCACTGTGTTTGAGCACTTTAGCCAGCTGCCCGCAGTGTTTTC
The DNA here is from genome assembly GCA_033576535.1 of Allobates femoralis. Classification (NCBI taxonomy): domain Eukaryota; kingdom Metazoa; phylum Chordata; class Amphibia; order Anura; family Aromobatidae; genus Allobates; species Allobates femoralis. The sequence goes on along the minus strand of JARQOC010000004.1, from coordinate 327,485,088 downwards.
CTCGACTGGTCCCCCTGAGATCAGTGAGAGTTGTGTGATGTTGGTTTCACATATGATGGTAACTGTTGAGGGGGAAGTGATGGCATAATTAATTATTAATATGACACATAAATGTATATCTCTCTTTGTGGGCATGTATGTGTAGATATCTATATTTATGCCCACCTTGGTGGAATAGGCAGCTGTATCTGATGGAAATTGTTCATCTTCTGACATGGTTAATTACCATATCAGAAGATGTCCATTCTTGCATTTTAATGTGGGAAGCTATCAGATAAGACTCTTAATTTAAATATCAAAGATCTACAGGCTGCTGCCACAAAGGGTTATTCTCACAGCAGCCAAGATGTCTGGGGTGATAAGTAGTTCCCATTGTTTGCCAATCTATAGTGGCAGGAGATACCTCATTTCAATATAGTGCATGGTGAGCGTGCACCCTTACAACCCTGTCAGAAGTGCACGGATGAGGAGGTGTGTCCGTCACGTGCACAGCTGAGGGACAGGTTAAAATGGACTGAGACACAAGAGCTCGCTCTCTTTTCTACCTGGACGCACGATGGAAGGACATCCTCATCTGGTCATAAGTATCATCCTATAACTCTATCACTCTCTCTATATCTCTCTCTCTCCCTATATTTATATCTCTCTCTCCCTATATTTATATCTTTCTATCTCTCTCTCTCTCTCTTATAATATAGGGATAGTTAGATAATTAATATAGTGTGCCTGTGTGTATATTTAAGGTAACGTGGGTATTAGTAACTGTGGGTGTTTTACATCATTGTAACAGTAATTGATTGTGTCTTAGTTATCGTGCTATCTAGAAATCTATATATTATTGTTGTAGACTTGTTGGGGTGTGTTTAATAAATATTCATTTATTAGAACAGACTTGTTTTCATTAAGTAGTCGGTATATACATATATATATATATAGTTAATCAGCATAGGAACAGAAAGTGGTAAGGAAGGGAAGATTCTGGATATCGGTGATTGTAGTCATAACCGACAACAATAACCGATAAACAGAACCAGCCCTACAACAAATTGGCGAGCCTAGGCCCACTGTTTGAGGTTGTTCTAGTGTCTTTTGTACTGAAAACCTGTGGTCATCATCTGGAGCGGATCAGGCCAGAGGAACGTGGACACAGATAACAGGAGGCACGGTGAAGTGATCCGTTATTCTGTGCGTTCAGTGCCCTGATAGCTCAGACGGTGACACAGTTTTCAGTCTTAGTAAGACACAGGACACAGTCCTCATCAGAGAACCTTTTTCTGATTTTAATGATTTTTCTGATTCCTTTACACGATACACGTCTATCGGCGAGGCAGATCATCACGTCACTTCGTTCAAACACCATCAACGTTTGGTTCATCTGAGGAGTCCAGCTGGTCTGGAAAGAAGGCGTTCCGGAGTAAAGGACCTTTTTCCAAGCAGCACAAGAGGGACGAAGGAACAGACGACACCAAGCAACATGGCCTCTGAACAGGTGAGTATGAACTTCTCCACCCTTAAACACCTGTGTAGAAATAGCACATTTAACCCAATACTGCCCACCGCATATAAGTCCACAGAGATGCTCTGGTCAACTTTACTGGACCAGGCATACGCACATGATAGAGTTTGTATTAGTAAAAGTGTTTTCCACAAAACAAAGAAACGCCTCCAAATGCTGGCAAAATTAGTGTATACTTTTGAGGACAGCATTTGCAGGCCGGAGCATGTGGAAACACTTGCTACCACAAGAAAAGCAGACAAAGTTTCCACATCGGATAACCTACACTGCCATTGTTGTGTGGAAAGCATAAAACGTATACACACTCTAGAAACTGAGCTAGAAGAAAGGGCCCAGTGTACAGCCGACAGGGGCCGGGAAATCTGTGTGTTAGAATCTAGGATATCAGAGAAAGAAACCTATTATTCTGACATGGATAGAGAGCTCCTCAGTCTGTATACTGAGATAAATCAGTTCAAGAGTAGAGTTGCATCCATGGATGCACTAGTAAGCACACTTAGAGAGGATCTGGCTGCAAAGTCGCAAACGATTGTGAATTTGCAACAGGTCATCTCTAATCTGTCACGGCCTGGTACAAATAGCATGGTGCCTTTGCCCACAAAACAGGTTTGTGTTTCGGGTACTGCACAGGATGGGGAGACCACGGCAACATGGTCCACGTCTCCCATGGATCAGAGATCCGGAGCTATAGAGTCCAGGGGACAGGTGGAACGGTCGCTACATTTCACTCAAACACCAAGGGAGTATACACGTAGCGACCGCTTCCAGGGTCAGGACGAGAGTTGGGGATATGGAGGTAGGTGGGAAAGGGATCACACCACTTCCAATCCGCCAAATCGTTCAGTAAGGTCAGATGAATTTTATCCTAACCGTAACAGTATGGAAAGGATAAAATTTCTGTTACGGATCTGCAAGGAGATCCCAAAATTTGATCCCAGTCTAGATGCGTTTACTGCATGTGATATCTTTGAAGGTCACTGCAATAAATATTCTGTGGCTCCAGAACTTCGAATGGAGCTATTCAAGTTGTGGTTGCCTACACACCTCAATCAGAGGTATGAGGCAATGGGGAGCACGGAACCCAGTAATGGACAGTTTCATGATAAGGAAGAACGCCTTTCCTTACTAATGACACTGGCAATGGGCCACGGGGACGTGACTCCAGAAATCCTGATGAAATTCAGACCAACTATACACGATGAACCTTTATCGCTGTGTAGTCAGTTTGAAGCTATGTACAGGAAGGTCACTATGGATCAAGGTATCGGTATTCCACAAGGCATGATCCGCATGTTTGTGGAAAAATTCCCATACCTTGATACTGCAATTAGGTTGAGTGCAGCGAGAGAACCATCGCTCACTGATGCGGCCATGATTATTGAGCAGTGTAGACAAGATATACTGCACAATAAAAAGTCGGTTAAGGTTAGGGAGCATGTGCCTGTACATGTTAGATCACAAGATGAACGTGTGCGCCATGCTAGAAAGAAGTCAGCTGTTCGCCCCTCGGCCCCACCATTTGAGAGGACAGGGAGCATTCAATGCTTTCTATGTTTGCAATTTGGGCACATGAAGAAAAATTGTCCTCAGTGGGTACGGAGCCGAAACAGCCCTGAAAAATCTGGCAATAATAATGGTTTCAAGATGAAACCTAATTATGCCAGAACAGTGGGGGAACAGGCTGATGGGTCTCGGGGATATTTACAAGAGCAGACACCAAAATGTGTTGCCACTGTAAATGCCCCAGTTGATAGTTCAGGGGTTGTGGAATCTACTGATTCCACAACTAGAACTACGGTTGAGGATCTCCAAATTGCAGTATGTACCTCTCAGGTGCCTACTGGAAATCTTGTCAACATCGATTGACAATTAGGGATCCCTAAAGAGCTGGCTCCAGTATGTCCTGTCATACTGGATTCTTCAGGGAGGCCCCACATAAAAGCCAGAATTAAAGATCAGGACACACAAATTATGCTTGATACTGGTGCGGAAATCTCCATTACTAATATCAAACATGATTTGCATCCAAACAGCCCTCAGTGTGTGGTGATCGGATTTGATCACCAACAAGGGGGGGTGAAGGCCCACAGAATTGAGGAAGTGATTGTCCACATTGGCAAACACTTAACCCTCAAGATCCCAATGTGGTATTACCCTGGTTCTGACAACATCATTGGAACTGATGTAATGACCCAAAATGGATGGATCCTGGATTTGGCAAACTGCATTGTGTGGAAGGGACCCAGACAATCCAAGGTGTGTGTCATACAACGCCAGTGTCTGGGACCACCTTTGCCAGCAATGGAGAATTCAGCTGATATGCTCGAACACAAATGGCCAGAGGTCTCTCATAATATAGACCTTGAACCCATTGTGTACGAACATCCTGATCTGTGGGCCCAGGGTAAAAATGACTGTGGCAGATTGATTGGTGTCCAGGTGGACATACAGGGGCCAGACCCACCCCCTCAACGTCAATATCGCTTTCCACCAGAAGCGACACAGTCGATAGTCAACACTGTCCTAGAATTGGAGAACAAGGGTGTGGTCATAGAGGGGAATTCAAGGTGCAACAACCCTCTATGGCCTGTGAAGAAAAAGGACACTGATGCGTGGCGTCTCACCATAGACCTACGTGTCCTTAATAAGTACACTCCGATGTCTGCCCCGTAATTGCACAAACTCCTGACATAATGGCGAGGATAAGTGGCAAAAGCCGCATATTCTCGACCATTGATGTCGCCAATGGGTTCTTCTCTATTGAACTCACAGAAAACTGTAGGTACAAATTTGCTTCCACAGTGGGGAACAAACAGTCTGGACTCAAACTGAGTCCTCACAAGGCAAATTTGGCCAGAACAGAGGTGACTTTCCTTGGGGTGCAGGTCTCTTTTGGAGCCAAAGGAATTGTGGCAGCCCGAGTGGACGCTAGGGTCAAGTTACCTCAGCCTGGCACTTTACAGGACTTACGGAAGTTCCTGGGAGTGGCAAACTTCATGAGGGAATTCATAGAGGATTTTGCTGCCAAAGCGAAACCCCTTTATGAACTCCTCAGAGGACAAGAACCCTCACTCCAGGGCTGGTCAGAAGCACAGGATGAGGCCTTTTCAACTCTGAAAAGAGACCTCTCCTCTGCACCTGTGTTAGCCACCACCAACCCAGATGGAGAAATGGCCATCCAGGCACATGCTGGGAAGGAGTCTATCTCTGTTGTCCTTCTACAGCAGATGGGACATGATAGCAGACCACTGGGATACTTTTCCCGACTCCTCTCGCCAGTCGAACGAGGGTTCGACGAATGTGCCAAACAACTGGCTGCCATACACTATGCCGTTAAAACCAATGAGCATATTGTAGGTTTCAGATCTCTGACTGTACAGACACCACATTCTTCTTTGGTTCTTTTACTCAGAGATACACTCCCCGGAGTCTCCCAACAGAGATTCGGGAAATGGATCCTGGACCTCAGTGGCCGGAATATGATAGTGGACCACAAGGCAAAGTATGTTCTGTCCCAGTTGTTAAACATGACAGGGACCGAACATGACTGTGGTCAACCATCACCCTCCAGTACATCACAAATATTCAGGACCGACAGACATCCAGAAGACAGACTTTTCTGTCTGGACGGCACGTATGTATCCGGATTTGCAGTGCTGGATGAGACCACGGGCATCCAGAGTCTCTTCCGGTTGCCAGGTCACATGTCAGCACAACGGGCTAAACTGGAGGCTGTCAAGGAGGCTCTCCTCCTTCAACCTCCAGGGAATCAAACTATATATAGTGACAGTTCATATGTAGTTCGATCTCTCACCCTGCACCTGAACACGTGGAAAAAACGAGGTTTTGTGGACAACCAGAATAAACCTCTGGCCCACATTATGGTCCTAAAGGAATTGTGGGATTGGGGCATGGCAGATCAAGCGGAGGCAGCCATTATAAAAGTCCCAGCACATCAAAGAGGAGAACAGCCTTTGACCATAGGAAATAACAAGGCCGACGAACTGGCTAAGTTTGCAGCAGTGTCTGGTGTCCTTCAGGAACCAGGAATTGAGCAGATCCCGCATTCAGATTGCAGTGAGGCAAACCAAACTAAAGAAGCTTTCTGAGTCTGAAGATGTCACTGGAGCAGAGTTAGTGGGTGGTATATCTTACAGGCTACCTTCACTAGAAGGATAGTCAAGATGGTTGAGGGTAAGGACGTACTTTGAAGACCGTACTTGTAAAAGGCACCCTTAAGGCATATTGTATTTGAGGATTCCCAGATGACCATCACCAGGGAATCCAAATATGCCCAAGGACATGGTCCACAGATTACTTACGGACTAGTGTATTGATGTTAAAGTTAAACTGCAGTACACTGGCCAGCATTATGGAACGATCAGAGTGGTTTCAGTGAAACTGGAGGGCTTATACCGAGCAACAGTTTTAAAGGTACGGACTGATGCAAGGATCTGAGGTTACTCGAGTAGAGGGTCCCATCCATACGGTCTTTCATGATTACGATCATGAGAGAAAGTCTGTGTATCGGAGGTGATGGATACTATTCTCACCTATGCCCACTGGAACCGGATACACAGATGGTAAAATTGGATCTAATCCCTGGAGATGGGACTTAGTATGCAATGGGGTGGACACCCCCAATTGTGGTTGTATGGATGGATGCGCCCCTATGACTGGGAACCGAAAGAATTGTACTAACCGGGAGGGATTAATGCAATGGACCCATTGTGGCTTTGGATGGAGGGCAGTGGGAATACAGTGGTCTTCTGACTGGAAAGACCCCAGAGGCAGGGACATTAACTTTGACATCAATATAGACGGTCCATTTAAGTGGCCTTTTTGTGAGGCGGTGGACGAAGGGTGCTGGTCATTTACACAGTGGGTCTATCTGTCCAAATCCAAACCAATAGGAAACCTAGCGTTACAGGCAGGAGATAGCGATCAGTGGTACCAGTTCAGTGGTAGAGGACAAGTATGTGTGACCGTGGTAAGGGTCCCATATGAGGCTGAAGGTCTCCAACCAGTCAAACCGCACCTGGATTCTTGCAATGTTTCTACCCACCAATTGGCAGATCCCATAGCTCCTCAACTGTCATCCCCATGGAAGATCATCACAGGAACTAAATTCATCCTATATACATGGCGAATTTCTGTAGATGACTTCAGAGTAGATCACTGGGATCACAGATGTGAGGAGTTTGTGAGGAACCAAATTGACATGATGAGAGGATGGGTAGAGGCGGGGCAAGAAGTGAGAAAAGATGATCCCCGACACAGGAAATTCAGGAGTAGGAGAGACTTGATAGAGATGGGAATTAGTGGAGGTGCATTGGGAGTAGGTGCCCTGAACACTATGGATATGGAAGTCCTGAGAGGTAAGCTCGGGGACATTGCGCGACATGCTGGGGAAGGGTTCAGAACTCAGCTTGATGTAAACCATGTCTTAGAGGGTTTGCAACATTCGCACATTGATGCCACTACCTCTCTATCTTCAGCTCTACGAGAGAAGTTTAGAAGGTTAGTTGCAGGTCTTGTAGAAGTGCAAGACAGAGTTCAGTTTGCCCTAGCATGTACGCAAGTCCAGAGTGAACTCTCTGACAACCTAAAGCATATAGTGTCCTCTCTATACAAGGGCCACTTCCCCTTCAACCTCAGACAAAGAGTAAGTTCCCTAATCTCCCCGTTTGCAGCCAACCATACAAACTGGTGGCTGGTTCAATGGCATGGGTGTCATAATCTCACCTGCACGGCATCTTCTTTGGCACCTGTATCTGGTAATATCAAGAAGGGGTACAGTGCCATGAATATAGGAATTGTTGTTAGCAATCAGACGGTGCTTCATCCACAGCTCACCTCAGACATCCTAACCTATGAGCGAGGCCATCCTTATCTGTTTGATACAGAGGGATGTTGGAGGAAAGAGGATGCTATCCTCTGTCAAGGGAGTCAAGATAGGGTGCTTAGGCACCAGTGTTGGGACTCTGAGGGGTCATGTGAGATGAAGACTAACACAATACCCTCCTCTCGTCTGAAATATTTGGGTCAAGGGTATTGGTGTTGGTACCAAGGGAAAAATGTAACGTATTCTTTATATGGCACTAATTGCACCGAAAGAGGCATACTCCTCCCAGGAGCATATTGTACCCTTAGTCCCGTTTTAGGCTTAGATGTCGCAGATCAGCAGGGGAGGACCCCGATAACACCGGAGAAGAGACTCGACATTCACCCTGACACTCCTGTGAGACTGCAAAAGATTCCTCTTGGTTTTGGTCGTGAGCTCAAGCGTCTCTTGTTAGATTTCAGCGAAGAAGACGACATACTCCGAAATCTCCATGAGGCTGAGAATCAAGCCACTATTCAGCTTGAGCATGACAAAACCAAGATAACGAGGATTACCAATGCCTTAGATACAGACTCTAAGGTGTCCTGGTGGGAAAGTATATTTGGCTATAGTCCGACAGCTACATCATTCTTTAATTTCATTATCCACCCTGTGATTGTTCTCCTGGTTCTTGTTCTTGTTATGTACATTGGACTGTGCCTAGTTTACAGGAGAGTAAAGAGACTTGCCCACCAGATACAAGAGAACCAGGCAGAACTTCATGAATTTAACCGCCGAAGAAGGTCCAGGACTTAGCACTAAAAGTCCTGAAACCTTGAGATGATATTTGATAAGAGTGTTTAGGACATTACGTCAACTCCGCCCTGAAACCTCATAACATTGTATATTTTGTTTGGCTTTTACTTTGATTTATGGTTAAGGGATGGGGGAGGGAAATATGGTATCATTATATACTGTTTAATTTTTACATTGGGATATAGGTTTGTTTGTTTTTTTTGTATGAATGAGGAAAGAGTAGGGTTCTGTCGGGACAGGCCCCATCATTGTCCAAGGTATTTGCTACTTCAACCCTTGAGTCGGTAAACGTTCATAAGGGATGGATTGAAGGTCGGTTGGACTGCGTTCTTCTCACAGTCAACTTAGGTATGCTGATATCATCCCCTACCCAATAAACTCTGACCTGCCTAGTAGAGATTCAACTATCTATCCATGGAAGAACCACATTAACGATAGATGCTTCAATCAAGTTTACAGGAGAAGTCTCTGTTGAAAGTCGTGCCTCAGCTAAGAAGAATGCCATCCCCTGATTGATCTAATCCCAAGAAGGAGGTGCTCCAAGAAACCACCTGGTGAGGCCCAGCTACAGAGTGTGATTCCCGGCAGTTCCCTACACACAAGACTTGAGAAAAAAAAAAATCTGGTAGGGAGAGGGGCGAACACAGGAAAACTCTGTGGGCCGATCAAGAGACGAAGGTGCAGCAACTCCAGAGTCTAAGCAGTCAAGCTGGGAAGAAGACTACCTGGGGATAGGCGTGTTTCTCGAGATTGGCAACGACAAGATCAGAAGTGTACTGACAAATAGAGAACTTTATTCCTGAACCAAAGAGACCAAGAAGATCCACAAAGATGACTATGGTGTAATCTATGGATGGAGACACTGGATTACGGCGAACGGCAGGGGAGAGGTGATGGCGATGGGTGATGTCTAGATACCCAAGTGCAAAATTTTACTTCATTTCATCCTGAACGGTTATTGGTGATAGGATTGAGTAGGCAAATATATTCCACACTTCCCACTCATTTTATTGTCGTATTTTCCGACAAAAGGGGGACTGTTGAGGGGGAAGTGATGGCATAATTAATTATTAATATGACACATAAATGTATATCTCTCTTTGTGGGCATGTATGTGTAGATATCTATATTTATGCCCACCTTGGTGGAATAGGCAGCTGTATCTGATGGAAATTGTTCATCTTCTGACATGGTTAATTACCATATCAGAAGATGTCCATTCTTGCATTTTAATGTGGGAAGCTATCAGATAAGACTCTTAATTTAAATATCAAAGATCTACAGGCTGCTGCCACAAAGGGTTATTCTCACAGCAGCCAAGATGTCTGGGGTGATAAGTAGTTCCCATTGTTTGCCAATCTATAGTGGCAGGAGATACCTCATTTCAATATAGTGCATGGTGAGCGTGCACCCTTACAACCCTGTCAGAAGTGCACGGATGAGGAGGTGTGTCCGTCACGTGCACAGCTGAGGGACAGGTTAAAATGGACTGAGACACAAGAGCTCGCTCTCTTTTCTACCTGGACGCACGATGGAAGGACATCCTCATCTGGTCATAAGTATCATCCTATAACTCTATCACTCTCTCTATATCTCTCTCTCTCCCTATATTTATATCTCTCTCTCCCTATATTTATATCTTTCTATCTCTCTCTCTCTCTCTTATAATATAGGGATAGTTAGATAATTAATATAGTGTGCCTGTGTGTATATTTAAGGTAACGTGGGTATTAGTAACTGTGGGTGTTTTACATCATTGTAACAGTAATTGATTGTGTCTTAGTTATCGTGCTATCTAGAAATCTATATATTATTGTTGTAGACTTGTTGGGGTGTGTTTAATAAATATTCATTTATTAGAACAGACTTGTTTTCATTAAGTAGTCGGTATATACATATATATATATATAGTTAATCAGCATAGGAACAGAAAGTGGTAAGGAAGGGAAGATTCTGGATATCGGTGATTGTAGTCATAACCGACAACAATAACCGATAAACAGAACCAGCCCTACAACAAATTGGCGAGCCTAGGCCCACTGTTTGAGGTTGTTCTAGTGTCTTTTGTACTGAAAACCTGTGGTCATCATCTGGAGCGGATCAGGCCAGAGGAACGTGGACACAGATAACAGGAGGCACGGTGAAGTGATCCTTTGATGACAATGTCATCTCTCTGCTGCAGTTCTTGTATAGCTATCCTTTGTTGGTAAGTGAGATTATCCCTCTGTCTTTTGGTCGTAATTAGGTTGAAATCATTACTGACCAACCTTGTTTATTCCCCATGTGTATTCTAAAATAACACAAAAAAGAAACAGAGAAAAAAGATAAATTGGAAATAACTTCACACAAAACACCCAAAATACTGTAGAACAGATTAAACTTGGCACCTTTCCAACATTGTGGATAAACAAATTTGTTTCAAGTAAGTAATGCTTGTTTAATCTGACCTATGGAGAATAGAAAGAGCAGAAGAAAACTGAGAACCTGAGAACAAAAACTGTTAAAAATATCAAAAATCTCAAGGTTACAAGTCCACCTCCAGAGATCTTCTTTTTTTGTATGCAACAAAATCAAGAAGACTACAACCCACTTTGGCTTTTCTCTCTGGATGTTAATAAGCAGCCTCAATAAAGTTCCAAAGAAATTTAAGTTGTCCTTCAGGACCATGGCCGCATCAGTGTCAGTTCCAACTTTCTATCAACATTTGAATGAAATTAAGTGCTATGGCAGTGTAGGGTGCTGCTGGGTGGTAGACATGGGTGAGTGAGTGATTACGGACAACCCGGCATGCTACAATAAAATTATGGTCCTAGCTGGAAGCTTGCACCTGTATGGTCATACCTTTTAGCAGGCTGCATGTTTCTATTGCCTTCGGCAGGCCAGGACCAGATCGCAGTGGAAACTGACATGGAGACCAGCAATTCTTATTAATTAACAATATTTTATTCAACAGTTTTCACAGTTCTTTGTGTATACATTTAAATGTGAGATAGTGCGCACACATCTTAAACACAGTTTCTGTTTCACAGCTTGGCATCAGATAAAGTTCTAGTTCCCACTGGGTTATTCCTCACCTTACCAGACCAGTGAGCTCCAGCACAACCCAGTTCAAAACTGCAGCACAGCCTTTACCATCCATCTTCACGTTCGGCAGGTCCACAAACTCCTTCCCTTACATAACAGGGGCTCCAGGCAGTCAGCTCACTGTGGCCATGATGGAGCAGCAGGCATTGACACTTCCAGGTGATGATCTTTTCTCACTGTAGGAGAGGGGGTTAGGGAATATATCATAATACTGGTGAAGAGCCTTAGATTCCCAGTCTCCAAAAGGAGTTTCCACCCAGCAAAGTTAACCACCACCACACTGTGATGATAACACCACACCTTGACAATTAAGGGTGTGGCCCAATCGTCCATGCTCTAGGTCCTGTAATATAGAGCCGCTCATCCGAGGGTAGATCTCTGTGCCTCCCGGTGTTTCCATCCAATGCTACAATCACTTCCAAGGATCATTCTATCTCACTTTGGTCTCACTATTCTGATTAGCATGAGTTAGCCATTACAAGCCTCCTTAACAACCTGTCAGACTCGTATTTACATACTAGCCTTTAGTGGATGCCTATTTGGTGTTGTACTGGGAAACAGTCACATAATCTATGAACTCACAGCTGGTGTCTTCAGGGAGGAATGCTACTACCAGCCCACCTTCTTACAGCAGGAGACACAGAGGATCCCACTGCTAACAAAGAGAAGTAAAAAAGCTAGACTGCAGTTTGTCAAAATGTACGTGAGTAAGCAAAAATCCTTCTAGGCAAAGGTCTTGTGGACAAATAGACCAAAACAGGGCTTTATGATAAAATATCTCATTACACTGTTTACCAAACACAGAATGAAGCCTACAAAGAAAACAACATCATACCTACAGTTAAATATGTTGAAAGTTCGAAGATGTTTTGGGGTTGTTATGCTGCCTTCAGCACTGAGTGCCTTAACTGTGTGCAAGGCATCATGAAATCAGAAGATTACCAAAGGATTTTGGGTTGTAATTTAGTGCCTAGTGTCAGAAAGTTGAGTTTACATCCTAGGTAATGGGTCTCGAAGAAGGACAATGACCCCAAACAAACTTCAAGAAGCATCCAACAATCGATGGAAACAAAGCGCAAGAGAATTCTAAAGTGGCCAGCAATAAGTCCAGATCTAATTCCCACTGAGGTCAAGGTTGAGGGTCCAGACCTCTTCACCATCAAGGTGACCCTCAAGGTGAGGGCTAGCCAGGGACCCTAGATTAACCACCTAGTTTGCCTCTCCCACTTTTGCAATCTTGCTTCCCATTCCCACTTCTGCTTACCATTAACCCTGACAATATGTATGTTTTTTCCCACTATTTGGCATGAAATCAGAATAAACCTTTCCCATTTAGGGTCACTTAGGATTACCAAATTTATTAATATCTGCCAAATGCCAGACTAATGAGAGAGAGAGAGAGAATGTTTTAAGGTGTTACATAACATCCGAATTGGATGGGATTGGCTGGGAGGCTGTAAAAATAAGTAAAACAGTGATTAAACATCCCTGTTATATTTACCGAGTACCGCACCCTTGTACTTCTGGACTGCTCATGATTATTCACTGCACTGCATCCAACAGGCAATCATAGACACCGACTCTCTGTGACAGCTTCTGTGATTGGCTGTTGTGCCCCTCACCCATTGTGCCAGGGTCTGTGTTTGGTTGCCTTTGGCAATGAATCTGCTGTCATAGATTGTAAAATAAATAAATAATTAAAATTCACATAGGCCTTCTTTGTATTTTTGATTCTTAGCACAGATAAGCACAAAATAGTTAATAAATAACATTTCCAACATGTCTACTTTACATCAGCACAATTTTGGAAAAAAAAATTTTTTTTTAGGAAGTTTATAAGGGTTCAAAGTTCATTAGCAATTTCTCATTTTTCCAGCAACATTTACAAAACCATTTTTTTTAGTGACAACATCACATTTGAAGCCCTTTGAGGGGTGTACATGACAGAAAACACCCAAAAGTGACACCATTCCAAAAACTGCACCCCTCCATTTCCATTGAAATTGTTAGCAAACACCATGTCGTATGGAGAACCCGTGTGCCACCAGCACAAGGGCAACTGGTAGAGTTGGGGTACAGCACCAGAAAATGGCGCCTCTAATGAATGCGCTATTTTCTAGGGTGGCTGTGGGTTGCAATTTGCAGCGTGGGGGCCCACATTTGGGTCTCTCCACACTGAGGATTTAAGCACCCCAGCTGTACCTGGCTGGCAACCAAAAATACAGCAAAGGCCTTTTTTTTAATATTTCTAGAACTGATTTTAGAAAAAAAAATGATGTGGGGCTCCGCCATATTTTTGGTCCAGCCAGGTACAACTTGGCAGCTACGGACTGCCAGCAACTCCCAGCTGCCTCGTTGTACCTGGCTGTCAACCAAAAATACAGCAAAGCCCATTTTTTTTATTTCTAACCAGGTACAACTAGGCAGCTGGGGGCTGGAATCCTCAGCATGCAAAGGCCCAAGCGTTCTGGGCCCCCCATGCTGCGAATTGCAGCCCGCAGCCGCCCCAGAAAATGGCGCATTCATTGAAGCGCCATTTTCTGGCGCTGTACCCAGGCTCTTCCAGTTGCCCTGGTGCCGGTGGCAAACTGGGTAATAAAGGAGTTAATGCCAGCTTTTTATTGGCAGCTGGCACTAAGCCCGAGATTCATAATGTCAGGCTAATGTTAAACCCAGCCTTTAGGAATCTCTAGTAAATAGTCAAATAAAAAATACACCACACAGAGAAAAATCTTTTTATTTGAAAAAAAAAACCACAAACAAAATTCGGACCCCATCTTTATTATAAAGATCCGACGTATTCCACAACGAAGGTCCCACGACGCTCGATCGCCTCTGATATAGTCCACAACGAAGATCCCATGACACTCGATTGCCTCTACTTAATCCAGAGACTGCAGCAAGGGATCATGTGTCCTCTTCCTACAGCCTCTGTGGTCAGCGTTTTGTGCACTGTATGGCAATGATCTGTAATACAGTGGACCATGACTATGATCCAAGAGACTACAACAAGAAGACACTTGATCCCTTGTTGCACCCAACCATCCATGCCTCCATCCACCCTCCCATGCACCCATCATCCATGCATACACCCATCATCCACGCACACATCTATCCCTCCACGCACGCACATATCCACGCACGCACACATCCACGCACATATCCACACATGCGTCCATGCACGCTCACATCCACGCACGCTCACAACCACGCACATACACATCCATCCACGGACGCACACATCAATGCACGCACACACACATCCACGCATGCACACATCCACGCATGCAGATGTCCACGCAAGCTCACACCCATGCACATCCATGCACGCGCACATCCACGCATGCACACATCCATCCACGTGCACATCCACGCACGCACACATCCACGTGCGCAGACATCCACGCGCACAGACGCGGCCCACCGTCAGATAAATATGATTGGAGGGGCGAGTGGGGACGGATGGGAGAGAACGGGGGGCCCTAATGTGTTCTGGAGCGGGAGGGGGCTGAGGAGGGGGAGCGCACCCCCGATCCGCCCCTCCAGATCTGATTGGAGAGCTCCAATCAGATCTGGAGGGGTGAATCTCTATAATTCGCTCTGATGGCAGTTTCATTTTCAGACTGCCAATCAGAGCGACTTTAGCCACTGGGGGGCTAAGCCAACCCCCCTGGGCTAAAGTATTGGTTGTCACGTTCCTACGGCTCTATTAACCCTTCAGTGACCGTGGTTAATAGAGCCGCAGGAAGGAAAACCCGCGATGACGCAGCATATGCGTCCAAGGTCGGGAACTAACTTGTTTTCTTGACGCATATGCTGCGTCATGGGTCGTGAAAGGGTTAACTATTATATAATCACCTTGTGGCTTCTGTCATCCATATACACCATCATCATGTCATCCTATCCTCTGATTGATCAGAACAAGTTTTAATAGCAATATTTGCACACCCAAGTGGTGGGTGTGCAAATATGGCACCCGCTGGCAGCAGTACCAGCAACCAAAGCCAATGCTACACAGGCCACACATAGCACCCTGGCTCCCACCACATCCTCACACCGCCCGCATCCTCCGCAAGCCGCTTGCAGCTCCCCGCCGTGTGCCATCTACTTACAACACCTCCCTTATGCACCCAGTTGGCAGGATAGTCCGAGGCTCTGCAGCCTGTGATGGAGGAGATGGGGGTGCGGGCACCCTCTGTTGGATGCATGTAGTAATGGCAGCCAGGATCAGTGGAAAACCTCAACAGCACTGACCAGAGGGGAAAGACAGACACACACACACATGCATACACACACTCACACCTATACTCACACACACATACATACACACATGCACACATACACACTTAAGTACACATACTATACATATATCATATATAACATACACCCATATAGACACAACTACTTACATAATCCTCCTGTTCTGACCATCATCAACTTCCATCTTGATTTCCTTTTATCATGCACCGGCAGTGGGATTCTATGCTCATTACATGCACGTCATAATAATAACACTCCAGGGTTTCGGGTACCAGTTTTGTTTTTTCCCATCTTAATGTTTTTTCCCCGCTTTAATAATTTTTCCCCATACCTGTGGCTTTTATTCCCTCAATTTTTACATGAACATTATTTATGATTTCTTTTGTAAATATAATGAAAATGTGTTGTTTTATATATAGTTGTCTTTGTTAATGCAATTATTTGTTGTGTGTATATTGATCTGTGGGTCTGCTGTCTCTGTTTGGTGGGCTTCTCAAAAATGAAATGATGCAGGCCATCCTGTCTTGTTATATATAGGATTGTGTGCTCCTATTGTATAGAGGTTTTTGTTCTAAGGAAATGGGCTGATGCCCATGAAATGCATCAATAATAAAGATCTTAACGATATAGCATATCTATATCTCTCCTGGTATTTCAATCGGTGATCAGCAGAGCAAAGGCTATAAACCATTTCCTTTAATCTTTGATTCTACATGACTTCAAGGGTTCCTTGCAGCAGCTGATGTGGCTTTTATGGTGATTACGACCTGCACAACCAAACCAGATTAGTGTCCTTGTGACTATCCTTCACCAGTATTATTCAGGTAAAACCATACGTGTGCTTCTATTCTTTCAACATATATCCTTCATCACATGTCGGTGGCAGCTATATTTGCAAACTTAAGTGATGGGTGTGCAAATATGGCCCCCACTGGCAGTACAGGCACAGTATCCGCAACCAAAACAGATGCTAGAAACCACCCTTTACAACCGCTACCGCTCTGATAATCCTGGACAGAATAAGAGCGCATGCACCCTTACATATGCGGCCCCCATCTTTGGACACCTGGGTATGCAAAGATGGTGTAAACTGGCGCACGCATACACACTTACACCACCACTATCTTTGTACATCACAGTTGGAGAGGCAAAGCACACCACAGGGAGAGCACACAAGAGGGGCAGAGACATCACTCAGCAGGGAGAGCGAGCACAAGGGGACAGACAGCAAAAGGGGAGAGAGAACACACAGGGAGAAGAGACAACCCACAGAGGGGAAAGACAGCCCACATGGGGAGAGAAAGCCCACAGGGGAAAGAGACAGCCTGCAAGGGGGAGAGACAGCACACATTATAGAGAGACAGCACAAAGGGTAGAGAGCATACAGAGGGAAGAAAGAACACAGTGTAGAGAAACCAGCACACAGAGGGAGATCACATGGAGGGGCTACATAGGTCACAGGAGAGAGCACAAAGGGAAGAAGACAGAACAGAGGGAGAGAGACAGTACATGGAGCAGAGAGGACACATGGAGGAGAGATGGCCATTGCCCCCAGCACCACAGTTCCTGACCCCATTGTGACATAACCACCGTCCTGATGCGATAGCACCAGGCCTCCATCTAGTGTTTTATAGACTAAATTTTGTGTTTACTTGTGTTAACATATTCTGTGCAAGTTTGTTCAGCTTGAACAAAATCACAGACATTTTTTTTTTGAACAGGGCAAAATAGTGCTCTATATTTAAGGCCTGTTCTGCAAACACTTGATGATTGGCAACCTGGTTCAAACTTACCACATACCCCAGGCCAATTGTGTGAGCCATTTTGAAAGCAAATGGAAAGTAATGTAAATCTGAGCAGAGAACTCAGCAGTAGGTTATTAGGTACAGTGGCTATGTATAAAAAATATATGTCTCTTTTTAGTCCTAGGGTGGGGAGACACTTTACCTGTATGTGATATCACAGGTTACCTCCTACTCCTTACTGCATAATGACCACTGCACATATTAAAGTGCATGCTTTGAAAACTTAAATAATAATAATATTTATTCAATTGTATAGCACCATTAATTCAATAGCCCTTTACATACATCAGCAACACTGTGCCCATTGGGGCTCACAATCTAAATTCCCTATCATTATGCATTTGGAGGAAACACACACAAACACACAATGCAGATAACATACAAGCTTCTTGCAGATGTTGTCCTTAGTGGGACTTAAAACCAGGACCCCAGCGCTATACATTTCAAAAATCATGTTATATAGCACTGCGTTCTTACAAATGCTCATTTTGCCTTTTTGCTCAGTTAATTCTTCTCTTTTCTCTGCTCTAGGTAAAATTAGGAATTCACTTTTCCAGGCATAATTCATCTTCTTCCTCCTAGCTTAACTTCTTCACTCCTTTTCCTGCTGTTGACTTTGGCAGTGAAGATTTATGCAGGTAAAAGAGACATCCTGTTGCTATATTGAGCTTAGAAGTATTCAATTATTCAACGAGTCTGTATTTAACCATATGATGTCATAGACGTAATGGAAAAAGAGAAGAATCAACTATATAGATGTGCAAAATGAGCATTTGTAAGTACACAGTGCTATATAATATGATGATATATAATATATTAAGAGTATTCCAATGTTGATGGGAGTGCTTCTTTAACACTAGAAGTCCCGGGAATTTAAAGGATCCTTGGTTTTCAATGGTAAAAAGGTCAAATGACCCGTCTCTGGGACTTTTAGTGTTAAGCCTTGAGGTCTATAAACATCATGAGTACAAATTTCTAGTATCTATTTCTTATTTGTTAAGCATTAGTTCTAAATATGCTTTTTACAGCGATTTAACCAAAATGGGTATTTATAAAATAAGAATTAATAAAATTTACAATCCTAAAATACAAAACAGGTTATTAAGAAGAATATGTATCAGTATCTAGCTTAATTAGTAAAGACATAGAAGTGCTAAATTTTCTCTTAAGTTACCTTGAGGTAAAACCTGTTCAAACACCTGTTCCTAAACCTTGTTCATGAAAGATGAGAAAGAAACACAAAAAAATGCTGTTCGTAGAGAAAGTACAAAAAGGTGATAATTGTAATTAATTAGAAGTCATTTCTTATTTATTATTTTGATATTACGGTACAGTAATACCCTGGACTTTTGTATTTCTAATATACCTGTTATGCTAGAATATTATCAAAATGTATACAATAAGAAAATAGATTTATAGCATGACAGAATATACACTTTCTTTATACACTGATCTAGAATAACATGAAGGTGTTTTCTGTCCTGATGTTAAATTAGCTGAAGATGTGACATGCCCAAGAGCTAAGGGATCCAACGTGTACCTTATTTACCATCATCTGGTTAGCCTCCAGTCGAATGTACAGGCACTGAAGCTTGCAACATGTCATCTTGATTTGGTGGCTAAGTTTTTGCTTATAAGATCTTAATGATCTACTTTAAAATTGCATTTCACTTTTTCCTTCATATACGGTAATTAATAGCAAATATTAGAAAATATACCAATACAGGTTTTTCTATTGCACATTTTAATCTCATACTATCCCATTATTAATTGTAATATTTATTAGATGTTTTAAGGAATTTTCACGAACATATTTTTTTTTCTTAAACCACTCTAGCAGAAGTTTTTCCTTAAGCAAGTGTAGATGGCTAAGGGGAAGGAATTGAAATAGTGAATTGTATGAACAATTGTTGCCAACTGTCATTTAAGATTAGGACAGTACACAGTGATTCTGGTCTAAAATTGTAAAATATAGAATAAATATAGTTCCAAAATGAAAGCTGTTGGATCTGTTAGTGATCTACAACAGAATGAGACTGATAATTTGACTTACAAGATTTGATTAAAGAGCCAAAGCTGTTTCATTGTCTTCTATCAAAACACTGAAATCCTATTATGACCTTTCAACCTTGTCAGCTGTTATGGCCTATTTGACACTGATTTTCGACAAGGTTCAGCGTTAACTCTCTATGGCTCACTACATTACTTTTATTGGGATATTAATTCCAGTAGGTGCTAATCTCATCAAGATTTCCTACCATTTTATTTCGAAGACTGTTCTGATTTGTTTTTCTTCCTTTTCACAGCAGTATTAAATACCAAACCTTCTCCGATATGGAAGTTCATTAGAGATATGTCTTTGATGGCAGCCCTTTCAGGGCTTCAGTTTCAAATACCTTGATGTAAAGCTTAAGAAGCCATTGTGTTGTAAGCCCTCCTTGATGTGCCTTATTTAGATCTGCATAGTAAATCAAGGAAAGTAAATAACAAGGCAGCAGATGGAAGCATGGAGATAAGGCCAGTGAACAATTGTATTTGTATTTTGTTATGATGTTGACAGGAGCTAAAATTCACTAATCTAGTTCAACTGATCTGCATTTCAAAGAAATCTCATTTAGCTGCAACTTGAAGGCTTGAAGGATAAAGTTCTTTTATTGCAGCTTTTGTTGCATTCTTCGTTAATTTATATGGTCAAGATTGAGCTTTGCTAAGTTAAAGAAGCATGCATGTTATAAAGGGCATTAAAATACAACAGCGGTAATGTCTAGATTTTAAACTTAGAGTAATTACATTTTCAACACTGTTCTGCAAAGTTTACAAAATACAGTTATCCATGCAAAGCTGTCTCAGCAGTCTGAAGTAAAGCTCTATGTCCTTGGATTGAAAACTGGGTTAGTAATATATGCATTATTTCAATTTACAGATATGTATATCTGCTGTGTCTGAACATGGGAATTTTTTATGCAATGAAAACTACAAGAGAGGAAATATCTTATATATTTAGTTTTAGATTTTCATTGGGTGTTGTCAGTATGTAGAATTTAAGTTATGTATTTGAACATACATTAACATTTTGCATCTCTTTATTTTTTAAAACCTTCCATGTGGCAGCCATATTGGAGACAAAGCAATACTATCTGTATTGTGTGGACAAGAGTACCCCTTTTAACAATGTGTATATACTTTGTATTTTCTCAGATTTTAATCTATTAATAGTGTAAATTTAACGCTGACAGAGCTCCATTCGCAGTGCCAGACTGATTTATGCCCTAGTTAAAGAGGACCTGTCACCAACCATACATGTTGAGCTAAGGGCAGCACTGAATGCAGCATGTCTGCTGCATTCAGGCAAGGGGTCTCCCATGTCTGATGGCAGCTGGTACTCCGAGATAATAGTTTAGTAAAACTTACAGCTGGAGCCAACTAGGCTGTCCCTGGTGCGGTAGCCTATGTCTCTGTGCTGCCTCCCTGCTGCCAATGACGTCCTCCTTGCCTCCAGCTGCCTGTCCCGCCTCCTGCTGTGACATCAAATGATTTCCCCGCCCAGCTGCATGTTATGCTATGGAGCTGGGCGGGGAATTGCTCTGACATCACAGCAGGAGGCGGGACAGCCGGCCGGGGGCAGGGATAAGCATTACATCACTCTGCCTTGCGTCACCAGCACAGGGAGCAGAGACAGAGCGAGGAGGACGTGATTACAAGCAGGGAAGTGGCACAGAGACACAGGCTGCCACACCAGGGACAGCCTACTTGGCTCCAGCTTGTAAGTTTTACTAAACTATAATCTCGGGGTGCCAGCCGCAACTACACATGGGGGACCCCTTGCCTGAATGCAGTAGACATGCTGCATTCAGTGCTGCCTTTAGCTTTATATCCATGGGGGGGGGGTGACAGGTCCTCTTTAAGGCTGCTTTCACATTGCGGATTTTTGAGAATAGGCGGCTGTCCATTATAAAACGGACAGCCACGGATCCGATTTGGCCCCAAAGTTATCCTATGGGCACGGATCGGATTTGGCGTAATTGCCATCCAATTTTGTCAGATCCGATTTGTGTCTGATTATTTGCTGCGCCCAAGATCAGAGACTGCAATGATTTTAGGCACAGCAAAAAATCGGACACAAATCGGATCTGACAAAATCGGATGGCAATTAGGCCAAATCAGATCCGATCCGCTGCCTTTAACTTGGGGGCCAATGGAGCACGAATCCGAGAAAAGACAGGATCATTTCTCGGACCTGATTTTAGTGTACTGAGCATGCTCGGTACAGTAAAACTGCTACTAACCATCTAATTTCACTTCCGCAATCTATATATATATATATATATACATTGCGAAAGCGAAATTGAGTAAAACAAAGGGTTAAAAAAAAAAGATCTGTATTCTCATCTTTCCAGCGATCCCCCAATGCCTCCAGCAAGTTCTGGTGTGACTACAGGACCTGCCGTTACGTCACAACCCAATCAGCTGATTGGGTCACATGACCAGTTACCACGGTAACTGTGGTCATGTCACCCGATGACACTGCCGGGTTGTGACGTAACCGCAGGTCCTGTAGTCACACCAGAGCTTGGTAGAGGCTTCGGGGGATCGCTGAAAGGGGGAATACAGATTTTTTATTTTTAACCCTTTCTTTTACTTAATTTCACATCCACAATGTATATTATACATTGCGGAAGTGAAAGAGCCCCGCACAGCTCTTTCTGTGTCTGGACCCCTGAAAATCACGGACCCAGAAACAGAAATAGGTCACCTCCTATGGTGTCTGTTCCTGTCCGTGGGGTCCTACAAAAAGTAGGATCCCACGGACAGGAAAAAATAAGTGATGTGAAACCAGCCTAAGAGTGGGAGACCACAACAAACAGATGAAGAGGCACAATTAACAGAACCAAAATGCCCCAAAGTCATCCAATATTTTTAAGTAACACTTTCTCATTCCAAAGAATAAATATATACACTGATTTTAGTGATTTTTACTCCCCCATTATATAATATGATTATTATATAATAACTTGCACTGTGGTAGACGTAAAAACACGCATTGTAGTAAAATGATCCAGCCTTGTAGAGCAATCACATAAACATACATATGTTCAATGAG
Organism: Allobates femoralis; assembly: GCA_033576535.1. Taxonomy (NCBI): domain Eukaryota; kingdom Metazoa; phylum Chordata; class Amphibia; order Anura; family Aromobatidae; genus Allobates; species Allobates femoralis. Next base: position 327,462,682 of record JARQOC010000004.1, on the reverse strand, counting down.
TTCAATCAATGCTCTAACTAGTGATGAGCGAGTACCGAATTGTTTGTAATCGTTACATTTGTAACAAGTACTGTATAATACTCGCATAATCCTTAATTGTAAGACAATAGGAAATGTGAATAATTTTCTGCTGGACCTGAGGGTGAGGTCTGGGAGAGCTGTAAAAAGGCAGCGATGAATGATAATGTGCTCAAACTGCATTGAAACAGTATGCGAACATAATGTAGTCTGTCTGCATAGTGTTCTGTCATACAACTGTGTGCTCTGAGTGACAGGAACTAGTGAAGATAGATAAATAGATGGTAGAATAAGTAGATTGAGTTTACCAGACTCCTTCTGACGCCTCCATGTCAGCTCAGTCTCCTGTGCTCAAGCTCAATCACTTCCAGGCATCCTGTTAAGTTTCTTGCATATTCACTGCACTAACTGACAAACAGCCAATCACTGACGCTCACACTCTGTGAGCCTCTCTGTGATTGGCTATTGTAGTCAGAGTGCATTTTCACAAACTGGATAGTGATTGCTCTTGGTTGCCATACACATTAGTGTATGACAACCAACCTGCCATCGTAGGGTGTTAAATAAATAAATAATTTAAAAAACTATGTGAGGCTTCACAGTGTTTTTAAGTGTAGCCCAGTGAAAGTGGACAGCTGCGAACTATCACCCTCAGTTCCCTAATATTACCTTGACTGGCAAAAAATGCGTTGGCTTCACCCTATTTTTAATTGCCAGTTAAGGAAAAACTAGGCAGCTGAGGACTGGTATTCTCAACGGGGAGAGGACCCATTGTTTTAGGGCCCCTAATGTTAAAGAATAACAGCTCGCAGCCACCCCTGAAAATGGCGCATTCATCGTAGCACTATTTTCAGGCACTTTATCTGGCTGTTCCAGTGGCCTTAGTGGTGGAGGCTTGCTGGGAAATAAGGAGTTAACATCAGCTTAGTATTGCCAGCTGGTATTAAGCCCTGAGATTCTTAATGTCAGGCCACGTTAGACCCAGCCATTAAGAATCTCAAATAAATTGTAAAAAAAACACAACACAGAGAAAAATTATTTTATTAAAAAAACAAAACAATGATACACTTAGAGTTTTCATATTTATCACCCCCTCCCCACCTTTGTACTACTCCATGATCCTTGTCTTCTCTCTTCCTGGATAGACTCAGCTCTACTACATCAGACACCAAGGGGAGAAAAAAGACATCCGCTCCCCGTGGTCTCTGATCACTAAATGACAGCGCTGAGACATGCAGTATAGTAAAGTGATAAAGGGCAGGTCTCAGCATTGTCATACAGCAAGCCATGAGGTCACCAATGCCATAGTAATCACTAATAGCTATGGCAACGGTGACCTTAGTATATGACAGTGTTGAGTCCTGCTCTTTACTGATCTCTGGCAATGTGCTCATGCCAAAGGCTGCTGGACCTGCGAGAGGACCTGGCACTGCACCATGTGCAGGGTCCTATAGGCAATGATAACTGCAGCCTCAGGAAGAGGAGAGAACATTGCTGGAGATCACCGTGGGAGTTCGGGAAGGTGTGAAAATTAGCAAAGCAGCATTCACACACACACACAGGCTGAATTTTGTGAGGATCCGTTCTTGGTGCAGATTCTGCATCAAAAATGGAACCTCACAAAACGCGGCCAAATTACTGTGTGAATGTAGCCATATAGTAAGCTGTGAGGTCACCATTGCCATAGTAATCATTAATAGCTAACGGTGACCACACTGTTTATGATATGACAGTGTTGAGACTTGTGCTTTACTGCTTTACTTTAGTACAGCTCTCAGCGCTGAGGTCACCGTTGCCATAGCTATTAGGGGCTACTATGGCAATGGTGACCTCACAGATTACTATATGACAGCACTGAGACCTGCACTTTACCACTTACTGTAATACAGGTCTCAGTGCTGTCATAAAAAATGGTGAGGTCACCATTGCCATAGTAATTGCTGTTGCTATGGCAACGGTGACCTCACCGCTTACTATACTGCAGGTTTCAGCAACTGTCATTCAGTGATCAGAGACTACGGGGAGCGGATGTCTTTTTCCTACCCCTCGTCTCTGTTGTAGCAGAGCTGAGTCTGTTCAAAAAGAAAGAAGAAGAGGATCACTAAGTGTCTTTGTGATTTTTTTTAATAAAATAATTTTTCTATATGTTGTGACTTTATTACTATTTATTTGAGATTCTTTCTGGCCGGTTCAAACTTGGCCTGAAATTAAGAATCTCAGTGCTCAATACCAGCTGGCAATACAAAACTGGTGTTAACCCCTTATCACCCAGTGTGCCACAGCCATCAGGGCCGCTGGAAGAGCCTGGTAAAGCGCCTGGAAAGGGAGTTATTATAAATGCACCATTTTTACGGGCAGCCGCGGGCTGCTATTTTTTAGAATGGGGGGGCTCTAGAACAATAGAAGAATATCAACTCTCTGCTGCCTAGTTTTACCTTGGTTGGTAATTAAAAATAGGGTGACGGTAAGGTAAACTTACGCAGCTGAGGGTGGCAGTTCACTGCTGTCCGCTTTCACTAGGCTAGACTTAAAAATACTGTGAAGCCCCATGCATTTTTTAAAATTATTTATTTTTTAACACCCTATAATAGCAGGTTGGTTGCCATACGCTAATGTTTATAGCAACCAAGCATAATCACCGTCCAGATTGAGGAATGCACTCTAACTGCAACTGCCAAACACAGAAGTGCTCACAGAGTGTGAGCATCTGTAATTGGCTGTTTGCCAGTCAGTGCAGTGAATATGCAAGTAGCTTAATGGGTGGCCTTGGAAGTAGCAGTCGGAGTCTGGAAAGCCCGATCTACCTATTCTACCATGTAAAAAGCTTAAAGTTAGAATCAGCACAGTAGTAGTACATATAAGTAGGTGCAATAGTCCTGTACACAGTGCTCCACTGTGTGGTGATACTTATCAAAAAAACAGGCAGCACTCCAGGCACAAAGATGTTTTCTGGACCCTTTATTAGGCCACGTGATGCGACATTTCAGTCAAAAAGACTTTTTTCAAGCATGCTTGATAAGAGTCTTTTTGACTGAAATGTCGCATCACGTGGCCTAATAGAGGGTCCAGAAAACATCTTTGTGCCTGGAGTGCTGCCTGTTTTTTATTATACGTTTTCTACCATCTATCTATCTTTACTAGGTCTTGTCACTCAGAGCATGGAAGACAAAAAGAAAGGGGGCGCAATGAGAAGCACCTAATGTTAATGATATATTTTGGGGGAAAACAGGGGCTGAAAAGCTGCTCACCTGTTAGGGTTGTGCATTTCCGCTCAACCCCAGAAGATTGCCTGTAATTGCAGTGCTATCCACTCATGTAAGCAGCGCCGGCCTCTTCTCTCGGCTGCTCCGCAGTGACTTCCAGTATGGATAGAGTGACCGGCCAAGGCAGGAAACACATCACTGCAGGTCCTTTGCTGTTATGTCGGGATACCAGGCAACCGCAGGTCCTGTGGTAACATTGGTTATAACAATCCCACACCCAGAGCTGTTCCTGCCGGACTTCCCTCAGAGGTAACAGGTATAATGAAGAAAATATAGTACTGGTCTAATGGAGCACTAGGAGCTTCCTCACCTGAGAAAATCAGCACACAGAGTGTTGAAACGTGTTGTGGCCCACAAGGGATAAGTAATAGTTTGAATGTTCCTACTATACCACCCTTATGTGTCCTCCTTCCCAGCGCTCTGCTAGACAGATACTATATTTTCTCTACTGTCACTCAGAGCAGACAGCTGTATGGCAGAACAGTATGCAGACTTAGTTTAGATTATGCCTACATACTGTTCCCATCCAGTTTGAGCACAATTTCATCCATCTCTACCTTATTACAGCCCCCAGACCTCATCACTATTCAGTTAGAGCTTCTTTTTTTCCTTTGGTTATACTGCACCTGCCAATCACAGTAATGGCATTATCAAAGATGAATTTGGCATTACTACTATGACTTGCAAGCAATCCCAGCATGTATATTGGCTGAAAATCCATCAGCAAACATGCTAGGCAGCTCACTCAAATATCATGAGTAAAATCCAAAACAATCACAGAGTACCGAGTATGGCGAAAACCATATTATCCTTGTGAGCACCGAATAGTAACGAGTATACTCGCTGATTACTAGCTCTAAAATTTTGATCCAAAGGAAGGTAAAAAATGTTTGTACTATGTTAGCTAGTAGATAGAAAAATATTGGAACCTGAGAGTCCTCAGTGGTTGATACCCCTTAATGGCTAACTGAAAAGATGGTAAGCATAGCAAGCTTTCGGGACACTATGGCCCCTTAGTCAGGCTTATAATGACACAAATTCTGAAGACACATACATATATACATAAGCAAATGAAACAAACAAAAAATAAACAGTCTTAGATGCTGTAGTAAATATGACAGGTGACGTAAAGCAGTCTCAGGTTAGGGAGGGGTAGAGGACCTGGAAAGTGAAACCAAAATTCTTTGATAAGCGGAACAAATTGTATTATTGTTATGGTTAGTAGTCTGTGGAGACCTGAAAATACTTAAGTGAATTGTGGAAAGCAATAAATTGAAGCGAGAGAGTTCACAGAAGTGTCAAAAGTTCATTGTCCTCAAAATGGAGTCTCTTAGAGATGTGATATCATCAAGTGTCTTTCATTTTATATAAAGACGTATGAATCTGTGATGTCCCCAAATTCCCTTTCATTTTATATAAAAACGTATGAATCCATGTGAAGCATTTAATCCTGTTTTGAATGTGTCAAAGGTCGTTATCAGTTTGTATTCCCAAATTCTTCTCTCTCTCTGAGGTTTGAAGTTGCTTTTTAAGATGAGCAGCCCCATATCGGTTTCACTGTGATCAGGGCTGGAAAAATGCTTTGCTACAGGTAGATCCATACGCTTTTCTTTTATTGAGTGGCGATGAGAATTAATTCTTGTTCTGACTTTTTGCCCGGACTCCCCTACGTACATGCCACTTGTTGGACATTTGGTACATATAATTAAATACACCACATTGCTTGTCATGCAACTGAAGTTACCTTGGATCTTGAGTCCTGATCTGTCCCAGGAATCTTTATCTTGTCTGTTGTTATTATAAATGGACAGATTTTGCACCTGTTCTAGTTGCAGGGAAAGGTTTCTGTTGCTGCTGGAGAGGACAGGGCACTTCTGACAATGATGTTTGTTAGATTCGGAGGTTGGGAAAACAAATTGATAACTACCTTTGAGACATTCAAAACAGGATTAAATGTTTCTCATGGATTCATGTATTTTTATATAAAATGAATTGGTATCTTACCTTCCCACTTGTGTTCATTTACAGGTGTCTCCCTTGTGTCTAGATAAGACTAGACCTAGGAATCTACTAGTGCGGGGTTAGGAGCTGAGGAATGGCTTTTTTTATAGTACAGTACCAGTAAAAACTTTAGGCACACTTGTTAATGCAATGATTTTCCGTGTTCTTAATACAATATGCATGTTGTTGATTCAGACTGAAGACAGAAAAAACAAAAAGCAACACATATAAATTCAAGGAGTTGGGAAACATTCTTGAAACAAATACATATATGTATTTAACCTTATATTTATTAACCATTTCACAATCTTGCTGTTTTACTTTATTGCACTTTATTTCTTTTTATTCTTTCTTCCAACAGCCATAACTTCTTTATTTTTCATCAAAATAAACATATGAGGGATTTTTTTTGTGGGACGATTTGTACTTTTGAATGACAGCATTCACTTTACTATATAGTGTACTGGAAAATGGGAAAAAAATTCCAAATATTGTGAAATGGTAAAAAACAAGTGCAGTTACATTATTGTTTTCTGGGATTCATAATTTTCACTATATGGTTAAAGGGACACTGTCAGGTCATTTTTCAGTATGATACTAATATTACCCTTGAATAGGGCCTGGGCAGACCTTTTAAAATCATGTAAAATCATTACAGTTAGGAATGAGAGAGTCTACTCGTTATGACTCGTTACTCGGCGAGTAGTAGGGTACTCACTCTACTCGTTACTCTGCGAGTATCCTTGCGATTACTCGCACAGTAACGAGTCCATTGTAAATCAATGGGGAATGCAATTCCTCTGCTGCTGGACCCTATAAAGAGGTCTTGCAGCAGAGGAAAACCTGCAATTCCCCATTTCATTGTTTAAAAGCCAGCGGTAAACAATGCTGACAACTGCTGACAGCTTCCCTGCCGCCTGACAGCAGGATCCTCCGCTCCCCCACCACCACCCCACCCTATCCTAACTTAGGCTGGTTTCACACTGCAGTCAGATCAGGTCAGGTTTTGTGTGCCAAAACCAGGAGTGACTCCAAAACCTAGAACAGGTGTTAATCTTTCAATTATACTTTTTCTCTGCAAGTTCCTCTCCTGGTTTTGGAACACAAAACCTGACCTGATCTGACCTGACCTGATCGCAGTGTGAAGCCAGCCTAAGGATCTGGTGGGGAGGCTGCGGGGCGAGCGGAAGATCCTGCTGTCAGCAGTGGCTGGCACTATTGTTCGGGAGCGAGAGGGGGTGGTTCACTCACTGTCCTCCACGGCCCGCTGTCTACTTCTCTGTGTCTTTGCGACAGCAGCCGCCGCTTCCTAGAATGGCGGTGGCTGAAAAGCACGGCCACTATCACTACTGTAGGCGGGGAGCACAGAACCGGATTGAAAACTGGACTGCCCCGGTCCGGGGCAATCCGGGACCATAGAGCCCCATGTTATGGGGCGCCGGATTGCACCTGACGGGTAAAATCCAGGAGAATCCGGTTTTCAAAACCGGATTCTCCCGGATTGTACCGATCCTAAGTTAGGATAGGGTGGGGAGGCGGTGGGGGAGCGGAGGATCCTGCTGTCAGGCGGCGGGGAAGCTGTCAGCGGCTGTCAGCATTGTTTAAAAGCCAGCAGCTTTTTACCGCTGGCTTTTAAACAATGAAATGGGGAATTGCAGGTTTTTCCTCTGCTGCCATACCTCTTTATAGGGTCCAGCAGCAAAGGAATTACATTTCCCTTGATTAACTTTGGACTCGTTACTCTGTGAGTAATCGCTAGGATACTCACAGAGTAAGGAGTAGAGCGAGTACCGTACTATTCGTCGAGTACCGAGTAGTAACGAGTAGATTTGCTCATCCCTAGTTGGAATTTTTGGATTCAAATTAAGTAGTCTCTCATAGACGTTTTTATGATTGATACCTGCCTCCAATGTCCTCCTAAGGATGGTAGAGATTTTGGCCAAGAACTTGCTGAGGAGGCTAGATTTGAGTCTGGTATAAGTGGTCTTATCACAAAGCTGTCAGTATGCCTCCTTTTCATATTTATCACAGGTCAGATCACGACATTGCCCCCCTTATCCTCCGCCTTAATTATTATATTGTCCATGGCCTGTAATTCCTTAACTGCTTGACGATGTTTCGGGCTGAGGTTGTCATAATGTCTCTTGACAAGTATTTGTTTAAATTCCTCAGCCACGAGTTTGGTAAATATGTCTATGGCGGCACATAAGGATAAAGGGGGGGGATCCTCATAGATCTGGGGTAGATATTTGTAGGAAATATACCTTGAGCCTGTGTGGGAGCCTCATATGACAATTCCCACAGGGCCTCAAGTGTTTCTTTGTCCTGGGTGTTAGATGGCTGTAAGTCCAGTGAATTACTGCTGTCCAACTTCTTTAACAGTAGTTCTTGCATTGTCCGCATTGGCCTTGTGAGTTTCAGAGTCCAACCTTCATAAATTAAACAGGATGTATCTGACCATATGACACCCCCCCAAAGAAAGACACGCCGCCAAAGCATGCATTGGGGACACTCAGCATCAAACCTCAAATAGTGGGTAAATAAATACTTTATTTCTCCTATATTCTATTTCATACAATTACCATCTGAGCCATTTATTTAATCTTTTGACACATATTGAACTTATGTATTGTCTATGTATTGTGGTTACGTCTTCCTCTTACTCTTAACCCTTGCACTTGCTTTAATTATTAATTTGTATACTAGTATTTCCTGAGCTTTTCACATTGTCTTTATATTGTATTTGTATCTTCCACCCGGTAATTCTTATATACACCAGCTATAATTATTATTTTGTATACCAGAGGAGTTTTTAGATTTTTTCTGTGTCATATTGACTTTTTCAAATCCTAATGGCCACTTTACACGTCCCAACGTTGGTCCAATGTTGGATACAACACCGCGGGAGCGCGCTTTTTCTGGGCAGAATTCCAAGATCGCATAGGAGATGTTACACAGCGCAATATCGGCAAGCAACGCTCCAGCGATGTGTACGCCCCCTTGTACGGCCGACCCAGGAACGTCCATTTAACATGGGAGAGAATAGGGGACGTTGTACTTCACATCGTTGTTGGGCTTTTACACAGCCCAATCCGGCCACAACGTCCAACCAATATCGGCCCCTTGGAGAGCAGGCTCATTTGATCCCCGATATCGGTTTGGCATCGTTCGTGCATCATATTGAGTGTTTAAACCATACAACGCACGAACGATATCGGGGCCAACACACGAACCACGTGACTTTTGGTCGGAGTTGGACACCGATATCGCGACACATGTAAAGTGGCCATAAGGTTTTGTTTGGGCAATATAGATCAAATTTTTTCGACTTCTGTATAAATATTTATGCCATTTCATATATTAATTACCCTCTGGCTGTGGTGTGTTTGAAATTATGACTTGGTAGCTTCAGATGTTTTAAATTTTTCTTATGGCCTCTCTTTTTAGTCTTTTTTAATGTTATATAAGTATAATACAGCTAGTATAGCTAATAAAAAAAATGATTAAAAAATTAACTACGGTTCTTAGAACACTTTTTTTTTTCCTCCTCCAATAGCCTGCATAAACACAAAGTAAACTTCTGAATCTCATTGTATCATACCTGGTTCCCACCTAAGCACATTGTGGACCAAAATGGAAACACCCTCGAGTATACCATATGTGTGGAATGTGCTGAAGATTGTATCCATGGTTTGCTAATAAGCTAGTGAACTTTAAGGCCACGTGCACACGTTGAGTATTTGATGAGTTTTTTACCTCAGGATTTGTAGCCAAAACCAGGAGTGGATAATTAAATACAGAAGTGGTGCAGGTGTGTCTATTAGACTTTTCCTCTGATTGCTCCACTCCTGGTATTGTCTACAAATCCTGAGGTAAAAAACTCATCAAATGCTCATTGTGTGCACGGGGCCTTAATAAAGGCCCTGTCACACATAAAGAGATCGCTAACAAGATTGCTATTGGGATTGCTGTTGCGTCATGAATTTCGTGACGCAACAGCGATGTCATTCTATGTGACACGCACCAACGATCTGGCCCCTGCTGTGAGATCGTTGATCGTTACACACTGCTCTGGGTCATTCCTGCGTCGTTGTGCTCCTGCTGGGAATGCTACATCGTTGTGTTTGACAAATAATGAGCAACGATCTCAATGCTACGCTATGGAGAAAAAAATTCACAATGACCTCGGTATAATTCTGGATCGCTAGTGCGTTGTTTTCACATCGCTGGTAAGATGCCTGTTTGACATCTTACCAGCGATATGTAAACGATGCCCCAGCGATCTCTGCACATCGTTATCGGGATTGGGATTGCTGATGCGTCGTTATATGGGACTGGGCCTTAAATCTCCTGCAGAAAAATAATCTGGGGATTAACTTTCCTTATGTAAGTAAATAACAGAGTTGCTTTTTTAGGAGTACCTAAACCTCTTACATTCCAAGAAAATATACTTAGTGTCATGAGTCAAATACTTAAAGAACTATTTGAATAAAAACTATTTCCTAAAATACAGGGAAATGAACAAACACTCTAAAAGCACAAAGTCCTTTTTTTTGCCAACTGACTTGATTGTTATGGGGTCTGCTGTAGACCAAATACTAGTTACGCAGCTTTTATTAGCAATGGTGAGAAACTGTGAGCCTAATATTTGTTGTGAATCACAGACAGTAGCTTAGTTAATGAATAATATAATAACCTGTGGGTGCTCAATAGTAAATTGCTAATATACTAATGTCTATGTGGAGCTACGAACCAAAGGTTGAAGATGGAAGTATAAGGAGAATAAAAGATGTGGAAAACAGAATAAATATAGAAGAAGGAAAAGTTTGGAAATAAATCGGGAAAGTAAGGGCCCATTTACGCCAGCGATCCCGACAATGATATGAACTGCTAGGGATCGCTGTAGCATCGCTATGTGGTTGTGTGGCGCCCCGCAACGAGTGCGTCACAAAGGGGTATTGCAGCCGCAATATCCTCTGACTCAGCAATGAAATAGTTAACTCGGAGATCCAACTCAACATGCAACACCTAGAACAGGGGACCAATCATAGGCCCTGGGGGGTGGAGTGCAGTAGAGTAGAACAGAACAGAAGAGGAGAGAGAACCCTCGAGATAGGAGTGGAGCGGGGGCTCCGCACCCCGTGCGGGCCCCTGGGCCGTCACCGGACGGGTGTCACCACCCGAGGCCTTATCATCCGGGAATGGGCATTATTACACGGGTTCCCAAAAGACTCCCGTGCCCACAACTTACAGCCGGTTCACTGGTACCGAAGCTGGCAGCAGTTCACCTCTGTCACGCGAACCAGCCCCGTGGAGGAGCAGCTTTACAGGAGCACCCCACCACCAACCAGTCGTCTAACCAGCGGTGTACCCCCTGAGGGATCCAAGGCTCCCCAAAGCATCCACAACGTACACAGATGGAAAGGGCATTGAAGCAGCCTCCCCGTACCCGATCTGGTATTCCTGGGCGACACTGGTTAGAACAAGACAGGTAGAATGGAGGAACACTTGCGGATCTCTGAGGAACACTACCACTGCTGAGTCCACCCGGTCCGCTGCCTGTAACCACTGCATACCGTGTATTGCCTTCATGGTTACAGTAAAAGACCGTTATAGAGACTTCCTGTGTCTGTGATTCCTTATGAACTGTCCGTCATTAACTAAGAGGTAACCGCAGCTGCCGCACAACATCTTGAGCAGCTCCATCCTCCGGGGATCACCGCTCAGCCTGTGGGGAGCGTAACATCTTGCTGCTGTCCATCACCCCGGAGGTTCCGCAGCGTCGGTAGCCCTTACCGAACTACTCATAGGTGGCGTCACGAAGAAGACAAATTAAAACCCCTTTAATCTGTTCCCGTAAGACGTCTTCACTTTTGATCTGCACTACACCGGGCCCCACTACCGGCAGGCGCGGTCCACCCGTGACAAGGAAGGAGAAGAATCGCCTGTCTAAACCGGAGTCAGCCGGCCGCGGTGAGTCAGAAAATGGCATCACGAACAGGATACGAGCAGGCCCGTTACCCAACGGGTATATTGTGCTTAAACTGGACTTTATTGTCTACAATTGGACTTTGTTCGTCCTAAAAAGAACTTTCCCGCCTTTACACCATCGGGCCAAGATGGCGCCCAAGATGGCGTTCCCGCCACAAGAAGCCGCCACGTGAAGCCCAGGAGTGAGTCGACCCCCCCCCTCATTGTGGGAGGGCTAAAGACAAAAGGCGCCAAACTCTTTGTCCGCCCTGATTGCTCGAATCAACCATGGGGGCGGACCCCAAAGACTTTTCCCACGATTGGACTACCAAAAGCCCAGAGGAAATGGGAGTGTCATAGATAGACACACCGACAGAGAGAGAAGACTTCTTCACTAGCTCTACCGGAACGTCTTACCGGTTGAACGGGTGTGGTTTCCCTCCAAGAAGAATGGCCAGCACGAGACTCCAAGACCTAATGCGGGAGGTCGAAGCGGAGGCCAGAGCAGCCATAGGCCAACCGGGTCCGGATCCTGCCCTTACTATAGACGGCAGCCCCGACTTCTGGCTCGAGGCTTTACAAGACCTCCGGGTGCGACTACTTGAGACTGTGGAATGGACGATTCGCAGCTGGAGCGCGACCCTAGGCAGAAGACTCCATCATGCGATGCAGCAGAGCCGACCGGGTACAGCTACTCCAAGCCCAGACGACATCGCCAGCTTTTCCACCACCTCGCCGTCGCCCACCACCTGTCCTGCTTCGTCACCGGAGCCCATAGACTGTGTTATTCCAGTGAGGACCACAATTCGACCCGTTCCAGCGGACGATACCGCAGCCGGCCCCGTTCCAGAGCCGGAGCTTCCAATACGCTCCCACGAAGAAGCCGACCTCTACTTGGTTCCACCTGCGGAACCCGCGACTAGTTTCCACACTACCGAGACTGTCGCCTGTTTCTCCCCTGAACCGGAGGCCTCCTCTGCAACTACAGAGGCCTACCTGGTGACCGGGATCGAAACACCACTTCCCGCTGCTACAGAAGAAGAGGCAGGCAGCCTGGAAGTCCTGCACAACGATCCAGATGAGAACTTTGTCGCACAGCCACCCACCGATCCAGAGGATTCCATCCCATCGTTTTCGTCAGCCGAGCAGCCCGACGTAGTCATCGAGGAGGTCGAGGAGGATGACGAGGAGACCTACAGTTCACCTGAGGATCTCTACACCATGTTCGCCTGGGGAGACACAAGGAACCCTTCTGCCGGGCGATCAGCTCGGGTGCACTGGTCGGGTGCCGCCGCAACAGTATCTTCTCCGGTCCCGTTGAACCGGGCTCCACTCCAGACTGCCCACCAAGCTCGAGCGGTTCAACAACCAGCACGCCGTAGTGACTTTATCCACACGCCGCATCACTCCGACGAAGAGGTACGTCGTATCCGGAGAGACGAGTGGCACACTCGACTGCAAGCCAACATGCAGGCTCGTGCCGAGGCCCGCCGCCAATCTCCATTGCCTGAACAATTCCGTAAAACCGGGTGGGTAAGCACATTTAACTTGTCCACCGGGTGGGGATTCGTAAGGGAGGAGGGTGTGAGTACTGAAGTGTTTGTGGGGCGCCGTGATGTGGAATCGCAACTACCGCGAGGCCATCCAAGCCGAGACTTGTATAGAGGGGACATAGTAACCTATGAGCGCCATATATGCCGTGATGGGTGGTTCGCCATACGAGTCCGGAACACTGCCCTCCATAAGTGACTGTTGTTGTTTGAACTTTGCTAGTAAAAGAGACTTCTTCCTGTTTGCACCGTAACACCGCGACTTGGCGGCTACAGCCTGAACTTTTATTCTAAGGACAGCCGACCGCCCGCCGTCCGCGCAATGTGTTAACCTGTTTATCTACCTCACTTTTATGCATATATGACCTGTCATTAATAAAAGTGTATTACCTGTTATAAAATATAAAAAACTCTGTAATGTGAGTAGTGGGACTCTTGGGGACAAGCATATTCAACCAAGGGGGAGTGTGGCGCCCCGCAACGAGTGCGTCACAAGAGGGTATTGCAGCCGCAATATCCTCTGACTCAGCAATGAAATAGTTAACTCGGAGATCCAACTCAACATGCAACACCTAGAACAGGGGACCAATCATAGGCCCTGGGGGGTGGAGTGCAGTAGAGTAGAACAGAACAAAAGAGGAGAGAGAACCCTCGAGATAGGAGTGGAGCGGGGGCTCCGCACCCCGTGCGGGCCCCTGGGCCGTCACCGGACGGGTGTCACCACCCGAGGCCTTATCATCCGGGAATGGGCATTATTACACGGGTTCCCAAAAGACTCCCCTGCCCACAACTTACAGCCGGTTCACTGGTACCGAAGCTGGCAGCAGTTCACCTCTGTCACGCGAACCAGCCCCGTGGAGGAGCAGCTTTACAGGAGCACCCCACCACCAACCAGTCGTCTAACCAGCGGTGTACCCCCTGAGGGATCCAAGGCTCCCCAAAGCATCCACAACGTACACAGATGGATAGGGCATTGAAGCAGCCTCCCCGTACCCGATCTGGTATTCCTGGGCGACACTGGTTAGAACAAACAGGTAGAATGGAGGAACACTTGCGGATCTCTGAGGAACACTACCACTGCTGAGTCCACCCGGTCCGCTGCCTGTAACCACTGCATACCGTGTATTGCCTTCATGGTTACAGTAAAAGACCGTTATAGAGACTTCCTGTGTCTGTGATTCCTTATGAACTGTCCGTCATTAACTAAGAGGTAACCGCAGCTGCCGCACAACATCTTGAGCAGCTCCATCCTCCGGGGATCACCGCTCAGCCTGTGGGGAGCGTAACATCTTGCTGCTGTCCATCACCCCGGAGGTTCCGCAGCGTCGGTAGCCCTTACCGAACTACTCATAGGTGGCGTCACGAAGAAAACAAATTAAAACCCCTTTAATCTGTTCCCGTAAGACGTCTTCACTTTTGATCTGCACTACACCGGGCCCCACTACCGGCAGGCGCGGTCCACCCGTGACAAGGAAGGAGAAGAATCGCCTGTCTAAACCGGAGTCAGCCGGCCGCGGTGAGTCAGTTGCTTATGAGATGTCAAAAAGTCAGATCTCACCAGCCACGCAGCAACAATACGGCGGTCGTTGGGACCCTGTCACTCAAACCTGTAGTATTGAGGTCGTTGTCCCCGTCAAACACACCGATGCATGCTGCCCAGCGGGAGCCTGACGATCCAGATGGTCCTGGACATTCCAACACAATCAGCGATCTCACAGCAGGGGCCTGGTCGCTGCTACTTGTCACACATAGCGAGATCGCTGGCGAGCTAGCTGTTGCTTCACAAAAACTGTGACGTATCAGCGATCTTGCTAGCGATCTCGCTTACTGTGACGGGGGCTTAAGGCTGAGAGACGTAGATACTTAAGATTTTTTAACCAACAGATCAGGGTCACTCAGTGTGATATATCAAGATGGTGCAAGCACATGTGACCAAGGTGATCGTATTATATTACTCTTCCGATCTAATATGAGAATTTGAACCAAGGCAAGATTGTAAATGCAATTCACAATACAAATCTTCAGCGGTTTCTGGTGCTTTTAATTATGCTCAGCCATTTATCTCTCTCTGTCAGAGATGAGAAGAATAATGTCTTTTCTTTATGTATCCCATTTAAATGGTCATTATGGCCTTAGGCCGGCTTCACACTTGCGGTCCCTTCCACAGCGTCCTGCGGAGGGGAACCACAAGCTGAGCACAGGCACCACAAGTCCCTTTGTTTACCATGGGGACGCAGGTGCCTGCGCTAGGGTGCAGATTGGCGTGCGCACCCTGTGCGCACCCATTCACTGCCATGTATGATTTGTACGCATGCGGAAGCATGCGTACAAATCACACACTCTTGTCTGCACCAGGAACGCGACATGTCGCGTTCAGGGTGCGGACTAGAGTGTGTGATTTGTACGCATGCATCTGCATGCGTACAAATCATACATGGCAGTGAATGGGTGCGCACGCAAATCTGAGGTGCCTGCGGTGCCTGCGCTCAGCTTGTGGTTCAGGACGCTGCGGAGGGGACCGCAAGTGTGAAGGCAGCCTTAGTGTAGGTAATCTGCAGCTTTCTTTGACATTCACAAATATATCTCTTGTTTTTTGGAGTGCCACAGAAAAGACCAGAAACAATACAATAAACTAATTATTATAAGTAATTGGGCCTTTACAGCATGCAGCACCCAGCATAACATCTCAAACTCTGCAACTCAGCAGATGAGCCAAAAGAGGTCTGGCTGAGCCCCTGGTGGAGGTGGATGGGCAAGTACCCGGTGTGCCTGCTCTATAGCAAATGGAGGAAACATTTTCATTTCAGGAAACATTGTTTTCATGCAATTTTGATGCAATTCTTCATGAAGGTTCAGAGGTCTCTGCCTTCTGCCCATTCTGTGAATTCCGAGATTCTCAAGTTATTGCATTATAGACAGTTCTCCAAATATTCTGCTCATTGGGACTATAAATTAGCTGCCTTTTTAAGCATTAGTAATTTTCCCGCCACTGGAGCTAAACTGTCTTCCAGAGAAGCTATTCTAACCTCAGTCTACTTTACCCACTTCCAGAGGTTCTGTAAATGCATTATCAGGTGGCCCACATCTATCTTCATCTCATTTTCCAGTAAGGCTGGGGTATGACCTGCGTCAGCCCTCAGCCTGCCAAATCCACTAATAATGTAGGTTCTGGGAGGCGTGGCCTGGACATAGAGCCGAGCAGACATGCTTAGAGTGAGCTCCAGCTTTCCAAAGCCCCTGCAGCCTTTCCTCAGCTATTATTAGGAGGCACCAACCTCCAGATAAAGGGAAAAGCCAGTCTCCGCTCCCAGGCATCTCAGGAGCTCATCACGGGACCTGCAGCTCCCAACATCACCCGGTATTTGGCAGCGCTGGGCAGCGTGGGAAAACAAACTGCGTGCTCAGCAATGGTGCCCCATGAGTGTGGACCCAGCATGCAGATCACAGTGGGGACCCGCTCTCCCTCTGCCGCTGCAAGATCATCGCAGGGCAGTCACACCCTTGTGAAGCAGGCAGGGGGAGACAAGAGACGGCTCATTCTAAAGCCGCAGGAACCCCCCAAGAGATGGCAGGAGGAAGTGTCTTGAACAACTAGGGAGAGGTGAGCACTGAGCCCCATCCTTCCCCCTCCAAACGGGTATTACCATGATCCCTACCACAGGAAGACATGGCTTGCCATACAATACACTCATATCAGCCTTCTGGGTTTGCTGAGGCACTGATGGCAGCCAGAGTCTATAGCACCAACAAAGTACAGCTTTCTGACTCATCTGCTAACACTACAGCCCTCAGCAGCACATCATTAGGACCTGGCTCCCCGGCCCATACTATATCTATAGGATACAGAGACCCATCAACCCTGGCCATGAATGCTACTGAATTACGTGCCCATTTAAGTGCTATCCCCACTAAAGCAGATATGGAGGACTATATTCAGGGTCTGGAGGCTGTTTGCAAATGGGAAGTTGGGTCTCTTAAAGAGGACATATCCCATCTTAATACTGCAGTTACTACATTGGAGGCTAAAATATACAGGTATTCCTCCCAACTTCATACCCAGCAACGTCTAGATCAGCACTCCCAGACCTTCAAACTGGTTTTAGATATGATGGAGGACTCCAAAAATAGAAATCGGAGGAATAACATCAGGCTCCCAGAGTCGGTGGCTCCGAGTAACTTAACCTCAGCCCTCCAACATATTTTTAATTCACTTTTGGGTAGACCTTCTGGGGATCATATTGAAATGGACAGAACCCACTGATCACTGAATCCGAAGAACCCTGATCCATCAAGACCGGGGGATGTCATATGCAGGATTTACTTTTTTCAACTCAAAGAGGACATCATGTGCAAAGCTAGAAAGAAAGAAGCTATAGACTTCAATGGTTCGGCCATTCATTTTTGGCAGATCTTTCCCGCTTAACTCTAGCTAAAACGTGGGCTCTTTGACCCACACTAGAGGTTCTGCATGCAATAAAACATTGCATACACGTGGGGTTACTCCTTCCAGCTTCATTTCAGCGGAAAGTTTGGTCTGGTGATTCTGAGGTCCCCCTCGGATCTGCCAAATTTTTCTTCAGTGCGGGATCTACTGCCGGTTACCCTGGGAGAGTGGCCCCAACTGCCCTCATTCGGGCTCTGGGAATCCTGTGGGGGCAGGAGGTTGCCCCCTGGCGTTGGGAGAAAGAGTATACGAGGCTCCAGCCATGGCTCTAGTGGTACCTCTGGTGATTCCTGAACATCTATGACTTTACTTTAATGATTCTCTCAACTTCCCCCTCTATCCCTTCCCTCTAGCTAGGGGGTACTAGTGATTGGGGGAGGTTGGTAGTGAGATGTGCTCCATGGACTGGGGGTCACATGGGTCCACCACTCCCGTTTACTGAAGTGGTCCCACTCAGTCTATGGCTATACTCTTGCTAATGTGGCGCCCCTGCGTCCAGGAGGCCACAAAAGGAACTGCAGCCAGGCAGGTAGGACATTGTTGCACACCAACACCCTCACAGCCCACACAACCCACGCGTCAGAGAGGTTTACATCCAGCCCTGAGATTAGAGACTATATGAGATCGGAGGGGTGGTGGATTCAGAGGAGTGGGTTGGGCACACCAGAGGTCAGGTGACTGACAGTATATAGTGAGGGGGAGGAGTGAAGGAAGTCAGTAGGCCCAGGGTGCCGAGCTGAAAAGACCCAAGAGTAGGCCGAGGTAGGCTGAGATGTAAAGACTAAAGGACAATCACACTTCTATGAGTGCAAGGCTAGGAGCGCAGAATCCGTACTGAGCCAGTGTGAGCCAGAGGGGAGAGAAAGCCCGTCCGATGCTGATGCCACCAGGAGTGTGACAGAACAGAGAAGGGATGGTGTAACCCGGGCCCTAGACAGCAGCTGAAGCCACTGACTGCAGGCAGAGAAGTCCCTCCTATGATACTGGAAGGAACAGAAAGAAGAGAGCCTGGTAGAGCCTCGTGCTGAGGACTGCTGGAGGCTGGGCTGAGTAGAGTGTCGGCTCTAGAGGGGACCGTAGTTCAGCCGGCATCCCCAGACACCAACGGGGATCACAGCTTCATGTTAGGATCCCTACCCTAAAGGACAGGCAGCTAAGTGACGCACTAGGACTCACAGAAGCCCGAGTCACCGCCATACTGTCCAGCGTTTCACACACCACCCGTATAGACGGAGACCGTAAACAGCCCGGAAAGGGACACTACAGACTGTGTGAGGGGTCACAGGGAGAGAGAGGCCTGGCTGCAGAAGAGAAGGGAACCCGGAGAGGGAGAATGCACCCGTGTGTTAAGAACTGTGCTTAGACTTGTAAAGAACAGCAAATGACTTGTAACCTGCTTGGAAAGAACAAAGAGTAAAGCTTTGGAAAACCCTGAATCGCCTCTCTTGTCTGCATCTACCTGCATCCCATTCTCCCTCACACAGGATCTAGCCTGTCGGCACCAGCCAGGAGGAGAGATCCCTGCAGCCTGCAAAGTAAGTGTGCTACAACTACGCACCATAGACTTAACTCTTACTGCCCCGGGGGATACAGTTCTCCCCACTGGAACTATACCATCTCCGCTGCCACTCCATCACCCCCGGAGGTTCTGCAGCAGCGGCGGCCCCATCACTGGCCGCACCAAGTGGGTGGCGTCACCCGTGACAAATCCCTTTGTAAATATTCCCCATCTTATTGTGCGGGCCCAGGGACACGGTCCGGACCAAGCCACCCGTGACTTCCCCGACACCATCCGGTCCGGTACCGAGTACCCCTGTCCCGTGGGGGCTCCACACTAAGTATTGCATTTAGTTGTTAAACTTTGTAGATAGCCTTCAATATGAGCCATCACTTCTGGGGTTTAGGTAGTGGCACTTTTAAGCTCACGCCATGGTCTTATATGCTAACAAGTTACTTTATTTTGGTTCAAGTTTATAGCTATAGTTCTACTCTATGCAGTATTTACATCATTGCTATGTATTTTAGACCATTCTTTATCTGCTACAGTCGGGAGGTTTTGGTTCAGTTCGATTATAGCTTGCTTGATTTGCATGCTGCAGGGGCCTGGCTTACTGCTTGAAATTCCAGGTCAGTCACCTCCCACTTTAGGGTGTGTCTACGACACTACTTTACAGTTATTTCTTTGTTTACCTCTCCAGTCCATAAGTTTAGTTGCCTGTGGACTACTTAGACGGAACACTATCTTCCGTCTGCATTTTCCTTCTATAACTACTTCTGCGCTTTTTTTTTCTTTCTTCTGCTTATGCATACACATTAGTGTGTCAACCAACCTGCTGTCATAGGTTGTTAAATAAATAATAAAAAAAAAATGCATGGGGCTTCACAGTATTTTTAATGTGATAAAGAAGAAACAAGGAGGGGCGCTCCTAATGTGATACTGGTGGCGAGTCGTGTATTTTACAGGTGGAATGCTCACCTGAAAGGGTTATGCTGCTGGCATAACCCAGTGTCACAGCAGTGTTGTTTGCGCTGCTGCGCGGTGTAACCAAGCTTCCGGGTTTCAGGGAGGACTGGTCACATGGATCCAACGTCACCACAAGTCCTGTGGTCTTCATAGTTATTGCCAGTAAAGCCTCCAACAATTGTGCAGTGCCCTCCGCTCACAGTATTTTTAAACCTAGCTGCCACCCTCTGAGCTGCCACCCTCAGCTGCATAATTTTACCTTGGCTGGCAAAAAAATGCTTGGGCTCCTCCCTATTTTTAATTGCCAGCCAAGGTAAAACTAGGCAGCTGAGGGATGGTATTCTCAGCAGGATGAGGACCCATTATTTTAGGGCCCCTACACATTAACGAATAGCAGCCTGCAGCCACCCCTGAAAATGGCGCATTTATCATAACGCCATTTCCAGGCGCTTTACTAGGCTCTTCCAGCAGCCATGGTGGTGGTAGCATGCTGGGTAATAAGGGGTTAACACCAGCTTTGTATTGCTAGCTGTTATTAAGCCCTGAGATTCTTAATGTCAGGCCAAGTTAGACCCAGCCGTTAAGAATCTCAAATAAATATTAAAATAGACAGAACTAAGAGAAAAATTATTTTGGTAAAAAAAAAACATAGAGACACTTATTGACTCTATCTTTATTACCCCCTCCCCACCCTCGTACCCCTCCACGATCATCTTCTTCTCTCTTCCTGGATAGACTCAGCTCTGCTACATCATAGACCACGGGGAAAACGTTTCCTGTGCACTGCTGAAAAGCGTCCACTGAAATGGACTGTGTGCAGCCGCTGTGCAGGTAGAGAATGGGTTCCTATTAGTGATGAGCGAGCACTAAAATGCTTGGGTGCTCGGTGCTCTGGCCGAGCATCTCAAGATACTCATGTACTCGGCCAGAGCACCGAGCCCAATGTAAGTCAATAAGTGACAGGCTCCGCCCACAGACTTCCGGGTATAAAACGAGCATTGCTGGGAAAGGGCGGGAGGGGGGCTTTTTTAAATCGCTGCAACATATAACACCTTGCTGTGCCCCCCAGAGGGATCCTAACAATGAATCTACTCCCTGTGTGGTGCCAGCTCACTGTGTGCACTGAAGGGAGCTGTGTATGTGTGTCAGATCGCTTATTATTACCGAGCAGTCCGAGCATCTCGGCGGTACTCGGTGCTCGCCGAGCATCCCGAGTAGCGGGATACTCATGCGAGTAACGAGTAGCGCAGAGCATACTCGCTCATCCCTAGTTCCTATTGGTCACCGTTCTGCTGAAGTGAATACTGGTAACAGTGTCCGCTTCAGCAGAAAATCTCTAAGTTTTTAGCGGTTCAGCTAAAAGCGATGAGTGTGACCCTTGCATAACATGTAACGTGGACTATTGCAGGGTACTCATGTTAGAATTATAACACATGAAGTATCTACACACCTGTATTTGCAAGGTCATCAAGAAGGTAGTAGCCCAGGGGTGAGTGAGGGTCAGGGTGCACAGTGAGGCACCTGCTATAAAAGGAATATAGTGACCACTATTTTCCTTTTATCCCTGTGCCAGATCAGAACCCCAAACTGCAGATACTGCATTTCAGGGTGATTGCCCCACATCAGTGCAGTGTGTGGGATTCTGATCTGGCTGTATGAGAGGCTAAGAAAAAGACTGGGGGTATAGATATTCTCCATATAGAGAGCAATGAGGAGACTAATAGCCACAATGCTCCTCTGGGAAATATGAAAATTGTCACTTCAGTGAGGAAGTAGATGAACTTTAGTGCCACCTAATAAAGGTAGAAATCCTAAAAGTCATGATTGACTCTGTAACAAACCTTTTAATATGACTTAGGATTTGTGCCATATCAAAACCGCAAACTGCAGATGATGCATTTCGGGGTGATTGCACCTGATCAGTGCAGTGTGTGGGACTCTGATCTATGAAAGGCTAATGGCGGGTTTACACGTTGCGATATCGTAGTCCAATTTCAATGAAAAGTCACGTGGTTCAATCATTGTACCCGAGATCGTTCCTGCGTTGTATGGTGTGAACGTCCAATACGATGCAGGAACGATGTCAATGCGATATCGGGGATTGAATGAGCGTGCTATTCAATGCCCCGATATTGAAGGGAGATTGGTGTCGGATCGTGCTGTGTAAACGCACAACTACGACGCGATTTGAAACGTCACCCATTCACTCCCATGTTAAGTGTGCGATCCTGGGTTGGGGGGCGTAGACATCGCACGGACGTTGTATTCCGATATCGCAGCGTGTAAACATCCAATGCGATGCGGGAGAAACGTGCACTAAATGCGTGCTCCCGCACCATTGAGTTGCGATATCGCAACGATATTGAAGCGTGTAAACCCACCATAAGACGAGGTTTGGGGGTATAGCCACAATGTTCCTCTGGCAAATATGCAAATTGTCACTTCAGTGAGGAAGTAGACAATCTCTAAGTACCCCCAAGCTTACTACAGAGATAATAGAGCAGAACCGAGCTTACTATAGTGATATGGGTACAGAACTGAGCTTACTACAGAGATATGGAAATGTAACCAAGCTTTCTACAGAGATATGGAGCAGATCCAAGCTTACTACAGAGATAAAAGAGCAGAACTGAGCTTACTCTATCAATAGATGAAGCTGCACCTCCTACACTTAAAACAGCTTGGCACTGACAGTGGAAACCCTGGAACACACTGCAAACATGGTTTCTCCAGCAGTGCTCCAGGTGCACAGAACACCTGTGGTTAAAATCCAAACTTGCTGAAGATTTCATCCATTATAAGTTGATGCTGAAAACATGCCCTTCACCTCTCCAAACAAGCTTAGGCTGTGGTCACACATAGAAATCCGTTTTTGGAAGTGATTTTCATCACCAATCCGTTTTTTTCTGGTGCTTTTTGAGCCTCCTGCACTCCTGAACGTTTTTGGACATTTCATTAAAAAAAACGCATGCGCGAACGCATGCGCAAACGCAAGTGCGCATTTGCATGCGTTCGCGCATGCGTTTCCCATAGGGCCCCATGTTAAAAAAACGCATGAAAACGCATGCGTTTTTTAAATGATGCCAAAAACGTTGCATGCAACGTTTTTGACTCAAAAACGGACAGGGCAATGTTTGGAGCTCCATAGAAAAATGGACAGGGTGTTAATTACATCCAATCCGTTTTTCTGTCAGTTTTTGGACTTAGAAAAAAAAATGAGAAAACTGAAGCCAAAAACGGACTGAGGGCTTATGTGGAACCCCAGCCTCACTCCAACACGCTTATCACATCATTCGCCAACAATCCTAAATGATTATTTGACACTTTCCACTCCCTCCTCAGTCCAGGAGTACAGGCTCCAACCACCAGCCTCACAGCTGACGATCTGGCCAGCTATTTTAAAGACAAAATTGGCCTCATACGACGGGAAATTTCCTCACAGCCTAAGAACATCATTCATTCTCTTCCCTCCTGCACTTCTTCCAACTCACTTTTGGTTTTTGATCCGGTGACAGACTAAGGGCCCTGTCACACTGAGCAATGCTCCAGCGATGTCGACAGCGATAACGACCTGGTCGGGATCGCTGGAGCGTCGCTACCTGGTCACTGGGGAGCTGTCAAACAGGCAGATCACCTCAGCGACCAAGGACCAGGGCGCCACCTCCACATCGCTGGAAGCGGGAGGACACTGGTAACTATGATAAACAGTGGGTATCTAGGCAACGCATGCTGCCTAGATACCTGGTGTTTATCATAGTTACCAGCATCCTCCCTGCTTACAGGCTGCGCTAAGTAGAGTGAATGCTGGTAGCTATGATAAACAGCGGGTATCTGACAGAGACTTAAGATGTCACCTGACTTCTTGCATCTTCTCGCCCTACTACCTGCACCAGCGACCCTATTCCCTCACATCTCCTTCAATCCCTTTCCCCAGCTGTCACATCTCACCTGACTAAAATATTTAATCTTTCCCTCTCATCTGGTGTTTTCCCCTCCTCCTTCAAAAATGCCAGCATTCACCCATTATTAAAAAAAACATCCCTCGACCAGATCTCTGCTGCTAACTACCGACCTGTCCTCTAATCTCCCCTTCATCTCTAAACTCCTGGAAGGCTTGGTCCACTCCCATCTGATCAGCTATCTTTCTGACAGTTCTCTTCTTGACCCTCTACAATCCGGCTTCCGCTCCTTAGGGCCGCTTTACACACACCAACTTCTGTGTCCAACTTCTGAACAGATCTCTGGTTGCAGTGAAATCATGGACACATTGTTCTATTTTGTGGCTGTGTACAAAATGGAGCAATGTGTCCATGATTTTACTGCAACCAGAGATCTGTTCAGAAGTTGGACACAGAAGTTGGTGTGTGTAAAGTGGCCCTTACACTCTACTGAAACTGCCCTCAGTAAAGTCTCTAATGATCTACTAATAGCTAAAGCTAATAGTCACTACTCCCTATTGATCCTCCTTGATCTCTCTTCTGCTCTATTGGGGTTAAGGACACCACTCTCTCCTGGTTCTTCTCCTACCTCTCTGACTGCTCCTTCTGTGTATCTTTCACCGGCTCCATTCCTCTCTTCTTCCCCTTACAGTTGGGGTTCCTCAGGGTTTAGTCTTAGATCCCCTTCTCTTCTCTTTATACACTGTTCCTATTGGACAAACCATCAGAGGATTGGGTTTTCAGTACCGTCTCTATACTGATTACACCCAGTTATACACCTCTTCTCCTGACATCACCTCCACATTATTACAAAATACCAGTGATTGTCTGTCTGCTGTCTCTAACATCATGTCTACTCTCTACCTTAAACTGAACTTGTCAAAAACTGAACTTCTCGTGTTTCCTCCATCTACAAATCTTCCGAAACCTAATATTGCTATTTCTGTATGTGGTTTTACCATTACTCTTCAGCAGCACGCCTGCTATCTTGGGGTTATATTTGACCCAGATCTCTCCTGTACTCCCCACATCCAGTCACTCGCTCGCTCATGTCACCTACACCTCAAAAACATCTCTAGAATTTGACCTTTACTTCCTGTTGACTCTGCAAAAACTCTAATTGTCACTGTTATTCTTTCTCGTCTGGATTAATGCAATTCTCTACTAATTAGTCTCCCAATCACTAAACTCTCTCCTCTCCAATCCATCCTGAATGCAGCAGCCAGGATTATTTTCCTCTCCAAGCGCTTCACCGATGCCTCTATCCTGTGCCAGTTATTGCAATGGCTGCCCATCCGCTACAGAATCCAATATAAAATTATCACTCTGACCCACAAAGCCCTACACAGTTTTGCACCACCCTACATCTCCTCTCTAATCTCTGTCTATCACTCTAAGACATGCCCTCTGTTCTGCAAGTGACCTGACTGACCTCATCTACAATTCGAGTCTCCCACTCCCGTCTCCAAGACTTCTCACAAGCTGCACCAATTCTCTGGAACAGATTACCAAGAAAAATTAAATTAATTCAAAATATCTATAGCTTTAAACGAGCGTTAAAAACACATCACTTAAGACTAGCCTACCAGCTCACCTTATCTATGTAAGTATTCCCATTCTGTCTTCCAAATCTGGCCTCTTGTATAATCTTTCTACACCCCCATGCATTTTATAGCACTTTATCTGTACTGAACAGATCCTGGCTGGTGAACGGTTCATGCAGCATTATGTGAATCCCCCGTGTATTATATTGATCGCTGGACCATATATGATGGTATTTGTTACTATTACCTTTTGTGTCTCCCCTGTTTCCTCATAGATTGTAAGCTTGCGAGCTAGGACCTCACTCCTAATGGGCTCAGTGATGTATTTATTTACTTTTCATCTCATATGGTCTATATTGTATTATATTTGTATTGTCTCATATTGTACTGTATTTTATTATATATTATTGTATTGTATACCCTCTGAATTGTAAAGTGCTGCGGAATATGTTGGCGCTATATAAATAAAAAGTATTATAATTATTATCAACAGAGAAACAGAATCAGTAAGTCTACTACATAGATATGTGGTGCCCCTGTGACCAGGGCAGCCACAGGGTGAACTGCAGCCAGGTAAGGTAGAGACTGTTGACAGAGAAATACCCACACAGGTACACACACCGACCCTACGCCTAGTACTCTAGGGTAGGCAAGGGGTAGCAGGGGTTAAGAATAGGGTGGGTGGAGCGTAGAGCAGCACTGATCGAGTGGGTGGCACCGTAGATAAAAACACGGGAGCACCAGTTGCAGGGAGAAGAAGAACAGAGTAGAGGAAGAAGCTAGTTAAAGAGAGGCAGATTCCCAGGAGGACGGGTCCCCTGGAGGACGCAGAATCCTAGAGGCTACATGCCTAGGAGAGAAAGCTCACTGCATAGCCGGAGCGAGGGAAAGCCACAGTTTGACAGAGGAAGAGTGGGAGGACAAGGGCAGAGCAGCTGCACACACCTTAGCTGACCGGAGGAACCCTGAAGCTGAGAGACATTGAGGACAAGGGAGCCTGGTGATCCCACAACCATACCTGGGACACTGGAGGCTAGGCTGCTACAGCAAGAGAGCCCGCTCTGTAGAGGTGACCGGGGACACTCTAGGACCCTAATCATGAGACACACTGGCGTGAGACAGGTACTCTATTACCTGCAGCCTACCTACCATCACGGTCTAGGAACACAGCCAACAGACTAGGGAATCATCACACAAAAACCCGCGACGGCCAGACCAACTAGTGAGTTAGGAGATGGAGAGAAAGACAAGGGCCTGAAAGGTTTTGGAGGGAAGCAACGCAGAGGAGCTGCCTGAGCTGCATAAACCCAGTTACCTGGAGCAGTGCTAAAGTGTGAGAACGATAACTTGAAAGATCTGAAAAAACTGTAACTTGTAAACTGTTGTAAACTGTTGCTAAAGAACCTCATGTAAAGTACCCGGTAAGCTCACCATTGCCTGAGACTGCTTTCTTCCAGCGTCACAGCAGAGTCCCACCTGAGCAGCTGGAGACTGCTTTTCCCACACACTGGCTGGAGAAGCTACAGCAGCAAAGTAAGTGACTGCTTCAAAGCACCGTCCCTCACTATGTCCCTCAACTACTACCACACCTGCCCTGGGGACCCTGAGCCCATACCTGAGGAGGGCTTACCATCCACGCTGCCCTAAGGCACCGTTGCCAGCAGGAATACATCAGTGTTTGTTGTACTAACCACATACCCCGGGTGGCGTCACGACAAATGCCCTGTAAATACTCCCTTTACTTGCTGCATCTGGGACAACGAGTCCAGGCCCGTCACCTTGATACCCCACCAGAGAGACACTATAAACCAGTCTCGAGTACCCTGGTCCCTAGTGTGCAACAACTTGGCGTCACGAACAGGATATCGCGCCCTTAAATGTGGGTACTGTGTGCCTAAGCAACTTTATTAAACTGTGTATGGGACCTTGCAAATATGACCCCCATAATGGCGGCCCTAAAAGATCGACGCAATGTGCTTGGCGCGGATGTGCTAGTGCACCTTATCGTGGGCCGAGCCAGCAAGGAGCAGGAAAGGAAGATCCCGCCCCTGCCATCCTTCGCTCCAGGGGAGCGCGATGCCACTCAACCAGATGTAGCTCGCCCTAGGGGTGGGTCGACCGACAGTGCAGGAAGAATCGGCGACGCCCAAAAGAAGGGAGGCGAGCATGAGCAACATGGTGAGCAGCCACCATATGTAGACCTCCGGACGGAAGCAGAAGAGTACCCGGAGATGGATACTAGAAAGGGGATATTACAGCTACTTCCGATGGGCCCACGGCAGCGGTAGGCGGTGGAGGAACCCCGGCGGGAAGCGGAGCAAGTCCTCAGGAGAGAAAGCGGCACCCGGACAGGTGATCGCTGGCAAGAACCCCAGCCTGCAGGAGAATGCGCAGTGCCAATGAGAATGAGTGATCTATTGGGGGCTTTGGAGCAGAGTTTCCCAGGCCTGCCAGAACTGCTGATTCCAGAACTGCCAACCCAAGAGGTGAGAGGAGAGACATTGCGCTGCTAGTGGCAGAACAGGGGAACAGATCTTATGGGCTTTCCCGGTCCAGCAGAGGCCAGCGAAAGAGGCCAAGTCGAGATCCTCACCAGGGAAGAATTTCTAAAAAGGTGCGTGGACCAGTGGGAGAAAGAGGAAGCTGTAAAAAGGGTGCAGAGTCAGGAGAAGATCGAGAGGACAATGGCGGCAAAAGCAGTGGCACACGCCAGCCCGGCCATATCCAGATCCCGCTGCAGCGAGGGACAGGTCGTAAAATTCAAGCCCAAAGAGGGATTCGCTTTCATCCATGAGCCCGGCGTTCGTGCAGATGTCATTGCAAACCGACGCGATGTCGAGTCCCACCTGCCGGTAGGTCACCCGGACAGGAATCTGGTCATGGAGAGAATGGGTTCGTTTTATCCAAGTACCCAGAGAGTGAGGCTCATATGCAATGCGAGTAAAGAGATTGTCCCTGGGATAGCCTTCAGCTGCAACAGCATCAGATGCGTACCCAGATCCTACAGATGCAGTGGCCCCAGAACAGCAAACCGCAGAGACTGTGCCTGGTGCTCAAGGAACCCAGACGTCCTTAGACGGATGGCCAGAGTTTTTGGCACCAATTGTGAACGTTTCATGTGCCCGCCAGGAGATTTTCCCTTGGAAGGTGCTTAAGAAGGAGGAGAAGATGAAGAAGGACTCAGCTATACCTGGACAGCTGAATTGTAAGTGAGAATGTATATTCGGCACGGTTGAAACCTTCTAAAATATAACCTTTATTGTTTTAATTAAAACTTGGATCAGTTTTGACCCTACACACAGTGCAAACTTATAAAGAGGGGATGAGGGGGACGAATCACCCTGTTCTCTCCCTAGCTCCACCTGCCTAACAGCGGAGTTTTCACCTAAAAACCCGCATATGGTGTCCCCGCTCCTCAGCGGCTATCCCTTCTGGTCCTCCACTCTTTATGAAACGAGGGTGGTATTTGTGTACTTTGGATTCCCAATATCTACAATATACCTAAGGGTGCCTTTTTAGGAAGAGACCCATACCCCTTGAGAGGGAAAAATATGGAACAGGGGGCAAGACCAAAGGAATAGAGGAGACGAGGGTCATAAACCTCTCTGACCATAACCTAACGATAGAAGAAAAAAAGATACTAGCAAAAGGACTCTCATTTGTCCCAACGAACTGATTCAATGATTTTGAATGGGTTAATGACCTTAATTTATTCTCTAGAAAACTCAAATGGAAAAGATTCTTTAGAATCAATGATGATGAAAAATGTCGCCAGCTGGGTATCAAGGAGGAAGATATTGATACATTCTTGGACCTTAGAGATTTGGCTTTAGGTCAACCTGTGGAGGTTGGTAAAGCTCCTTTCACTGACTGCAGGCCCCCTAGTAAAAAGATGCCACCCAGTAGTGACGTCACGAGCATTGATATTTTTACCAGTCTTGTGACAAACGACCTAAAAAGGTTGGGAAAAACTAGAAAAAAAGTATATCATTCAAATCTGACTAGAGAGGAAAGACACATTCTAAATAACCTAACCAAAAATGACCAGATAATATTAAAACAAGCCGACAAAGGTTTCACCCGTGCTGAATATATAATTACATTAGGTGTACCTTATATCAAATTAATTAGTGTTTCTTGTTTCAAAAAAATTGATGGCGGGATTCCTGTCGGGACCCGTGGACAGAGAGAGGTGGGCTTTAGAGGCCAGGGATGTCTTCTCGGAGACTGAGGATATTGGTGCTGGTGACAATACAGGTGACCTTAAGAAAATTTTCCAAGAAATAACCATCATATATAAAGAGAACGTGAAGTCCTGGTGGGAGATTGAGTGTCTGGAGAAGTACAGTACATAACTAACAAAATCGTCTCTAAAGGTTTGAGATTAAATATCATCCCTGCTAATAGATCTAGGTCCCCTAATCTTCTATTAAGGTGGGAGGAGGAATCAATTAACAGCTCTTTGAGATTTATGAGAATCCTTCTAGAAGAGGAGAAATGTTCTTTCGTGGAGACTACTAAGAAACTGTCAGAACTCACAGAGGAGGTCAAAAAACATAAAGACAACCCTGATTTTGGGAAAAGGGAGGCCACCCTTGAACACAACATA
This sequence comes from Allobates femoralis, assembly GCA_033576535.1. Lineage (NCBI taxonomy): Eukaryota > Metazoa > Chordata > Amphibia > Anura > Aromobatidae > Allobates > Allobates femoralis. The sequence continues at coordinate 327,432,881 of JARQOC010000004.1, read as the reverse complement.
AGCCGTTTGCAATCATTTATAAAAGAATGAAAACACAAACAGTTTGTAAGGGACTCCTTGGAATTTAAAGAAAAAAAGGCTTATCTCTTCCTCCAAAGAGGAGACCGAGACGTCTGTAATACTGACGTCTCGGCCTCAGACACCGTCCAGTCTGAAAAGGAGGGGGGTCAGGAGGGGGGACAGGGTAGACTACCAAAGCCAAAAAGACCCCCCAAAAGCAGGAAATGGAAGAAAAACAAGAAAGGGAAATGGGGGAGAGTTGGTCAGGGGGCAGGAGAGGACCCAGAGGGACCAGAACCCGGGGAACACAATATCAGTCACCGAAGACCAAACTTTGGCTATGGTTCATACTCTCGCTTTGGTTCTGCCTTGCATGGGCCAATAGCTCTCGGATCATATGTGAGCGGCCCTTCTTTTTTAGGAAGAGACCCATACCCCTTGAGAGGGAAAAATATGGAACAGGGGGCAAGACCAAAGGAATAGAGGAGACGAGGGTCATAAACCTCTCTGACCATAACCTAACGATAGAAGAAAAAAAGGTACTAGCAAAAGGACTCTCATTTGTCCCAACGAACCGATTCAATGATTTTGAATGGGTTAAGGACCTTAATTTATTCTCTAGAAAACTCAAATGGAAAAGATTTTTTAGAATCAATGATGATGAAAAATGTCGCCAGCTAGGTATCAAGGAGGAAGATATTGATACATTCTTGGACCTTAGAGATTTGGCTTTAGGTCAACCTGTGGAGGTTGGTAAAGCTCCTTTCACTGACTGCAAGCCCCCCAGTAAAAAGATGCCACCCAGTAGTGACTTCACGAGCACTGATATTTTTACCAGTCTTGTGACAAACGACCTAAAAAGGTTGGGAAAAACTAGAAAGGAAGTATATCACTCAAATCAGACTAGAGAGGAAAGACACACTCTAAATAACCTAACCAAAAATGATCAGATAATATTAAAACAAGCCGACAAAGGTGGAAACCTTGCCGTGATGAGTCATGAACGTTGTAATAGGATGTGTCTTGATATACTAGAGGATAGAACCACCTACACTAGACTGGAGGCAGAACCTACTGAGAGGTTCCAGGAGGAACTAAGGAATATAGTACAGGGGGGCCTGGATGTAGGTGTAATCTCGAACAAAGAGAAGGACTTCATCTATAACAAATTTCCGGTGGTTGCAGTGTTTTACGCACTCCTCAAGGTCCACAAAGGCCTCAACCCACTGAAAGGTCGTCCCGTAGTTTATGGGATTGACTCTATAACCCAGAACTGTGGGATTTACCTGGATAAGGTCTTGAGGAAATTTGTTATCAGTCTTCCCTCATATATTAGGGACACTCCTTACCTTATGGGTAAACTTGACGGTATATCGGTAGGAGTGGATGTGCAGTTAGCCTCCATTGATCGGGAGGCTCTGTTTAGTAGCATCCCTCACAAGAAGGGGTTGGAGGCGGTAGAGTACTACCTGAAAACTAGGGGGTTAGGGGGTACAGTAGAAGGAACACAGTGATTTTGTCCTCTCTTTGCTATCTTATATTTTTACCCACAATTTCTTTTTGTTCAGCGGGAAGTTCTACCACCAACTCAGGGGCACAGCTATGGGGAGTTCTTGTGCCCCTAGGTATGCCAACCTGCTCCTGGGCTGGTGGGAGGACACAGTCGTGTTCCCTGAAGATAGTACAGCGTGGTAGAGCCCCCAGATACTTTTCTGGGGGCGATACATCGACGATGTTCTGATATTGTGGAGGGGCGACAGTGAATCTTTCTTGAACTTTACCCGTGAACTGAATGTAAACGATATTGGGTTGAGATTTACCAGTGAGATCCGTGAAAGGTCAATCAACTTCCTTGACATCACCATCTACAAGGATGTAGAAGGTACGTTACAAACAACTATGTACGGCGGCCAACAATCTACTTAGGTGGGACAGCCACCATCCCAAGGGCCTAAAAATGGGTATCCCTAAAGGCCAGTATCTAAGGGCAAGACGAAATTGCTCAGACACTGGTAATTTTCATCTGGAGGCGAGAGGGATGCAAAAAAGATTCCTTGACAAAGGGTATCCCCATCTGGTACTAAAGAATGCCTTTAAAAATGCTTTATATAACAATCGGGATACTCTACTCAGACCCAAGGGAAAACAACCACCAGAGGATATTATTAGGATGATATGGACCTTTAATGACAGGTCCAGAGATGTGAAGAGCATCTTCAAGAGACACGGGGGATCCTTTTGGCCTATAAAGAGATAGCACCCTTTATCCCCAAAAAAACAGCTATCACGTACAGGCAGGGTAGATCACTTAGAGATCAACTAGTCCACAGCCTCTATAGTGCTCCGAAAAAACACTTGGTTGGACAAGAGAAAAAACTGTGAAAGAAAGAATGCGCATATAGGGTCTTATCTCAATTAAAAACTTTCACTTGTCGATGTGGAATTGCTCACCTTAGTCAGTTGTGAAACCCACAACTGGTAGAATAGCGTACAAGCAGCTGCTGCAGGGACCGCACTCTCAACGGTGACCGTGGTCGTAATGCAGAATCTTGGACAAAGTGCTTCGGTGTCCGCGCTGCTGCTCCAAATCCAAAGAAACACAGACACAGACACGGGAATGTCTGGTACAGCTACAGCCTTTATTTTCCTCCTACGCGTTTCGGAACCTCCTCCCGAGCTCCTTCCTCAGGGAAGAGAAAAAACGGCACGTACAGGTGTGGGAAATGCATATACTGCCATTGTGTCAAAAGGTCGGATTCCTTTCAGAGCAGCAGAGAGAAGTTCGAGACAAGACACTTTGGCAACTGCAAGACGGAGGGGGTAGTCTATCTCTTCCAATGCGTTTGTCCAATGGATTACATTGGAAAAATAAAACGACCTTTTAAAAAACGCATTGGTGACCATTTGGGAGATATCAGGAATGGGAGGGACACCCCTATATAACGCCATGCACGAGAGGTCCATTGGGGAGATCTCAAGTGTTTCAATTTTCAGATCATAGAGGTGGTGGAAAGACCGACTAGAGTTGGTAACTGGGATAAGCAGATCCTAAGAAAAGAAACAAGGTGGATTTATCGGATGGAGTCGTCGGGGGCTTGTGGATTAAATGAACAGCTCACCTATACATCCTGTGTGTAGTGCACTATATATTTTAGGTAACCCGGGATGATGCCCTGGTAGCCGTACCTCACTCTAGTATCCTATTCCATGTGTCTCGTACACCGTGACGGGTTCCCTGCTAAGTCTATCAATCCCAGATTGGATCTAGGACTGTAAAATAAACACTGGGCCTCCATTGAGTGGCTGCTTCATCTTATTCTTCTTATTGATACATACAGCGAACTTCTATTTATGCACGTAGATTATACTGATCATATCATGTATGTCTATACTGGGGGAGATTCCCCTGCCTATGGTACTTGTTTGTGACCTTTACCCTCTGCAGCGTCTCTTCTCTAGGGATCTGATATGCAGAAGTGGGAGGGGATAATGTGGGAGGCCGGATTCTTCACATGTTCTGGGATGTTTCTCACTGTATATCTACAGGGGCGCCGACGTTTTGGTGGTATATCTGCTATGTGGAGGCTGTTTTGAGATCCGATGCCTCCTTATAATTGTAATAACACTGGAGTATATATCCGGAACTTTTTGCTACTGTCGACGCTCCCGGGGGAAACAACTACCAGACACACACTTCCGGTCGCGGGAGGAATAACCGCGACGGACTGGTGCGGTCATGTGACCGCACTCTATGATGTACTTCCGCTATTTGACACTTGAGGAAGCGGAAGTAGGCGCTCGGTGGAACGCACACCGTTGCCGCCCCCTCTCCAGACAGCATGGAGTAGAGGGTATAAAAGGGAATGGACAAGAGAGATGGGGGCCGCCATCCATTGAGAGTTGGGAGTGAGGGGACGCATTGAGGACTCACCCTGGGCGACCTGAGGCTTTACTATGAGCCTCACTGGATAGACTGACATCCCAGAAGAACCCTCCATCACATCCTTGCAGGGAGAAACGCAGCGTTGGACCAGTCTACATGGTCAAGATGAGTTTATCTATAACCCATATTGATCATAAAGAGTAACTGCCTCCTTGTCTAATATATGGTCCAACTGGTCTGTCATACGGGGAATGGTGATTTCAAACTGTATATACTTCCTGGGTGAACACACGGGCCAATGACAAGGAGCACTAATATATATTTTTGTATCGTGTGAGACCTATTGGAGAGGGCTAGGATGTTTTAGTACGCGATATAGATGCTTGTATACAATGACCCCTGAGCTGTAAGGGGGAAATCTAGCATATATAATACTAATGCTATTCACCTACCCCTCCCATAAACACAGACAAATTTCATTAGGTAATCACTACCATTTTGTAATGTAAAAATAGTGACCCTATAGTGGTATATTTTTTCACCACACCCGTCTAAGGGATAGACCCGGACACCCAGGAGAACCAAAATATTTTTGCCACCCTTAGGTATATTGCAGATATTGGGGATCCAAAGTACACAAATACCACCCTCGTTTCATGAAGAATGGAGGACCAGACGGGATAGTCGCCGAGGAGCGGGGACACAATATGGGGGTTTTTAGGTGAAAACTCTGCTGTTAGGCAGGGGGAGCTAGGGAGAGAACAGGGTGATCCATCCCCCTTATCCCCTCCTTACAAGTTTGCATTGTGTGCAGGGTCAAAACTGATCCAAGTTCTAATAAAAACAATAAACGTTATATTTTAGAAGGTTTCACCCATGCTGAATATATAATTACGTTAGGTGTACCTTATATCAAATTAATCAGTGTTAAGTGAGAATGTGATGTTTACCTTGGTGTCTCCATCCTTTTCCTGAGTGTATGTGTAGATTCCCCTTTTTCTTGCTTGATATTATGCTAAATTAAAAGACTGTGATATTATGGACAAGGAATAATCTGAACTGTAAATGTATATGTGGAGCCTCAGGCTTTGGAGTACTTGGGTAACAGGCTCCAAGGGGTTAACGCTCCTGTGTCACGGGGAGTGGTGGCTGCACCTGATCCCGTGTCCTGGGGGGCTTCTTTTGAAAAAGGGGTATATTTACAGGGGTTTATATTTACAAGTTGTCGTGCCGCCACCTGTAGTTTCTGGTGAGGTGTCACCAGCGCCACCACAGTCCACCGGAGGTAGATGGTAATGCGGCTAGTTGGCAAAGTTCTCTACAGGTAGGGCTGGACCTCCGGGGCAGCGTAGTGTGAAGGAGCAGCTTGTAGTGGAGCTGAAGATGGGATGGAGAGTGTTGGAGCAGTCTATGAGGGGCACCGGGAACGGAGAGGAATGACACACACACACTGCAGAAGTCTCTTTTACCTTTTTACTGATGTTACTGCAAAAAAGGATTTCAAGGGCACTGACAGGTGACCATGTTGCATAGTGGGTCCCCACAGCAAGTGGGTATAAGGCCTCCTCTGTTCGTCTTTGGTAATTGAAGCCCAGCCTGCATGCAGCCAGACTGGCCTCCTCTCTCTTCCTGACTCTGGTACCTGTCCTCTCCTCCTGTGCTGTCCAGGGTTACCCTCTCTGATCACTGCGGTAATGCACTGCTGTGTCTGGCTCCCTCTCTTTGACCCACAGGGGCCGGGTGGCTGAAGCCTCCACAGTGTGACGGGGTTCTCTGTAGTCCTGGAGTATGCTACAGGTGCAGATCCCCGATGTCCGGATCTTCTTAGGGCGAACTTCCACTAGTTTCTCACTCCCTTTAGACTGTCTGCTCCTTGCCTTCTGTCCCCACTCAGGCTGGCGGGATGTCAGAAGGGCCACTCCGGGTCACTGGTTCGGGCCTAACCGTGGCACCGACCACCAGGACGTCTTCGCAGCTCTCCTAGCGTCTGCACACTCTGACTAACTCTTCCCCCAGCAGTATTTATAGGGAATCTTGCCTAAGGTCAGCAAGTTGAGCTCCCCATACTGTGTCGGGGTGGAAGGTGTTGCATGTAGTAGGTACCTGCTGTGGAAACCCAGCTGTGCTTTAGAGAAGTCTGTGGCTACCTGAGTGAGCAGGGCACCACATATATAGTTGAGTACCCTGAGTTCTCTGTATTAGTTTTATATGCAAGGGTTTATAAGAGAATAAATGTGAATTAACCGGGAAAATTTAGCGTACAGACGGGTGGAGGATCTGGACTAAGCCCCATGCATACTAAGTTAGGGACAGAAAGTACCTGGGGGTGGTAAGAGTAAACCAGGCCTCCTAAGCCGAGACACCCGTAAATACAGTGGACATTTTGCACTTTTTAAGAATTGGACTCATGTGAATCTTTGCACTTTTTATAGATGTGGTATTTGATAGTAACGTTCAAGAAAGCACCTCCCGGACGGGAAGACCCAAGAATTCTTTTGTTAATGCTATTGTTATGCATAAAAATAATTGAGCTTACTGCCGGTGTTGCCAGTGTGAGGACCTGCTGGATTTAGCTCCGGGGGAATGTGGCGCCTCTGCCACAGGGTGAACTGCAGCCAGGTAAGGTAAAGATGGTTGACTGAAAAACACCCACACAGGTACACACACCGACCCTACGCCTAGGAATCTAGAGTAGTGTGGGTGGAGCGTAGAGCAGCACTAATCCAGTTGGTTGCACCATAGATAAAAACACAGGAGCACCAGTTGCAGGGAGAAGAAGAACAGAGTAGAGGAGTAGAGGAAGAAGCTAGTTAGAGAGAGGCAGATTTCAAAGAGGATTGTTCCCCGGAGGATGCAGAATCCTTGAGGCTACAGGCCTAGGAGAGAAAGCTCACTCCATAGCCGGAGGCGAGGGAAGAGCAACGGTTTGAAAGAAGAAGAGTGGGAGGACAAGGGCCCAGCAGCAGCACACACCTTAGCTGACCGGAGGAACCCTGAAGCTGAGAGACAGTGAGGACGAGGGAGCCTGGTGATCCCACAACCATACCTGGGACACTGGAGACTAGGCTGCTACAGCAAGAGAGACGACTCTGTAGAGGTGACTGGGGGCCCTTTAGGCCCCTAATCACGAAACACACCGGTGTGGGGCAGGTACTCTATGACCTGCAGCCTACCTACCACCACGGGCTAGGAACACAGCCATCAGACTAGGGCTAGTGACCCTGACAGAGAGGGAATCATCACACAAAAGCCCGCGATAGCGAGACCAACCAGTGAGTGAGGAGATGGAGAGAAAGACAAGGGCCTGAAAGGTTTTGCAGGGAAGCAACGCAGAGGAGCTGCCTGAGCTGCATAAACCCAGTTACCTGGAGCAGTGCTAAAGTGTGAGAACTGTAATTTGAAAGAGCTGAAAAAGCTGTAACTTGTAAACTGTTGTGAACTGCTGCTAAAGAACCTTAAGTAAAGTACCCGATAAGCTCACCATCGCCTGAGACTACTTTCTTCCAGCGTCACAGCAGAGTCCCACCTGAGGAGTCGGAGACTGCTTTTCCCACACACTGGTTGGAGAAGCTGCATTAGCAAAGTAAGTGACTGATTCAAAACGCCATCCCTCACTACGTCCCTCCACTACTACTACACCTGCCCTGGGGACCCTCAGCCCTACCCGAGGAGGGCTTACCATCAACGCTGCCCCAAGTCACCGTTGCCAGCAGGAATACGGCAGCGTTTGTTGTACTAACCACATACCCCAGGTGGCATCACGATAAATCCCCTGTAAATACTCCCTATACTTGCCGCATCTGGGACAACAGGATCGGGCCCGACACCTTGACACCCCACCAGAGAGACAGTACAACCCAGTCTCGAGTACCCTGGTCCCTAGTGTGTGACAGATACAGCAGCAGAACTAATCCTCTTACACAAATACTGCAACAGAACATAGCTTACCACTTAAATATGGTGCAATAACTGAGCTTACTATATAGATATGGGAGCAAAATCACATTTACTACATAGATTTTTGCTGTGTCCAAAACGATGCGTATGGGTTTGTGTAGGCGATCCGGAGACACTGCCCCCTGGACATCCCCAGACCTGAGAGAAGCCACAGGTGAACTATGCCCACGTTCTGCTTTCAATGCAGGGCAGCTTTTGCCTGCATACACCTGCTGAGATTGCCTCTGACTCCGCAGTAATAAATTAACATGCTGTGGAGAGGTGGAAGTGCAGCAACCCGCATCACAGGTGAAATTAAGCTGTGTGGAAAAAAATTAAATCTCACCCACTGTGCTTGTATTGTTCAACACAGCATTTTGGACGCAGCGGTAATACGCTTCATCCAAAATGTTGCTTCCAAAGCGCTGCTAACACTGATTGTGTGAACGCAGCCTTATACAATACAAGCACAGTGGATGGGATTTATAGTAATCCCATGCTCACTGTGCTTCTTTTAAAACTCTCAGTTAACTGCAGTGTGGGTTTTGAGCCGCATTATGTCAATTTATTCCTGCAGAGATACACATGTTCAGGGCGTGAGAAAACAACAAAAATATGCTGCACCCGGAATCCTGATCGTGGACACATACAGTGCCTTCTCACACAGAGAACACTAGAGACCCCGCAAGAGAAAACACACTGTGTCTAGAACATGAGGAAGCACGTACCCTTATAGAGCTAGTGTTGTGCTCTAAATATATAAATGTTTTACACATAAAATTACACATACACCAAAATACTGTAAACTATTATACACACACATCTCATAAACATACAGCACCAGCAACATGGATATGTAAACATACAGTACAGGGTTGTACAGTACAGTATACTTTTGTTAACACATATACATACATGTACACATTCAGTATACAGACATCTTTCTACTTGTATTGCACATACTGTAAATATACACTGACACGCAGGGCTGTGGAGTCGGAGTCGTGGAGTCGGTAGAAATGTACTGACTCCGACTCCAGCTTTAAAAAAAATGTATTAATATTTCATAATTGAACTTTCATATGAATATTATAAATGTTACTCAAATATATATGTTCTATCAAACTATGAACAACAGTGATAAGCAGTTCTGCTGGAGATAGAGACATTTCTTACTTCTTGTGTGTCACTGTTCTCCACTGCCCTTATCTAATCTTATACTTGGTTAACCTCATGCTGCCCCAACCCCCCTACTTACAATGTATGAAACTGAAAGTGAAGATGTGTTGCAAATTCTTAGTAGTAAAGCTCCTCCTCTAGACTAGATCATACTAGGTGTGTGTCTTCCAAGCATCTCACAGCTGCCTGCTACTCAGAAGAGGAAGACTGTAAGAAGTATTGTCCCTTCAACAAACTTTGCATCAGTTAACTGTGAGTACATGAGGAATACTAACAGTATTACTGACCACTATATCAGTTGTACGACCTGGCAATAATTTTGTACAATTGTTTTTAGGAAAAACAATTGTCATTTGGATTGTGAATGCAAAATTAAAAACCTGAGAATGTCAAAGAAGCGTCACATTAAATCAGCTGTATTTGAACATTTCATCATCACTCAAGATAGAAAACATTATGTCTGTCAGTGTATGACAAATGATCCAGACGAAAACAAATGCTGTGAAGCCAAGATGAGTGCATATTCAGGCAAAGATAAAAATGCTCCTACCAGAGCTCCTAATCTAAAGAGACATTTACAGCGCTTTCATCCAGAAGTACTGAAAGCAGTGGATGAGAAAGACTGCATCCAAACCAATGAACCAGTGCCCAGCTCTTCCAGCCAAACAGAGGAGAGAATTTGCAGCCATCAGTTGCAAGATATTTTGTCAGTGACAAAGTTACTGTGACAATGACAGTACATACATTTAAAAAACAGATCATAGAGCTTGTTGTAAAGGATAGTGTGCCTATTTCATTATTTTCATGACCAGTTTTTATGTGTCTGAATGGGGAAATGGCCCGCAAGCTTGGTGTTTCTCTGGAGAGAGAGAGTATTAGAAAATTAGTAATCGGTGAAGCTTTTTAAACAAAAGGAAGAACTTAAAAAAACTCTCAAGGGACGCTTTCTGTTTCTTAAAATGGATGCCTGCACATGTCACAGAGTGAACTATTTTGCCATCAATGTCCAATTTGTTTGTGACAAAAATGAAATAGTTACCAAGACATTGGCAGTAAAAGACACCAAAGCTCATCATACCAGTGAGTTTCTCCAGGTCTTGGTGGAAAAGGTTCTGCAAGACTATGAACTTAAAAAAGAGCAAGTTCTTTCTGTCGTAACTGACAATGCTTCAAATATGATAAGTACTATTAAGCTAATGAATGAGAGTAATGATGGTGACCAGCAGCTAGAAGAACATTCTGGGTCCACAGTCACAGAAATGTTTGAAATAGCGGAACACAGTATTGTAACTGAGTAGCAAACTGAAGTTGCTTCAGATGATCAGCAACATGATAGTTTAGATGATCTTGTTGAAACTGTGTCAATACGTTCTTTCATTCATCACATGCGCTGTGTTGTGCATACACTACAGCTGGCTATAAGAGACAGTCTGCAAGAAGGACATGCTGCTGCACTGATTGGTAAGGTGAGAAAATTGGCTACTGTTGCCAGAACCCCTAAAGTTGACTCAATTTTGAAGAGACGTGCTGGAAAAGGGGCAATTATTGATCAAGCCACAATGATGGGGCAGTACTTACTTAATGATTCAGCGCTTGGTTGAACTGAAAACCTTTCTTGTAGACATGGCTAACCCTCAACTGACGCTAAATGAAAGTCAGTGGAATCAGGTGACTGAGCTGGAAAAATTGCTAGAGCATCCATTTACAGTGACTAAAAAATTACAAGCAGAGGACTTAACTCCAGGTATTTTCTTAAAGGAGTGGAAGAACCTGATGCTTCGTCTGTCCCAAAGAGGAGGGTTAATTGCAAGTGGCATTGCTACATCAATGAAACGGAGAGAGGAGCTACTATTACAAAATAACATTCTTTTGGCAGCTGTTTATGTAGACCCAATGCATCGGATTCTTCTAGATGATCAACAGCTAAGTAAAGGAAAAGAAGCTCTGTTTGAAAGAGCAGTAAGGATGAGAGGGTTGCAGAACAGTCAGGAGGAACAAGAAGAATTTGGTCGTCCTGCCACATCTTCACCCTCATCATCAACTGATGAAGAATTTAATTTCGAAAAATATATTTGGATCACAAGGACCATGCAAAGCGTTCCCGCATAGAAAAAGAGTCATCCCCATCAAAGAACACAGCCAGTACATTTCAGCAGAATTTTTCTTGTGCACTACAAGAAATTGAGAAATTTGACCGTTCATCAAAAATAACAGTGCAACAAGCGATTCCCCTGTATCCTGACATTGTCAGAGATGTTGCCCGAGTGGTTACTGCTTTGCCACCAACCCAAGTTAGTGTAGAGAGGTTGTTCTATGCTCTCAAAATAATTAGATCAGATTTGAGGGCATCCATGAAGGAGGATATATCACTAACTAAATTCTAGAGTCCATTATATTAAATATATTGTTAGCCGCATCATCTCACTAGAAGTCATTTTTAACATTTAAAGATAAACGGCAATCTCCACACCAAATTTTAGATATAAAGTTGCAAAATATTTTTATTAGTCATAGGATCAAAAGTTCACACTCCATAAAACATCATCTCCTAAAAGCAACCCCAAAGCAGTGTGGGTACAATTACAAATCATCCCATACACTTATCCTCATTGAGGACAGGATTACAGCAAAATATATAAGATAAAGAATCATCTATCCCCCATATTGTTGAAGTAAATAGTAGGACTGTGACCATACCGCACCACACTGCCCAGCACCCACCTGAGGATAAGTTTATGGGATGATGCAAGTATAATGGAATGTGATTGTTTTCCTCATATGTTGTCACAGTAGTGGCTGTATCTTTATGGTATTGTGCCTATACTTGAGTGATTTGTAACTGTACCCACACTGCTTTGGGGTTGCTTTTAGGGGATGGTTTTATGGAGTGTGAACTTTTGATCCTATGACTAATAAAAATATTTTGCAACTTTATATCTAAAATGTGGTGTGGAGATTGCCATGAAGGAGGATATGACAGAGGCAATACTTTTTCTGAGGACAAATTTATAGATTTCTTCTTATTAACTGCATAACAGTGTTTATTGCATATTTACTTACAGTTTAGAAAAGTTTATAAAAGTTATTTGCTATATTCTAATTGTATTCTAATAAATATAGTTTTTGCTCTAAGTGGTCTGATTACTTATAAGATGGTGAGAAACTGAATAAGCACGATGGTAATATTTTACAACAGTTAATTTATTCTTATGAATTGGCCATTTATGAAGGAGTCGGAGCCGGAGCTGGAGTCGGAGTCGGAACCTGATAAAATCCAGGAGTCAGAGTCAGAGTCGGAGTCGCAACTGTGGCTTACCGACTCCACAGCCCTGCTGACACGTACATAGGTATAAAAGCATATACATGTACGAAGACATATTTACAAACATAAGTCAACACACACATAGTAACATAGTAACATAGTTTTTAAGGTTGAAGGAAGACTTTAAGTCCATCTAGTTCAACCCATAGCCTAACATGTTGATCCAGAGGAAGGCAAAAAGCCTTCACACGTATTGAGGGCGTTTTTACGTATGAGGATCAGGACATACTCTCCTGGCTTGTTTCTGGTCTCGTGTCTAGATCACTTCGTTGATTGCAGATACTCTTTAACAGGAAGGAGGCAGTGTGTGCTGCATAAGATCAATATAACAGACATGGCAGAACACAGCCAACTGCTCACGGCCTGTATGCTGTGATGTGACCGGGCCGGCATTGCCCATGAAAATTTGTACGTGTCCATGATGCTTAGACACTGCATCCTAAACGCAGAGTCCTTCCTCTCGCGGGGTGATGACCTTTGTTGGTGAACACAGTCACCCTGTGCCCATGATCTGTGTTCTTGGCATGACGGCTTTTCGCTGCATTTACCCACCGAGATCACATTCGTCTCCACAAGAATAAATTAATTCTGTGACTCAGGAAGCCGCCCTGCAGGTCAGTTTATACTGTGGAGAAAATCATCACAATGGATATTACTTTAAATCCATCCACTGTGCTTGTACTTTACAATAGCAGCATTTTGGAGGATCACAGTGCAGCAGACAAGTATGTGCACAGTTTGCTCTGTGCTGCAATGTCTGTTATACAGATTGTGCATGGTTAACCCCTTCACAGCCTACCTAAACACATTGATTTGTCAGTCAACTCTTATGGTATCTTTACACGCCGCTACTGGATGGTGGCAACAACCGGGTACTTCACGTGCACGAGCACGCACAAACGGTTGCAAACGGTAATCGCACCACCTTTACACGCCGCAACAAGGTGCGCTACAGTAGGTTACATCTATCTCTAGATACACCGCCGGGTGTCTCAAGTTACCTTCTGCCGAGCACCTTACCTCATTTACACACCGCTACAACAAGCTAATATGGGCGGACCTGGTGCAGCAGGGACAACACATAGGCGTGCCACAATTGTGGATTACGAGACGTCCGTATGCTGATAGGACAAAGCAATAATATCATGATTGGCCAGCCAGCGCAGGAGGCTGATTAATAAATGACGCTCGAGCAATTGTGTAGTGTGACTGGTCAGGTCCTTAAATATACCGCCCTATGCAGCAACAACCAATCGTAATGCAGGAGCTTCCTCCAATGATCGCTGAAGGGGGGTGGTTTCCCGGAGGCTGTGTCACGCCCCAGGTACATACCAGGTACATAGCATGGTGTAGAAACAACCCTTCTGTTCCTTCTTTACACGCCGATACAGGTCACTACAATCGCCTGGGTAGCCACCTGTTTTAGGGCAGTGCTCGGAAACAGGTGCCGCTACTGGCGGGTGGCTACAACCGTCTTCACACGCCGCTACCACGGGTTGAATTGGCGGTGCAAGATACATTTCTCTCATGTACCCGGTTGTTGCCACCATCCAGTAGCGGCGTGTAAAGGTACCATTAGGGTACCTTTACACATCGCAACTTTTGGCGGCGATCGGAGGCAATCTAACGTGCACGTGCACTTTTTTCATGGTTGCCTCCGAATGTCGAAGGCGCTTTTACACGCAGCAATTTCGCCCTCAACCTAAGGCGATGTGTTGCCCTGGAAGTTGCCACACCAACAGCGGATAACATCCGGTAGACTCAAGTCGCCGACTCACACGTCACAATCACTGAAGGAATGTGGGCGTACTTGTTTTTGCATGGCGAAAACATAGGCGTGCCAAATTGTTTTACACAGCACCCAAAACACGCTCATTGGATAACACAATCGCGTCCTGATTGGCCAGCCTGGTCTGGAAGGCTGGCTAATAAGTGACGCCATAGTCGTGGAGTTTTCAAGGAATACACGCTCGTGTCGTGACAAGTGGCTGCTGCGAGACACATTCAAGCCACTCAAGCGTCACACAGGAGCGGTTTGGAGCAGGACAGTGGCTTACACTACACAATGGTTTGCTATGTGTGCATCTGTAGCTGAAGGTGGGAACATACACACAATACTTTGTTCATATGTGGCTACATTGGTCCATGCCATGGCACAGTTGCCTTGGCACCACTGAACTATGTGTGTGTACACATGTTTGTGTGTAATGAACTGTACCTACATCCCCCACAAAAAACATTGCTTGATTAATGTGTGTGGACACGTGCCCCTATGGGCACAACACATCACAATGGATATGTACACACAGTTGCGCCATACACTGTGGCCCAAAGGGCTGAACCTGGGTACTCCATATTAACACACAATGTTTCACGGACCCATCAATAGCTTTGGATGGGCCACATACTTCATTGCCCAGCATAAAGCTATATGCAACTGCCCTGCATCCCAAAGTAATGACACACACAGATAGTTTTTTGGATCCAATTTTTTAAAGTTATTAATTTTGTGCACAATAAATTAAGGACAACAACACACACAAAATAACAGAAAACAGAAGTGTTAACATCACACAAAGAAATGCAACATCATGAGAAATAAAGTAAAACAATAAACATGTCAAAGTGTGCACCAAAAATATAAAATCACTAACTAACTAACTAAAGATTGCGCACACACAAAAACAATAACAAAATCCTCATGGTTGCTGCCACCGTGCTGACTACACCATACTCATCATGTTGCTGCCTCACAACACCAGCCACCCTACACCTGCTGGTGCTGCCAGGCCACTGCCCCAGGGCCATTAAATAGGAGCAGTATGCGTCTCTACTGTTCCTGGCATCCTGCTGAGTCCAACCCTGGCTCAGCGGCTGGAGTGGCGCCACACCATGGTCGGTAGCATGCCAATCCCCTGGACGGACCTCTCCTGTTGTGGGGTCCACTGAATCCACATAACTTGCCGACGTGTATGATGACCGATTCCTACGACGCAAGAAGTTATGCAGCACACAGCAGGCCAGCACTACCACATCAATAGATTCCACTTTCATATGCAGACGTGTATGAAATACACGGAATGTATTGGCCATGATCCCGAACGCATTTTCAACCACACGGCGGGCCCGGGATAGCCGGTAATTGAAAAGGCGCTGCTCAGAAGTAAGGGTCCTCTGGGGAAATGGCTGTAGTAGGTGTGCCTGAAGTGGGAAGGCTTCATCCCCCACAAACCCAAAGTTGAGATGAAGTTGTCTCTTCATTTGAGGGCAAGTTCAGCCCACCTGTCCTTAGGTCTTGTGTGGCGCCCCACAATGAGTGCGTCACAAGAGGGTATTGCAGCCATAAATGCAGCCGCAATATTCTCTGACACGGCAGTGATCTGGTTAATTTAGAAATCCAACCCTACATGCATCACCTAGAACAGAGGGCCAATCCTAGGTCCTGGTGGGCGGAGTGCTAGGGTAGTGTGTAGGAGAACAGACACATAGTCTACACAAGAGTGTAGAACAGAGCCTAGAACAAGGTCGAGAACTTGAACTTGGAGAGGAGCAGGGGCTCCGCACCCCGTGCAGCCCCCAGGCCATCACCGGTCGGGTGTCAGCACCTGAGGCCTTACCAACCGGGAATGGGCATTATTCACACGGGTTCCCAAAAGACTCCCGTGCCCACAACTCACAGCCGGTTCACTGGTACCGAAGCTGGCAGCAGTTCACCTCTGCTACGCGAACCAGAAACGTGGAGGAGCAGCTTTACAGGAGCACCCCACCACCAGCCAACTTCCAGTCGTCTAACCAGCGGTGTACCCACTGAGGGACCCAAGGCTCCCCAAAACATCCAGAACGTACATCTTGGATAGGGCATTGAAGCAGCCTCCCCGTACCCGATCTGGTATTCCTGGGCGACACTGGCAACCACTTAGTTAGAATGGAGGAACACTGCGGATTTCTAAGGGACACCATCACTGCTGAGTCCACCCGGTCTACTACCCGTAAGCTGTATACCATGTACTGCATGCTGGTTACAGTAAAGACCCGTTGCAGAGACTTTCTGTGTCCGTGCTTCCTTATGAACTGTCCGTCCGCACTACAAGGTAACCGCAGCTGCCGCACAACATCTTAAGCAGATCCAGCCTCCGGGGATCACCGCTCAGCCTGTGGGGAGCGTACCATCTTGCTGCTGTCCATCCCCCGGAGGTTCCACAGCGTCGGTAACGATTACCGAACTACTCATAGGTGGCGTCACGAATAAATTAAAAACCCCTTTAATCTGTTCCCTACAAGACGTCTTCAACACTTTTGATCTGCACTACACCGGGCCCCACTACCGGCAGGCGCGGTCCACCCGTGACAAGGAGGAACGAAGCATCGCCTGTATAAACCGGAGTCCCGGCCACGGTGAGTCAGAAAATGGCGTCACGAACAGGATACGAGCAGGCCCGTTACCCAACGGGTATAATGTGCTTAAAAATGACTTTATTGTCTACAATTTGGACTTTGTTCGTCCCTAAAAGAACTCTCCCGCCTTTTCACCGTGGGCCAAGATGGTGCCCAAGATGGCGTTCCCGCCACAAGAAGCCGCCACGTGCAAGCCCAGGAGTGAGTCAACCCCCCCCTCATCGTGGGAGGGCTAAAGACAAAAGGCGCCAAACTCTTTGTCCGCCCTGATTGCTCGAATCAACCATGGGGGCAGACCCCAAAGACTTTTCCCATCATTGGACTACAAAAGCCCAGAGGAAATGGGAGTGTCACAGACCTTCTTCACCAGCTCTACCAGAACGCTTACCGGTTGAACGGGTGTGGTTTCCCTCCGAAGAAGAGAATGGCCAGCATGAGACTCCAAGACCTAATGCGGGAGGTCGAGGCGGAGGCCAGAGCAGCCATAGGCCAACCGGGTCCGGGTCCTGCCCTTACCATAGACGGCAGCCCCGACTTCTGGCTAGAGGCTCTACAAGACCTCCGGGTGCGGTTACTAGAGACTGTGGAGTGGACGATTCGCAGCTGTAGTGCGACCCTAGGCAGAAGACTCCATCACGCGATGCAGTAGAGCCGACCGGGTACAGCTTCTCCAGGCCCAGACGACATCGCCAGCTTCTCAACAGCCTCACCGTCGCCCACCACCTGTCCTGCTCGTCAACGGAGCCCATAGACTGTATCATTCCTGTGGAGGCCACAGCTCGACCCGTTCCAGCGGTTAAACCCGCAGCCGACCCCGTTCTTGAGCCGGAGCTTCCAATACGCTCCACTGAAGAAGCCGACACATACCTGGTTCCACCTGCGGAACCCGCGACTAGTTTCACCACTACCGAGACTGTCGCCTGTTTCTCCCCTGAACCGGAGGCCTCCTCTGCAAATACTGAGGCCTACCTGGTGACCGGGATCGAAACACCACTTCCCGCTGCTACAGAAGAAGAGGCAGGCAGCCTGGAAGTCCTGCACAACGATCCTGAGGAGAACTTTGCAGCACAGCCACCCACCGACCCAGAGGATTCCATTCCATCGTCTCCGTCAGCCGAGCAGCCCGACGTAGTCATCGAAGGAGAGATTGAGGAGGATGACGACGAGACCTACAGCCCAGCTGAGGACCTCTACACTGGGTTCGCTTGGGGAGACACAAAGAACCCTTCTGCCGGGCGATCAGCTCGGGTGCACTGGTCGGGTGCCGCCGCAACAACATCTTCTCCGGTTCCGTTGAACCGGGCTTTTCTATAGACTGCCCACCAAGCTCAAGCTGTTCAACAACCATCACGCCGTAGTGACTGCATCCACACGCCGCACCACTCCGACGAAGAGGTACGTCGTATCCGAAGAGAGGAGTGGCACACTCGACTGCAAGCCAACATGCAGGCTCGCGCCGAAGCCCGCCGCCAGTCTCCATTGCCTGAACAATTCCGTAAAACCGAGCGGGTAAGCACCTTCAACTTGTCCACCGGGTGGGGATTCGTAAGGGAGGAGGGTGTGAGTACCGAAGTGTTTGTGCGGCGTCGTGATGTGGAATCGCACCTACCGCGAGGGCATCCAAACCGAGACTTGTATAGAGGGGACATAGTAACCTATGAGCGACATGTATGCTGTGACGGGTGGTTCGCTATACCGGTCCGGAACACTGCCCTCCATAAGTGACTTGTTGTTTGAACTTTTCTGCTAAAGAGACTTCTTCCTGTTTGCAAAATAACACCGCGACTTGGCGGCTACAGTCTGAACTTTTACCTAAGGACAGCCGACCGCCCGCCGGGTCCGTGCAATGTGTTAACCTGTTTATTTACCTACCTCACTTTTATGCATACAATGACCTGTCATTAATAAAAGTGTATTACCTGTTATAAAATGCAAAAACCTCTGTAATGTGGGTAGTGTGACGCTTGGGGACAAGCGTATTCAACCAAGGGGGAGTGTGGCGCCCCGCAACGAGTGCGTCACAAGAGGGTATTGCAGCCATAAATGCAGCCGCAATGTTCTCTGACACGGCAGTGATCTGGTTAATTTAGAAATCCAACCCTACATGCATCACCTAGAACATAGGGCCAATCCTAGGTCCTGGTGGGCGGAGTGCTAGGGTAGTGTGTAGGAGAACAGACACATAGTCTACACAAGAGTCTAGAACAGAGCCTAGAACAAGGTCGAGAACTTGAACTTGGAGAGGAGCGGGGGCTCCGCACCCCGTGCAGCCCCCGGGCCGTCACCGGTCGGGTGTCAGCACCTGAGGCCTTACCAACCGGGAATGGGCATTATTCACACGGGTTCCCAAAAGACTCCCGTGCCCACAACTCACAGCCGGTTCACTGGTACCGAAGCTGGCAGCAGTTCACCTCTGCTACGCGAGCCAGAAACGTGGAGGAGCAGCTTTACAGGAGCACCCCACCACCAGCCAACTTCCAGTCGTCTAACCAGCGGTGTACCCACTGAGGGACCCAAGGCTCCCCAAAACATCCAGAACGTACATCTTGGATAGGGCATTGAAGCAGCCTCCCCGTACCCGATCTGGTATTCCTGGGCGACACTGGCAACCACTTAGTTAGAATGGAGGAACACTGCGGATTTCTAAGGGACACCATCACTGCTGAGTCCACCCGGTCTACTACCCGTAAGCTGTATACCATGTACTGCCTGCTGGTTACAGTAAAGACCCGTTGCAGAGACTTTCTGTGTCCGTGCTTCCTTATGAACTGTCCGTCCGCACTACAAGGTAACCGCAGCTGCCGCACAACATCTTAAGCAGCTCCAGCCTCCGGGGATCACCGCTCAGCCTGTGGGGAGCGTACCATCTTGCTGCTGTCCATCCCCCGGAGGTTCCGCAGCGTCGGTAACGATTACCGAACTACTCATAGGTGGCGTCACGAATAAATTAAAAACCTCTTTAATCTGTTCCCTACAAGACGTCTTCAACACTTTTGATCTGCACTACACCGGGCCCCACTACCGGCAGGCGCGGTCCACCCGTGACAAGGAGGAAGGAAGCATCGCCTGTCTAAACCGGAGTCCCGGCCACGGTGAGTCACTTGCGCCAAGGAGCAGTGTGCAAACACACCCCCATCTGAAATACAAGGCATAGCCCTACACGTAGTTCACATTAATTACATATTTTTTGCTAACGAATCTATACAATTTCACGTACTCCAGCCTTTGTGTCTCATGCTCAAAATATCACGCCACAAAGCAGACTATTGAATACTCATCATGTCCAAGAGACTTCCCTGATGTGTTCTAAATGCAGGATGTCCAGAGCCCGTCATTCTCAGATGCCACACGCCCCACTCCACATCTTTTTTTTTACTTTAACGTCCCATTGTGTGTGGTAAACGACAGTACTATGTGTCCTCAATTCAGATGATCCCCGCAACTAAAGACACATGCATCCTTCAAACATGATCCTGTATGGCAAAGGCAAAGTGGCTTTTCAAAGAGGATACGGTTTGGTTTGGGAAAACACTCATGCATCCATTTGTCAGCACACAAAAGTATATATGGCCCCAAAAAAACACGAATAACTTCATATCCCACCAATTGGGCATCACCTACACTACACAATAGCGACCCCTAATGGTAAGGGGCTGTAAACAAAACACACCCACATCACAGATCATGTTTGCACATCAGTACTTACTTAATGACTCTGGGCAGCAAGCGTGTCCGACATCGGCCTTGAGCGCATTTTATATGTGAAGCCACCAATCAGAACACAGCGGCATCTTGTAATCGACGTAGCCGTCTGGGCGTACGCAGGTGGGACCAATCTTTAGGCGCAATTGTGCTTTTGTGATTGGTCAGGTTGTGTTTAACGAAGCACGTGCTGGAGCGTAACCTCTGCCCCGACTGGAATGTGCATTGAGCTAGTAGTGTCTCATCACAAGTTCTCTGTTTGACAGATGGTAAGTGGGGGCACATGTAATTGGGAACTCCTAGACGTTACTTTCTGTGTGCTGTACACCCATATGTTGACTGATGTTTGTGTGCATTAGTTCCGGCTTCAGGTAGCATCATGTAGAAGTTTAGCGACGTGTACGCATTGTAAATACACTCCGTGTCCTGTAGGATACATAATTTTCATGAAGATTCTTGGCAGGACAATATGTGTACTCCAGCACTATGTTTAGCCCAAAATATGTGTGTATCTGATGTGTGTGTGTTGAAATGTCCTTAGTTACACAATGTGTGGCATTTGTAATGATAGACCTTGACATATTGAAGTGCAGTGGACCCAAATACATATATTACGTCACCTGTCCAACATGGCCCATGTATGGACCCATGTTAATGCCAACAATGATTTGCCCCAGCCAACCTGACTACCAGAACACAGGTTATTAGTCTTGCATGACATGGGCTGGACACACAGAGTAGGGTGTGACCTCGGAAGCCCATGTGTTTTTTTTTGCATGACCTTTTTTTTCTTTTCCTTTCTTTTTCTCAGATGGCTGAGTATCACGAGTTTGTGACCCAACTCATACAAGGCACACGAATGCCTGTAGCGGGTGTCGCTGCCTGCGTATCATAACCAGGCAGCGCGGGCTGCGGCCTACATGCTGCTGGTGGAGCTGTGTAACTGGCTCCAACCTCAAAAGAACTGGACAGTGGTGCTGGTTGTGGAGAAGATCAAAAGCCTGCGCACCGTGTTCAACAAAACACGGTGGATGGAGGCCTGGTCCGGGGCTGGAGCTGAGGAGGTTCCTAGGCAACTCTCTAGTACTATGACCTCCTCAGATGCACCCTGGGCCAAGAGGGGCCTCGTGGAACACGGTGCAGCAGGCGCCGCCTGCAACCAGCTGTAGCCGCAGCCCAAGACCCTGCCCAGTCACAGGAGGTGGGTAATTGTGTTTGTGTGTTTGATCTACCCAGCATGTTATTTGCACTGATGTGGGGTTTGTTGCACATGTGGTAGTCACCATTGTGCTTTTCAACCACCAATCCTGTTCACAGCTCTTTTCTATCTATTTTGTGGACTGTGTTTTTACAGATTGTTTTGTGTTATTTATGGCCACTTTACATATCAATGTGGACCCTCAGGTGAATATACTGCACTTGTGAACTTGTTAGGCTTTTTCTTCTCTAAACTCTGCTCCTGGGGCTTTTGGTGTTAGCCTTGGTCAGCTTGGCTCTATGTTGTCTGGGGTGTTTGGTTGTGGTATTATCATCAATTAAACTGCAACATGTGGCTGATGTTTTGTTTTTTTTAGTTTGTTTGTTTTTCAAGCCCCTCTGGCGCCTGGCTCCAGTGATGAGGAGCCAGCAACTGGCGAGGCTCTCCCATTAACATCAGTGGGAGAGCCAGTGCCCGGGACCAGTGGTGGGGGGCCGGGCCCAGGTCCCAGCTCTGAGATCAGACATCGTAGACCACCAGCCCCACCCAACACAGAACTGGGTACCTGGGCGAAACGGGTCCTCCTTGATCGTGAGGTGACCCCCAGCTCTGGGTTCGGGTACATCACCAGCGAGGTGCTGGCCCACATGGAGCCAGAGCAGCGGAACATCGCAGAGCGGGCCATGTTTCATGTCCTGGAGGTGGGCGTGGATGGGTCCCTGCGATGGGGGGCATCCTGGACGTTCCCCCAGAAGACCACCCCAGGGCCTACTGCACCCGCCAGACTCATGGTGAGGAGGCCACAAATTCATGATACTCCACCTCCCCCAAAGAGACAGCCCAGTAGAGCTTCAAGATCTCAAGGCCACTGGGTGTATGAGGAGGGGGAGGCCCCATTGTCTGATCCAGAAGAGGAGGAGGAAGAACAAGAGAACTACTAGCCAATGCACAACCTTGGCAAAACCTTTGTTGTTCCCATTATATTGGCCAGGTGTGGCCCATTAAATTTTAAAAAAATGTTAAATCCCTTAGGATACTTTTACATGCCGCAACCACAGGAGACAATTTTGGCGGCGATATTTCTCGCTGGAAGGATCGCTGCCAAATTGCCTCCTTATTGCGGTGTGTAATTGGGGACTTTGGTGGCTATAAAAAAGGTTGCGCCTGGTTCCAATTTCACAGCACTGCTCAAAAATCAGAGGCAATCATGAAGGCGACATTCCCGGCTTTTGGTGTGTGAACGGGCGATAGAAATGGAATCTGTGTCACCTATTGATTTCCCGTAGGCATGCCACAGCATGCTGGAGACCGCGCCCCGTCAGTGATGATTGGTGGTGGCTACTGTGTTTCCATTGGCTGTGACTTGACACTGCGCCATGTTTGAACAGCTGTCCATTCACCACCACACAATGGCAATGGCGTCATTTATTAGCCAGCCTTCCAGTGCAGGCTGGCCAATCATGACGCTATTGTGTTGTCCAATGAGCGTGTTTGGGGCGCGGTGTAAAACATTTTGGCACGCCTATGTTTTGGCCGCGCTGAACATGTAAGCCTAAATTCCTTTGGGAATTGCGGCGTGTGAAGCGGCGACGGGAGTTTCCCGCTGTTGGTGTCGCAACTTCCAGGGTGACACGTCGCCTTAGGTTGAGGGTGAAATTGCGGCATGTAAAAGCGCCTTCAACGATCTGAGGCAACCATCAAAAACGTGCACATGCACGTTAGATTGCCTCCTATCGACGCCAAAAATTGCAGTGTGTAAAGGTACCCTAAAGGTACGGTCACACATGCCAATTTTGCTAGCAATTTCACTGGCAATTTGCTGATTACAGTGAAATCATGGACACATTGTTCTATTTTGTTGCCGTGTACAAATGGAACAATGTGTCCATAATTTCACTGCAACCAGCAAATTGCCAGTGAAATTGCTAGCAAAATTGCCGCGTGTGACGGTACCTTAATGCTATTTGCTGACGGACTAAAAAAAATTATGCAGAATTTTCTGCATCCGCTTTAAGTAGCTATTACACAGCAAAAGCGTTGCGCTTTTGCTATGTATAGCTGTTTTTTTATGCAGAAAATTCTGCATCTATTCCGGTGCCTGCTCTGTAGTACGCTGTTTACTTTGCACTCTGGCTGGCAGTTCCTGGTTTTGGCCCCGTCATACACTACATTAGTCAAACACGCCCCTTACGCACATGATGTGTGACATGGGGAAAACCAGGAACTACCAGCAACGTAAACAAAGCAAAACAATTGACCTGCTGCAGATTTTTACAGATCAAAGATCCATAAAAGATCTTCAGCTTTTAGGCTGCACAAAAATGCGCCGACGTTGGCACAGCACAAGCAAAGTCACATTGAGTAACATGGCTGGCCAATATTCTACGCGCTTATGCTGCTCAATTTTACAATATGCTTTACAAACGCACACCAAATGCACCCTTTGGGCACAGGGTCTAAAGAGGCAATGAAGGGATTAACACCCCACCCCCTACCCCTTCCTTCTAGTACAGATACTGTGGTAATAAAAGCTTATAAGGAGCTTTCCAGTGAGTAGAGTGCAGCTCCTCATCATAGTACAGGCCCGATTGTTTCACAGGACATGTACATATCCTTAACAGACAATGGCAGCCTATTCTCAGACAGGAGTGTGAGGAGTCTGTGTCACCTGCAGAGAGACCTGTCTGCTCCTTCCATTCTGTCTCATCCCGCTCTTGCTGGTCTGGCTGTGTGTAGTCACTGATGGCGATACTGGTTGTCAGCGTCATAGAAGGCATCAAGGAAGTCATTGAATACCCTCGAAGATGAGAGACAACAGGATGAGGAAGACGTCACATGGGAGAGGGAAGGTGAGTCACAAACATGGCCCAGCACTTCCGAAGTCTGATAGACTTTGCTGGTTTCAGGATAGACATGCAGATTTTGATGCAAAAAAGCATCAAACAACGTACCAGAGGCACAGTGCCTTAAAGGGAACCTGTCACCTGGATCTAAGCCCCTACACTATCACTACCTGTTCCTGCACCTTCTTAGCTGCTCCCTATCTATCCCTCTCTGAGCTAAATCCGCCCTATAAAACAGCAGAAAAATAACTTATAACTTACAGCACACCCTGAGGCTGGGGACTGAAAAGGCAGGCCCAGGCTCCATTCTGCCCCTCCTCGATGCAGCAGCACATGCCCCGCTGGGCAGCGTTATTCTTTCTTCATCGCCACCTCCTCCATTTGGAATCTCCCACCCGCTTTACACTGTAAGGTAGCGGTTAGGATCGGCACGACAGAAGGCAGTGACTCAGGTATTTACTCACACAGCACACAGTTTAATGGCACAGTTCAGGTATTCACAGACCTCCAGGTTCCTGGGCACAGCCGAGTACAACCTCATACAATCCCAACAGCTGATATAGAAGCTCTGTACCTTCCCCTGGGTAGGCTGTGTTAGGTCAGCACACAACCTTTCTCTCCTCACCGTCCGCTCATTAGCCTCATGAACATCCACTCTGAGAGAGATCACAGGCTGTGTAAAATCTTCACACAGCTCTCTACACAGCAGCTCCTGCTGCTGTCCTGACACACTCCACCCCCTCCCCACAGCCCAGGGCAGCTCATATCATCTCCTATTCACCTGCACACCTGGGAATCAGTGCTTTCAATCAGCACTCAGCTCCAGTAGCAGCTAACCCTGTGTGTGCTGTACTGAGCAGAAGATACAATCTCCCATATGCTGTGTACCGGTCAGGGGACACATCGAGGTCGCATCACCACAACATGATAGGTGTAAAGCAGGCAGGAGATTCCAAATTGAGGAGGCGGCAATGAAGAAAGAATAATGCCGCCCAGCAGGGCGTGTGCTTCTGCATTGAGGAGGGGCAGAATGGAGCCTGGGGCCGCCTTTTCAGTCCCCAGCCTTAGGGACTTCTGTAAGTTATGTTATTTATCTGCTGTTTTATAGGGCGGATTTAGCTCAGAGAGGAATAGATAGGGAGCAGCTAGGAAGGCGCAGGGACAGGTAGTGATAGTGTAAGGGCTTAGATCCAGGTAACAGGTTCCCTTTAAGGCACTGTGCCTCTGGTACGTTGTTTGATGCTTTTTTGCATCAAAATCTGCATGTCTATCCTGAAACCAGCAAAGTCTATCAGACTTCAGAAGTGCTGTGCCAACGTAGCTTTTTTTTAAAAAAAAAAAACAAATCTGCACCAATCTGCAAGGGAAAAAAACGAACGTGAGCACAGCACTTCTAAACTCTCATAGACTTTTTTGTCTTAAATATGCATTAAACAGCATCAAACAACAAAAGCTATCTGCCGACATAGAATGTGTGCTGCAGAATTGTAGAATTGAAATGTGTAAATATCCCCACATTACTTGTGGAACCCGGGACACGGTCCGGACCAAGACCGCCGTGATATCCCCAGCAGTACCCCGATCCAGTACTGAGTACCCCGTCCCAGTGGGCTCCACAACTTGGCGTCATGAACAGGATATACCGTGCCCAGTAAACCGGGCATTGTGTGCCGTGATTTGTGACGGTTTTGAACCTGCCGCCATTGCAGAGCGCGCGGCAAACTGAATTTGAACTGTGCCACAAGGACTATAATTTTGAAATTCCACCATTGCAGAGCGCGATGTGCGGCAAGAAAAGGGGGCGTGTTATTGTGGGCGACACTCTGAAAAGCGCTCTGACGTCATCCAGAAGGGAAGAGAATCCCTGGTGCACCGCGGAACCTTTGTGAGATATCCGGACGGAAGGGGAAGACAGGAGGGCTGACCTTAACTAAGGGGGCACAGGATGTCGCAACCGGAAGATCCAGAGCCACCGAGCAGCGGCGAAGCACCCGGTGGAGTACCCAGTTGTGCCGTGGCGCAAGGAGCAGCACCTATCATGCCACTCCTGATGCCGTATACTCTGGGAGCAATGTGGCTGCCTCAATACTCCGGTGAGCCTAACACTCTTAATGACTTTATTACAAAGATAAAAGCATACTATGTGATGTACCTCCCTAACTGAAGCCCAGCGTGTCGGCATGATTATTTGACAATTAACTGGACACAGACAAGGACACTGTAGAGCATCTTGTAGCTGGACTAAAAGCAGCATTTGAATATAGTGCTGACACCTGAGCTAAAATGAGGTTCTTTGGATGTCAGCAAAAGCCTAAGGAGACCATCAGAGACTATGCCTTAAACTTGCGGGAGGCGTTCAAAGCACTTAAACTAGCAGAACCTGCCTTAGGCCCGGGAGCTGACAAAATGCTAATTAACCAGTTTATAGAGGGCCTCTTATCCCCTTCTCACAGAGGACAGCTCAGTATGATGATTATCCAGAATCCTGAAATGACATTTGCTGAGTTAAAAGATAGAGCCATCCGTCTGCAGCAGGTAGAGGCGCCCCGGGATCTAAACTTCATCCAAGACCCTACAGCAGCACCCCAGCAGCCAGGAGTATCAGCAACATCGGCCATGTCAGAGACTGCTGCTGATCACAGAGAGCCTATCTCTAATGAGGCCCTCCACCAAAAGCTAGATGCCCTGACAGACACTATTATTTCCATGGCTAAAGTCATCAAGGAGCTGCGAGGATCCAAGCCTGCACCCAAGATCGAGTTGGCGACCAGCAAGGAGGATGTTCCATGGATGAGGCCCAGGAGGTACCAAGCAACAAAAGGATGAACCAGCGACCGTTATCAGCCAGATGGACAGCCCATTTGCCGCCGTTGTCCAGGTCACTTTGCCCGGGTATGTGCCTGGGTCCATCTAACATTGCATTGAACTTATGGGCTAGTAATAGTGAGCTAATACCACAAATTGGGTTCAGATTGGGAAGGTAGAATTGAAGAACCATTGTATTATTATTGTAGATGTTGACTGGCAATATCGTGAACCAATAATGTTACTAGGAATGAATGTAGTTGATAAGTGTTTTTCCGAGGTAATTACTGTCTTACAGCAGTTCGCTGAGACTGCCAGAACCAGACAGCAGAGGCTTCTGCACAAAGAAATAAAAGCCCTGATGCTGAAACAACAGGTAGAAATATCAGGCGGTGAAATCGGCAGTGTACGAATAAGTGATCCAATACCCATTGTAATACCTCCCAAAACTGAAATGTTGGTCTGGTGTAGAGCCGCAATAGGCATCAAAGGGTAAGACTATCAAGCCCTGTTAGAACCCATGTACTCAGACAGTAGACCCACTATACTGACAGCCAGAGAAATGGTTGAGGTACACCGGGGAAGAGTGCCATTACGCCTTCTAAATTGTGGGGAAGATGAGGTTACATTACCAAAGTATCCTACCATAGCTAAATTGTTCACTGTTGATAACAATGCCATCACAGCTGTTGAGCACTTGAACCCGTCAAGTCAGGTGGATGACAATGGTTCAGGGGAAAAGCTGGAGGATTGGTGCCGAAGACTACAGGTGGGTTCCAGTTCTACACCTCCCCATCAAAAGCATTGAGTATACCGGGTAGTAAAAGAATATGAGCAAATATTCAGCAAACACTAGTTAGACTTTGGGCAAATTAAAGGGGTAGAGCACACTTATACCCACAGGTAACCATCAACCTATAAAAGAGAGGTATAGACCATTACCACCCGCTCACTACCAAACCACCAATGACATGCTCAAAGAAATGAAAACTGCAGGGGTAATAATAATTGACAGTTGTAGCCCCTGGGCAGCGCCTCTAGTGTTCGTTAAAAAGAAGTATGGGACCATGATCATGTGCGTAGATTACCGGCAGATCAACCACATCACACATAAGGACGCATACCCGTTACCTAGGATTGAGGAGTCATTAGCTGCATTAAAATCTGTTAACTACTTTTCTACCCTTGATCTGACTAGTGGGTACTGGCAAGTTCCTGTGGCAGAGGCCGACAAGGAGAAGACAGCGTTTACTACGCCGATGGGCCTCAGTGAGTTCAATTGTATGCTGTTTGGACTCTGCTACGCACCCGGTACCTTCCAGCGCCTGATGGAGAGCTGCCTAGGACATAAGTACTTTGAAACTGTCCTCCTGTACCTAGATGACATCATAGTCTACTCTAAGACGTATAAGCAACATCTACAAGATCTGGCAGAAGTGTTTGAGGCCTTATCCGGATACGGCATGAAAATCAAGCCATCCAAGTGCCACCTTCTCAAGTCAAAGGTACAGTACCTGGGACACGTCGTGAGTTTGGAGGGAGTAGCACCGGATCCTGATAAAGTTACTGCGATAAGGGATTGGCCAAGACCCACTAATGTGAAAGAATTGAGGCAATTCCTGGGCCTGGTAGGCTATTATAGAAGATTTATCAGCGGGTTCACCAAGTTAGCGGCTCCCCTGCAAGACATCCTGGTAGGACAGTCAAAAAGGTCTTCAGCCCGTAATCCTCCTTTCCAGTGGAGTGAAGAGAGGGAAGATTCCTTCAACAAGCTGAAGTGTGCGCTGACAGGAGAAGAGATCCTGGCATACCCAGATTACCATCAACCATTCATTCTGTACACGGATGCCAGCAACATGGGACTGTGAGCAGTACTGTCACAGAAGCAAGGAGACAAAGAGAGTTATTGTCTTTGCAAGCAGGAAACTCTGGCCTACGGAAATAAACCCTGAGAATTACAGTTCCTTCAAGTTAGAACTACTGGCAGTAGTTTGGACTGTAAGCGAACGTTTCAAGCACTACCTGGCAGCTGCAGAATTCACCATCTACACGGATAACAACCCGTTGACCCACCTGGACTCAGCAAAATTAAGTGAGTCGGAGCAGCGATGGATAGTCTGGCTGTCTAACTACAATTTTGTCATCAAATATAGGGCAGGTCGCAAAAACAGGAACGCAGATTCCTTATCCCGGATGCCACACCTGAAAGAAGTGGAAGAGGAACCAGAGGAGCTGGAAGAGATTGAGCTACTGGCCTTTCACCGATCTAAGGTAGAAAAGTATCAACACGGCATCTACCAAAGACAACAGGAGGCAAATCTCAACCCATTAGCACACCATGGATGGGCTGACACCCAAGATAGTGATTCAGCTGTGAAGCTAGTGAAAGGACTGCTTCCACAACAAGGTGCGTACCCTAACCAGAACGCCCCAGCAGAGACCCAACAACGCTGGAAAGAGAAAGGCAAGTAGTTCCTTTATCAAGGGAAGCTCTGCAGAAGGCATACCAACCCTAAAACACATGAATTGGTCTGGCAGATAATCGTACCCAAGCGAGATGTCAAAATGGTCTTAGAAGCCTACCATTACGGTGCAGGTAATTTTGGATGGAAGAAGTTGGAAGTGCTCTTAAGAGAGAGCTTCTACTGGGTTGGCATGGGAAAATCAATCGAGGATTGGTGTAGGAAATGTGGCCCGTGCAACCTCAGAAGAAAGGATCAACAGAGAGCCCCACTCCAGTCCATAGTAAGCAAGCAACCACTTGAGTTAGTTGCGTTAGACCACGTCAAGTTGTCACCAAGCAGGTCAGGATATGTCTATGCCTTAACCATCGTGGACCATTACTCACGCTTCTTAGTGGTAGTACCCGTCAAAGACCAGACTGCGAAGACGGCTGCAAGAGCATTTCAGACACATTTCTGTAGACCTTATGGCTACCCAGAACAAGTCCTTGCAGATCAAGGTCCAGCCTTTGAATCAAGAGATTTTCCAGGAATTCTGCAATATGTACGACCGTAAGAAGATCCGCACAACAGCTTATCATCCCCAAACCAATGACTTATGCGAAAAGATGAACCATATTGTGATTGACCTGTTGAAAACATTACCAGAGTCTGAGAGAAATCAATGGCCAGAGAAATTACCCGACTTGGTAGACCTGTATAACCATGTCCCGGTGAGTTCTACAAACTGCACCCCAGCCTACCTTATGCGTGCAAGACCCGGTAAGCTGCCAATAGATTTAGAATTTGGGAATTCTAAAACCAGACGCAGAAGTTGAAAAATCCAATTGGGATACCCTACGTCAACAGCAGTATCGCCAAGTACAGGAGTTCGTAGAGAAAAATCTTCAGCAAGCTAGAGTAAGACAAGAGAGAACCTTTAACCAACGTGCTCAAGCAACTCCGTTACAACCCGGTGAGCAAGTTCTCAAGAGAAAGAGATGCACCAACAAATTGGATAATCAGTGGGAAACCACCCCATGTACAGTCTTACCATTCAATTTTGACAATGCAAAAATGTGTCTAATAAGCAAAGACGAAGGAAGAACTTCAGCAGTTGTGCCAAGAGACCATCTCAAACCGTGTCCTGAAACCTTGAAGACACCAGAAGTAACAGTACCAGTACAGGTCCAACCTGTCAATAAAGAAGAAGTTTTCCATACCGTTCTAGGAGATTTCCCCAAAACATGGCCAAATTACTACAGAGCAGTTGTGGTTCCAATGATTGCTTTCCCACCAATGGTTGAACCAACGCCGGAACCCGTACAGCCAGAAGTCCCAAGACCTGACAAACTTTAAGCCGAGCCTGAAGAGGAAGAACCAATTCCTGGTCCCAGTGAGCTTGCCAGACCTACTGTCAGATCTCCATCTTCAGTAGTAGCAGATACTCCAAACAGGTACACGTCCACCCACACCATCCGGCTAAGTACACCTAGTACACCAGCATTACGCAGATCAGAGCGTAGTACCAAGTGTAGGGCTAGGTACAGAGATTAAAATATAAAATTAAATGTGAAATGTAACTATGTTTGTTGTAAAGTTTAATTGAACCCGTTACTGTGTAAAGTGTATAGAAAGGGTGAGGATAGTTTGGTGTTAGGTGGCAGCCACGGAGAGTAAGAACTTGGCCTCTTATGCGGTGCCCCGAGGGCCTAGAGGCCTTCTGCACTTACAAACCAGAGACACCCGTAAGTGTTTATATAGTTTGCAACATTAAAAAAGCCCAGTACCTACAGAAACTATCCTGTACGAACTTCTTGCATATTCTTGAACTTTTCTTATTTATTTATGGACCATACTACCACGGACTGGTTGTGGTAAAAACTCTTTTGTATATATCTATCAGCCCGAAGGCAATAGAATAAACCCCCGGAAGGACTGCTATTTTGAACTTTGGACTTTTTTTGAGCATTTTAGTGATTTTTGTACTTTTTACTTTTTAAGTCTCTGTAAATATTAATTGTGTTAAACTGTTTCTTTATTTATCTACAGTCCCGGAGTACTGTCTTTCACTAAGGGGGAATGTGGCACCCCAGGGGTTAATGTGCCACAGTAACATCACAAGGGTTAACTCCCCACACAGCACTGGACACTGTACTAGCACCTCTAGACCAGAAGGGGGAGCTCAAGCAGCTCCCTGATATATTCTGGTCTGCAGAGGAAGTAGTTAGTTGATAATTGACAGTTGACAGTTCAGTTTAGTGCAGGGAGCAATAGGAGGAGTACCTGTAAATGGGAGCAGTGCTGAGCTCCTGACAGGGACCACTGACTACTTTCAGGCCTGAAGCCAGGGTCTGAGGAGAGGAGTACAAGAAACAGAGGAACATATCTGGGAGACTGAGTTACCTCATAATTTGCCCCAGAGGAGCGCAGAGACCGGATACCAGATCCGAATCTGTGACTGAAACACGCAGCTCAGAAAACATCGGGATAGTGGAGGTTGTAGATCTACATTGTACCTCAGGGAAGCAACCCGGCGGGGTCAGAAGCACATGGAAAGACTCAAGTTGCCTAGCAAAATTGGGTACTTGCGAGGAGAAACAGGGACAGCAGCCTAACTAAAGCGGCAGCAGGGCCACACACACAGCGCAGCAGTGGGAAGCTGAGGACCTGGACAGGGTGAGAGCAACCCGGCCCCGGTACAGACTCCGCGGACAGTACTCTGCTACCAAAATCTGCGTGTCCTGCCTGGATACCCGGTGTTTATCATAGTTACCAGCTTCCTCCCTGCTTACAGGCTGAGCTAAGCAGGGAGGACGCTGGTAACATCGCATCCAGCGATGTGGGAGATGGCTCCCAGGTCCCTGATCACTGGGGAGATCTGCCTGTTTGACAGCTCCCCAGTGACCAGGAAATGATGCTCCAGTGATCCCGGCAGGTCGTTATTGCTGTCGGGATCGCTGGAGCGTTGTTGTGTGTGACTGGACCTTAAACAGCTAGGTTCAGTCATACCAAGACTGTGTCCTTTTGCAAATAAAGTAGCCTGAGTGTTCCCATGATCCTGTGAGTCAACTGGCAATAACTGGTCCAGTTTGCCACTAGTGTACTGTCATGTTTAGCCTCCAGCGTCATGTCAGAGGAGATACTCTGTGCACAGCAATGCCAGCCACATACTTCCTGACTGCTTCAGATTGCTTCACTGTACTATGGATGCTGCGAAATATTCTCTCATGTTTTATCTTACCCTCAAGAAAGATATCTGAAAGGCGGACTAATTTTTGAAGAGCTTTGATGACAACAAGCCAGAATTTCATCATTTTAAAACAATGCCACTGTTTTCTCACCAGAAATAAAGGGTTGATAAAAAGCTTTGAAATTAGGCCAGCTTCACGCTCCAGCACCATCAGGTCCGGGGCTGTCCGATGTGAACCTAACAGCCCCGGACCCAATTTTGCGGTGATGTAGCCCTATGGGGCTGGATGGCAGCTATGTGCTATCCGGTTTTCATCTGTCCGGGAGGATCCGGGTGAATTCAGATTTTCCTCCCTGACACAAAAACATTGCTTGCAACGTTATTGTGTCCGGGGCAAGAAATCTGCCCAAATCAGATCCTCCCAGATCCACGGCAATCCGGCGCTCCCTAACAAGGCAGTCTATGGCACCGGATTGCCCCAGATCTGGGAGTATCCGGGAACTGGACACCAGTGGCTGAAGTTTAGCAGCAAGCGCTGATAAACTTCAGCACCACCAGCTGTCCCCTGCACAGAATGCAGGACCGATCTTGAAATTGCAGCAGCTGCAGCTGCAATTGAGGGCTCCTGCTGCAAACCGGACCGGAGGGCATATTTGCCCTCCAGTTGTGTTTGTAAATTGGGTTCGGTGTAACAGGCCAGATTAACCCCCCGACCAGAATATACCCGGGGTTAAAGTGGCCTAGCCCAGATTATACCCCGGGTATATTCTGGCCTAGCCCAGTTTATACCCCGGGGTATAGTTTGGGCTAGGCCAGAATATACCCCCCTGGGCCAGAATATACCCCGGGTATTTTCTGGCCTAGCCCAAACTATACCCCGGGGTATAAACTGGGCTAGGCCAGATTATACCCCTCCGTATACCACAGCAGCTGTAGATCAGGGGTCCAAGCCGTGCACAGGGCCCCAAGCAATGCATGGGGGCCCGAGGTTGCACAAAGGGGCCTCAGGCAGTGCTAGAGCCCCAGGCAGTGCTACGGGCCCTAGGCAGTGCATGGGGGCCCCAGGCAGCATAAAGGGGCCCCAGGCTATACACAGGACCCCAGGCTACACACAGGGGCCCGAGCAAGCATACAAGGGCCCCAGGCAGTGCACGGGGGCCCAGGCGGTGCACAAGGCCCCAGGCAGCACAAAGTGGCCCCAGGCAACATACAGGGGCACCAGGCAGTACTAGGGGCCCCAGGCAACACAAAGGATCCCAGGCTACACACAGGGGCCCCATGCAGCATACAAAGGCCCCAAGTAGCCCAAAGGAGCCCCAGGCAACATACAGGGGCCCCAGGCAGTACTAGGGGCCCCAGGCTACACACAGGATCCCAGGCTACACACAAGGGCCACATGCAGCATACAGGGGCCCCAGGCAGCACAAAGTAGCCCCAGGCAGCACAATGTAGCCCCAGGCAACATACAGGGGCCCCAGGCAGAACTAGGGGCCCCAGGCTACACACAGGATCCCAGGCTACACACAGGGGCCCCATGCAGCATACAAGAGCCCCAGGCAGCACAAAGGGACCCCAGGCAACATACAGGGGCCCCAGGCAGTACTAGGGGCCCCAGGCTTCACACAGGATCCCAGGCTACACACAGGGGCCCCATGCAGCATACAAGAGCCCCAGGCAGCACAAAGGGGCCCCAGGCAACATACAGGGGCCCCAGGCAGTACTAGGGGCCCCAGGCTACACACAGGATCCCAGGCTACACACAAGGGCCACATGCAGCATACAGGGGCCCCAGGCAGCACAAAGTGGCCCCAGGCAGCACAATGTGGCCCCAGGAAACATACAGGGGCCCCAGGCAGTACTAGGGGCCCCAGGCAACACACAGGATCCCAGGCTACACACAGGGGCCCCAGACAGCACAATGTGGCCCCAGGCAGCAAAATGTGGCCCCAGACAACATACAGGGGCCCCAGGCAGTACTAGGGGCCCCAGGCTACACAAAGGATCTCAGGCTACACACAGGGGCCCCATGCAGCATACAAGGGCCCCAAGTAGCACAAAGGAGCCCCAGGCAACATACAGGGGCCCCAGGCAGTACTAGGGGCCCCAGGCTACACACAGGATCCCAGGCTACACACAAGGGCCACATGCAGCATACAGGGCCCCAGGCAGCACAAATTGGCCCCAGGCAGCACAATGTGGCCCCAGGCAACATACAGGGGCCCCAGGCAGTTCTAGGGGCCCCAGGCTACACACAGGATCCCAGGCTACACACAGGGGCCCCATGCAGCATACAAGAGCCCCAGGCAGCACAAAGTGGCCCCAGGCAACATACAGGGGCCCCAGGCAGTACTAGGGGCCCCAGGCTACACACAAGATCCCAGGCTACACACAAGGGCCACATGCAGCATACAGGAGCCCCAGGCAGCACAAAGTGGCCCCAGGCATCACAATGTGGCCCCAGGCAACATACAGGGGCCCCAGGCAGTACTAGGGGCCCCAGGCTATACACAGGATCCCAGGCTACACAAGGGCCCCATGCAGCATACAAGAGCCCCTGGCAGCACAAAGGGGCCCCAGGCAGCACAATGTGGCCCCAGGCAACATACAGGGGCCCTAGGCAGTACTAGGGGCCACAGGCTACACACAGGATTCCAGGCTACACATAGGGGCCCCAGCCAGCATACAAGGGCCCCAGGCAGTGCACGGGGCCCCAGGCGGTGCACAAGGCTCCAGGCAGCACAAGGTGGCCCCGGGCAACGTACAGGGGCCCCAGGCAGTACTTGGGGCCCCAGGCTACACACAGGATCCCAGGCTACACACAGGGTCCACATGCAGCATACAGGGGCCCCAGGCAGCACAAAGTGGCCCCAGGCAGCACAAAGTGGCTCCAGGCAGCATACAGGGGCCCCAGGCAGTAATAGTGGCCCCAGGCTACACACAGGGGCCCCATACAGCATACAAGAGCCCCAGGCAGCACAAAGGGGCCCCAGGCAGCACAATGTGGCCTCAGGCAACATACAGGGGCCCCAGACAGTACTAGGGGCCCCAGGCTACACACAGGCGCCCCAGCCAGCATACAAGGGCCCCAGGCAGCACAAAGTGGCCCCAAGCAACATACAGGGGCCCCAGGCAGTGCTAGGGGCCCAACGCTACACACAAGATCCCAGGCTACACACAGGGGCCCCATGCTGCATACAAGGGCCCCAGGTAGCACAAAGTGGCCCCAGGCAACATACAGGGGCCCCATGCAGTAGTAGGGGCCTCAGGCTACACACAGGATCCCAGGCTACACACAGGGGCCCCATGCAGCATACAAGGGCCCCAGGCAGCACAAAGTGGACCCAGGCAACCTACAGGGGCCCCAGGCAGTACTAGGGTCCCCAGGCTACACACAGGATCCCAGGCTACACAGAGGGGCCCCAGCCAGCATATAAGGGCCCTAGGCAGTGCACTGGGCCCCAGGCCGCACAAAGTGACTCCACGCAGTACAAAAGGGCTCCAGGCAACATACAGGGGCCCCAGGCAGTACTAGGGGCCCCAGGCTACACACAGGATCCCAGGCTACACACAGGGGCCCCAACCAGCATATAAGGGCCCCAGGCAGTGCACGGGGCCCCAGGCAGCACAAAGTGACTGCACGCAGTACAAAAGGGCTCCAGGCCACATACAGGGTCCCCAGGCAGCATACAAGGACCCCAGGCAGTGTTAGGGGCCCCAGGCAGCACAAATTGGCCTCAGGTAGCACAAAGGGGCCCCAGGCAGAACACAGGTGCCCCAGGCAGAACACAGGGGCTCCAGGCAGCATACAAGGACCCCAGGCTGTGCTAGGGGCCCCAGGCAGCACAAAGGTGCCCCTAGCAGCACACAGGGGCCCCAAGCTACACACAGGATCACAGGCAGCACAAAGGGGCCCTGAACGCTGTCTCTTGCCCCCTTGCGCGCTGTCTCTCCCCCACCCTTGTGCTGTCTCTGACCCCGTGTGCTTCCTGGGTCCCCTGTGTGCTGCCTGAGGCCCCTGTATGTTGCCTGGGGCCACTTTCTGCTGACTGGGCCACTTTCTGTTGCCTGGGGACACTTTGTGTTGTCTGGGGCCACTTTGTACTGCCTAGGGCCCTGTGCACTGCCTGGGCCCCTTGTATGCTGCCTGGGGCCCCTGTGTGTAGCCTGGGATCCTGTGTGTAACCTGGGATCCTGTGTGTAGCCTGGGGCCCCTGTGCGCTGCCTGGGGTCCCTGTGTGCTGCCTGGGGCCACTTTGTGCTGCCTGTGGCCCCTGTATGCTGCATGTGGCCCCTGTGTGTAGCCTGGGATCCTGTGTGTAGCCTGGGGCCCCTAGTACTGTCTGGGGCCCCTGTATGTTGCCTGGGGCCACATTGTGCTGCCTGGGGCCCCTTTGTGCTGCTTGGGGCTCTTGTAAGCTGCATGGGGCCCCTGTGTGTAGCCTGGGGCCCCTAGTACTGCCTGGGACCCCTGTATGTTGTCTGGGGCCACATTGTGCTGCCTGGGGCCACTTTGTGCTGCCTGGGGCCCCTGTATGCTGCATGTGGACCCTGTGTGTAGACTGGGATTCTGTGTGTAGCCTGGGGCCCCTAGTACTGCCTGGGGCCCCAGTATGTTGCCTGGGGCCACCTTGTGCTGCCTGGGGCCTTGTGCACCGCCTGGGGCCCCGTGCACTGCCTGGGGCCCTTGTATGCTGGCTGGGGCCCCTGTGTGTAGCCTGGAATCCTGTGTGTAGCCTGGGCCCCTAGTACTGCCAAGGGTCCCTGTATGTTGCCTGGGGCGACATTGTGCTGCATGGGGCCCTTGTGTAGCCTGGGATCCTGTGTGTATCCTGGGGCCCCTAGTACTACCTGGGGCCCCTGTAAGTTGCCTGGGGCTACTTTGTGCTGCCTGGGGCCCCTTTGTGCTGCCAGGGGCTCTTGTATGCTGGCTGGGGCCTCTGTGTGTAGCCTGGAATCCTGTGTGCTGCCTGGGGCCCCTGTATGTTGCCTGGGGCCTTGTGAACCGCCTGGGGCCAAGTGCATGGCCTGGGGCCCTTGTATGCTGGCTGGGGCCCCTGTGTGTAGCCTGGAATCCTGTGTGTAGCCTGGGGCCCCTAGTACTGCCTGGGCCCCCTGTATGTTGCCTGGGGCTACTTTGTGCTGCCTGAGGCTCTTGTATGCTGCATGGAGCCCCTGTGTGTAGCCTGGGATCCGGTGTATAGCCTGGGGCCCCTAGTACTGCCTGGTGCCCCTGTATGTTGCCTGGGGCCACTTTGTGCTGCCTGGGGCCTTGTGCACCGCCTGGGGCCCGTGCACTGCCTGGGGCCCTTGTATGCTGGCTCAGGCCCCTGTGTGTAGCCTGGGATCCTGTGTGTAGCCTGGGGCCCCTGTATGCTGCCTTGGGACCTCAGGCACTGCCTAGGGCCCTAGTACTGCCTGAGGCCCCCTTTGTGCAGCCTCGGGCCCCCATGCATTGCTTGGGGCCCTGTGGACGGCTTGGGCCCCTGATCTACAGCTGCTGTGGTATACGGAGGGGTATAATCTGGCCTAGCCCAGTTTATACCCCGGGGTATAGTTTGGGCTAGGCCAGAATATACCCGGGGTATATTCTGGCCCAGGGGCGTATATTCTGGCCTAGCCCAAAGTATACCCCGGGGTGAGGAGAGGTCAGGCTGGAGGAGGGGTGAGGAGAGGTCAGGCTGGAGGAGGGGTGAGGTCAGGCTGGAGGAGGGGTGAGGAGAGGTCAGGCTGGAGGAGGGGTGAGGAGAGGTCAGGCTGGAGGAAGGGTGAGGTCAGGCTGGAGGAGGGGTGAGGAGAGGTCAGGCTGGAGGAGGGGTGAGGAGAGGTCAGGCTGGAGGAGGGGTGAGGTCAGGCTGGAGGAGGGGTGAGGAGAGGTCAGGCTGGAGGAGGGGTGAGGAGAGGTCAGGCTGGAGGAAAGGTGAGGTCAGGCTGGAGGAGGGGTGAGGAGAGGTCAGGCTGGGAGGGGGTGAGGAGAGGTCAGGCTGGAGGAGGTGTGAGGTCAGGCTGGAGGAGGGGTGAGGAGAGGTCAGGCTGGAGGAGGGGTGAGGAAGGTCAGGCTGGAGGAAGGGTGAGGTCAGGCTGGAGGAGGGGTGAGGTCAGGCTGGAGGAGGGGTGAGGAGAGGTCAGGCTGGAGGAAGGGTGAGGTCAGGCTGTAGGAGAGGTGTGAGGTAGGCCTGGAGAGGGTGGTGAGGAGGGTCAGGGGAGGAGGAAGGGTGAGGTCAGGCTGGAGGTAGGAGGTGAGGGAGAGTCAGGCTGGAGGAGGGGTGAGGTCAGGCTGTAGGAGGGGTGAGGTCAGGCTGGAGGAAGGGTGAGGTCAGCTGGAGAGGGTGAGCAGTCAGCTGGAGGAGGGGTAGTGAGAGGAGTCAGGTAGTGGAGGAGGGGTGATGAGAGGGTCAGGTGGAGGAAGGGGGTGAGGTCAGGCTGG
The DNA here is from genome assembly GCA_033576535.1 of Allobates femoralis. Taxonomy (NCBI): domain Eukaryota; kingdom Metazoa; phylum Chordata; class Amphibia; order Anura; family Aromobatidae; genus Allobates; species Allobates femoralis. The sequence goes on along the minus strand of JARQOC010000004.1, from coordinate 327,393,560 downwards.
AGGAGGGTGTAGGAGGAGGTAGGTCAGGCTGGAGGAGGGTGTGAGGAGTGGTCAGGCTGGAGAGGAAGAGTGGTGAGAAGAGTCAGGCTGGAGGAGGGGTGAGGAGAGGTCAGGCTGGAGGAAGGGTGAGGTCAGGCTGGAGGAGGGTGAGGTCGGTGAGAGGGTAGGAGAGTCCGAAGGTGGGGCTGTGGAGAGGGGGAAGGTGGTAGGAGAGGGTAGAGAGGTCAGGCTGGAGGAGGGTGGTGAGGTCAGGCTGGAGGAGGGTGGGGTCAGCTGGAGAGGTGAGGAGAGTCAGGCTGGAGGAGGGGTGAGGATGAGAGAGTAGGCTGGAGGATAGGGTGAGGTTCAGGCTGGAGGAGGGGTGAGGTCAGGCTGGAGGAGGGGGTGAGGAGAGGTGTCAGGCTGAGAAGGGTGAGAGGGGCCAGGCTGGAGGAGGGGTGAGGAGGAGGTCAGGCTGGAGAGGGGTCAGGCTGGAGGAGGGGTGAGGAGAGGTCAGGCTGGAGAGAGGGTGAGGAGAGGTGCGGATGGAGGAGGGGTGAGGAGAGGTCAGCTGAGGAGGGGTGAGGTCAGCTGGAGGAGAGGTGAGGAAGTCAGGCTGAGGAAAGGTCAGGCTGGAGGAGAGTCAGCTGGAGGAGGGTGAGGAGAGGTCAGCTGGGAGGGGTGAGTAGAGGTCAGCTGAGGAGGGTGAGAAGGTCAGACTGGAGGAGGGTCAGGCTGAGGAGGGTGAGGAGAGGTCAGGCTGAGGAAGGGTGAGGTCAGGCTGGAGGAAGGTGAGGTCAGGCTGGAGAAGGGGTGAGTCAGGCTGGAGGAGGGGTGAGGAGAGTCAGCTGGAGAAGGGTAGTCAGCTGGAGGAGGGTGAGAGAGGTCAGGCTGGAGGAGGGTCAGGCTGAGGAGGGGTGAGGAGGTGAGGCTGAAGAGGGGTGAGGAGAGGTCAGGCTGGAGGAAGGGTGAGGTCAGGCTGGAGGAGGGGTGAGGAGAGTCAGGCTGGAGGAAAGGTGAGGTCAGGCTGTAGAGGTGTGAGGTAGGCTGGAGGAGGGTGAGAAAGGTCAGGGGGAGGAAGGGTGAGGTCAGGCTGGAGGAGGGTGAGGAGAGATCAGGCTGGAGGAGGGTGAGGTCAGGCTGTAGGAGGGTGAGGTCAGCTGGAGGAGGGTGAGGAGAGGTCAGGCTGGAGGGTGATGAAGGTCAGGATGGAGGAGGGGTGAGGAGAGGTCGGTGGAGAGGGTGAGAGAGGTCAGGCTGGAGGAGGGGTCAGGCTGGAGGAGGGTGAGGAAGGTCAGGCTGAGGAGGGGTGAGTAGAGGTCAGGCTGGAGGAGGGTGAGGAGAGGTCAGACTGGAGGAGGGTCAGGCTGGAGGAGGGGTGAGGAGAGGTCAGGCTGGAGGAAGGGTGAGGTCAGGCTGGAGGAAGGGGTGAGGTCAGGCTGGAGAAGGGTGAGGTCAGGCTGGAGGAGGGTGAGGAGAGGTCAGGCTGGAGGAAGGGTGAGGTCAGGCTGGAGGAGGGGTGAGGAGAGGTCAGGCTGGAGGAGGGTCAGGCTGGAGGAGGGGTGAGGAGAGTCAGGCTGGAGGAGGGGTGAGGAGAGGTGCGGATGGAGAGGGTGGGGAGTCAGGCTGGAGGAGGGGGAGGTCAGGCTGGAGGAGGGTCAGGCTGGAGGAGGGGTGAGGAGAGGTGAGGCTGAAGGAGGGGTGAGGAGAGGTCAGGCTGGAGGAAGGTGAGGTCAGGCTGGAGGAGGGTGAGGAGAGGTCAGGCTGGAGGAAAGGTGAGGTCAGGCTGTAGGAGGTGTGAGGTAAGGCTGGAGGAGGGTGAGGAAAGGTCAGGGGAGGAAGGGTGAGGTCAGGCTGGAGGAGGGTGAGGAGAGATCAGGCTGGAGGAGGGTGAGGTCAGGCTGTAGGAGGGGAGGTCAGGCTGGAGGGGTGAGGAGAGGTCAGGCTGGAGGAGGGGTGATGAGAGGTCAGGATGGAGGAGGGGTGATGAGAGGTCAGGGTGGAGGAAGGGTGAGGTCAGGCTGGAGGAGGGGTGAGGAGAGGTCAGGCTGGAGGAGGGTGAGGAAAGGTCAGGGGGGAGGAAGGGTGAGGTCAGGCTGGAGGAGGGGTGAGGAGAGATCAGGCTGGAGGAGGGGTGAGGTCAGGCTGTAGGAGGGGTGAGGTCAGGCTGGAGGAGGGGTGAGGAGAGGTCAGGCTGGAGGAGGGGTGATGAGAGGTCAGGATGGAGGAGGGTGATGAGAGGTCAGGGTGGAGGAAGGGTGAGGTCAGGCTGGAGGAGGGGTGAGGAGAGGTCAGGCTGGAGGAGGGGTGAGGAGAGGTCAGGCTGGAGGAAGGGTGAGGTCAGGCTGGAGGAGGGGTGAGGAGAGGTCAGGCTGGAGGAAGGGTGAGGTCAGGCTGGAGGAGGGGTGAGGAGAGGTGAGGCTGGAGCCTGGAGCTGGAGGAGAGGTGGCTGTCAAAGGCTCGTGGCATTGAGGCTGGGGCGCAGGGCAGCGCGAGAGAGGTGAGGATGCAGAGAATTGTTTTTGCCGCTCACCGCCATAGCTGCTCCACTGCAGTGGTGAGGGGCGGGATCCGCCATTTTGGTAGGGTGACTTTGCCCCGGGGGTGTGCCAGAACTCCTCCGCTGCAGTGCCCCGTCCACACCGTTGCCTCAGCTTCAGGCTTCTGTGCCTGCAGCAACGCAGTGGACGGCTCTCCCGGAGGATGGTCTCCGGCGGCTCCCGTGCGGACACCGGCGCCGCAGTGGGTGTGAAAGGCGAGTATACATTGAGGCTGGGGCGCAGGGCAGCGTGAGACAGGTGAGGGTGCAGAGAAGTGCTATCAGCGCTGAGCGGGATAGGTGCTCCGCTGCTGTGGTGTGGGGGGCGGGATCCGCCATCTTGGTAGCGTGAGTTAGGGCCGGGGGTGTGGCAGAACTCCTCAGATAGTGATAGGGAACGTTGGTGTGAGGTAGTGCGGCTGCAGCCCGCGCAAAGGAGTCTGGGATTCGGCTACAACGCCCGAATTCCCAACTCCCGATTATATAAGTAGAATAGGTCTAACTCTAGGCAGCACTGGCAAAAAAGGCTTTTTTTTCCAATAGAAGAAAAGAATTTTCTACCTCAGTAGAAGATGTAAGGGAAATGTATTATTTTATGATGACTATTTAAATGCCAATGTTTAACCCTTTCATGACCTAGTGCACATTGGTTTGTCCAAGATGGAGTCCCTGCCTTTGAAGCAAACTCACATAAGCCTCCATCATCTGTTTACTAGTTCAATCCCATTGTTAATTTCTGGTGAAGTGTGTGCCATTCCCTGCTACCATCAGTGGCCTTTTGACGTAGTTGTGAGGCGCCGATGGGTTGTTATGACAGCCAGAGGTCAATTTTTGACCCTCGTGTCTGTCATGAAGTACTATAAAAAAGTTTTTCAATTGCACACTCTCAATTCTGTGATGCAAAAAGTGATTTTTATTTAGGAACAAAATAGATGTCAACGCGTTTAGGTCTAAATTGGCAGTTTCCTCTGTTATATTGTCTCCTTAGAGAAAAGGGCGTACTTCACCCTATCTGTTTCTTTCGAATCTGTATGTAGGAATATACAAGGGATCCTTGGATCAATAGGGATTGGTGAGAAGCCTTATTTCAGTTTGTCCCGGTCCGGGGGTTGTTCTGTTGTGTATTCCTACATCCCTTTTCTAGATTTTGTTTCCTGTTTTCCAGTAAACTATATAGTAAAATGAATGTTTTAATTCAAAAGTACAACTCATCCTGCAGAAAACAAGCTCTCATACGGGTATATTGATGGGAAAATAAAAAGTTAAGGTTCTTGGAAAAATGGAGGTAAATGCAAAAGTGCAAAAATGGGAAAAGGCAAAGTCTTGAAGGGGTAAAACAAGCATTCCAGCAATTTGTTTTGCCCATATATTGCTTATTCATCAACAATATACCAGCTGTTAAATTTGTTCCATCCCTCCTCAGTTACGGCTATACATTTTGCCCTGTTTGTTATAGGAAAAGCTATGACTGGGGTCACACTTGCGGCTAAATTTTGAAATCCTGATCCGGTTTTGAGCTGTCAAAAAGCTCAAAACCGGATCAGGAACTGCTCCCCATTGGAGCCCATTATGTTAACCGAATTGCTCTACATGCAATCCGGTTACCGCATCAGGATCTGCAGCCTGCGGTAAAAATCATGCAGGCTGCAGTTTTCGGAGTGGTTTTGCTAACTGCAATGCGGTAACCGGATTGCTCCGGATGTGTAATCCTGAGCAATGCGGTTACCGTCTACTTTGTTCATCCCTGCAACCACAGGGATGAGCAAAGTGTTAAATGTTATTAAAACATTAAATATTAATAGTAGCTGTGGGCAACATGTCTCTAGGGGGTGCCTACCCTCCCTAGAGACATGCTGTCCACTCCTGTGGGCATGTGAGGGGTTAATGAGGCAGTTATACTATTGCTGACTTTTGACAGCTTTGTACAAATTTCTGAATGAAGCCGCGGCTCCTGACAGTACTGTAGATACTATATGTAATGTACGTATAGTATGAGCCCCTGTCCTTGGTCCTGTAAGCAGTTACATTAGGTCTATGGCGGTGCACTGTACGTATAGTATGTGCACTGTCCAGGGTCCTGAAGGCTTATACAGTAGATCTACGGTCTGCGCAGCGCCATAGATCTACTGTAAATGCCTGCAGGACCTCGGACAGCACACATACTATACGTACATTAGGTATAGTATGAGCGCTGCTCCCAGGGGAGCTGCGGCTTCATTCATAAAAATGTACAGAGCCGACAGGAGTCGGCTTTACTGTACATAAGATATTAACTTGCCAAACTAAGTAGGTAGCATGTCTCTGGGGGTTGGGCACCCCCTAGAGACATGAAGGGAATAATTATTATCATTAATAAAGCTTTATTTTAAAGTTAAGCACTTTGCTTATCCCGGCGGCAGCCGGGATAAGCAAGGTATATACGGTTACCGTATACCATATACCTGAGCAATCCAGTTACCACATTGCGGGGCTTAGAACCTCTTAGAAAACAGCAGCCTGCATGATTTTTCATGCAGGCTGCAGAGCCGGAGGCAATCAGGTTTTTAAAATAGGCTCCTATGAGGAGCGTTTCCTGCTCCGGTTTTGAGCTTTTTAAAAGCTCAAAACTGGATCAGGTTTTTTAAAAAAAAAAAAACGAAGTGTGACCCTAGCCTTACTGGTTCGCTTGTTGTCATTTTGATAAAATCACAGTTTTGTTTTTTTACTGCAGTTCCAGCAGTTCTCTGAATGCTGTGCTCTGTATAAACCCACCCACACTATTGATTGGCATGTGTCTGTGCACACTGTATATTTGCAAAAAACTGCTAATCAGTGGTGGAGGTGAGATTACACATAGCAGGGAGACTACATTGTAAAAGATAACCTAGTCCTCTAGTGGTAAACTCCTGCTAGTAAAACAGGGATTTTTATTGAAACAATAACAAGAAGCTTAGTACTTAACACATCGCTGCGAACAAAGTCACTCCTACACCATGCTGCTCAAAGATAAAAAGTAAAAACCGATTGTCAGATTTCCTTTAAATACAACATATATAGAAAACGTTAACTTGACACATACCAATTTACATACAATGTCGTAGAAAAATTCTCCTTGGAATTTTTCATATGCTATCAAACATGTAAATATGAAATGTACTGCAACATGTTATGCACTAAGTTTAATATCAAAAGAAAATTTGGTATATCTATAAATATGTTTAAATTTGAAATTGCTAAGATTTTTCTTTATTGTAATATTTTCATTTTTGGCTCATCTACTGTGTGGTTGGGGCAGTTGTCAAATACTGAAGTAAATGTTATACCTACAATCAATTTTCTTTTACAGCTATTGTGAAAAATATGATGCAACACTTCCATTACATTTAAACTCAGAAATAATTGCACTTGGCAGTTTTTGTTTGCAGTCATACAAGGAAAGCTGAAGGCTTTTGTACAGTTCAAAGAGCACATTGCACAGATCTACCAGTTGTTGGTTGCCTGCAGGGATCATTTGAATTCTGCAAAAGGATCAACATTAATGTCCACACCACTTGATAATGTGTTTTATATATACACACAGACAGCTATGTGAAACTATCTTAAGATAATAAAGAAAAAACCCTTCCATATTGGTAACACAAGCTGCTTCTGATACTATTTATTTGAACGTGGCATTGCATCTCATGTAATGTCTACTTTTAGTATAGACTTTAGTCTTAAAATAATAAAAAAATAGATAATAAACTGATAGATACAGTATTTCTTTACTATAAAATGTACATTTTTACTTCCCAAAACTGGAGGGAAAATGGAGGTGCAACTTATATATTGCTTACCGGGGGGCTTATATATAGCTCATCGAGTGGGGCAATGTTGCAGGCCCAAGGCTGGGAGAAAGTGATATCACGCGCGATTCAGTTGTCATTGAGCTCTGGGCAGTGGATACACTGGGCATCAGAAAAATTGCTGCAGAGGTAGAGCACACAGAGATTGAGAACTTGGAGAACTAAGGTCCAATCTGCACATGCGCCACCTCCGCAGCCACATCCTGAAGTCCAACACCTCAAAAGAGGCGCATGCGCAGATTGAGATTTCGGCTGTCCAACACCTTAGCCTGGCTTCACACTGCAGTTTTTCATTGATCAGTGTTCATCAGTGTTTGGGTGCCAAAACCAGGAGTGTCTCCAAAACTCAGAACAGGTGTCAATCTTTCAATTATAGTTTTTCTCTGCAAGTTCCTTTCCTGGTTCCTCTCCTGGTTTTGGCACCCAAACACTGATGGACACTGATCAGTGACAAACTGCAGTGTGAAGCCAGCCTTAGTTTGCATGTGTGCAGCCTCTGCCGCCAATTTCCTGATCCCTATCACATTCACTGCCCAAATATCAATGGCACCCACTAGTGGTGTAACCAGAGTCTGGCGGGCCCCGGTACAAAATTTAGACCTGGCTTCCCCCCCGCATGTTGATGAAATGTATGGGCTTCATGTAATGATCTAAATCCTTTAAAAACTCACAAATTGACACCTCTCCCCCTTCATTAATAATAATTCATGTAATAACATCCCTTCATGTAATAATATCCCTCATCCTTCTATATATGGTCCTCCTCCTGGATTATGGCCCTTGTCGTGGTATATATGTCCCCCATTCTGGTTTTATGGTCCGCCTCCTCCCATCACCATAGTCATCCAATTATTATAATGCATCCCCATATTCCTCCATATATTACAATGTACCCCTATAGTCCTCTATGTATTATAATGCATCCTATAGTCCTCCATTCATAAGATAGCCCCCATAGTCATTCAATTATTATAATGAACCCCTATTATCCTTTATATAATATAATGCACTCTTACATCCCTCATATCATAATGCAGCCTCATAGCCCTCCTTATAGCATAATGCAGCCTCATAGCCCTCATTATAGCATAATAATCATTTCGATATATAGCATAATACAGCCTTATAGCCTCTCCATATAGTATAATACAGCCTCATAGCTCTCCATATAGTGCAGTCTCAAAACTTTCCATATAGTGCAGCCTCAATACTCTCCATATAGTATATTACAGCCTCAAAACTCTCCATATAGTGCAGCTTCTAAACTCTCCATATGATGCAGTCTCAAACCCTACCATATAGTGCAGGCTCATAACTTTCCATATAGTGCAACCTCAATACTCTCCATATAGTATATTACAGCCTCAAAACTCTCCATATAGTGCAGCCTCTAAACTCTCCATATGATGCAGTCTCAAACCCTACCATATAGTGCAGGATCATAACTTTTCATATAGTGCAGCCTCAAAACTCTGCATAAAATGCAGTCTTATATATGCAGCCTCATATCTCTTCATATAGTGCAGTATTATATATGCAGCCTTACATCTCCCATATAGTGCAGTATTATATATGCAGCAATATATCTCTCCACATAGTGCAGTATTATACTGTATATGCAGCCTTATATCTTTCCATACAGTGCAGTACTATACTGTATATGCTTCCTTTTATCTTTCCATATAGTGCAGCCTTATTATGTGCAGCCTCATGTCTCTCCATATATTGTAGTATTATATATGCAGCCTTATATCTCTCACATAGTGCAGTATTACACTGTATATGCAGCCTTATATCTTTCCATAGAGTGCAGCCTTATTATGTACAGCCTCATATCTCTCCATATCAGGGGCAGACGCAGACTGCAGTGGGCCCCGGTGCAAGAAATTATTTGGGCCCCCCCCCGCCCCTCATAGTGGCAACAAAGTAATGTAAACATATAGATTGTTATATTTATTTACAACGCAACACAACCGTCAAAGAGCCCTCACATCCCTCCAAATATTATCATGCCCCCACAGAGCCCTCCAGATATATTAAAATGGCTTCCATATAATATAATTGGCTACATATATTTTAATACATCATCCATACTCCTCCATATATTATAATGCATTCCACGACCCTCCATATATTATAATACACCCGCATAGTCCTTCATATAGTATAATGCAGCCCCATAGTCCTCCATATAGTATAAGGGGCCCTCATATTCCTCCATATAGTATATTGCACCCCATACTCCTCCTATGTTATATTGCACATTACATAGTCTCCCATCACTGTACTGACTGGTTAAGAAAAAAAAGTAAATACTCCCCTCTCTTCTCGCTGCTCCGGTCTCCTCAGCATCTGCTCTGCACGTATTAGCACAGTGGCATTCAGTGATGACATCATCGTGCCCCGCCATGCTGAGTTGCAAAAAGCAGACAGCTCAGCCAGGACTCTAATGAAGAATGCTGCCGGCAGAGGCAGCCAGGACTATAGGAATGGGATCGGCATCCGCGGGGAACTACCACTGGCGCACACACCTTGTACGCACGTGGCTCCGCTCCAAATGCCTTGTAGATACGCGGCTCCACTCCACATGCCCTGCGCACATGCCTCCGCTCCGTACACATGCGGCTCCACTACAGGATGCCCCAGCATATGCGGCTCCACTCCATCCACCTCATGCACACGTGGCTCCGCTCCACATGCCCCGTACATTTGCGGCTCTACTCCATATGTTCCGCACATGTGGCCGCGCCACATACTCACGCGGCTCTGCACACACGTGGCTCCGCTCCATACACCTTGTACACACGCGGCTCCACTCTACAACGCCCTGCACACACGCAGCTCTGCTGCACACGCCCCGCTTCTCATGTCCCGTACACATGCCCCACACACACGCGGCTCTGCTCCGTACACCTGGTACACACTCGCTCCCCTCTGTACACCTTGTACATGCTCAGCTTCGCTCCGTACACCTAGTACACACTCGGCTCCGCTCTGTACACCTCGTACACACTCGGCTCCACTCCATATGCCTCGTACACACTCGGCTCCGCTCCGCACACCTCGTACACAGTCGGCTCCGCTTCGTACACCTAGTGCACACTCGGCTCCGCTCTGTACACCTCGTACACACTCGGCTATGCTCTGTACACCTCGTACACACTTGGCTCCGCTCTGTACACCTCATACACACGGCTCCGTTCTGTACACCTCATACACACTCGGCTCTGCTCCGTACACCACGTACACACTCTGAACTCCGCTCCATACACCTCATACACACTCGGCTCTGCTACATCCACACTGTATATCCCTCCTGACATAAACTTCACCTCATCCAGCACCATGACAACCAGCACAGCAGAGCCTGCATACACTGAGGAGCTGATCATGTGACCACCGACTCCTCCCCTCAATGTGACATCATCACAGGTCCTGTAAAAGCATAAAAGCAGTGTACAGAGCAGCCCCCCCTTTCCCCCCCCTCCCCTTGTGTCTGTCCTCAGCCTGTGCCTTGTCTTTGGTCCCTTTCCTTGTACCTGGCTCCTTGTGCAGAGCTGTGTCCCCTCATCAGCTGCTGCTGCTGCTGCTGATGATGATGATGCTGAATAGCCATCATCCATCTGGAGAGAATTTCAGATGCCCGAGCGGAGCCAGGATTGGTTGAGTGAGGTCCTCCCCTCTACACAGTACAGGAGAGGTCAAATGACTCACTCTCTGCACTATGATTGGGGCCCTGTCCTTCCTCTTGAGCTGCTGTGAGGGGGCGTGGCCGGCAGCTATAAGAGGAATGGCCGGCAGTATGTTGGCTTGTTCTCCGTGCTTTGAGGGGGGGCCCCCTAGCCAGTCGGGGCCCTGGTGCAGCTGAACCAGCTGCACCACAGTAGGTCCGCCCCTGCTCCATATAGTGCAGTATTATCTATGCAGCCTTATATATGAACCCACTCCTCCCTATAATCATCTTGCCATACTGAAGTCACTTATTAAAAAAAAAATCTATACTTACCTCTCCTGGTTCCCTCGCTTTTTCGGCGGTCTCCTGAAGATTCAAGACTCATGAGAAGGAAGAGGAGATGCCAGCCTGCTGTATGTGGACCCCAGTGGAATGCAGGCCAGGAAGCCAGCAGGTCAGAGGAAGTGAGGGGCAGGAGCAGTAGCAGGATGTCCCCTCCTATCCCTGACACACAGGCCCGATAGCAGCCTGTGCTGCTGCGCTGTCACATAGATGTGTGTCATGAGGGACACACATCCATGTGAAGAGGGTGTTAGGCGCTGCGATCGGCAGGCGCAGGGGATGGCTGGTGGTGCGGGCCCCTTATACTCTGTGTGCAGAATTATTACGCAAATTAGTATTTTGATCACAGTATACTTTTTATACATGTTGTCCTACTCCAAGCTGTATAGGCTTGAGAGCCAACTACCAATTAAGTAAATCAGTTGATGTGCATCTCTGTAATGAGGAGGGGTGTGGTGTAAAGACATCAACAACCTACATAAGGTGTGCTTAATTATTAGGCAAATGCCTTTCCTTAGGCAAAATGGGTCAGAAGAGAGATTTGGCGGGCTCTGAAAAGTCCAAAATTGTGAGATGTTTTGCAGAGGGATGCAGCAGTCTTGAAATTGCCAAACTTTTGAAGCGTAATCACCGAACAATCAAGCGTTTCATGGCAAATAGCCAACAGGGTCACAAAAAGCGTGTTGGGCAAAAAAGGCGCAAAATAAGTGCCCATTAATTGAGGAAAATCAAGCGTGAAGCTGCCATTTGCCACCAGTTTTGCCATATTTCAGTGCTGCAACGTTACTGGAGTATCAAAAAGCACAAGTGTACTATACTCAGGGACATGGCCAAGGTAAGGCAGGCAGAAAAACGACCAGCTTTGAACAAGAAACAAGATAAAACGTCAAGACTGGGCCAAGAAATATCTTAAGACTGATTTTTCAAAGGTTTTATGGACTGATGAAATGAGAGTGACTCTTGATGGGCCAGATGGATGGGCCAGAGGCCGGATCAGTAAAGGGCAGAGAGCTCCATTCCGACTCAGACGCCAGCAAGGTAGAGGTGGGTTACTGGTATGGGCTTGTATCATCAAAGACGAATTTGTGGGACCTTTTCGGGTTGAGGATGGAGTGAAGCTCAACTCCCGGACCTACTGCCAGTTTCTGGAAGACAACTTCTTCAAGCAATGGTACAGGAAGAAGTCTGTATCATTCAAGAAAAACATGATTTTCATGCAGGACAATGCTCCATCACATGCACCCAACTACTCCACAGCGTGGCTGGCCAGTAAAGGTCTAAAAGAAGAAAAAAGTAATGACATGGCCCCCTTGTTCACCTGATCTGAACCCCATAGAAAACCTGTGTTCCCTCCTAAATTGTAAGATCTATAGGGAGGGAAAATAGTACACCTCTCTGAACAGTGTCTGGGAGGCTGTGGTGGCTGCTGCACGCAATGTTGATCGTAAACAGATCAAGCAACTGACACAATCTATGGATGGAAGGCTGTTGAGTGTCAACATAAAGAAAGGTGGCTATATTGGTCACTAATTTTTTTGTGTTTTGTTTTTGCATGTCAGAAATGTTTATTTCTAAATTTTGTGCAGTTATATTGGTTTACCTGGTGAAAATAAACAAGTGAGATGGGAATATATTTGTTTTTTATTAAGTTGCCCAATAATTCTGAACAATATTAGTTACCTGCACAAACAGATATCCTCCTAACATAGCCAAATTAACAAAAAACACTCTAACTTCCGAAAATATTAAGCTTTGATATTTATGAGTCTTTTGGGTTGATTGAGAACATAGTTGTTGATCAATAATAAAAATAATCCTCTAAAATACAACTTGCCTAATAATTCTGTACACACTGTAGGTCCAGGCCCCGTTGCAGCCGCGACCTGTGCGACCACGATCGTTACCCCACTGGCACTCAAATTGCACAGCCATGACACCACCAACAAACAGAGTCAGGCCCGCATCATTGACCCACTTCCTTCAGCAGTGATCCTGCCTCCTGTGAACCCACTCCATAGCCACAGAGCCTGCATCCCATGATAAACTATATCTGGATTATAAAATGGACTTTAGCATTAAAATATAGACCCTCTTTTTTAACACTTAAAATTTTTTTTAATTTTCTTCCTCTAAATCTGGGGTGCATTTTATAATCTGGTGTGTTTTATAATCCACAAAATATGGTACCTATCTATTGATCTACATTGATTAACTTGTTATGATTAGAGATAAGTGAACTTTCCCTGAACATATTCACCAATTTCAAATTCTGCACGAACATCACAGATTCGGAATCGGGATATGGAACCAGAACAGTTTGCTAAAAAGTAGGTAAACGCGGCTTTGTTCAGTAACTGATTGGATGAAAAAAAACATTGCTGTGTTTGCAGTGATGCTTTTCTTCTACCTTCTGAGTGTGTAGGATATTGGGCAGGACATGCTTGATTGAGGATAGGTAGTGGAGAAAGGTCAGTTAGACTATATTTTTAGTCCTGGCACTTTCAGTATGGATGATCCGGGCTGTCAGCCACTCAGGGTGCATTAAGCATCCAAAGTTGTTGACGTAAGGGCTTGTGTCATTGGCTGGCTTGTGTCATTGGCTGCCTAAGTCATGTGTCACACTGTTGGACCCGCGGTACTAGAGTAAATTTAACCAGATGATTCCGCCATGAACAGGGAGTATCAAACTCCAGTATGTTGGAGAATTAAAAAAAACTGTTAGACAATCATAGGCCTAGTTTTACCCAACACATTAGTAAGGGACACAGTAGAAAGTGCAGATCTACACTTACAAGCCGGGTTACATCAAGTCGTCAGCGTAGAAACATTAGCAGCAGCAATAAAACTGTCAGAAGCAATTTCTTGGAGTTCTTTGACCAATATTTTAAATGAGCCCGACCAACGGCAGAACTGAGTACAAGTCTGACACATAGTAAACAACTGGAAAAGATGGTGCAGGAGTATCTAGAGTTCAATATCCATGCCATCAGGATGGGTTTGGATCCTTTTGCATTCCTGGCTTCAAAAATGGAGAAGTGCCCTGAGCTCACCATTCATGCCTTGGAGGTTTTGTCATACAGCCAGCATTCTCGCACACTGCGTCTTCAGCGCTGCTGGTGGTGTCCTGACAGATATGTGCATCTGGCTGTTTCCTGAAACAGTAGACCGCCTAACTTTAAGCAAGATGAACAAGTCATAGATCTCCAAGCACTCTTCCACCCCAGGGACAGACTGCTCAGAGTAGGAGATGTACTTTTCAGTGTGATTCATTGATGTCTCCATTCTCCAATTTTTATTCTGGGTCATTTGATGCCACTAATCTAACACCACCTTATCTAGCCCTAATTTTTTTAAATGTGGTGACTCTTTTTGGGACTTTTTGTCTGTTTCCTGAATATAGCAGGGCTATGTGAGTATAATGCCTACACAAGTCACTCATTGCCCTGTTAGCAATGAATATTTAACCTTTATATTCTAGGCCAGACCCCATATCATGCATACAGGCTGCACTATTCTCCAGTTTTTATATTGAATCAATTTTTGCCACTTTGGTGGTATCTGACCCTACTTTTATGAAATACAGTTCGGGCGCTCTTTCCGTAAGTGTTATCCTGACTAGGGATCAGTGAGTACCGCACTATTTAGACTTGCTATACTCGCAACGAGTAGGTCCCGGTACTCAGTACTCGTTGCGAGTATAGAGAGTTCAATTACTTTCGCAGTGTATCTATAGATACACTGCGAAAGTACCCTAAAAGTGAATAAAAGCTATGACAGAAGCATGCAGCTGCATGTATTTCTATGAAGCTGCAAGCTTCTATTCAGGGAGTGGATTGTTGTGCAGGGTGATGCCTGTGAAATTGTAATGTCTGTCACTCACTGTGTCTCCAGCTTCACAATGAGCTGTGGCTGTGAGCAGGGTCAGAAGGTTCATCTGTCCTGGTTACCATGGTAACTTAACCATGACTGCAGAAGAACTGTCTGACGTCACAGCGGGATGACGGCTTTCAGAATCAATCACTGCTCAGTTTCTGATTGGTTGCTATAGGCAACGTAGGACATTCTTACTATAAAACTGCTTACGCATGTCTGTGAAACATTCAGAAAAGCTTGCCAAAGACAAGACTTCTGGAAAATGTCACACACTGGGACATTACTCTCAGTCAAGCAGCAGCCCCACAAATTCCAAAGAACTAAGACACCTCTTTGCTATTCTTCTAACAACCTGTAACATTTCAAATTCCCTGGAGATTAGGACAAAGTACAAAACTAATCTCAGTGAGGACCATGGGTGGATTAAGGCTACGATCACACATTGCATATTTTGTTACGGCTTTTTGCGCGCGCCTTTTGCCGCGATTTTTGGCCGCGCAAAAAGACGCAACAAAATACGTGGGTGCATTCACACACCATGTTTTTATGTGCTGCAGGGGGAGGAAGAATCCTGCTTCCTCCTCCCCTCTGTCACATCTGTGCACACCCCTCAAGATTTCAAAGTGTATTATTATACACTATGAAATTGAAATTCAATAAAGCCAGAGGTTTTTAAAATAATAAACATGAATACTTACCCTCCGGCGGATGGATGGCGGATGTCCGGGAGCCAGGACCGGTGAACAGCCGCAGATTCCGAGTGGAAAAAGACCTGTGATGTCAGAGGGCGTTCCGGGTGCTGATTGGCCGCTTGCGGTCATGTGCATACATGTCACATGACCGGAGCACCCTCTGAGATCAATATAGGTCCTAGCAGGACCATTCCAGCGGACACCGGAACACCCGTCGGAGAGGTAAGTATTTAATTCTTTATTGTTTTTAATATATTTGTCTTTATTTAACTTTGATTTTGCAGTGTGTATTAATACACTGCAAAATCAAATGGGCGGCCACAGGTGTCACACAGGGGAGGAGGAAGCAGGATTCTTCCTCCCCCTCTGTGACATCAGATGCAGCAGCGCCCGCCCTTATAGGAAAAAGTGCCGGCGCTGCTGCGCAAAGAATTGACAGGGTCATTCTTTTTATGCAGGCGCTTTTTCCTATAAAAGCGCGGGCGTATGTTTACGCACTATCTGCACAGCAAAGTGAATTTCCCATTCACTTTGCCAGCAGACAAAAAGCACCTTGCGTATTTTCAAAAGCGAGCGCAAAAAAGCGCGCAAAAATACGCAATGTGTGAACGCAGCCTAAAAGTAGCCAGGGTCCTGGACTGTTTAGAAGGCAGGGACCCACCAACCCCAAGTATTATGTGACATTTCACATGTTTTAAAGATCATGTGTTGGTTTATGTGGCACACACACAGAAAGATCTGTAGAATGAAAAATGAAGAACAATAGTGGCATGTGTAGCCACCTAGCCCCAATTATACAGAAGAAGGCCGCACACAGACCTAAGTAAACAGCAGGAGGCCGCACATAGCCTCAAATATACATCAAGAGGCTGCACACAGTCTCCAGTATTCAGCAGAATGCAGCACACATTCCACAGTATACAGCAGGAGGTCGCACACAATCATCAGTATACAGCAGGAGGCCACACACAGACCCCAATATACAGTGGGAGGCTGCACACAGCCCCCAGTATTACAAGGAAAAATGAAGAATGTTGTTGGCTTTTGAATAAGGAGTTGCAGTTAATTTGTGATACTTATCTGTTGTGTTGACTATGTTATGTGAAATTCTTCTATTAGTTTACATTTTAATTTTTATTAATACATTTTATATTTACTTTGCACCTTTTAATCCAGCCACATGATGCGACGTTACAACCTAAATGGTTTTCATCAAGCATAGTGCAGTGTAATAATTTCAATTTATCCATAATTTCACAAAAAGGGTTAATATCAAACATAGTGCACAACAATATTACATATACATGTGTAGCTTTTATAAAGTGCATTCATTAGTGCCATCTATTTCACAGGGATAATCATCCCATAGCTATAAGCCTTGTAACATTGCATAAATTAGGTGATTATTGTCACCTGTGACGTATTAAAAACAATACAGCTACTGTGGTTAATCAGTGCTCACCCATCGCTGTTAAATACATGGAGATCGTGTTCCCGACGTCTTCCGGGTTCTACTGCGCATGCCCCATATGCGGCATGACTTCATGACGTCCTAGCGTGCCCGCACATGCGCAGTAGCACACAGTTCAATTGCCGCCATCTTAGATACTGGCCGGCGCTCAATTTTGCCCACAACTAATTATTATTCAAACTAAAGGTATAAAAACACCTTATTCTATATAGATGAGCTCGGAATAGGCAGAAACCAAAGCATTTAAACAGCATGGGAGGCAGAACACCCTTCCACAATAGCCCCATAAAGAGCTTAAATGAAGGGGCTGCATGAAAGCACATGCAGGGAACTCAATAATTAAACTGAGAACCCACATTGCCAACACACTATTCAACACTCCCATAAACATACACACATCCAATACCGGTTTCCTTCCAAATATCACTTCACACAAACTGGTGCTGTTAAATATATCTTTTTTATTATAAGTATAAAAAATACTATACAAAAAAAGGGAACACAACCATAGTGAATCTGCGATATTGGGTACACACATCACCAACCACCTACAAAGTTAGAAAAATAGAAAAACATATGATTAAAATTAATTAATATGTATATTATAAATGATATGCACTTATATGATAAGAAGAATAGGTTAAAAGACCCTCAGTATATCTCATTACTCCTCATTTAATCGCATGTAGCTTAAAATCTATATTTAGACCATCTGGTCTCAATGTTTTTAAAGCATGAATCCATTGCAATTCTTTTCTTTTTAGGATAGCAAAGATAACATGGTGTAACCTGCGGTCACGTGACTGTGACATCACGGCAAGTCCTGTACAGAAGAAGAAGACCTCTGCAGACACCGCGAGGACACCGGGAGCCTGCGGGAGACGGCGGGTGCCTCGGGGATAGGTGAGCATACATTTTTTTTTAACCCCTGCTGTCCCAGTTAGGAGCAGTTTTACTGTACTGAGCATGCTCAGTACAGTAAAATCGGGTCCGAGGACACATCAGATGTTTCCTCGGATCCTGCTCCATAGGGCCCCATGTTTAAAACATCAGACCGAATCGGATGTACACTAAATGGCATCCGATTTGGTCCGATCCGATTCTGTTCGATTTTATTTTCGGTACAAAAATCGGAGCATGCTCCGATTTTTGCACCGATAAAAAAAAACGGACAGAATCGGATCGGACCACATCGGATGCCATTTAGTGCACATCCGATTCAGTCCGATGCCCATAGGGCTGCATGGTGGCTAAAAGCGGTCCGATGCTGTCCGATTTTTATCGGACAGCATCAGAAAAGAGAATATCGTAGTGTAAAACCAGCCTTAGAGGTATATGAGGAATTGAACCATGACTCAAAGTTTGAGACACTGAGCCTAATCAAAAAGGTACCAAATGAAGCCAAAATGGGTGGTTTGATCAATCAAGATTTATATGATTATTTAATAGTGAAACATCCTAGAACACCAGTGTTATACCTGGTCTCTAAAATTCATAAATCTTTGATACAACCCCCAGGGAGGCCCATAGTGGCTGGAATAGACTCGGTATTCAATAACGTTGGAATTTTTTTGGATAGAGTCATGGCACCAATAGCTAGAAAAGCGGAGTCATATGTGAGGGACACAGGACTTTTTTGTAAAAATTAAAACAATAAAAACCTCAAAAAATGACATTTCAGTGTCCTTTGATATGACAGCATTATATACCTCGATCCAACACCAGAGAGGAATAGCAGCAGTCGGAGAAAAGTTGAGTTTAACAGAATACACCCATGAAGGGAGAGAGCTTATTATTGCATTGTTGGAAATATGTCTCAAAGAACATTATTTCATGTTTGAAGATAAATATTATAAACAATTAATGGGAACCGCCATGGGAGCACATATGGCGTGTGTATATGCAAATGTTGTGATGACAGTGCTGGAGGAGGACCACGTCTATGTGTCGGACCACGTTAGGAGAGTGGCATAGTGGAGCTGATACATAGACGATCAAAGACGATGTGTTCTTCCTCTGGAGGGGCACTGAAAGAGAGTTGATTGAGTTTTATACTTACATTAATGATGTCGATCCTACCATAAAATTTACTGTGGTACAATCCAGAAGAGAGTTGAAGTTCTTGGACGTTAATGTACATTTGGTAAATCAA
Source organism: Allobates femoralis (assembly GCA_033576535.1). NCBI lineage: Eukaryota > Metazoa > Chordata > Amphibia > Anura > Aromobatidae > Allobates > Allobates femoralis. The sequence continues at coordinate 327,375,015 of JARQOC010000004.1, read as the reverse complement.
AAGATTGAAACTACATTGCATGTGAAACAAACTGGCAGAAATAAGTTGTTGCACTACCAAAGCCACCACCCAAAACAGGTAAAGAGAGCAATACCCATAGGACAGGTAAAACGCGTCCAAAGAATAGTGAGCAAGAAAGGAAAAAAGGAAGTGGCAATGAATGAGTTATTAAAAAAAATTTGATAAAAGGGGTTATCCAAAAAAGATGTTAGCACTACAAAAGAAGAAGGCAGGCCAAGTGGAGGATAGTTTAAGATCAAGAAATAACAACAAAGGATCCCGTTAGTAATGACATACGGTGATGAAACAGAAAAAAATTAAAAAATCATACAAAAACATTGGCCAGTATTTGGTAACACCAGAAGTGGAGAAATTTAAAATGCCCCCTTGATTACATATAGGAAAGGCACAAGCCTTAAAAACAGTTAACAAGAGCAGATCTGGGCAGTGCTAAAAAGAGCATACAGACGATCCTAACAGGAAAAAAATGGAGACGATGTTTCCTGTGTGTGGGTTGCGTGACATGCTCCCAGATAATTAAAGGGGATAGCTTCACACAAATGAAAACAGGGATATTGTACAAAATAAACCATTTGTGACTTGTGTATCTGATCATGTAGTCTACTTATTAGAATACCCATGTGAGTTATATAGGTGAGACTACATTAGAAATTAAAATAAGAATGAGCCAGCACAGATACAGCATTAGATAAAAGCAACTAAATTTACCTGTCCCTAAACACTGGGTTGAAGCTAAGCATGAAGAAAAGGATTGAAAAGGAAGGATTATTGACATGGTCCCCCAATTGAGGAGAGGGGGGGACAGAGAAACAATATTAAAAGAAAAAGAGATACAGTGGATAAAAAAACTTAATACACTGAGGCCCACTGATGATGTATGCATAAAACCTTGAGCAGAGCAGCTGGTGGTTGCTGGAAGAAGGGCAATTGTACCTGAAACATAGCCTTACAGAACCCAAGTCCTCAATAAAGGCTTAAGATACATCTACCTGGGAGTGCTGCAACTGTTTTTTGAATCTATCTATCTATCTATCTATCTATCTATCTATCTATCTCTCTATTATCTATCCATCTATCTATCTACTATTCTTTCTATGTATCTACCTATCCATCCGTCCGTCCATCATACATCCATCAATCCATCCATCCACTTGAACAGCTGAAAACTTGAGTAATCTTTAAAATCTGAAAAGATTTTACAATCTTTAAAAAAAATTACCGAGCTGCAGCCACTCTAAGAGTGGCGCTTCCATTAAATGCGCCACTCCTGGCGCTTCTCCCCAGCTCTCTCACAGCCCTGTTGCATTGGCAAACAGAATAATGGTATTTGGAGTTAATTCCAGCTGGGTAATGTCAGCTAACATAAATTTTAAAATTGCTTTAGGAAATTTGTTCCCAAGCATGTAGGTCCTTACAGCATTGCTAAAGTTTTGAATCCAATGACTGTTAAGCTTTAACTCACTGTAGTGTGGAAAATCAACAACTCATTACATTTCTCCATTCTAAAGAGATTTGAAGAGATTTTTGAGGTGGATTTTGAGTACAATTGGGAGTACGAAGTAGAGCAACTTATGGGATCCAGGCGGATCAGGCACTGCTTGCAGTATCTGGTCAAGTAAAAGGGTTACGGTCCTGAAGATAAATCCTTAGCAATTTAGAGTATATTAATGCTGATTACCTTATAACAGAATTCCATCAGTGTCTTCAGAGGATGGAGAGGATTCAGAGGATGGTCCAGTGGCCCTTCAAAAAAGGGTACTGTCATAGTTTGACTTTAGGGCTCAATCCGGTGACCTCTGGTTGTATGCTAGGTTACCCTCACTTTGGAGATAAATTGGACAACGGTCAAGACCTGGTCCAGTTTTCTGAGTATTTTGTGTTAAGCCTACACTGTCATGTCAAAGAGGATATTCAGTGAAATTGGTGTACTTTTTCTAACCAATTGGTGTACTTGCCACATCAAAGCAGACCATGATGCATTTTGCCCAAGCATGGAAAACTTAAACTTTGTCAAATTCAAAATATGTATCCATCAGTGAAAAACATGTTCAGTTGACACAAGGATATCTCACAGTGCTCTGCACATATTTCCCAGACTCTTAGAGGCTTTTAAATTATCGATTCACACAAATGTATTTGGTGCAAAACAAATTTATAGATATAATTTGGCGAATTCAAATTTCAAACCCTATGGCTCTTATGTGTACACTGCTTATTATGAGATAGTCTAGGGCTACACAGCTGCATTGGCAGCTTTTAGCGGGACTTTGCTAAATACTTATATTTTCTCAGTGAAGCAGAGATCCGTCATCCCCGCCGCTTCCTGGTGACGCAGCCCCTAGTTACCCAATGTTGATCATGGTAACCATCTACACATCAGGTTGCCTGGTGTCTGCTTAAGCCAAGCGGACAGGGAAACACTGCTTGCAACATCTTCCTGTCCACTTGGCTTAAGCGGACACTAGGCAGCCTGATGTGTGAACTGGTTACCACGATCAACATTAGGTAACCAGGGGCTGCATCACAAGGAAGCGGCGGAGATGACAGATCTCCGCTTCACTGAGAAAATATAAGTATTTAGCGGAGTCCCGCTAAATGCTGCCAACGCAGCTGTGTGACCCTGGCCATAGCGATTGGCTATATTGTAAATGTCAGGTATGCATAGCAGTGGCGGTGGTCTTCTGCGATGTAAACTTGGAGTGGTGGCTGTGGGATATGTTCCACAAGCTTTTGTTAATGCTTTATAGGCTAGGTTTACAGGATTGTCAGAAGTGCTGGGCAAGACTGAGCATCCACATACCTCCCATTGGTATATCATTTTAATGAGAATGTTTTCGCATAGTTGCTCATCTTGGAAGGTCCTTGAACGTTCGGATTTCCTAGAGACACAAGGAGGAGACCATATGTGTATGAAATCTGTTATGGCTCTGATTATAGGACTTGGTGCATGGAGGGAGTCACACGTCCTTGTCAGTAAACAATCTTCCTGGACTAACTGGAGAGAGTTTGTGAAGCCTGCAAAGCTTCTGACAGGTAACACCAAAGAAAGGGGGTTGTGTGATTTACTGAGGACAGTGAATGAAGGTCTGCTAAATATTCACTGAAATTTATATTAATTAAGGTGTGCTATAATTAGTGCGCTTTCCTAATTACCAAATATTTAAATATTCACTGAACTACTCTAGTCTAGAGTGTGCAGGCATACCTGCACTTGAAATGGACAATAGGTCTGATATGTTTCTGTGAAATGTGTGAGAGTACCTGTTGAAGATATGGACTGCGTGTTATAGCTGTTTTCTGAAAAGCCGAAAGACAGCATGTGTTTAGCACACATTCAGCAGTTTATGTGGAAGTTAATAAACCATCTGGACTTATTTAAAGAGAAAACATTCCTGTTCGCCTTAATCCCACTGCCAAACGAGTGTCCCCTAGCACGTTCAGTGAATGGTGTCTCACCTTATCTATTGATAATTTAAAAATACATCTTAATTTAGGCAATAACACAATAAGACAATAAACAGGATTACTAGGAAAATCAATCAAAATACCTTGGCTTTTAGTTAGGAAGGCATAACATGCATTTCTTGTAGCAAAGTGTCGGCTTTATAATTAATAAATAATACATAGCACATTCAGTTAGGAACATGTCATGCAAACTAGATAATTTACTTAATAAGGTATTATATTGAAAGGTTGATGGAAAAACGGAAATATCACAATCTAGAAATGCTTTCTGATTATTGGGTCTTTTGCAAATGATGCATAGATTGCAGACTATTAGAATGTAATTGATTGAAGGTCTCAGGTTACTGATTACTTGATGTCTTCATTAGCCTTTATTCATGGGATTGGCACTTGAAAAATATGTATGATTGGTACACAAATGGTCAGAAGGCATGCATAATTAATGGTGTCTGTTAACAGATACAATCATATAATATCACACATATTTCTCTTCAGTTCCCTGGCAACCAAGGATACTGGAAAGAGGCATTTATATTGTAGTATAGTTTAGTTGTGGGTGTTTAGACTTTAAACTCTTTATAAATTATGCTTGTAAAGAAAACTGAATTCCATAAATAACAATGGTAACTTGTCTGTGTCATAAAATTCAATTTACAAAAGATATTGCTATATGTCAAAGAACATAAATGATTTAAAACCAGTGATTATTGCTGATGAAGTTGAAGTGAGAATATACATAACCGTGTTTTGATACTTAAAGTTTCATTAAAATTCATTGCAAACAAAACAGATTCCTATGTTACATTCCTCATTAGAAAACATGTTCTCAGCAAAATATGAGGAGAGTTATCAAGTTAAATATGTCAGCATTAAAGCCAAAACACCTATCTTTCAAGATCTGCATCATATTTCATATTTACTATGAGCTGCAGACTTTTTCTATGGCTTGGCCAACAAGGGTGAGTGACCTCATTCAACATGGGTGTAGTTTACCAAAACGTGTGTGACCTATCATGTAACAGTGCCTAAAGTGATGGCCCAGAATTGTGACCTACATTTCTATTACAAATGAAGCTAGCTAAAAAGTTATGTAACCTTACACTAAACGGCCTCAATATTAAATAGAATGAGCTACTGTGATGAATCTGGAACAATTTCTAGGATAACTGCCACCGAATCATCTGTTTACATATGTCACTGACCATACAATTTGTTGTGCAACTTCTCTTGAGAACACTGATACCCCATATGTGATGCAATGTGTGGGTGAATGCATGGCAGGTCTTGGAACAGAAGGAACACAAATTTGGCTGAAAAAGATTTCAAACAATATATTGCATTTGCAAAGCCCTAAACAGCAGGAACCCCCTACACGTTAACCCAATTTGGAACCCAGACCCCTCAAAGATCTTACTCAAGGGCATAGTCTGCATTTTGAACCAACAAATGCTATGCATAATTTGATAATATTAGGTCGTTATATTTCAAAATGTAGCTTTACACCCAAACGTTTTACCTCTGCAAGAAGTAACATGAAAAATGTGTCCCCACAGTTTGTTAACCACTTTCTTCTCTGTGTGGGGACACCCATATATAGTCAAGAGTTCTGTTTGGACATACGACAAAGCTCAGAAGGGAAGAAGTGACATTTGTAAATTTGCTAAATAAGTTTGACTGGAATTGATTGCAGGCACCGTGTCTCAGTTGCAGAGACTCTAAGGTACCAGAGCATCAAAGTTTTGAAGTGTGGATGTGAAAGCGAAAAATGTTTTTTTCAGCTAAGAGGTTGTTTAAGCAAGAAATTTGTAATTGTCCCTAGAGATGAGCAGACCCGTGGATGTTTATGTTCGACTGAACATTAAAAAAAAGCAGTTCAGGACTGGAACTTGCCCCAGACTTGACTCTGAACTCCAAACATCTTGGAGACCCAAACTTCAGTGGAGAAAAATGGCTGTAAAATGATGGTAGTAAGGGCTAAGGGGCTGCATATGGAAGCAAAATGGGGTAGAGCAGGACAGTTATACTTACAGTCATTCCTGGAAGATAGGACAATTGTCAGATTTTTTTTAACAGACTCATTAAGCTTCATGAATATTGACAGTTTCCCAACCCACCCTCTGTGTCAACATCTGTGATTGGTTGCAGGCTGCTATGCATACCCCTTGCCCTCTGTGCTAGCATCTATGATTGAATGCAGATGAGCTTTCTGTATAGTAGGGTAAAAATAATTAACAATTGCCCTGTAGAATGTAAGCCCGCAAGGGCAGGGTCCTCTCTCCCCTCTGTACCAGTCTGTCACTGTTAGTTTGTTGATTGTATTGTTAATTTGTTTGCATGTAACCCTTTCTCATGTAAAGCACCATGGAATCAATGGTGCTCATAAATTATTAATAATAATAATAATAATAATAATAATAATAATTGAAAAAAAAAATTATGTTGGCTCCTGCGCTCTTTTTTATATGCGCCAGTAAAACAGCAGCTATGGGCTGCAATCCATAGTGGAAAGCTTTACAGTGGCTGTTTATCAAAAATAGAGGCGATCCCATAATTCATAAAAAAAATTTGTGAGGGTCCCCTCCATTTTTAAACTTATCTCTGGTAAACATACGGCTTGGGGTCATTGTTCTCAGTTTGGGAAGGCCCACGACTTTTGGCACCCCCTAGCTAAAAATAGTAGCCACCTCAAAATGTGTTGCACTCATTATCTGCACCAATCTGATGTTTACATGGCTCATTTGAATTGCCCTGTTGCAGTGGCAATTAGGATAAAATAAGGGGTTAATAGCAGCTGTGATTTGTCAAAAATCACAGCCGTCAGTGAGACATAGGTTAGTGATGGGTAGGTGTCTTTTACACCCTCCATCAGTAAGCTTTAAGTAAAATTAAATAAACACATACATGGAAACAATCCTTTATTTGGAATAAAAACACATACATCCTCTTCATCTCTTTATTATGCCCTAAAACACCTTTGCAGTCCAAAGTAGTGCACACGAGGTCTCTCGATTAATCCAGCTCTGTCACATCCCAGAACCTGCAGTTTCTTGCATATACTGATAGCCAAGGGGAAGCAGTGACACACTGAGTGATTGAGGGCTTCTCTGCTGCTGTCAGTGAACTCAGTTGAACCTCCTGCCGAATTAACAGATTGTGGGACATTAATCTGGCAGCAGATTCAACTGTGGAAAACTCAGCTGTGAACTTAGTTAAACTTGCTGTCAGATTGCCAGACAGCTGTTCAGTTCGCTCAGTCTTAATTTTCATTGTAAGAGAAAACAGACCCTATATTTGTTACGCAATTTAATGATGGTTGTGGAGTACGGTACCGGGCACGGTAGATCCTGTTCGTGACGCCAGGCTGTGGAGCCCACTGGGACGGGGTACTCGGTGCCGGACCGGGGTACTGCTGGGGGATGTCACGGCGGTCCTGGTCCGGACCGTGTCCCGGGCCCGCTCAATAAAATGGGGGGTTATTTACAGGGAGATTGTCACTCGTGATGCCACCCACTATATGCGGCCAGTAATGGGGCCACCGCTGCTGCAGAACCTCCGGGGATGATGGGATAGCAGCTTGGATATAATAGTTCCTGTGGGCTGAACTGGGTTCCCCGGGGCAGTGGTAGTAGTGGTTAAAATCTGTGAGGATAGTTATTGATGCTGCAGGAGAGTAGGGGTAGCAGTAGAGGTGATGAGAGTAGAGGTAATCGCAGTATATGAGGGCAAGTGGGGCTTCACACACTCACAGTTTCTGTTGTTTTACAAGTCTTTACTTGCAGATGGTATATCACAATATTGTCCACGGAGTCTGTACCAGGTTTCTCTCACCCACACTGGGTCCTTGGCTTCCTACTTAAGCGCTGTGTGTGGCCCTGCTGCTGCTTGTAGCTGTACTGCTGGCCCTGTCTCTGCTCATGGGTACCAATATGCTGGGCAACTTGAGTCCTCTGTGTCACTGACTCCTCCGTGTTGCTTTGCTATGGTGCTGTGAAGATGGTGGACCTTCACTATGCCGGTGTTTACTGTCCTGTCTGTTTCAGGCGCAGCCTCGGATCCGGTATACGTCTTAAGCACCTCTCCGGGGTTAAGTTTAGGGCAACTCTTTATCTCGGGGATGTTCCTCTGTTACTCTGTCTCCTTTCCTCAGACCTCTCAGGACCTCCACCTCTACTTGACTCTGCTCCTGCTCCAAACTCAACTGAACTGAACTAACTGTCACTTCTGCTCTGTGGTAAACAACTTAGCTCCTCCCACTAGTGCAGGTGCCACCTAAGCTCCTCCCACTTTCTAGTGTAATGTGGTGTGAGGAGTAAACCTGTATTGATGTTTCTGTGGCACATTAACCCTTGGGGTGCCACATTCCCCCTTACTTAAAGACAGTACTCCGGGACTGTGGAACAATAAAGAACAAACAATTAATACAATTAATATTTGCAAAGACTTAAAAGTAAAAATCACAAAAATCACTAAACTTCAAAAACAGTCCAAAAATTCAAAAAGCAGTCCTTCCGGAGGTTTAGTCTTTTGCCTCCGGGCTGATGAATGTATACAAGAAAGTTTATACCACAACCAGTCCGTGGTAGTATGGTCCATAAAAATAAAATAAAAGGAAAAAGTTTGAAGAATATGCAAGAAGTTCATACAGGATAGTCTCTGTAGGTACTGGGCTTTTTTAACGTTGCATTAACTATGTACATTTGTTTACCGGGTTCAATCTATATTTACACAAACATATTTATATTTTACAGTTAACTTGACCTTTTATTCCCTGTACCTAGCTGGTAACTGACCTCTGGTACTACGCTCGGATCTGCGTAAAACGGGTATACTACTAGCATGTAGCCTATTGGTGCTGGTAGGCATGTACCTATTTGTAGTTTTGGTACTATGTTAGATGAAGATCTGACTGTAGGACTGGCAAGCTCACTGGGACCAGGAATTTGTTCTTCCTCTAAGGGTTCTACTTTCAGTTCTTCAGGTCTTGGTACTTCTTCAGGTAACACAGGTTCTGGTGTTGGTTCCACCATTGAAGGGAATGCAATCATTGGTACGACAACTGCTCCATGGTAATTTGGCCATGTTTTAGGAAATCTCCTAGTACCGTGTGGAATACTTCTTCATTTTCTTTAATAGGTTGGACCTGTACGGGTTCTGTTACTTCAGGTGTCTTCAGTGTTTCAGGACACAATTTTAGCTGATCACGAGATACGACTTGTGACGTTTTTCCTTCATCTTTGCTTATCAAACAGGTTTTAACATTGTCTAGGTTAGATGGTAAGACTGTGTATGGGACGGTTTCCCACTGATTATCCAGTTTGTCAGTGCGTCTCTTTCTCTTGAGAACTTGATATCCTTCTTGTAATGGCATTGCTTGAGCATGTTTGTTAAAAGTTTTCTCTTGTCTTGCTCTTGCTTGCTGAAGATTTCTCTCTACACACTCTTGAACTTGTTGATATTGTTTCTGACGTTGGGTATCCAATCTGACTCTTCTTTTACTTCTGTATTTGGTTTTACGATTCCCATTTCTAGATCAATTGGTAATTTACCGGGTCTTGCACGCATAAGGTAGGCTGGAGTGCAGTTTGTAGAACTCATGGGGACATGGTTGTATAAGTCTACCAAGTCAGGTAATTTATCTGGCCACTGGTTTCTTTCTGATTCTGGTAAGGTCTTTAACAGTTCAATTACAATATGATTCATCTTCTCGCATAAACCATTTGTTTGGGGATGATACGTTGTTGTGTGGATCTTCTCACAAATGTACATATTGCAGAATTCCTTGAATAGTTCTGATTCAAAAGCTGGACCTTGGTCTGCAAGGACTTGTTCTGGGAAACCATGTGGTCTACAGAAATGCGTCTGGAATGTTTTTGCTGCCGTCTTCGCTGTCAGATCTTTGACTGGTACCACCACTAATCAGCGTGAGTAATGGTCCACGATGGTTAAGGCATAGACGTAGCCTGACTGGCTTGGTGACAACTTGACGTGGTCTAATGCGACTAGCTCGAGTGGCTGCTTGGTTACTATTGGTTGAAGCGGAGCGGTGGATCTTTCCTTCTGAGGTTGCATGCAGCACATCTTCTGCACCATAGTTCAATGGATTTTCTCACGCCAACCCAATAAAATCTTTCTCTCAGGATCGATTCTAACTTCTTCCATCCAAAATGACCTGCACCGTCATGATAAGCTTCTAAGACCATTTGAGTGGCTCTCTTGGGCACGATTATCTGCCAGACTAGTTCATGCTTTTTAGGATTGGTATACATTCTGCAGAGCTTCCCTTGATGTAGAAACAACTTGCCTCTATCTTTCCATAGCTGTATAGCTTCAGCTGGGGCATTCTGATCAGGGTATGCGCGTTGTTGCGTAAGCAGTTCTTTCACTAGCTTCACGGCTGGATCATTATCTTGGGCTTCAGCCCATCCGTAGTGTCTTAACGGGTTAAGATTTACTTCCTGCTTTCTTTGGTAGGCGCCGGGTTGATAATCTTGTACCTTTGAACGATGAAAGGCCGGTAGTTCAATCTCTTCCAACTCTTCCGGTTCCTCTTCCACGTCTTTCAGGTGCGGCATCCGTGACAAGGCATCTGCGTTCCCGTTCTTGCGACCTGCTCTGTATTTGATGACAAAGTTGTAATTAGATAGCCGGGCTATCCATCGCTGCTCCAGAGCTCCTAGTTTCGCTGTATCCAGGTGAGTCAACGGGTTGTTATCCGTGTAGATGGTGAATTCTGCACCTGCCAAGTAATGTTTAAAACGTTCAGTCACAGCCCAAACTACTGTCAGTAGCTCTAACTTGAAGGAGCTGTAGTTCTCGGGATTTCTTTCTGTAGGCCAGAGCTTCCTACTTGCAAAGGCAATAATTCTTTCTTTGCCTCCTTGCATCTGTGATAACACTGCTCCCAGCCCAACGTTGCTGGCATCTGTGTATAGAATGAAGGGTTGATGGTAATCAGGATATGCCAGGATCTCTTCTCCCGTCAGTGTACTTTTCAGCTTATTGAAGGAATCTTCTCTTTCCTCATCCCACCGTGTCAGGAAATTACAGAATGAAGTCTTCTTTGATCGTCCTACTAGAATGTCTTGCAGAGGAGCTGCTAGCTTCATGAATCCTCTGATAAATCTTCTATAATAGCCTACCAGGCCCAGGAATTGCCTCACTTCTTCCACGTTCGTAGGTCTTGGCCAATCCCTTATCACTGTGACTTTATCAGGATCCGGTGCTACTCCCTCTGAACTCACGACGTGTCCCAGGTACTGTACCTTTGGTTTGAGAAGGTGACACTTGGATGGCTTGATCTTCATGCCATATTTCGATAGGGCTTCGAACACTTCTGCCAGGTCTTGTAGATGTTGCTCATAGGTCTTGGAATAGACTATGACGTCATCTAAGTACAGGAGGACAGTTTCGAAGTTCTTGTGTCCCAGGCAGCTCTCCATCAGACGTTGGAAGGACCCGGGTGCGTTGCAGAGTCCGAACGGCATACAATTAAACTCACAGAGGCCCATCGGCGTAGTAAATGCTGTCTTCTCCTTGTCGGCCTCGGCCACAGGAACCTGCCAGTACCCACTAGTCAGATCAAGGGTGGAAAAGTAGTTAGCAGATTTTAATGCAGCTAATGACTCCTCAATCCTAGGCAATGGGTATGCGTCCTTATGTGTGATGCGATTAATCTGCCGATAATCTACGCACATTCTCATGGTCCCATCCTTCTTTTTAACTAATACTAGAGGTGCTGCTCAGGGGCTACAACTGTCTCTTATTACCCCTGCATATTTCATCTCTCTGAGCATGTCTTTGGTGGTTTGGTAGTGAGCTGGTGGTAAAGGTCTATACCTCTCTTTTATAGGCTGATGGTTACCTGTGGGTATAGTGTGCTCTACCCCTTTAATCTGCCCAAAGTCTAACGGGTGTTTACTGAATATTTGCTCATATTCCTTCACTACTCGGTATACTCCATGCTTGTGACGGGGAGGTGTAGAACTGGTATCTACATGCAGCTTTTGGCACCAATCCTCCAGCTTCTCCTCTGAGCCATTGTCATCCGCCTGACATGACGGGTTCAAGGGCTCGGCGGCTGTGATGTTATTGTTATCAAAACCGTGTACAACTTAGCCATGGTAGCATACTTAGGTAATGTGACCTCGTCTTCTCCGCAGTTTAATAGGCGTAATGGCACTCTTCCCCTGTGTACGTCAACTACTCCTCTCGCTGTGAGTATGGTGGGTCTGCTATCTGAGTACACGAGTTCTACCAGGGCTTGATAGTGTTGCCCCTTGATGCCTATTGCGGCTCTAGACCAGACGAACATTTCAGTTTTGGGAGGAATTACAATGGGTATTGGATCACTTACTACCTGTTGCTTCAACATCAGAGCTTTGATCTCTTTGTGCAGAAGCCTCTGTTGTCCAGTTTCGGCAGTCTCGGCGATTTGCTGCAAAACACTTAACACTTCGGAAAAACATTTCTCAATTACATTCATTCCTAACAGCATCACGGGTTCACGTTCTCGCCGGTTAACATCGATGATTATAACACCCTGGTTCTGCAATTCTACCTTCCCAACCTGAATATTCATCTCTCTAAACCCAACCTTTGGTATTAACTGTCCATTACTAGCCCATATCTCAAAGTTAAAGTCATCTGGCGCATTAGTAATGTCTGAATCAGCCCAGTACCTTTTATAAAGAACATGTGGGATGGATGTTATCTGGGACCCGGTATCCAGCAAGGCACTAAAGGGAATGCCATCCAACACAATAGGGATCACTGGTTTTCCTCCCACGAATCTGTCATACTAGGCTGAGGGGCCTTGAGGGTTCATTCCTGGGGAGCGGCCCACCTGCCCAGGGAATCGTCGTTTAAAGGACACTCACGAGCAAGATGGCCTGGTTTCTGGCAACGACGGCAAATGGGCTGTCCATCTGGTTGGTAGAGATCGCTGGGTCGTCCTCTTGCTGCTGGGTATCTTCTGGACCTCGTCCACTGGACATCCTCTCTGCTGGTCGCCGACTTGGTCTTGGGTGCAGGCTTTGACTCTCGCAGTTCCTTGATGACCTTGGCCATGGAGATCACTGTGTCTGTCAGGGCATCTTGCTTTTGATTGATTTCGGCATTAGAAATTAGTTCTCCAGTTTCAGCAGCAGTTGCTGACATGGCAGATGTCGCTGGTGCTGCCGGCTGCTGAGGTGCTGCTACAGTGTCTGGGACAGTTGGTAGCTCCCGTGGCTCTTCCAGCAGCTGCAAATGGATAGCTCTATCTTTCAGCTCAGTAAATGTCATGTCAGGGTTCTGCAGCAGTATCATGCTTAACTGTCCTCGGTGGGAAGGGGAATGGAGGCCCTCTATAAATTGGTCAAATAGCATTTTATCAGCTCCCGGGGCTAAAGCAGGTTCTTCCAGTTTAAGGGCTCTGAGTGCTTCCTGCAGGTTCAAGGCAAAGTCTCTGGCACTCTGTTTAGGTTTCTGGTGGCATGCAAAGAACCTCATCTTAGCCCGGGTATCAGCAGCAGATTCAAACGTTGCTTTCAGTCTGGCTGATAGATACTCTACAGTGTCCTTATCTGTGTCCAGTTAGGACGCAACCTCACGCCGTGCATTGCCCGTTAATTGTCCCATTATCATTCCTACACGCTGGGCTTCAGTGAGGGGGTACATCACATAATATTCCTTTATCTTTAGCATAAAGTCAGTTAATGTATTAGGCTCACCGGAGTATTGGGGCAGCCACATTGCCCCTGGAGTATACGGCATCAGGAATGGCATTATGGATGCTGTTCCTTGCGCCACTGCACCGCCGGGTACCATCGCTGCTCCGTCGCCGCCTTGTGCGTTGGGCTGCGACATCTTGGGCCCCCTTAGTTAATATCCGCCCTCCGTCTTCCGCTTCTGTCCGGATGTCTAACAAAGGTTCCGCTGCGCACCAGGGATTCCCTTCTCTTCCCTTCCGGATGACGTCAGAGCGGTGAGCGGTTTTTCTTCCCGCGCGTCGCGCGCTCTGCAATGGTGGATTCAGAAATTTACAGTATCTGTGGCGCAGTTACAATTCAGCTTGCCGCGCTCCCAACAATGGCGGCAGATTTAAAACAGTCACTAATCACGGCACACAATGCCCAGTACCGGGCACGGTAGATCCTGTTCGTGACGCCAGGGTGTGGAGCCCACTGGGACGGGGTACTCGGTGCCGGACCGGGGTACTGCTGGGGGATGTCACGGCGGTCCTGGTCCGGACCGTGTCCCGGGCCCGCACAATAAAATGGGGGGTTATTTACAGGGGGATTGTCACTCGTGACGCCACCCACTATATGCGGCCAGTAATGGGGCAGCCGCTGCTGCAGAACCTCCGGGGATGATGGGATAGCAGCTTGGATATAATAGTTCCTGTGGGCTGAACTGGGTTCCCCGGGGCAGTGGTAGTAGTAGTTAAAATCTGTGAGGATAGTTATTGATGCTGCAGAAGAGTAGGGGTAGCAGTAGAGATGATGAGAGTAGAGGTAATCGCAGTATATGAGGGCAAGTGGGGCTTCAGTATAAGGATCACACACACTCACGGTTTCTGTTGTTTTACAAGTCTTTACTTGCAGATGGTATATCACAATATTGTCCACGGAGTCTGTACCAGGTTGCTCTCACCCTGACCGGGTCCTTGGCTTCCTACTTAAGCGCTGTGTGTGGCCCTGCTGCTGCTTGTAGCTGTACTGCTGGCCCTGTCTCTGCTCACGGGTACCAATATGCTGGGCAACTTGAGTCCTCTGTGTCACTGACTCCTCCGTGTTGCTTTGCTATGGTGCTGTGAAGATGGTGGACCTTCACTATGCCGGTGTTTACTGTCCTGTCTGTCTCAGGCGCAGCCTCGGATCCGGTATCCGTCTTAAGCGCCTCTCCGGGGTTAAGTTTAGGGTAACTCTTTATCCCGGGGATGTTCCTCTGTTACTCTGTCTCCTTTCCTCAGACCTCTCAGGGCCTCCACCTCTATCCGCACCTGCAGAAAAAACCCAGCAGAAAAATGGTTGTGTCAATGCTGCGTTTTTGCCACAGTTTTGCCATGATTTTTCATGTGACTTTTGATGTGTTTTTTAAGCATTTGTTCACTGTTTTGACTGTAAATAAAGCTACGTCGGTTAGACTGAGAAAAAAGGGTATTAAGGTGTCATATTATGACATGGGGATCTGCTGTATTTTTGGTCACCAGCTGCCTAGTTTTACCTGGCTGGTAATCAAAAAGCTTTTTAGTTACTATGTCTTTAAAATTTAAAAGAAAAATGATGTGGGACTTTGCCGTATTTTTGGTTTCCAGCTAGATACAACTAGGCAGCTGGGGACTGGAATCTTCAGCAGGGGGAGACCCAAGCTCTCTTTGCCCCCCAGCTGCAAAATTTTGGGTCCCGCTGTGAAGCGGGAAAGTTTACCACAGGTTAGAGAGACACGCTGCTTGAGATGAACTCAGTTGACTGAGACTGTGACACCACGTTGTTCACACGAGTGCTGAACCTCATTCAGTTTCGGGTCTCAGCAAGAACTGATGTCACAGAGGATCATGGATGGGTATGTCAGAGTAATAAAGATGGAATTTAAGTGTGTTTTTGTCACGGGTGGCACGGATGACAGGGTGGAGGCCACGCGCAGACGATCCCAGCGGTTGGCCCACCAGCCATAATGGTGGAGGATGGTCCGTCTCTTTCAGGAGCATTTACCTTCTGTGTTGATGGAAAGAAGGTGTGATGAGATCTCTCTATTATGGGGAGACGGCTGTGGAGGTCTTGCGCTCGGTCTGGTTTTATCCACCAATGTTGTAGGTCACTAGGACCCAGCAGACTCCTTCCACCTTTATAAGGAGGTTCATTACCCTTCCTCGGTGCAGGTGATAGTTCCTTGTGCACACTTTATCCTTGCTCCAGCAGAAGCCGAGATTGTGGAGGTTGCTGTGTTCTGCTGTCAGATAAGTGTTTCCTTTTCCCAAATGTCTGTCTTCCCTGGTGTTTGTCTTTTGTGGATAGTGGTGCGGGGATCTGCATGGTGGATGCTCGTTTTGTACACGCTCATGGGCTTAACCGCTGTTTATTGTCTCGCCCCATCCGTATCTATGCCATCGACTCAGCCCCTCTTGCTCAGGGTAGTCTCACACATATCGTACATAACATTAAGTTAACGGTTGGATCCCAACATCAGGAGACGTTATCTTGCTATGTCTTAGACGGTCTCCCCGCTCCCATTGTCCTGGGCTTGCCATGGTTGATTAAACATAATCCCGTAGTGGATTGGCAGTCCAGGGACATTGTGGAATGGAGTGATTTTTGTTCGGAGAATTGTTTGGCTACATCCCTCTCGGTGGTATCTGCTGAATCTCTGCCCCCATTCCTATCGGAGTATGAGGATGTGTTCTCAGAGAAGGGGTGCCGAGACTTGCCCCCTCATCGGGCATACGATTGCCCTATCAACCTCGTTCCCGGAGCTAAACTGCCCAAAGCTAGGATGTTTACTATATCTGGTCCCGAAAGGCAAGAAATGAAGGATTTCATTTCTGAAAGTCTGGAGACGGGACACATTAGGCCCTCCACGTCGCCGGTTGCGGCTGGTTTCTTTTTTGTGAAAAAAAAAGATGGGGGCCTCCGTCCTTGTTTGGATTTTCGGGAATTGAATCGGATTACTGTCCGTGATCCATACCCCTCCCTCTGATCCCTGATTTATTTAGTCAGGTTGTGGGTGCCAAATGGTTCTCCAAGTTGGATTTGAGGGGGGCCTACAACCTGATTAGGGTCAGAGAGGGGGATGAATGGAAAACTGCGTTTAATACCCCGGACGGCCATTTTGAAAGTCTCGTAATGCCGTTCGGGCTCACTAACGCCCCGGCGGTTTTCCAACATTTTGTCAATGATATTTTCCATCATTTGGTGGGTAGATTTGTAGTTGTTTACTTGGACGATATCTTGATCTATTCTCCCGATATGGAGACGCATCAGTCCCATGTCAAACAGGTGTTGCAGGTCTTACGGGACAACAAACTGTATGCTAAACTCGAGAAATGTGTTTTCGCCGTTCAGGAGGTTCGTTTTTTGGGTTACCTCTTGTCGCCGTTGGGTTTCCGGATGGATCCGGAAAAGGTCCGGGCGGTGCTAGATTGGGAACAGCCGGACAATCTACGGGCATTGCAACGTTTTTTGGGGTTTACCAATTTTTACCGTAAATTTATTAAGAACTATTCGGTACTGGTGACGCCTCTTACGGACATGACTAGGAAGGGGACGGATTTTTATGAGTGGTCTGATTCTGCTCGCCAGGCTTTTTCCTCCCTGAAGCGTTGTTTTGCGTCCGCGCCTGTTCTTTGTCAGCCCGATCTTTCTCAGCCCTTCATTGTGGAAGTGGATGCGTCTGAGGTGGGGGTGGGGGCTGTGTTGTCGCAGGGCCCTTCGCCTGGGAGATGGGTGCCCTGTGCGTTCTTCTCCAAGAAGTTGTCTTCGGCCGAGAGGAATTATGATGTGGGTAATAGGGAGCTGTTGGCTATTAAGTTGGCTTTTGAGGAATGGCGGCACTGGCTGGAGGGGGCTGTCCATCCCATCACGGTTATTACCGACCACAAGAACCTGTCTTACCTTGAGTCCGCCAGGCGTCTCAATCCCCGGCAGGCCAGGTGGTCTTTGTTTTTCACGAGATTTAATTTTACCGTCACCTACCGTCCGGGGGTTCAGAATGTGAAGGCGGATGCATTATCGCGTAGTTTTCCGGGTGGTAGTACT
The DNA here is from genome assembly GCA_033576535.1 of Allobates femoralis. Taxonomy (NCBI): domain Eukaryota; kingdom Metazoa; phylum Chordata; class Amphibia; order Anura; family Aromobatidae; genus Allobates; species Allobates femoralis. The sequence continues at coordinate 327,357,796 of JARQOC010000004.1, read as the reverse complement.
CATGAGAGTCCCGTCCCCATCTTGCAGGAGGGGGTGGTTGTTTCTGCTCTTTGCCCTGATCTAGAGGGGGAGGTGTTGAAGGTTCAGGGGGGCGCCCCTGCCTCCTGCCCTTCTGGGAGGCTTTTTGTGCCGTTCTCTTTGCGCCTCAGGGTGCTGTCAGAGCATCACGACTCTGTACTGGCGGGGCATCCGGGCGGTAGGGCCACTTTCGATCTCTTGTCTCGTCGCTTTTGGTGGCCGGGGTTGAGGAAGGACGTAGCGGAATTCGTATCCGCCTGTGGTGTGTGTGCACGTGCTAAGGTTCCGCATACCCGTCCGTCTGGGTCTCTCGTGCCATTGTCTATTCCTGAGAGGCCATGGACACATTTGTCAATGGATTTTATCACCGATCTTCCGGCGTCTGCGGGCAAGACGGTGGTACTGGTAGTAGTAGATAGATTCAGTAAGATGGTTCGCTTTGTGGCGCTGCCCGCACTTCCTAATGCTCGGACTCTGGCACAGGTGTTCGTAAGTGAGATTGTGAAGCTTCATGGGGTTCCCTCCGATGTGGTTTCTGATCGCGGTACTCAGTTCGTCTCCAAATTTTGGAAGGCTTTTTGTACACGTTTGGGGATAACGTTGTCCTTTTCTTCTGCTTTTCATCCTCAGTCTAATGGTCAAACCGAACGTGTGAATCAGAATTTGGAGACTTACCTGAGGTGTTTTGTCTCTGACCATCAGGAGACTTGGGCAAATTATTTGCCCTTGGCCGAATTCGCCCTTAATAATCGTCTTCAGGAGTCCACTGGCAAGTCACCGTTCTTCGGTGCATATGGGTTTCATCCTCAGTTTGGTACTTTTAGCGGTACGAGTCCTTCCGGAGTTCCGGAGAAGGACCGTTTTACCTCGTCCCTCTCCTCGGTTTGGCGGGGTGTACAGCGTAGCTTGAAGCTCTTAGGTGACAGGTACAAACGTATGGCTGACAGGAAGCGTGCGCCAGGTCCGGACCTATGTGTGAATGACTACGTGTGGTTGTCTACCAAGAATGTGAAGTTGAAGGTGCCCTCTTGGAAGTTGGGGCCCAGGTTTATTGGCCCCTATAGGATAACCGCCGTTATCAATCCCGTGGCGTTTCGTCTTGCGTTGCCTCCTGCTCTTAAGATTCACGATGTGTTTCACAGGTCGCTCCTCAAGCCGTATGTGCCGTCGTCTAACCCATCTCCTTTGCCTCCTGAGCCCATCTGTGTGGCGGGGAATCTGGAATTCGAGATCTCGAGGGTGGTTGATTCTCGCATGTTGCGCCGTTCTCTTCAGTATTTGGTGCACTGGAGGGGGTACGGTCCTGAGGAGCGGATGTGGGTGCCGGCGTCGGAGGTGTCCGCCGCAAGGCTGGTCCGCGCTTTTCACCGTTCCCATCCGGATAAGCCTGGTCCTGAGTGTCCGGGGACCACTCGTAGGAGGGGGGGTACTGTCACGGGTGGCACGGATGACAGGGTGGAGGCCACGCGCAGACGATCCCAGCGGTTGGCCCACCAGCCATAATGGTGGAGGATGGTCCGTCTCTTTCAGGAGCATTTACCTTCTGTGTTGATGGAAAGAAGGTGTGATGAGATCTCTCTATTATGGGGAGACGGCTGTGGAGGTCTTGCGCTCGGTCTGGTTTTATCCACCAATGTTGTAGGTCACTAGGACCCAGCAGACTCCTTCCACCTTTATAAGGAGGTTCATTACCCTTCCTCGGTGCAGGTGATAGTTCCTTGTGCACACTTTATCCTTGCTCCAGCAGAAGCCGAGATTGTGGAGGTTGCTTTGTTCTGCTGTCAGATAAGTGTTTCCTTTTCCCAAATGTCTGTCTTCCCTGGTGTTTGTCTTTAGTTGATAGTGGAGGGGTCTAGTGAACCTCTCCATCTGATCCTTAGATAAGATAGATCTAGGATCAGAGAGGGACGAGGTTCGTGGTCGGCGACAGTTGAGGAGACTGTATAGGGACGTTAGGGCAGACAGGGTCAGCTCTAGGAAGTCTAGGGGTCACCGTCTCCTTCTTGTGCCCTTAGCATTAGGGACTCCTGACCCCCCCCCCGTCGTTATCCTACGCTGGGTGTCTTCCCCACTCCCAGCGTGACAGTTTTCTCTGTGTTCTTTATTCTTTACTGCTAAATAGAGATTTTTAATGGCTGGATCTAACATTGGCCCGACATTATGAACCTTGGGCTTAGTGCCAGCTGACAATATTCAGCTGGCATTAAACCCTTTATTACCCAGTTTGCCACCAGCACCAGGGCAACTGGGAGCGTCTAGGTACAGTGCTAGAAAATGGGGCTTCTGATGAATGCACCATTTAGTGGGGTGGCTGCAGGCTGCAATTCACAGAGTGTGGTTCCCAGAATGCTTGAGATTCCCCACATGGCGGATTTCAGCCCCAACTGCCTACTTGTATCTGGCTGGAATACGAAAATACGCAAAGCCCCACATAATTTTTTTTCAATTATTTCAACAAATAATTAAATAAGGTTCGGCTGTATTTTTATTACCAGCCAGGTACAATTAGGCAGCTGGGGGTGGGTGACAGTCTGTACCTGTCTGCTGTACCTGAGCTGGTGATCAAAAATACAACACAGCCCCATGTCATCAACACAAAATTTGCACCAAATCTGTGCTACATACCCTGCAAATACGCACTTTGTGAACACTGCTTCATATCTGCTGCATATTTAGAGCCAACATTGAGGTTTATGGGTGAAAATCATATCAAAACCCTGCATTCACAATTGACATGCTGCAGATTTACCTGCACTCTCGCCGTGGGAAAACCCGCAGCATGGGCACAGGTCTTCAGTGTTTAAATTCACTTTCATTACATCTCACGCTGTTGCAGATTTAGAACAGATCTGCACCGTACCCATGGTAAAATTGAGGCAAAACCTGCGATATATATATGCAGTGTGGGCACAAAGCCTAAGTGTAATATATCTGATAGGTTGTAGGTTATGACACACCCAGGGGCAAGCAGAAGGCAAACAGTTGTCCAAGCAACCCACATATATGAAGATATATTCCATGCACCACCCAAAAAGTTTGTGCTTACTTGCTATAGCCCTCCACAGAGTCCAAGACAAGACATCAAAGATCCTTATTTATAGAAAAACGTTACTGAGTGCAGTGCATAGATGAGAGATATGTAGAAAAAGTGCAATGCTTCCGCTATGCAGTGCCTTTATCAAGCATTTTTTGTATGGCTTGACAAATACCCTGCAGGGCAGAAACACAATTTTTTCTTCATGTCTCTGATGTGTGCATTGTGATCAATAAAAATCTTTCTATAAAGGTGGATCTTTGGTACCTTGGACTATTTGGAACCTATTACCGTATCAACCAACGTTCACAATGTGGGGTACTAATGGGCTGAAAAAGGGAGCAATGTCTATCCTTAAAGATTTCTGATGTGCCTAATGACAGTAGAATTTAAGGGGTTAAACTGCGGGTATCAGTTATAGCAATGATCTTAGAAGTCACAGTAGGAGCATGGCTGAGTATATACGTCAATCTCCTACTCCTGATTGCACAAGTACAGAAGCAGTGTCAATGTGCATATTATGTACCTATCCGCCGTGGATCACAAAGTGACGTGCTCATGACAGGTGCAGTAAATCCATCAAAAGTGGTTAAGTAGTTAAAAATATGTAAAGGTATTTGCCACATGGATCATGTCCAGCAATTGTCTGAAGTTGATTCACTTGCAGAAGTCAGTAAACTGGGATGAGGGGCCTAGCTGTGACCATTATCAATTATGAATGGTCGATCCTGTGCTAAATACAGGTATCTGTATTAGTGATAGTGCCTGTAATGATAATTATATACCAGCTGAAAGGGGTTAGTAAAGAACAAGATGTTTGTGTTTAATATTAGGCTTAGTACCCAGTTTAAAAACTGTAAAGTCTCAGTGTTTATTTTAAAATAAATTATAGCTAGCTAAAAAAACATTTCTTTAAATATTCAATAATTTTATAAATGTATTCCCTTTAAGCTAAAAATTGGTTATACTTTAAAGAGTTAGATAGAGATTTTAACAGAAGTGTACTATAGTTATTTCATCCGCAATGATCACTGCCTTTCCTTGTGCTAGTACATGATATTAGTTTTTCCTGTTTATATATTAAAAACATATGAACAATCACGAGTTACAAAAGAAAGATCGACTAGACTATAGCATGTTATCAACTCATGATTAAGCAGTGTTTGAAGTCTGAACTCTGCCACATGATTTGTTAATCCTTTTGTGCTTGCAATGGGATTTTGTTGGCATTATGCCTATTGTTGGCAATTGATAGTGAGAATTTGTAAGAGCCAAGAAGTCTCTGTACCATCTGAATTGCTACTTGCCCTTCTTAATATGACAAACAAATTTGATTCACTTATCCACATGACTAGCATTTATCATTTAACATAAATCCTTTTTACTTTACAAGAAGCCCTTGCTAAATATCAAGCAATTGCCACTGTTATTTTTAATTGCATTTCCTTAATTTGCCCAATTAAGGGTTCTAATTATTTCTTTATGAGGTTATTAGATAATTCTGAATTGGAACTTCCTTGTAAATTAGTCTCCAGAGATATCCTGGTTGTTTTGACCTTCTATTTGTTTCAATATTCTGATTAAAAATAGGAATGCATTTTCATTTTCTTAAGCAACTGATTGTACAAATTATTTTCAAAATACAAATTGTGCATATATACTAAAAGACTATCATTTATTGGACAAATAAAGAAGATTTGCAAGATTTTTCCAAATGTTATGTACTTGTAAAGTAAAACTGTATCATAAATTAAAGTGGAATATTCTCCAGAATATATATTGAGATGTCTGAATCTTTTAAAGTTTGAAGTCACCAAGTTCAACACACTTTATCCAAAATTTGATTTGTAATTTCCAATATTAAATATCCTCTTCTTTCCCAGAAAAGACATGTGCAACACTATGAGGTCCCCTAACATTACATTGACGCGTTTTGAAGCTCTTTAGGGTACTTTCACATCTGCATTATCTTCTAATCCGATTTTTCTCTGAAAATTGTATTTTTTCCGTTTCTGAAATGGTCGGAAATACTGCATGTAACCACATATATCTGCTCTATTAGTTTTCCAGGTCCGACTGTCAGATCCAGAAGAAAACCGCACTGGATGCATGCAGTTACATGTGATATTACATCTGGAATACTCTGTTTTTTTCCAGATCCGGAATTTAAGTGCCCGCCCACATGCTATATATAGACAGCGTTCGAGTATCTCCAGACCTCATTTTTCCTTAAATTAAGCAGAAAAATGACCCTTTCAGATCAACAACATGACTTTAGAATCAAAGTGACTTTTAAACTTGTGCGTTTTATAGGTATAGCCTGTCAAAATGAACACAGAAGAAGATTGGCACAGATACATCACCAATTTTAGGTGCACCCAATTACTTTGTGATGAATGACACATAATGTTTTCTGTACCTTATACCTTCAGCAAATTGCTACATGATTCAGATATTCAGTGGCATTGAGGTTTCCATTGATGAAGAATGGCCCCACGATCTTTGTACCCCATATACCAAACCTTGTTACCATCAATATTTGTGTTCCAACAGTCTTGGAGGGATCTATCTACTGTAGGTTAGTGTCAGACCAATAACGGTGGTTTTGTTTGTTAACGTCACCATTCACCAAAACGTTTGCCTCATCAATCATCTGAAGGCAAATGTCAATGCTGTGAAGATACAAGATGTGCAGCATCTGAAACAACGGATACTGGAAACCTGTGCTAGCATTTCTTCTGGGGTGTTGCTATCGTTTCCTTTCTCTAAGCTCTCTCTATTTATGTATTTCTATTATTTATACTTACATCCAATCTTCTGTAAACTTCAAAATAAAAGATCAATTCCATCTGTCAATCACAATGAGTTCTCTGCTGCCCAATCCCCAAGGAATGAATATTCATACATCATTACACTGTCCTGCCCTCCTGTGATCTGTTATGCTGTGTGGGTCATTGCAGAATCTTCAGATAGAGAAGAAAAGAGTTGGGAGGAGGTATGTGATCTTAGGTGCAGCTCTGACTTCGTCATGTCTTTGTGTGTATGTGAGTATTAAGTCTATCCCTGGCACATTTTTCAAAAAAAGAAGGAGGAAGTTGATTTCTTTTCAGGTTTTTTATTAGTTGCAGTGCTGATAAGACATATCATGACGTTTCGGCTCACATGAGCCTTCTTCAAATGATTCTTCTTATAGCAAGGTACTTGTGATCACTAGTACATGGATGTGTTTCCAATCAGTTCTTGGACACACCATGGATCTGTGTAGACTCTTGTTAGAGTACAGTATTCTTAATGATATGGAGCATCATATATACATTCCATCACCGTTAGGTGTCTTTACTGTGACTCTTGTCCTTAGTCTCTCAGATGTGGTGCATGGTGGCCTTTCCAGTGAGGGGAGCAGGATACTCCTGCAGGCAGCTGGTGCATTAGTACTCTCCATTACTTTCACAGGCGAATAGTCCAGCTGTATAATTGTTGTTTAAATATCCACATCTATCCAAGCTGATGTTTTGTCCCTCCCCTCTGTGCTGGGGAGGGGGAGGTGTTTTGTCCTACACTGTGTGCTATCTGTAAGAGATTTCTTTTATATGAACATTGGTTTTCCTGCAGACATGTAATGTGTATATCTGCTGAGCAAATGATCAAATGTTCTTGTAATCACATAGAAATATCTCAGACTGCGCACACTACACATATGTCTCAGATACACACAATTACATGACGAGGTCAGAGCTGCACCTAAGAACACACACCTCCTCCCACCTCTTTTCTGCTCTGTCTGCATACTCTGCAATGAGCCACACAGCATAACAGTCACAGGAGGGCAGGAGAGTGTAGTCATGCATGAATATTCATTCCTTGGGGAGTAGGCAGCAGAGGACTCATTGTGATTGACCAATGGAATTGATCTTTTATTTTGAAGTTTACAGAGGATTGGATGTAAGTAAAAATAATAGAAATACATGAATAGATAGAGCTTAGAGAAAGGAATTTGAAAATGATAGCAGTTACATATGGATTTTTGACCTGACAGATTCTCTTTAAGTACACAGATGCATGCCTGATCAGGATGCATCAGGATTTTGACATATACAGACACAAGACAAAAAAACACAGCACCTGCATGTAAGGTGTTAGCTTAGCTCCTGCGAATGTTCCACCTACCCAAAATATGACATACAGTGCTGACCAAAAGTTAGGACCCACCTTCTCATTCAAAGAGTTTTCTTTATTTTCATGACTATAAAAATTGTAGATTCATACTGAAGGCATCAAAACTATGAATTAACACATACTTAATAAAAAAGTGTGAAACAACTGAAAATATGTCTTATTTTCTAAGTTCTTCAAAGTAGCCACCTTTTACTTTGATTACTGCTTTGCACACTCTTGGCATTCTCTTCATGAGCTTCAAGAGGTTGTCACCGGAAGTGGTCTTCCAACAGTCTTGAAGGAGTTCACAGAGATGCTTAGCACTTGTTGGCCCTTTTGCCTTCACTCTGCGGTCCAGCTCACCCCAAAGCATCTCGATTGGGTTCAGATCTAGTAACTGTGGAGGCAAGGTCATCTGGCGTAGCACCCCATCACTCTCCTTCTTGGTCAAATAGCCCTTACACAGCCTGGCAGTGTGTTTGGGGTCATTGTCCTGTTGAAAAATAAATGATGGTCCAACTAAACGCAATCCAGATGATGTGGTAGCCATGCTGGTTCAGTATGCCTTCAATTTTGAATAAATCCCCAACAGTGTCACCAGTAAAGCACCCCTACAACATCACACCTCATCCTACATGCTTCACGGTGGGAACCAGGCATCCGTTCACCTTTTCTGCGTCGCACAAAGACACGGCGATTGAAACCAAAGATCTCAAATTTGGACTAATCAGACCAAAGCACAGATTTCCATTGGTCTAATGTCCATTTCTTGTGTTCTTTAGCCCAAACAAGTCTCTTCTACTTGTTGCCTGTCCTTAGCAGTGGTTTCCTAGCAGCTATTTTACCATGGAGCCCTGCTGCACAAAGTCTCCTCTTAACAGTTGTTGTAGAGATGTGTCTGCTGCTAGAACTCTGTGTGACATTGACCTGGTCTCTAATCTGAGCAGCTGTTAACCTATGTTTTCTGAGGCTGGTGCCTCAGATTAACTTATCCTCCATAGCAGAGATGAATCTTGTTCCTTCTTTCCTGGGACGGTGCTCATGTGAGCCAGTTTCTTTGTAGCGCTAGATGGTTTTTGCAACTGCACTTGGGGACACTTTCAAAGTTCTCCCAATTTTTTGGACTGACTGATCTTCATTTCTTAAAGTAATGATGTCCACTCGTTTTTCTTTACTCAGCTGCTTTTTTCTTGCCATAATACAAATTCTAACAGTCTATTCAGTAGGACTATCAGCTGTGTATTCACCAGACTTCTGCACACACAACTGATGGTCCCAACCCCATTTATAAGGCAAAAAATCCCACTTATTAACCCCTTCACCCCAAGCCTATTTTGACCCTAATGACCAGGCCATTTTTGTCAATTCTGACCAGTGTCCCTTTATGAGGGTATAACTCTGGAACGCTTCAATGGATCCTAGCAATTCTGAGAATGATTTTTCGTGACATATTGTGATTCATGTTAGCATTAAATTTAGGTCGATCATTTTTGTGATTATTCGTGAAAAAATCAAAAATTTGGCAAAAACTTTGAAAATTTTGCAATTTTCAAATTATGAATTTTTATTCTGCTAAACCAGAGAGTTATGTGACACAAAATAGTTAATAAAAATAATTTCTCACCTGTATACTTTACATCAGCACAATTTTGGAAAAAAACAATTTTTTGTTTGGAAGTTATAAGGGTTCAAAGTTCATCAGCAATTTTTCATTTTTCCAGCAAAATTTACAAAACCATTTTTTTTTTGTGACCACATCACATTTGAAGTCCCTTTGAGGGGTGTACATGACAGAAAACACCCAAAAGTGACACCATTCTAAAAACTACACCCCTCAAGCTACTCAAAACTACATTCAAGAAGATTATTAACCCTTCAGGTGCTTCACAGGAACTAAAGCAAAGTGGAAGGAAAAAATGGTAATTTTAATTTTTCCAACAAAAATGTTCTTTTAGCTTCAATTGTTTCATTTTCACATGGGCAACAGGATAAAATGGATCCTAAAAATTGTTGGGCAATTTTTCCTGAGTAAACCGATACCTCATATGTGATCATAAACCACTGTTTGGGCGCACAGAAGGGCTCAGAAGGGAAGGAGCACAATTTGACTTTTGGAGCTAATTTTCCATTCAAAAAATCAAATGGCGCTCATTCCCCTCTGAGCGCTGTTGTGTGCCCAAACAGTGGTTTATGACCACATATGAGATATCAGTGTACTCAGGAGAAATTGCCCAACAATTTTTAGGATCCATTTTATCCTGTTCCCCATGTGAAAATGAAAAAAATTAGGCTAAAATAAGATTTTTGTGGAAAAAAAAAAGTACTTTTTGATTTTTTCGGATGAAATTGTGAAGCACCTGGGGGTTCAAAATGCTCACCTCCCATCTAGATATGTTCCTTGGGGGTCTAGTTTCCAAAATGGGGTCACTTGTGGGGGAGCTCCAATGTTTAGGCACACAGGGGCTTTCCATACGCGACATGGTGTCCGCTAACTATTGGAATTGTTAGCGGACACCATGTCGCGTATGGAGAGCCCAGTGTGTCCTAAACATTGGAGCTCCCCCACAAGTGACCCCATTTTGGAAACTAGACCCCCCAAAGGAATGCATCTAGATGCATAGTGAGCACTTTGAACCCCCAGGTGCTTCACAAATCGATCCGTAAGAAGGAAAAAGTACTTTTTTTCACACAAATTTTCTTTTTTCACTTTTACGGATCAAATTGTGAAGCACCTGGGGGTTCAAAGTGTTCACTATGCATCTAAATACAGCAAAGCCCATTTTTATTTTTTTTCTAGGACTAATTCTAGAAAAAAAATGACGTTGGGTTCCGCCATAATTTTGGTCCAGCCAGGTACAGCTAGGCACTGCTGGGGGCTGGAATCCACAGCATGGGAGGCCCTAGTGTTCTGGGCCCCCCATGCAGTGAATTGCAGCCCGCAGCCGCTCCAGAAAATGGCGCATTCATTTAAGCGCCATTTTCTGGTGCTGTACCCAGACTCTTCCAGTTGCCCTAGTGCCGGTGGCAAACTGGGTAATAAAGGGGTTAATGCCAGCTTTTTATTGGCGGCTGGCACTAAGCCCGAGATTCATAATATAGGGCCAATGTTAGACCCGCCATTAGGAATCTCTGGTAAATAGTCAGAAAATACACACAAAGAAAAAATCTTTTTATTTGAAAAAAAACACAAACAAAATGCGGACTCCATCTTTATTATAAAGATCCGACGTAGTCCACAACGAAGGTCCTACGACGCTCGATCGCCTCTGACGCAGTCCACAACGAAGGTCCCACGACGCTCGATCGCCTCTGCAGAAAGAGATCAAGTGTCCTCTTCCTACAGTCTCGGGGGTCAGAGTTATGGTGCACTGTATGACAATGATCTGTCATACCGTGCACCATGACTATGATCCCAGAGACTATAACAAGAGGACACTTGATCCCTTGTTGCACCCATCCATCCACCATGCACGCACACAACCACGCACTCACATCCACGCATGCACATCCATATCCACACACGCACATGCACGCACACATCCACGCACGCACATGCACGCACACATCCACGCACGCACATATCCATGCACGCACGCTGACATCCACGCACGCACACTGACATCCACGCACGCACATCCACGCATGCGCATCCACACGCTCACATCCACGCACGCACATCCAAGCATGCTGACATCCATGCACGCTGACATCCACGCACACACACATCCACGCACGCACGCTGACATCAACGCACGCACATCCACATTCACGCACATCCACACACATCCATGCACACATCCACGCACACATCCATGCACGCACATCCATGCACGCACATCCACACACGCACGCTGACATTCACGCACACTGATATCCACGCACGCTGAAATCCACGCACGCACACATCCACACATGCACGCTGACATCCACGCATGCACATCCACATCCACGCACATCCACACACACATCCACGCACGCACATCCATGCACGCACATCCACGCACGCTGACATTCACGCACGCTGACATCCACGCACGCTGACATCCACGCACGCACACATCCATGCACGCACACATCCATGCACCCACGCTGACATCCACGCATGCACGCTGACATCCACACACGCACATACATGCACGCACATCCACACACACATCCACGCACACATCCATGCACGGTGACATCCACGCACGCACATCCATGCATGCACAGCCACGCACGCAGACATCCATCCATTTATCCACCCATCCATCTATTTATTCATTCACTCATTCATTCCTACTTTCTCACCGAAGAGGAGGAGGAGCCCCTGGGAAGATGAGGGGTCACACCGAAGACTGCAGAGGAGGCCGATGGGCGGGTGCATCGGTGCTTGCAGCCCGCCGGAAGAGGTGAGTGGGGCTGGGGGGATACAGGAGGAGATGAGCAGGGGGGAGTGGGCCCTGCTACTTGACCGCCGGGCGCATGAGCTCGCCGGCAGAAAAACTGCAGAGGGAGGAGGGCAGGTGGATGGCGGGGACGCGGGGACGTGGGGGGGGTGCAGGCCGGACACAGGGGGGCTGGACGGAGGAGGGACAGGACACAGGGGGGGCCAGAGCTTTAGATGATGACCGGAGGTTGCACTGGCAGTGCAGCCCACCAGCAGATAAATTTGATCGGGGGGGGGTCTCATGGGAGAGAAGGGGGGGTCGCATGTGTCCTGGAGCACGCGGTGTGCGGATGAGCTAGAGCCTGTGAAGGGCGCCTTATCAAGTTTATTACCGGGTTGTGCGGGGACAGCACAACCCGATAAGGTGAGTCGCCACCTATTAGTATGCCACGCTAAATAAAGCCCCCCTGGTAACCGCACTATTGCGCCCCTTTCTCTCTCTTTTCTCTTGCTGGAGCGGGAGGGGGCTGAGTAGGGGGAGGGCACCCACCGATCGGCTCCTCTAGATCTGATTGGAGAGCTCCAATCAGATCTGGAGGGGTGAATCTGTCTGATTCGCTCCGATCGGTAGTTTCAGTTTTGCACTGCCGATCGGAGGGGTCCTGGGCAGAGGGGGTGTCAGGAAGGGGAAGTAGAGGTCCCTGGCTAGGTGCAACTCCGGTGTTTTTTTTCTAAAACAATCACCAGAGCTGCACCAACCTAAATACGCCAGGACGTTGTACAACGTCCTGTGTCGGGAACGGACCGAAACACAGGACGTTGTACAACGTCCTATGTCGGGAAGGGGTTGAACTTGACAGGACACACCTGTGAAGTGAAAACCATTTCCGGTGACTACCTCTTGAAGCACATCAAGAAAATGCCAAGAGTGTGCAAAGCAGTAATCAAAGCAAAAGGTGGCTACTTTGAAGAACCTAGAATATAAGATATATTTTCAGTGTATTCACACTTTTTTGTTAAATATATAATTCCACATGTGTTAATTCATAGTTTTGATGCTTTCAGTGTGAATCTACAATTTTCATAGTCATGAAAATACAGAAAACTCTTTGAATCAGAAGGTGTGTCCAAACTTTTGGTCTGTACTGCACATGTATATCACATGACAGGATGCATTTAAAGCATGTCTTTTACATGTTAAAAACAATCCATTACTAAACATTAAAAGGAATTTACAGGGTGTTTTTTTTTCAAAAGTAGCACAAAACTGCTGTTATGGCCACTTTTCACGCAGCTACAGGTAACAGGTTTTCCACAGGTAACTTACTGGCTGCAGTGAAATCATGGAGACATAGTTCCATTTGTACACAGCAACAAGATAGAACCTTGTCTCCATGATTTCACTGCAGCCAGTAAGTTACCTGTGGAAAACCTGTTACCTGTAGCTGCGTGTAAAGTGGCCATTACTGCTTCATTAAAGTAAATGGGTTGATTGACTGAGCTGAAAATCACATATAATGTGAACTTCCATTGCATTTTATTTTTGTAGATAGCAGCCATATGTTTTTTTATTTATTGCTTCATTGGTAATTGCCTCTGCTTGATGGTCTCTACTAAGAAGCTTTACAAACATTTTTTAGAAATCCACCGAGTAGAAATGGGGGCCTATATACTGCAGAACCATACAGACCTGTCAATAAATTCACTGACAATATTTAAACCTTTTTGTGTAATTGATTCTCAATGTGTTTCAGGGTCTTTCTGCCACTTCATCAGGAAATTCACATAAATGTCCTCCTATCTAATTTTTTTGTGTATTTTTTTCAATGACAAACATTTGATCATTTTATACTTTTTTAGTGTAAATGACAAATTACTTTTTTCCATTGTTATAAATACATCCATAACTCATAATAATTCATAGCTGACATATACATTTTAGCTCAATTTTACAATATAAATCAGTGAATATTGATTCATTTGACTTTTATTTGCTAATAATATACCCAATATACTGTACAGGTGCATCTCAATGAATTAGATATCATCAAAAAGTTAATGTATTTCTGTAATTCAATACATACTGTGAAACACATATATTATATAGTCATTACAAACAGAGCGATCTATTTCAAGTGTTTATTTCTGTAAATGTTGATGATCATGTCTTACAGCCAAAACCCACAGGTCACTATCTCAGAATATTAAAGTAGGGAGGATGAAGGGTCTGAGAGACAAAACTTTGCCTAAATAGGTATCAGAGGCTTCACCTTGTGTGGTTGTGAGAGTCACAACCACTATAAAAGCATGTCACGGCTGCTGCAGTCCCAGCATGGTGCATATAGAGTAGGGAAGGTGAAGGATTAAAAACCACACTGCCATATTCCACGAGACATCAAAGAGTGAATATAATATTGATTTATCAGTCAACACTAGGGATGGGCGAATCTTCTCGCTAGGACTCGTTACTCGGCGAGTAGTAAGGGACTCACAGGACTCGGTACTCTGCCAGTTTCCCAGCGTTTACTCGCACGAGTCCAATGCAAATCAATGGCAAACGCTGACAAAACTAGGATTGCCATTGTCTTGCATTAGACTCGGCTACTGTGCCAGTGATAGCAGGGAAACTCGCAAAGTAACTGCTGTTACTTTGCGAGCCGAGTCCAGCTGTCTTCTCTGTGCAGGCTGCCGCAGCTCCAGGGTCCTAGAGCCCACCTGCTCACAGAGATGATGTAGCAGAGCTGCGATTGTTCTCAGTCTGCTCATTCCCTGTGCATAGACATCTATATCTATGCACAGGGGATGTAGCAGAGAGGACATCGCGTTTTGGACTGCGTCGGACAGAAGAGGATTTTTTTAATTAAAGATGGAGTCCCTAATGGCTTTTTTTTAATTTCAAATAAAAATTTTTCTCTGTGTTGTGTTTTTTTAACCCTTTATTGGAGATTCTTAGTGGCTGGGTCAAACGTGGCCTGACATTAAGAATCTTGGGCTTAATACCAGCTTGTATAACAAAGCTGGTATTAAGCCCCTCTATTACCCAGCGTGCCACCGCCACCAGTGCCGCTGGAAGAGCGGGGTTCAGCGCCAGAGGATGGCGCTTCAATGAACGCGCCATCTTCTGGGGCGTCTGCGGGCTGCAATTTGCAGCGGGGGGTGCCCAGAAAGCTTGGGCATCCCTGCGCTGTGGATTCCAGCCCCCAGCTGCTTAGCTGTACCTGGATAGACATAGAAATTGCGCGGAGCCCCACGCATTTTTTTTTTATTATTTCATGAAATTCATGAAATAATTAAAACAAAGGGCTCCCCTATATTCTTGTGTCCGGCCAGGTACAAATAGGCACCTGGGGGTTGGGGGCAGCCCGTCGCTGCCTGCTGGATCCGGCTGGTTCCAGAAATACGGCGAAGCCCACGTGAAATTTTTTTCTGACAAATCCATAAAACAATGTAAATAAAAGGGACTGCATCTTTATTAACCCCTGGACCATGGGCGAGGGGTTAATAAAGATGCAGTCCCTTTTGTAGGAAATTTATGGCGGTCACGCCAATATTAGACATGACCGCTATGAATTTCTATTAAAGTGTTTTAAAAAAAACACAACACAGAGAAAATTTTTTATTAGAAATAAAAAAAAAAAGCCATTAGGGACTCCATCTTTAATTAAAAAATCCTCTTCCGTCCGACGCAGTCCAAAACGCGATGTCCTCTCTGCTACATCCCCTGTGCATAGATATAGATGTCTATGCAGAGGGATGAGCAGACTGAGAACAATCTCAGCTCTGCTACATCAGGCAGAAGGCGGGCTCTAGGACCCTGGAGCTGCGGCAGCCAGGACACAGAGCAGACAGCCGGACTCTTATCTGTGCGAGTTTCCTAGCGATTACTTGCACAGTAAACTAGTCCAATGCAAATCAATGGCAAAACTAGGATTGCTTCAGGCTGAAGCTTCCGAGACACATCTGTGATTTGTAAATCGCACACTACTCGCTATTACTCGCTTCCCCATTCATTAATCCTGGGCTCGGACTCGCTAGAGTCAAGCGATTCCGAGTAATTTAGGATTCGCCCATCACTAGTCAACACATTTCAGGGCTTCCTGGCAACTTCCTCAGGACAAATCTGTATCATATTGCGATGTTTTAGGGAGCCCTGAAATGCATTGACTAATGAATCAATATTATATTTACTCTTTGGTGCCTTCTGGAATATGGCAGTGCAGTTTTTAACCTTTCATCCTCCCTACTTTAATTTTCTGACATAATGACCTTTGGGTTTTCATTTGCTGTAAGCAATAATCAACATTTATAGAAATAAACACTTGAAATAGATTACTCTGTTTGTAATGACTCTATATAATATACAGTTGGCAAAAAAGTATTTAGTGAGTCACCAATTGTGCAAATTCTCCCACTTAAAATTATGAGAGAGGCCTGTAATTGACATCATGGGTAGACCTCAACTATGAGAGACAAAATGAGGAAACAAATCCTGAAAATCACATTGTCTGATATGGAAAGAAATGTTTTTTTCAAATTTTGGTGGAAAATAAGTATTTGGCCACTTACAAACAAGTAAGATTTCTAGCTCTCACAGACCTGTAACTTCTTTAAGAGGCTCCTCTGTCCTTCACTCATTACCTGTAGTACTGGCACCTGTTTGAACTTGTTATCAGTATAAAAGACACCTGTCCGCAACCTCAAATAGTCACACTCCAAACTCCACTAAGATGAAGAGCAAAGAGCTGTCGAAGGACACCAGAAACAAAATTGTAGCCCTGCACTAGGCTGGGAAGATTGAATCTGCAATAGGCAAGCAGCTTGGTGTGAACAAATCAACTGTGGGAGCAATAATTAGAAAATGGAAGACATACAAGACCACTGATAATCTCCCTCGATCTGGGGCTCCAGGCAAGATCTCACCCCATGGGGTCAAAATGATCTCAAGAACAGTGAGCAAAAATCCCAGAACCACATGAGGAGACCTAGTGAATGACCTGCAGAGAGCTGTGACCAACATAACACAGGCTACCATCAGTAACACAGTACGCCACCAGGGACCCAGATCCTGCAGTGGCAGATGTGTCCCCTTGCTTAAGCCATTACATGTCTAAGCCCATCTGAAGTTTGCTAGAGAGCATTTTGATGATCCAGTAGCGTAATTTGAGAATGTCATATAGTCAGATTGAAGCAAAGTAGAACTGTTTGACAGAAACACAATGTGTCATGTTTGGAAGAGAAAGAATGCTGAGTTGCATGTAAAGAACACCATACATACTGTGAAGCATGGGGGTAGCAACATCATGCTTTTTGGGCTGTTTCTCTGCCAAGGGAGCAGGACAACTGATTCGTGAACATTAAAGAACGAATGGGGCCATGTATTGCGAGATTTTGAGTGCAAACCTCCTTTAAACAAAAAGGCATTGAAGATGAAACATGGCTCGTTCTTTCATCATGACAATGATCCCAAGCACTACCGCCAGAGTAACGATGGAGTGGCTTTGTAAGAAGCATTTCAAGGTCCAGGAGTGGCCTAGCCAGTCTCCAGATCTCAACCCTATAGAAAACCTTTGGAGGGAGTTGAAAGTCTGTGTTGCCCAGTGACAGCCCCAAAACATCACTGCTCTAGAGGAGATCTGCATGGAGGAATGGGCGAACATACCGGCAAAAGTGTGTGCCAACCTTATGAAGACATACAGAAAACGTTTGACCTCTGTCATTGCCAACAAAGGATATATAACAAAGTATTGAGAGGAACTTTTATTGTTGCCCAAATACTTATTTCCACCAAAATTTGAAAAAAAATTCTTTCCTATTCAGATGATGTGATTTTCAGGATTTGTTTTCTCACTTTGTCTCTCATAGTTGAGGTCTACCTATGATGTCAATTACAGGCCGACCTCATCTTTTTAAGTGGGAGAAGTTGCAGAATTGGTGGCTCACTAAATACTTTTTTTTCCTCACTGTATGTGTTTTACTTTGTACTGTAATAAATTAACTTTTTGATGATGTTCTAATTCATTGAGATGCACCTGTACTAGCTATGTATCTCAGTTGGTCATTGGGGTCTTGTATGTGCACACATTGTTTATATTGTAACATCTCACTCTTCCCTAACTAATTCTGAGTTAATGACATATGTAAACCATTTGCCAAATGCTGAGATTGGAATTCACAACAAGGGCTTCATTTTTTCTTGCAATGTGTAACACATCACTTGCAATGTTAGAGACATTGCTGTCAGTTTCACGGTGGACTTGAACATCTGTTTCTTTTTGTTCTGCTAATTGATGTAGGTCTTCAGTTTTATAACAAACCTTGGAAAGTAGCCCAGTGTTGGGGTGGGAATTGTTCTTCATTGTGTTTATACAGATTCATTAGACCTTTGTTACTTATTGCTTTTATTGTAATTTACTTCATTTTTTTGTGTCTGCCACTTATAGTAAAAAGCAAGAAAGCATTAATGTACATCTAAAATGAAATATGTAATAGTTTTAAATATATCTTGCCATAATTATTGATACATCTTTTTAAAGAAAAGATATTTATAACATTATTTGTCCTGAAATTTTTGTCATAACAAAAGACCTCAGGAAGAATATACTAAATATAGTAAAATATTATGCACATACAGTGTTTGCAATTTATGACTATATGACCTATATAATATTTGCTATATCCACTGTTCAATTAGGTCCCTTTCTTCAGCAGGGACAGAAAAGCTGGTCAGAGTTGATGGAAAGAGGAATGGAGATCCAAGGCACTCATGGAGGAAAACTTGTACCGGCTACAAGAGACTTGAGACTCGGGCATAGTTTCAATTTCCAGTAGGACTAGCGTTACAATGGAAGGAATTGGATCAAGCGTATTCATTTGTTTGAATGGCCCAGTCAAAGTCCAGACCTTAGTCCTATTGGGAATCTTAGGGCCACTTTACACGCACCAACTTATCTGTCCAACGTCTGACCAACTTACTGGTTGCAGTGAAATCATGGACACATAGTTCCATTTTGTGGCTGTGTACAAATGGAGCAATGTGTCCATGATTTCACTGCAACCAGTAAGTTGGTCAGAAGTTGGACAGATAAGTTGGTGCGTGTAAAGTGGCCATTAGACAAGACTTGAAAATTCCTCTTCTCAGACACTCTCCATCCAATCTTACTGAGCTACAACTATTTTGCCAAGATGAATGGACTAAAATGTCAGCCTATAGATGTGCAAAGCTGGTAGAGATACACCCTAAAAGAATTGAAGCAGTAATTGCAGCAAAAAGTGATCATTTAAATATTTAAATGCATGTTACAATTTTCAGAATTCTGTTTGTAAAATGTTTAGAAAACCATGCATCATTTCATTACACTTCACAAATACTTGCTACTCAGCGTTGGTATAGACCATGAAATCCAAATAATATACAGGGTATGCTACACAGAAAATGTATTGGCTGTTCATTGACTGAAAATCAAGGCATACACCTTTATATTTAAAATGTCTTCATAGTAGTCAGGGAAGATAGCTTTTTTCATTTTTATTTTTTACTTTATCTTTGACTTATTCCCGACCCATGATGTTGTACAACCGGAGTTTGATGTGAGCTCCGCCGCAGAGCTCACATCCTTTGCCTGACATCTCAGCTGATCCTGGCTTGACCCCAGAAGCTGTCACGGAGCACTTCTGGTGAGTGGTTGACAAGCTTTGCCCACCACTCACCATCTGCAATTCTGTCAGATATCGATGTGCTGCAGCTCATTGGTATCTGTCAGAAGTGGTCGGATGGTGCAGCAGGGTGCCTCTCTACTGGGCTGTGTGAAAATAAGAATCAATTAAAAAATAAAGTTTTTATAAACATGTAAAAAAAAGCATAAAATTCAAATCACCTTTCTTTTCCCCCATTCACAATAAAAGTATTAAAAAAAATACATGCTTGGTATTGCCATGTTCAAAAACGCCCGATCAATCAAGATATAAAATCAATCAATAAGAGCCGTAAACTGCGTTAAGGAAAAAAGGTCCAAACACCAAAATTACGGTATTTTTGGTCGCCGCAACATTGCTATAAAGTGCAATAATAGGCGATTAAAACAGCATATCTACCCAAAAATGGTATCATTAGAAACGTCAGCTCAAGATATAAAATAGAAGTCATCCCACAGCCCCAGATCCCAAAAAATAGGGACGCTACGGGACGCAGAACATGGTGCAAAAAGTGCTTTTTTTTTTCAAACTTCTGAATATTTTTCACCACTTACATACCAGTAAAAGTATACATCTTTGGTATCTACAAATTCGTATCAACCAGAGGCATCACACCATCATGTCTGTTTTACCAAATAGTGAACATGGCGACTAAAATACCTAAAAAACAAACTTGTAATTGAACTTTTTTTGCAATTTCACTGTACACTATATGGTAAAACAAATGACTGAATCTGAAAGTACAACTCGTCTCACAAAAAACAAGCTGTCGGATGTCTATAGTGATAGAAAAATAAAAAAGTTATGGCTCTTGGAAGCAGGGGAGCAAAAACGAAAATGAAAAACGAAAAATTCCAGGTTCATGAAGGGGTTAAGACCCCTAAGTAGAGAAGAAGTTGCAGTTATCTGATTGCTCATAATATATTCTGCAATACAAGATTATTCCTTCATATAATAAAAATCATGTTTTCCTTTGAAGCCCAGCCAAAGGCTCCATAATAACAGACACAGAGGTCTTCAACAGACCCAGAAACCTTTCCTCTTGCTATTTTTGACAGATTTTGAACATGTTTACATATTGATGTTATGTCAGTTAATTTGTATTTCAATGGATTCTATGTAACATTAAATGCAAGATCTACATTGGGTTAAACTCTAGCAACCACATAATTGGATTTGTAATTACGGTAAGTGTTCCTCCTCCCCATAGCGGTTTAATGGTTAGATTTTTTATTCTAAATTTCACTCGAGCACAGATCACTTTTATTCTATGATTAAGGGCACAGTAGCGCCAGAAACGCATCAGTTGAAGCCATACAATGTGACTGTCTTCCATGCCATGATCAAGGATTTCATGGATTAATAATAAACAAACACCTATAGATTTTACATGTGTTTGTATGAAGTGCCATCATTTCCTTTGAATTTTTTTGATGTTCTGCTGGCAGCAATAAAGGTTGAGGACCAGTCACGATATCAGAGCTAAAGCTTCGTATAGGAATCTGTAATTAGCTTTTTTCTTATCTTTATATATACAGTATATGTAGGGTATGCTATACAGAACATTAATTATTCATTGAATGTAAATCAAGTCATTCAACATCATATTTAAAATGTATTCACAGTAGACAGGGATGATAGCTTTTTTATTTTTTAATTTTTTACTTTATCTTTATGTCCCTTAACTAGACATGAAGTTGTAGTTATCTGATAGCTCATACAAGAGTATTGCTTTATAGAATAAAAATCATGGCTACCTTTGAAGCCCAGCCAAAATCTCCATAATAACAGACACAGGCATTGTTCACACATACCTGCGTTTTTGGCACTCTCTGCGTTTTTTTGCAGTTTTTCAAAAATGCAGATGTGTTAACGCAGGGTGCATTTAAGTGTACATGCGTTTTTGCACAACACTTGCGTTTTTTCACCCCATTCCCAAAAACGCTGCATGCAGCGTTTTTTTTTGGTGGTGGAAAAAAATGCAATGCGTTTCTCTAACATGGGGCCCTATGGGAAACGCATGCGTTAACGCAATGACATTACACACACATGCGTTAACGCATGCGTTATTGTCCTTAGTGTCCATGGGCAACAGAATTGAAATTTGGCCCTGTCATGTGACCTCCTGCAGCCAATTAAAAGGGGGTGGGTTTACACCAGGAAGTGTGGCCAGCCTACTGAAGATTTGTGGCAGATTGTGTACTGCTGTATGTCACCAAGGTAAATACACGTGTGTCCCATGTTGTTAGCGTGCATGTGTGCTGTCATTACGGAACACACATGTCATGTGGCCTGCATATGTTCTGTACACAGATGACGGATTCTGATGACATCAGTGACCGCTACACTCGAGCCGACCCCACAACATCTTACTCCTCAGTAAGTACCACTATGTATTTCAAATGTTTTTATTGGTTTTTCAAGACAGGGGTGGTAAATATACAGGATGAACAAACAGGACAGGGTAACAATATACAAATGGGATACTTAGTGAATTATACATGTATAAGTATTATACATATCAAGTCGGCTATAGCCTTAACAAGTCAACTTTAACTGTTGGCGCAGCTTCTATTGGCTTTGGTTTATAAGAAGCAGAATTTAGCCAAAAAGCATAGGAAACCAAAACTAAATAAACAAACAACTGTGTTATGTATGAATATAAATCAATACAATCAAGGGAAGAGAGAGCAGTAAACCCATGAAGGTATCTTTGTTATGTGGGATCGTTCCGAGGCATATCTAGACTATGAGGAGCTTCTCATGTGGGTACGGTTAGAGGGGTTTGTCAACGGCCTTAGTTAAATGTTTTAATGATTTCGTTGAGATCCAGGGTTCCCAATTGCTAAAGTATTTGCTGTAAGTATTGTTCCTGACGGCAAAATTAAATTCAAAAGTACAATGGGTGGAGACTCTGTCGGTGAGTTCTTGGATGGTGGGTATCTCTGAGGACTTCCACTTTGCCGCCAAGAGAATTTTGGCAGTGAGGATAATCTGGGATATTATAAATCTGATGTTCCAGGGAATGTTGGTGATACCTAACGAAATGAGAACCAGTTGTGGGGAGAGGGTAAGTCTCAAGCTGGTAGTTTCGAGGATCAGGGTTTGGACTTTCTGCCAGAAATTAATCAGTTTTGGACATTTCCAAAAAATGTGGGACAAGGTTCCAATTTGTGTGCATTCTCTCCAGCAATTCGGGGAGATTTGTGGATCAATATGGTGAAGTTTGGCAGGGGTCCAGTACCATCTGGTCAGGGTTTTGAAGAAGGATTCTTGGATAGACGCGCAACTGGTGTTAGCGTATGAGGTCTCGATCGCTGAGGCTAGATCTTCCAGGTCTATAACGATATCTAGCTCTTTCTCCCAAGCGAGGATATAGGGTAGTTTTTGCATAGTGATGTCGTTGTTCAGGGTTTGATAGATGTGTCCAGTCTTCCAGGTTGATGTTTTTAGAGGACTGTCCAATAGATCTGTTATGGGTTTCGGGAAGGAGAAGGTAGAGTTTAGATCGATCTGAGATGATGTTATTCGTCTCCAAATCGATCTGTCTTGCCAAGTAAGGTTATATTGTTTTTCTAAGTAATTAAACTGAACTAAGTTCCCTTTGTGAAGCAAGTCAGCTACATGGCGTATACCCTTGTCTATCCAGGGGGATAAATTTATGTTCGGAATGATATGTTCTAGTGTCTCTATAGGGATAGTCTTAGGAGTTAAATAGGGGGTGAGGTGTTTGGTTTGCTTGAGTAGTGTTTTCCAGGCTTGTAGTGTAGCTTTGACTGTTGGGTGTGTAGGGGCAGGTCTAGTAGGATTACTTAGGTATGCTATTAGTAGGGCTAGAAAACTGTTCGAGTTAATTAAATCCCTTTCAACCGATACCCATGCATTGTGATCCTTTGGGTCCCTGAGCCAGTTTTGTGACAGTTTCAGAAGTAAGTACCACTATGTTGCCTATCCTCACACTACACTTTTTTTTTTTTTTTTGTGTGGCTCCGCTTCATACATACAGAGTGTTGCTACTGGTTTTTGCCTTTGACGGCTCAAGGGGCTCCCTCTCTGCTGCATGTAGAATACACATGGCACAAATTGTACTTGGTGATTTGACACGATCACGCAGCAGCCCGTGTGGCACCCTTTGCAATCACTACAATTGTATGTCATGTGTTGCCTTTTGAAAGGGGTTAAATGTGTGGCAATGGTGGATGTATGGTTTCACACTGCCGTTTTGTCCCTGATCTGGTTCCGCCGGTGTGTGACGAAACCAGGATTTTCTCCCAAACTCATATCAGGTTTTGAGCTTACAATTTCAGTTAAGTGTCAATGTCATCTCCTGGTTTGTCAATAACAACCGGATGTCTAACCGGATCAGGTTTTTCAATGCATTGTTAAGGGATGTTTCACACTGCGGCATGATCGGTTCCGGTTCTGTCCGGGATGACCCAGACAGCCACGGACCGGTTGTGCACACAGGGCTGGGGGCTATCATGCCCTCAGGTCCAGTGTGCAGTGACGGCATTTCCTGCTGCTGATAAGTCTGTACCGCGGGTGGCGTGGTCAGGACCTGTCACTGGCTGCAGCTGCCTGCGCTGCACACGGGACCGGAGGCCATGATACCCCCCAGGCCTGTGTGCAGATGTGCTCCGCGCCTGTCTGGGTTATCCCGGACACAACTGGACCCAATCATGCCGCAGTGTGAAGACGCACAAAACCAGGCAATGTGTCTGACTTCTGCGGCACTTCTCAGCGTCTCAATGTTGTCTTGTGAATTGTATTAGTTTTGTTAGGCTAATGTTGGTCAAACCTGCCTTTCACTCATGCCATACACTGTGTTAGTTAAATGTGGGTGTTGCTGTATGTGTGCACAACTGACACATCTGAGCCACATGTGTACATATGTTTAGACATTTTTTACGGTGTGCGATGCACAAGGCCCCCTTTGTTTGTTTTTTGGGGGGGGTTGTAATGTCTTTACAAACAAACATGGGACACTTTTTTGTCCCCATGCATTTGTCGTGTTGATGGTGGTCTAATCAGTGTGGCCTTGGAGACCCTTCACCCCTGTCTGCGAGTTGTTCTCCTCAGCCTATTTGTTTGGGTGTCCTGTTTTGGACACTGCTCACATTCAAAATCTGACACATGGCCATTTTCCGCACCATGCCCTATGCATTGGCCATGCTGTACATGTATGTGCCTTTGGTAGGTGTGTGTAATATATTGTTCCACAAAATTAAGGATCATTGGTCTTTTGACAACATGTTCCAGTAATGTTTCATGGGTGGCCATGTTGTAAGGTTTGTGATTGATGGACCATATTGTTTTGCTGGCCACCCAAAAACACTTTACACACTCCATTACACTTAGTTTTTGTTTTTATTCCGGTCCATATGAGAGGATGTTGGGCCCATATTTAGTACAATTTTTCCCTTCACAGGACTCTTCTTCCAGCTCACCAAGCTCCAGTGACTCCACCTCCCATCATGTAAGTTTGATTTGAATTATGTTTGGGTCCTGCCTAAGTTCAGGGATGGTATAGTGTTGACACATTACTAAGGTGTGGGCACATGTATGACCAAAAAAACATGTGAGTGCTGTATGTAAGGCTAAAATTATTTAATTATGAATCTTCACTTTCACCTTGCAGCGCAAGAAGCGCAAACATCGGTCAAAATCAAAAGCTTGCAAATCCAAAAAACATAAGAAGGATGGGCAATCCAGAGCACGGTCTAAGGTAAGGAATTTTTTCATGCGCACAGTAATGCTATTCTTTAAAAACAACCTTTACAACCTAACAAAGGTTGTATGCTAATTGGGCCATGTGTGAAGTTCAGACAATTGGTGTGTGTTGGAGCTACTTGCAAATTTGAGAATGGCCCCCTTATCCTGGGTGATGGCCATTTTCCAATGTCACATTTGTTTGGACTAGGGATGGGCGAATCTACTCGCTAGGACTCGTTACTCGGCGAGTAGTAAGGGACTCGCAGGACTCGGTACTCTGAGAGTTTCCCAGCGATTACTCGCACAGCAACGAGTCCAATGCAAATCAATATCAATCCTAGCCTTTGACTTGCATTGGTCTGATTACTGTGCAAGTAATCACAGGGAAACTCGCAAATTAACTGCTGTTACTTTGCGAGCTGAGTCCGGCTGTCTGCTCTGTACAGGCTGCCGCAGCTCCAGGGTCCTAGGGCCTGCCTGCTCACAGAGATGATGTAGCAGAGCTGCGATTGTTCTCAGTCTGCTCATCCCTGTGTATAGACATCTATATCTATGCACAGGGGATGTAGCAGAGAGGACATCGCGTTTTGGACTACGTCGGACGGAAGAGGATTTGTTTAATTAAAGATGGAGTCCCTAATGGCTTTTTTTTTTTATTTCTAATAAAAAATTTTCTCTGTGTTGTGTTTTTTTAACCCTTTATTGGAGATTCTTAGTGGCTGGGTCAAACGTGGCCTGACATTAAGAATCTCGGGCTTAATACCAGCTTGTATAACATAGCTGGTATTAACCCCTTTATTACCCAGCGTGCCACCGCCACCAGGGCCGCTGGAAGAGCGGGGTTCAGCGCCAGAGGATGGCGCTTCAATGAAAGCGCCATCTTCTGGGGCGGCTGCGGGCTGCAATTTGCAGCGGGGGGTGCCCAGAAAGCTTGGGCCTCCCTGCGCTGCGGATTCCAGACCCCAGCTGCTTAGCTGTACCTGGCTAGACATAGAAATTGCGCGGAGCCCCACGCATTTTTTTTTATTATTTCATGAAATTTATGAAATAATTAAAAAAAGGGCTCCCCTATATTCTTGTGTCCGGCCAGGTACAAATAGACACCTGGGGGTTGGGGGCAGCCCGTCGCTGCCTGCTGGATCCGGCTGGTTTTTGAAATGCAGGAAAAAATGCATTGGTATGTGTGAACAATGCCACAGAGGTCTTCAACAGACCCTCTCAGCACCATCGGCATCTTACAATTGTGTTGCCAGTTCGCGGATGGGCTCACAGAATGAGACGCCCCTCAGCTGGCACACAGTTATTGCTGCTGTAAGGCCGGCTTCACACTACGGCTGGGATCCGATCCGTGGCTGTCCGCTTGAGGCAGACAACCATGGACCGGATCTGCACACAGAACTGGAGGGCTAATTTGCCCTGGGGTCTGGTGTGCAGCTGCACGCAGCTGCCGCCGCTGATAGGTCAGGACCGTGGCTCACGGGGAGCTAGCCGCGGTCCTGAACTGTCAGGAGGGGCCGGCGCTGAGCTTCAGCACCATGGAGCTGTCCCCTCTGACAGATCAGGAACGCGGCTTGCTCCTTGCGAATCGCTGTCCTGAGCTATCAGCGGCAGCAGCTGCATTCGGCTGCACACCGGACCCGAAGGCAAATTAGCCCTCCAGTTCTGTGTGCTGATCTGGTCTGCGGCTGTCTGACTCAAGCGGACAGCCACGGATCGGATCCCAGCTGTAGTGTGAAGCCAGCCTAAGACTTTGACAGTGACATTTAACAAGTTAATCCACAAGTTTAACTCCATCTGTAGCTGTTAGAGACAAGTCTTAGGCGGCCGTCACACGCTTCAATATCTTAAACGATATCGTTTAAGCGATCTGCTTTTTGATCGCTTAAGCGATATCGTTTGTACATCGCTATGTGCGATCAAGCGATTTTACAATGTAAAATCGCTTGATCGTGACATCGCAGATATGAGAGCAGGACCTCATATCTAGCGATGAACGATTTTACAATCTGCTTCATCGTGGTGTGTGACACCACGATGAACGATCTCCCAGCGGCAGAGCCTATGCTGGGAGATGGTAACTATGGTACACGTCGGGTTACTAAGCGCCGCGCGGCGCCTAGTAACCCGATGTGTACCATAGTTACCAGCGATCTCGCTGGCCAACATCGCTGGTGAGTCTGTCTGTGTGACAGCTCACCAGCGATGTGAACGATATTGTAAGCGATCGCGCGTGCACGTGATCGCTTACAATATCGTTCAAGATATTGAAGCGTCTGACGGCCGCCTATGTTATATGTTATAATGAATATTGACCAGGTATAGGATAAGCACACCCTATGAGTATGATCCATACACCTGCTGCTGACTTGCACTGTACATGTATACAAGATGTCGATAAAGGGTTACAGAGATGACAGCAACAGGGGTTTTAGCATGCCTGTGATACTATAGTGACCCATCAGGGCCTTGCGACCACATTGTACAGGCAACCACTTCATTTCAATACAACTATCACATGGCATCTACCATGTATGGACCAAGCTCAGCTGCAGAACTCTCTCCATATATGGAGACTTCAGCATTGACATACATTTTAGCCTTTTTGTGCTAAAGGGTTAATAAATATTTCAATTGTTTGTATAAAAAAACATTCTGTTTTAAAATGCTATTTAAATATTCTGTAACAATTTAGTAGATCAATAGATAGGTAGTTTTCCAAACCCCTTAGAGGACATATTTGTGATGCTTAAAATAGGAAATGAAGAATTCAGGAAGAGGGTTATTTAATGCAATTTACCTGGACAAAGTACCTTGTCTAGATTGATTACAATCTATCACGGATTAGCAAGATCATTAGATGACAGCTCATAATTTGGTTGAATTATTGAAACATGAGGTGATTCTATTTTTGATGCAAGACAGTAATATTCTCGCCTTCTGCACAGAAAAAAATAATAATTTTCCACTATCTGAATTTGGCAGAAAACGTCCAGAAAAAGATAGAGGAATAAGAGTTTGATGATCCTCATTATTCATTACAAAACTTGACATGTACATACCTACCAATTTAATCTTACGTTGGAAAGGTTCTAATTGAGTACTGTGTTTTCTATCAGACACTCAATTCTAGAATCTCAGTTTCTCTATTTCAGTACAGTCACAGATTAAATATAAAAATAAGTAATAATAATAATAATAATTTTATTTGTATAGCACCAACATATTACATAGCACTGTACAATTCAGAGGGGATATATACAAACAATATGAGACAATACAGAGTAACAAAAATTCATGAACCATGAGGAGTAAGGTCCCTACTCGCAAGCTTATAACCTTTGAGGAAATAGGGGAGTCACAAAAGGTAATGGTAAAAAGTGCTGTCATATATGGTCCAGCCATCAATATAATACCACAATGTACAGGGGCTAATTTACAATGATAGTGCAGCCCAGTGGCGTAGCGTGGGGGGGGGGTGCGGTCCGCCCCAGGCGGCACGTGTGTGGAGGAGGCAGCAGAGATGGGGATTTGAAGTTCCTGCCCGGGCAGCACATCCGACGGCGGCGGTGGCTCAGGCAGCAGTGCGCCGGGTAAGTGTGTGAGGAGTAGGCGGCAGGGCGGGTACAGCTTCAATGCCAATGTGAGTACACTGTGCATCGATTCATGCTGTCCTCTAGTAGCTGGGAACAGCCGAAGATGGGGCACAGGGGTGCAGGGATGGGGCACAGGGGTGCAGGGATGGGGCACAGCACAGGAATATGGATGGGGCACAGGGGTGCAGGGATGGGACACAGCACAGGATATGGATGGGGCACAGGGGTGCAGGGATGGGGCACAGGGGTTCAGGGATGGGACACAGCACAGGAATATGGATGGGGCACAGGGGTCCAGGGATGGGGCAAAGGGGTGCAGGGATGGGGCACAGCACAGGAATATGGATGGGGCACAGGGGTGCAGGAATGGGGCACAGGGGTGCAGGGATGGGGCACAGGGGTGCAGGGATGGGGCACAGCACAGGAATATGGATGGGGCACAGGGGTCCAGGGATGGGGCACAGGGGTGCAGGGATGGGGCACAGTACAGGAATATGGATGGGGCACAGGGGTGCAGGGATGGGGCACAGGGGGACAGGGATATGAATGGGGCACAGGGGGGCAGGGATATGGATGGGGCACAAGGGTGCAGGGATATGCATGGGACAGGGGTGCTGGCATATGAATGGGACAGGGGTGCAGTGATATGGATGTACACAGGGGTGGTCCGGGTGCCTGGTGCTGGTGCCAAGTGCAGGAGAGCTGGAGACTGGGAGTCACAGAGGAAGAAGCTGCTGGGATGAGGGATCCAGAATCAGGAGCGTGGAGTCAGGTAAGGCGCTGTTACAGCTGAAGATAGCAGCCTGGGGGGGACAGAATGGGATAGATGGATAGGACGGCCTGGAAGAGGGGGCAGAATGGGATGGATGGATGGATGGATGGATAGATGGGGTGGCCTGGAAGAGGGGGCAGAATGGATGGATGGGGCAGCCTGGAAGAGGGGACCGAATGGGATGAATTAATGGATGGACGAGGCGGCTTGGAAAAGGGGGGCAGAAGATGGATTTAGGAGGGGGGCATGGAAAAGGGGGCAGAAGATGGATGGATGGGTGGATGGGGGAGAAGGTACATGGAACATAGGGGAGAAGCTACATGGATGAGGGAGAGGCTGCGTGTAACATTGGAGGGGAGAGGCTGCATGGAACATTGGAGGGGTATGTGGTGGAAGTATGAACTGCATGGAACATATGGATGGAGAATGAGCTGCATGGGACATATGGGGGGTGAACAGTATGGGATATGTGGAAGAAGGATGAGAAGTATTGCATACACATTTATATAGGGAAAGTACTGTCCTGGTGATGTATTGATGGTGGTTCTGATTATGTATTATTGTATTGCTGGTGGTTTTGGTCATGTACTGACGGGTTATAGTGATGATGTATTATTGTATTGATGGGGGTTCTGATGATGTATTGACTGGTTTTGGTGATGTATTACTGTACTGACAATGGTTCTGGCAATATACTGCCAGGGGTTCTAGTAATGTGTTATTGTATTGCCGGTGGTTCTGGTGATGTAGCCATGTGGATGTTGTAATCTTTAACTTTACAGACTTTTTTTTTTTTTTTTTTAAACCATTAAATTTTTATTGAAGTTTTCAGTCATTAACAATCTGTAGTGACAATGACAATAGCAATATCATGTCAAACTCAAAGAATAGATTAATAAACACACTGGAATCCATTCCAGCTATCACAGTAATATTGTGAAGAAGCTTCCCTAACCAGGCGGGTACAGTCTCTTCACCATTAACATCTTGGAAACTACTAATTAAACGGGAAGAAAATCACAAGAAAGGAATATAGAAGTAAAAAGTAAGAGAGGGGGGGGGAGGAGAAATGTATCAGGGAAAGGACAAATAACTAACATGACATTTAACACTAGGTGGGAGGGGGACACAACACACAAGAGGTTAGAGAAGGGAAGGGGAAGGAACCTACCCAAATCCCCTTATCGTAGATTGTTAGAGATTCCCCAACTACCATTTGTAGTACGCGAAGTATGAGGTAAGTTTCAGTGCTAGGCTACATCTCTATACAGATAAGTTTTTAAAGAGGCGGCGAGTAAGTCTCTCATCATAATTACGCAACTACTGTGTTGTAAGGCGAGTCAGTCCACAAATCCCACCACGCCCGGATTTTCTCTCGCCTCTTGGAATCGTGGGCCAGTAGTATTTCATATTGGAAGTGGGTGTTGATTGCCTCCACCACCATTCCCCTGGAAGGCAAGGATGATTCCTTCCAGAGACTCGCCAGGCACCTACGTGAGGCTGCCAGAACAATTGCCACCATCGGTCGGACTGGCGACGGCCAATCGCTCAGGCCTATGCTTAACACCGCGACAGGAGCAGAGAGTTCGAATGCAATGCCCGTAAGGTCAATAAGAAGGTTCTCAATGTCCCTCCAGAACTCCTTTACCTTAGGACAGTACCACCAGAGATGCGGTGTGTTGCCTATCTGATTGCACTGTTTCCAACATTTTGGTGAAGTCTGGGGGAACTGTTTTGAAAATCGTGAAATTCTCCATGGAGTGAGGTACCAGTCCATGTGTATCTTTTTGAGTTGTTCAAAATGGTTTATACATCTCGAATATGCAGAAGCTCGCAGTGCAGCTTCTTGCCAGGAAGAGAGATCAGAGTCAAATGCTAAATATCGTTCCCATTTCAGCATGTATGGGAGTTTAGTTGAGTTATTAGCATTTGTTAGTGCTCGATAGAGAAGTGATATCCCATGGTCGTTCGCCGTAGCAGATTTGAAATGTCTCTGGAGCGTGCCATCAAGTTCCCCCACATCCACCACTGGGAGATGTACAGAGTCAATAAAATGCCGAGTCTGTAGGTAGCGGTAAAAAAGTACTGCGGGGCACATCAAAAGATGTCATCAGCTCCGAAAAGGATTTTACCCCAGTCCCCTCTCTGATCTGGCGAAGATTTGTCAATCCTCTGTCTCTCCAGAGGGAGAGGGAAAGGGACTCCACCGATTGTTCCACCGCTAAAAGCGAGATATAATGATGTAAAAAATTTAGTGTACTTCGGTTATGTCGTCTCCACACATCCAGCAGGGCTGTCATAGATCTCAGTAATGTCGTGTCTTGTCTTGGGGCAAGGAGAGTCATTTCTAACAATATTCTGGTGGAGTTACGTGGAGCAAAGGATGCCTCAATTTGTTTCCACAGAGGGCCCATTTCATTTGACCACCAGGTTCTTGCTGTCGAGAGGTGTATTGCAGAGTAGTAAAGATGCAAGTCTGGGACTCCCATTCCTCCTGAGGCTACCGGGGACATGAGTACTCTGTCTCTTATTCGATGAACTCTATTATTCCATATGAACCGATTCAGAAGCGATTGTAGGGAGGATAGGAAACGTTTAGGGAAGAGTAATGGTATACATCTTAGGTAGTAAAGAATTTTAGGCAAGTACCGTATATACTCGTGTATAAGCCGAGTTTTTCAGCCCAAAAATTGGGCTGAAAAGTCACCCCCTCGGCTTATACACGAGTCAATACGGTATGTGTGGTGTGTGGGGACTGTGTCCGGGTGCTGGGGAGGCTGGAGGAGGCGGGGGGAGGCTGCTGACAGAGCGGCCCGTCACATGGGGCCGCTCATTAGATATGCACGGCTCCCCCCGCCCATCACAGCGGCAGGGGGAGCCGTGCAATACTGTGCAGCCCTCAGATGTATACAGGCCCCCAGCGGGGTATATAGCAGGCCCCCAGCGGGGTATATTGCAGGCCCCCAGCGGGGTATATTGCAGGCCCCCAGCAGGGTATATAGCAGGCCCCCAGCGGGGCATATTGCAGGCCCCCAGCGGGGCATATTGCAGGCCCCCAGCGGGGTATATAGCAGGCCCCCAGCGGGGTATATAGCAGGCCCCCAGCGGGGTATATAGCAGGCCCCCAGCAGGGTATATAGCAGGCCCCCAGCGGGGTATATAGCAGGCCCCCAGCGGGGTATATAGCAGGCCCCCAGTGCAGAGCCCCCCCCCCCTCCGGCTGCATTATCTTACCATCCAGCCGCGTCTTCATCACCGCCGGTCCTCGCGTCCATCCTCGCGCGCTGCGTTCCCGGTCTCATGTGACCCGGCGGTCGCAGTCGGATGACGTCATCGCGCCGGGTCACATGAGACCTGAACACAGCGCGAGAGGATGGACGGGAGGACCGGCGGTGATGAAGACGCGGCTGGATGGTAAGATAATGCAGCCGGAGCGGGGGGGGGCTCTGCACTGGGGGCCTGCTATATACCCCGCTGGGGGCCTGCTATATACCCCGCTGGGGGCCTGCTATATACCCCGCTGGGGGCCTGCTATATACCCCGCTGGGGGCCTGCTATATACCCCGCTGGGGGCCTGCTATATACCCCGCTGGGGGCCTGCTATATACCCCGCTGGGGGCCTGCTATATACCTCGCTGGGGGCCTGCTATATACCTCGCTGGGGGCCTGCTATATACCCCACTGGGGGCCTGTATATATCTGGGGGCTGCACAGTGTGGGGGGGCTCTGCACTGGGGCCTGCTATATACCCCACTGGGGGCCTGTATATATCTGGGGGCTGCACAGTGTGGGGGGGCTCTGCACTGGGGGCCTGCTATATACCCCACTGGGGGCCTGTATATATCTGGGGGCTGCACAGTGTGGGGGGGCTCTGCACTGGGGGCCTGCTATATACCCCACTGGGGGCCTGTATATATCTGGGGGCTGCACAGTGTGGGGGGGGCTCTGCACTGGGGGCCTGCTATATACCCCACTGGGGGCCTGTATACATCTGGGGGCTGCACAGTGTGGGGGGCCTGTATACCTCTGGGGGCCTGTATACCTCTGGGGGCCTCCTGTATACCTCTGGGGGCCGCCTGTATACTATACTGCTGGGGCCTGTATACCACTGGGGGGGCCTGTATACTTCACTCCTGGGGGCTGTATACCACTGGGGGACCTGTATACCTTACTGCTGGTGGCTGTATACCTGTCCTGGTGGCTGTATACCATACTCCTGGTGGCTGTATACCACACTGCTGGGGGTTGTATACCTGTGCTGGGGTCCATCCTCGGCTTATACGCGAGTCAATAAGTTTTCCCAGTTTTTGGGGGCAAAAGTAGGGGGGTCGGCTTATACACGGGTCGGCTTATACACGAGTATATACGGTATGTCATCTTTACGATCTGAATCCTGGCAATCCACGAAAGGTTTAAAGTTTTAAGAGCGTCCAGATAGAATTTCGGAGTTGCGTCGAACTATATCCCTGGTGTTTGTTATTTGAATTCCCAGATATGGAATCCCCAAGGGGGACCACACAAAGGGGAGTTTAGATTGGAGAAGAAGTTTTTGTGATTGGGAGATATTGATGGGATAAAGAAGCGATTTAGCTGCATTCAGCTTGTAGTATGAGACTGCAGCAAACTCATCAAGTAATGTCATTATTCTGGGAATGGTCTCCTCTACATTAGAACAGACAAAGATGACATCGTCCGCATATAGCCCCATTTTATGCTCGACCTTCTCTATTACCGTACCGGAGATACCACGCTCCCCTCTTACTCTGACCGCCAACGGCTCCATTATCAGGGCGAAAATAAGCGGAGACAGCGGACATCCCTGTCGTGTGCCTTTAGTTATCTGCAACGCAGAGGAGACAAAACCCGAAGCTCGTACCTTCGCGTTGGGGGAAGAGTACAATGCCATAATGGCCGATCTAATATCTCCGTTAAGACCGAATCTCCCAAGCACCTCCTCAAGATACCCCCAGTGCACTCTGTCGAACGCTTTTTCCGCGTCTAAAGACAAGAGTGCACCAGGGGCACCATTCCTCTCCATAATCTCCAAAAGGTCAATAAGACGTCGTGTGCCATCAGATGCTTGCCTGGACGGTATAAACCCAACCTGCTCCATTCCAACCAGGGAGGTGATGACACCCATGAGGCGATTTGCTAAGAGTTTTGCGTATATTTTTAAATCGCAATTTAAAAGAGCGATTGGTCTGAAATTCTCTGGGGACGTCAGGGGCTTGCCAGGCTTCGGGATCGCAGAGATTAACGCTTCAAGGCCCTCAGGACGGATCTCTCCCGAACTTCTCCAAAAATTAAACAGTGCTAGTAAGTGCGGTAAGAGTAGGTCTGTAAAAGACGTGTAATACTGGTAAGAGAAACCGTCAGGTCCTGGGGTCGAGCTTTTTTTCATGGATTTGATAACTTCTCGGATTTCTGAGTCCAAGAAGGGGGCATTTAAGGCTAATTGCTGGGCCGGCGTTAGCGAGGGTAGCTGTATCTTATCTAGGAATTCTTTTATCGTTTCTTTCGAAGGCTGCGGTGTCTGTGCATCAAGGTGCAAGTTATACAGTTTTCCGTAGTATTTTTGAAATTCCTCTGCTATCAATAAGGGGTTGGTTATTTTTTGTCCTGTGGCTGTAATCAAATGGGAGATTTTGGAAGCTTCTTGTTTTTTCTTAATACGTCTGGCTAGGATAGTGCCTGCTCTATCCCCCATTCCGTAAAATTTGGCTTTGCTTTTTTTCAGGTTAAATTCCATTTTAGTTAGTAGTAAGGCGCGGAGTTGCCTCCTTGCCTCTGAGAGTTCCGCATGTGTGGACTCTAGGGGGGTCTGTTTGTGTTGAGTTTCTAGGTTCGTTATGTTCCGCGTGAGCGATTTAATCTGAGCTTCTCTTTCTCTTTTAAGTCTGGAAGCTAGCTGAATAAGTGCTCCCCGAATCACCGTCTTATGGGCTAGCCAGTTGATTTCAGGATTTGTTTGTGCGCTGTCGTTTAAGGAGAAGTACGTTTTCAGTTGGTCAGAGATCAAAGTAATATTGTCAGGACTAGCTAGTAGGTAGTCGTTCAGTCTCCAGATTGAGGTCGGGGCCACTTGAGCGGAGTCTATTATCTGTAGGGAAACTGGGGCGTGGTCCGACCAAGTGATGTTACCGATTGTGGATGATTGACATCTAGAGAGAAGGAGGTCGTTAATCAAAAAGTAGTCCAGTCTACTGTACGTGTGGTGACGTGAGGATAAAAAGGTGAAGTCCCTTTCCTCTCCATGGGTGTAACGCCATATATCGTGAAGGTGGGAAGCTGAAATTAGCTTACCCATATCACTACGGCAGTTGGAGACAGATGAACAATCTAAGCGTTTACACACTGGGAAGTTAAAATCACCCGCCATTACTGTAAGACCTTTACACAGAGACGTTAGCTTGGGAAACAAAGAGCGGAAATATCTAAATTGACCTGAGTTGGGGCCATAAATTGAGACGAGCGAATACAATGCGTCATTGATGTACCCCACCACCACTAAGTACCTGCCTTGAGGGTCCGAGATCTGGTCAACAAGTCTGAAAGCGAGAGATCTACGAATAAAGATAGCCACCCCTGCTTTCTTTACCTCAGCATTTGCAAAATATTGGTAAGGAAACAAAGCAGACGACATACGGTAATTATCACCCTTCAGCAAGTGGGTTTCCTGGAGAAACACGACATCTCCCTGAAGTTTTCTGAGTTGCGACCAGGCCAGGGAGCGCTTCACAGGCGAGTTTAGCCCATTTACATTAATGGTGACACAGTTAATGCTCATGATGGCACGTCCAGCGGCTATTCAATCTGATGATGGAAGAGAGATGTGGTTAAGTCAAGATACAACGCGTACGTTAAATCTAGTACAGTAGT
The DNA here is from genome assembly GCA_033576535.1 of Allobates femoralis. Taxonomy (NCBI): domain Eukaryota; kingdom Metazoa; phylum Chordata; class Amphibia; order Anura; family Aromobatidae; genus Allobates; species Allobates femoralis. The sequence goes on along the minus strand of JARQOC010000004.1, from coordinate 327,321,572 downwards.
TATAAATGGTTCCGACCAAGGATGGGAGTCAGGGGGGACACAGTAGGGAATACAAGGGAAAGACGGGAAAACAAACAATCAGACAAGCAAACAAGTAGAGATGGGGAGAATAGTGAGGAAATTTGCAAATAAAAGGATAATTACAATTTAGCTCAGCGTATCAACTATGAACTAGTGAACATTTAAAGGAACAATATTCTCAGTACTAAGGGTTGTCTAAGAGAATATAACAAAGGTTAACTATCTCAAGTCACCTTTCAAGGGTGCAAGAACAAGTGCACCTACCGGGGCAGTCTATCCCGCCAATTTTTGGCAGAATGTGAAAAGATGGATGATAGAGAGAATAGTGATCGAGAATGGTAAAAGAGTAGAGTAGGCAGAAGGGGGAGAGAGTTATGAGGGAAAAGGGCAGTGAAGTAGAAGGAGAGAAGATGTGGATATGGAAAAGATAATAGTAAGTCAGAGAGAAGAGTTATATGAGCAATTTAAACGATAAAGTAAAGAGTTGTAGAGAGGGGTAGAATAAGTTTGAATATAAAGAAGAATAAGTGGAGAAAGATCAGATACAAAAGAAAAAATGGCAGGAATAGAGACCCCACGGACTAATAGAGTAAGTACAGAAGCGAGTTCACCGCATCAATCAAATCGGCTCCAGGTGGTGTATCACAGCCAGCTCAGCAGATTCCGATTCTGCTTGACCGTCCTCAACGGTTCCTGGTGGAGGTCTGTTCGGTGAATGATCCCATCGTCGCAACAGGTCCTCTGCTTGCTTCGGAGAGTGGCACACATGCGAGACATTGTCCCTTTTGATGATGAGCTTCATAGGGTATCCCCAACGATAATCCACCCGGCGTTCCCTCAGCAGTTTAGTAACCTCTTGAAAGGATCGTCTGCGTGCAAGAGTACCAGCCGACAGGTCTGGGTAGACCGCTATGTTATGATAGGGTTCCGGCACTGCAGCACCTGCTCTGATTGCTCTCAAAAACTCCTCCTTTACTTCGTAGAAATGGATCCTTGCGAGGACATCTCTGGGAAGGGTAGGGTCCAATTGCGGAGGTCTCGGAAGGCGGTGTATCCGATCAATGATAATGTCTTTAGATCTCAAATCTGGGAGGACAGCAGCAATAAACATTTGTAAGAACTTTCTCAATTCAGTGGCGGGCGTACTTTCTGGGATGCCTCGCAGTTTTACATTGTTTCGACGAGATCTATCCTCAAGGTCTTGTGTTTTGAGAGTGGTTTTCTCTAATTTGTCTTGTAAAGCATAGTGAGCGTCCAGCAGTTCATTATGTGACCGCACCAACTCTCCCATTTTGTTTTCTAAATGCGTAGTACGGGACGTTAGATCTGTGACTTCTCCCCTCAATCCTTCCATCATGGACCGCATATCCTCCTGCAATGAGGTTCTGAGCCCAGCCAAGAGGTCTCTCATAGCTGTGTGAGTAACCAGTGCTTCAGCCAGCGCAGTTGTGCCCGAGGAAGCAGAGGATGTTGAGGCCGTGGAGTTGCGGCGGGAAGACCGCGTGGAGCGCTGCGGGGACGACAGATGGTGTGCCATTTTGGGTGCCTCCACTGGGTGAGCGCGGGACAGGGCAAAAAAGGCTGTCAATCTATTGTGAGAGCGATGCGGGCCTGGACGAGTTTTGCCCATCGGTTGCGTAGTAGACTCAGTGAAAGTGTAGCTTGTTGGTGATACCTGGCTGGGAGATATGTAGTTCTTAATAAGGTTCAGTCAGGCAGGTGTTTTAAGTCAATTTACAAGCAGTTTGCAGAGCAAGGAGTTACAATGAGCAGTGGAGGAAAGGGTCTGCTGTGTAGCAAGGGTTAAACAGGAAGCCTCCCATGTACTTGTCCTGCTTCTCCTCAATGCTGTCTCCTCAGGCTGTAAATGTGCAGGAACGGTTTCCTCTACTCCTCTACTCTGTCTCCGTTCCTCCCGGTCCCAGTACCTGTATTGTGCAAGTCCTTTATATACCGACTAGTCCCTCCGGAGTTTTATATCGAGCACCTCTCCTGATTTGGTACTCACAGTGCTGCACTCCGTCTCCGCTCAGCCCTCAGCCGCACAGTCCGGGCCGGTCCCCGCCACCTCTCGGGTGCACCCGCTCACAGCACCGAGTAAACGCCCGCGCTGTGCAGTGACTCACCGCTCCTCTCAGATCGCCGCGACAGTGCAGGAAGGCGAGGAGAGCTCGTCAGAGCAGCAGGGGTCCTCCTTCCTCAGCGTCTCGTTGACTCCCGATCCCTTGTGGCGGGAAAGCCTCGTGGTCAGCCGGGGGGAGGGGGGCCTCTCCAAATCCGCAAAGTGGGGCCAAGAAACAGTTCTGGGGCCAAAATAATCACCAGGCCTGGCTCGGTTGAGTTAGATTCTGCTGGCTGGGGTCAGGCACACCCCAGGTCTCCGATGATTGATGGAGGATGGTAACGGATTGCACTCCTGTCTTCCCTGGGAGTCGCAAGTCGGCTGCTCTTTAATCATCAGGGATCAAACTCACCCTCTTCACTGGCCAAAGTCTCCTGAGGGGTTAAGTGTAGGATAGGCCGGGTTTCAACTTCTGCAAGTCGCTTAATGTTGCTTCAAAGTCCGTGGGTCTCAGAGCTCCTGTGTTAAGCAGCCATCTCAGTCAGAGGTCAGGCCACGCCCCCAACTTTACAGACTTGATCCTAAAACATTACAGACATTGCTTCCGAATTATCAACGACCAAAGGGGCGGCAGCCGCGGCAAATGTTTCGACCCGGGCGCCACAAACAGTTGCTACGCCACTGGTGCAGCCAACTTAAGGAAGTGGGGAATAGATAAGAGCTGTATGAGTAACCATGAGTGAGTAAAATACATTAACAATATTGTTGAATGGGAAAATTTTAATTATTCCTAGTACAGATTTTTAAATATTTTAAACTTCCAGTTTGCCAGTTTTGGCAATTTTTTTTCCAAAAATTCAATTTGAAGTGAATCCAGATACTCCAATTTTCCCCTAGCTCATGTGCATAGCTTTCAAAGGTTTCCTTTCACAGCTCATTTGTTATGACTATTTGTTCTATTTTTTAGATAGTTTTTTGCTCTTATATAGGCTGTGCTATAGTTTCTGATGTATGCTATTGTGTTATGTGCTATATTATATAATGGCTGTGCTGTACTATGTAGTGATGAGTGAACCTGAACTGTAAAATTCACAGACTGTACTGAACAGAGTGTTCATGCACAGATCCTGAACACGGGTTTTCCTGGGAAATTCGTATTACAGTTCGGGTCTGGGGGCGGTAAAACAAAGCACATAATTAATAAACATTATCATTATACACTGGCTTCAACAGCCAATCACAGATGATAAGCTTCTGCAGGACAAAGTACCTCGTGGTCCGAGCTGCTGTGATCATATGATAGAAAGACCAGATACAGCGGTATGTCTGGGTAAAGTGGTAGCTGTTTATTTTCCTACGCATTTCGGAGTCGTATCCCAAACTCCTTCCTCAGGGAACATGATGTTCCCTGAGGAAGGAGTTTGGGATACGACTCCAAAACGCGTAGGAATATAAACAGCTACCACTTTACCCAGACATACCGCTGTATCTGGTCTTTCTATCATATGATTACAGCAGCTCGGACCACGAGGCACTTTGTCCTGCAGAAGCTTATCGTGACCACAGTGACCTGTGGAGGTACGGTCCTAGCAGCAGCTGTATTGTTCTGAGCGATCACGCTAGTTGTGTGCTACACAACCTTATCAGGTGAGCAGCTCCTAGATTCCACCTTAATAATCCTGTCTCCTAAAGGATAAGACCCTATATGCGCATTCTCACCCCTATCTTAATTCGCAGATGATGTCACACAAAATGGTTGTCTGAAATTGGCTAATCAAGTAATCCGCAATCAGCCCATACATTCTAGTATGGTAGAATGTATGGGCAGGTTTTGGCACTCATCTGTCATTTTGTGCCTGGCCTCTTTGCTAGCAGACGGTGTTTGCTGGCGAAGGTGTAGCAGAGCTGGATAAGAAAACCTGGACTGAGGTTTGTTTTTTCTTCTAATAAAGATGCAGTCAATAAATGTGTTCTATTTCTAATAAAAATAATCTCTGTGTTGTTTTTTTTATTATTTACTAAAAATGTATGATAGCTTGCTCTAATTTGGACTGACATCATGAATTTCAGGCCTAGTACCAGCTGACAATACACTACTGGTATTAACACCATTATTACCATTATTACCCAGCATGCAACCCCCATTAGGGCCACTGGAAGAGCTGGGTAAAGCACCTGTAAATGGTGCTACAATGATTGTTCCATTGCTAGTGGCAGCTGAGGGCTGTAGATTTAGGGTGGGGGGCTAAGAAGGCTTGGGCCTTACCATGCTGAGAATCCAAACTCCCAGCTGCCTGGTTTTACCTGGCTGGCGGTCAAAATATGGCAGGAACCCATGCATTTTTTTAAAGTATTTATTTAAATAATAATAAAAAAAAAACAATGCTCTTTTCTGTATTTTGATTTCCAGCTAAGTTAAAGCCAAGCAGCTGGGGGCAACAGCCTGTAGCTCTCTGCTTTATCTGTGCTGAGAATCAAAAATACTGTGGAGCGCTATGTAATTTTTTAATAATTGTTTATTTATATTTACACTTTATATGTGTGACAAACCCAACAGCCAATCTGAGATACTATTACACAGAATGGACATCTGTGATTGGCTGTTGGGAGTAACCTGGAATCTACCCATACATTCTAGATGCTACAATGTATGGGCTGATTTTAGGTTACTCCAGCAGCCAATCATATGCCCTTCTCTGTGACAACATCTGGGATTGGCTGTTGGGCCCTTCACAGTTTGGCTGACATCATAGTAATGTAAAAATAAAGAAATAATAAAAAAAAATGATGTAGCGCTTCACAGTATTTTTGATGCTCAGCACAGATAAAGCGGACAGCTGTGGGCTGCCAACCCCTGCTACTTGGCTTTACCTTGGCTGGCAAACAAAATACAGGGAAACAGCATAATTTTTTTTAATTATTTAAATAGATAATTAAAAAAAAATGTGTTGACTTCCGACATATTCTAATTACAAACCAGAAAAAACCTGGGAGCTGGGATTCTCAGCATGGTAAGGCCCAAGAATTCTGGACCCCCTTCCCCACACTAAAAACCACAGCCGCCCCTGAAAATGGCACATTCATCATAGTGAAAATTTCCAGACGCTTTACCAAGCTCTTCCAGCAGCCCTGGTGTGGATGGCATGCTTGGTAATAATGGGGTTAATACCAGCTTTGTATTGTCAGCTGGCACTAAGCCCAAAATTCATGATGTCAGGCCAAATTAGATTAAGCTACCATGAATTTGTAAGAAACATTAAAAAACAAAACACAATTTTTTTTAATTAGAAATAAAACACAAAACACATTTAGGAATTCCATCTTTAATTACAAAAAAAACCTCCCTCTGATGTAATTAGCAGGCAGAGCAGGTTCAGCTCTGCTTCATCGCTCTGAACAGACAAGCATCTGTCCAGAACAACAAGCAGGCTCAGACTAAGCTGGGTGCTGTGACAGAGGTCAATCGAGTTCATAGCCAAGCCAACCAATTTGACTTTGGTTAAATTATTGATATTCAGTGGTAACCAGCAGTTTAGTTAAACACATGCTGCATTTTCAGGCTTTGTAAGCTATTCCTTTTAAACTGTCCAAAAATTATCACCTTTTGACAGCAGATATCTACCTTCTTTTGTTTATACACTGGTTTGGAACAATAGAGACTTATCAAGAGTTCTGTTTGGGAAGTATCAAGAGTTTTGTTCTTTTCTAAATGAAGAAGCAATATACAGGGTGGGCCATTTATATGGATACACCTAAATAAAATGGGAATGGTTGGTGATATCAACTTCCCATTTGTGGCACATTAGTATATGGGAGGAGAAAAAGTTTTCCAGATGGGTGTTGACCATGGCAGTCATTTTAAAGTTGGCCATTTTGGATCCAACTCTATTTTTTTTCAAAGGGAAGAGGATCATGTGACACATCAAACCTATTGAGAATTTCATAAGAAAAACAATGGTGTGATTGGTTTTAACGTAACTATATTCTTTCATGAGTTATTTACAAGTTTATGACTACTTATAAAATGTGTTCAAAGTGCTGCCCATTGTGTTAGATTGTCAATGCAACCCTCTTCTCCCACTCTTGACACACTGATAGCAACACCGCAGAAGAAATGCTATCACAGGCTTCCAGTATCTGTTGTTTCAGATGCTGCACATCTCATACCTTCACAGCATAGATAATTGCCTTCAGATGACCCCAAAGATAAAAGTCTAAGGTGGTCAGATCGGGAGACCTTGGTGGCCATTCAACTAGCCTATGATGACCAATCCACTTTCCAGGAAGCTGTTCATGTAGGAATGCTTGGACCTGACACTTATAATGTGGTGGTGCACCATATTTTTGGAAAAACATAGGGAACGTGCCATCTTCAGTGCATAAAGAGGTCAGCACATCATGTAGTAATTTCAGATATCCAGTGGCATTGAGGTTTCCATTAATGAAGAATGGCCCCACTATCTTTGTACCCCATATAACACACCATACCATCATTTTTTGTGTTCCAAGAGTCTAGGAGGGATCTATCCACTGTGGGTTACTTTCAGACCAATAGCAGTGGTTTTGTTTGTTAACTTCACCATTCACAAAACAGTTTGTCTCATCGCTGAACATAATGATCTGTGTAAACTGAGATTCCTGTTCCAATCTTTGTTTTGCCCATTCTGCAAATTCAGTGTGCCGATCTGTGTCATCCTCGTTGAGATGCTGCAGCAGCTGGATTTTGTAAGCGTGCCATTTGTGAGTAGCTAATATCCGCCGAAGGGTTGTTCGACTGATGCCACTCTCCAGTGACATGTGGTGAGTGGTGCGCTGTGGGCTCTTGCTGAATGAAGCTAGGACAGCCGGTAAGAATGGGCAGCGTGGTGCAGCTGATCAGCAGCAGTTGCCAATGGTGCACACCCCCTGCTGTAAGGAATTTCAATACACTCAACCCGGCCACACAAAGGAGATTTGGATCAGTGCATAGCAGCACTTATTCCCACTGTGAGTCTCACATAGACTACCAGTCCCTCCTCAATGAGGGGGCAGCTCCACAGTACATGAAGTATTCATGGAGAGGGCCGTGCAGGTGCTTGTCAGAACTCATTTGGGGCATTCAAATCCTTCCATATATCAGCAGTTAGTGATTTCACACATAAATAAGTTGCCCTCCACCCCACCCCCCTATCCTCTCAATAATCACCCACCTCTGTAACCAGAAGTTGGCAATATGCTTCATGGCCCTGCAGCCCATTGCACAGTATCCCCCTTCCCCTGCCATGACTTGTGGAGCAGGTAGACATGTTAGTGCAGCTGTTCACATCCAGCTAGGTCCTGCTATTAATTTGGCTTCTAGATGTCTATTAGCTTCAGCAGAGGCTGGATCTCTCCGGCCCGTGGAAAAGACATGGGTGCAGCAGCCGGTCCTCAAGGTACTCTTTATTGCAGAGTAGTGAGAGGAGTCTTCGATTAAGGACTTCAGCTTTCATTGTAACTCAGTAGCCGTTGCTACAGAGACGATGGATGGAGTCAGCATTCCTGTTCTTCGCTGTGGCGATTTATTCATTTGCAGGGCTTTCCGTGGTGTCTCGAGACTAATCCGTATTTCTAACCGCGGCTCTCATTGGCAGAGGATTTATCAAGCAACCAGTCTTCCCGTGGCTTGTTGGTGAGTGATAATATTTGGGGGTTGGGGTAGGGGCGGAGCAGGATGATGCAGCATTAGATGTATGATGGAGATTAATGGAGAACAGATAAAAGAATGAATATGAATCGAGACATAAATATATAACAAACTTTAGTCAACTTAAAATTTTGCAGCCAACCCCCCTAAACCTCACACCCAGATTTCAGTTATAGCGGTGGCTTACCTTGCTCATGGACCACAACCAGGATCGGTTAAAGCGAACCTGTCGGGTATGGCTATCTCAGGTGATGTGTCTGGAGAATGTAATGGGGGTAAATCAGGTAAACGTCTGCATGGCCTTAGTTTCACTACAGGACTAGCAGGTGTACCGATTGCAGGATCCTCTGATTCTCTGACAACGGGTGTTTCTTCCTGACTTCTTTAGATTTCTTGCGGTTGATAGAAGTTAATAATGGAAACTATAATTGCTCCTTCATGTTGGGGCCAATCTTCTGCAAAGTCTCCAAGTATTGTTGAGATAACTTTCTCCTTTGGTTTTGGAAATGAAGATGGACGTTCGAATGACTCTGTTTCCTCTTCTTCTGGAGAATCTAGAAGATCTAGGCTTTTCCATTCTTTTGGACATTTCTTTAAATGATCCCAGGATACTGTCTGAGTTGTTTTCCAACCATTTTTGCTGATGAGTTGAGATGAGCGGTGTTCGATTTGAATTGTACGCCAATCTCAAATTCGAGCTGTTTTGGGCGGTGTTCGAGTCATTCGCTGAATTCGAACAATTTGCTTCAAATTCGGCAGTTCGAGGTTATGTTCGATAATGCTTCTATCACCAAAAGCTTAACCCTAACCCTATCACTCTTAATGAATGTTAATATCCAGTTTCTGTGTGTAGTGTGCAGGGGGTGGTTTAGATCACTGCTGCAGAAATAATGGCGATCTACATTGTTTTTTCTCCTAACTGCATATACAGTGGGGCGGTGCAGGCTGTCAGCCAATGACACACACACACTGAAAGTGCATTTTGTGCACACAAGCAAGGGCATGCGTCATTGGCTGTATATGTCACATGTCCTTGCCCTATAAGACCCGGCCATTTTCCCCATCACCACCATTTTCTCATTGCTGCAGCTCTGTGTCAGATTGCACCGCTGCTGCTGTGGGCGCTATACAGTTAAACAGTGTCACTTCACTTATTAGTCAGCTAGTGAGTGAATATCAAGTTAGATAGAAAGATAGATAGTTTTAGTGAGTAGGGACTGTAAGGAGGATGCGAATTGTAGGAATATCAGCCTTTTTGAGGGCTACTTCATAGGAGTAGGGAGTAGGGAATAGGGACTAGTTGTGTATCAGCCCTTTTCAGGGCTACTTCATAGAAGAAGGGACTAGTTGTAATCTCAGCCCTTTGGGCTAGGTTAGAGCAGTTCATAGCAGTTTTTGCCAGGCAGGTGTGTGCATTGCTGTGCAAGTGTCTTTCACAGCATCTGGTCAAATCTAGCTCAGGGAATCCTTTAGGAGAGGTAGTGTAGCTCTGCTGTGAAGAAAGCTACACCACCTGTCTTAAGTAGGCATTTTTTTGCTGCAGCTAGTCCAGGCAATTTGTTCGGGCTAGTAGCAGTGTCTGGTAGTCAGCGGTGTAGCACAGCTGTAAAGTAAGCTACACCGCCTGTCTATCCAGTAGCCAATTTTTTGCTTCAGCTAGTCCAGGCAACTTTTTAGGGCTAGTAGCAGTGTCACTTACACAGTGGAGTAGTCCACTTGTGAAACAAGCTACACCATCTGTGTAGTTCCTAGTAATTTTTAACTGCACCTAGACCAGGTATCACTTCGGGCCTAGTAGCAGTGTTTGGTGAATCACCTCTGCTCGATTTAGGAAGATGGTGATGATGAGGTTGGAGATCCAACTTACTGTCAACCCACAGTCAGCCAGTCGATGAGGTTAGCAGAGGAGGTGGAGGAAGATGCTACTGACGACGAGGTTAGGTTGCGTCTTCCTGGGTATAGATGGAGTATTGGAAGCACGTCAACAACTGCATCCGCAGCCACAATTCTGCCTCTGAGCAGAAGTTGTGGTGGCTCTGCAGCTCGCATGGGCTCTAAGCCTTGCCTAGCCTGGGCCATTTTTGACATCACTAAGGATCTCCCAACTCATGTAATCCACAAGATTTTTCACCAATCTCTGACTAGAGGCCAAAAACTCACTAGCTTTAGTACTTCATGCATGAACCGCCAAATGGACATGAAGCACAAGTCGCAGTGGGAAGCTCACTGTGCTAGATTGGGGGCTAGCAGGGCGGGCCTACCACCGTCTACCCTATCAAGTGCATCTGTGTGCTCTTCTTCATCTGTGACCGTGGGGACAGATGTCACACATGCTTTTGGACACAGACCTTCCATCTCTTTACCCACAACAGGCAGTGTTATTGGCAGTCATCACTTGGTTTTTAAGTGGAAAATGCTGCTGGTGTTGAGCCCTCTCTGACATCGAGAACACCCCCTTTGGATGAAGGCAACATTACATCTTCGCCTGCACCTCCCTCACAGACCAGCAGTTTGCCAGGGACACTGTACTCAACCCCGTCTCAGCACAGCAACCAGCCCTTCGTCCCTCAGATGTGGACCATTAAAAAACCATTTCCTCCTAGCCATGAGAAAGCTAAGTGCTTGAATTTCACCATCTGCAAGTTGTTGGCTACAGAAATGCTGCCATTCTGCCTGGTGGATACAGAGGTTTTTCGAGACCTTATGTCTATCGCAGTGCCCCAGTACAAGATGCCCAGTCGCTACTACTTCTCAAAGAAAGGTGTGCCTGCGCTACACCAGCATGTCGTAGACAACATCACCGCTTCCTTGAGGTACTCTGTGTGTGACAGGGTGCATTTCACAACAGACCAGTAAGCATGGAGAGGGGCATTACATGTCGCTGACTGGGCACTGGTTAACTATGGTGAGCTGGAGAAGGGTCTTCTGTCCAAGTCTTTCCGTCTCCACGAGTTGTGCGTCAATCCTCTGTAAGTAGAAGTTCCTCCACTGCTTCTGCCTCTTCAACCTTGTCACGGTCCTCCACCTCCGCCCAAAACCTGTCTGGTAATGTCACCCGCGTTGTAACTGCACAGAAGGAATCCTGCACACCTCCTTACTATGCTGGCAGCAGGGCTCAATGCCATCAGGCAGTATTTACCTTGAAATGCCTGGGAAATGTGAGTCACACTGCTGAAGAGTTGTGGTCAGCTCTGGAGACCGAATTTCAGCAATGGTTGTCTTCACTCAACCTGCAGCCAGGAAATGCCATGTGTGACAATGCTGCAAACCTGGGTGCGGCCCTTCGCCGGGGCAATGTTACACACATGCCTTGTATGGCTCACATGTTGAACCTGGTTGTCCAGCAATTTTTGACACACTATCCCGGCCTAGATGGGCTTCTGCAGAGGGCACGGTCGCTGTGTGCTCACTTCCGGTGTTCACATCCCGCAGCTCAATGATTTGCTTCGCTCCAGAAGTCTTTCGGCGTGCCCAATCACCGGCTGAAACGTGATGTGCCGAAACGCTGGAATTCTGCTCTGCACATGTTGCAGCGATTGTGACAGCACCACCAAGCCCTGGTGCAATAAGTTATGACGTATAGCCAGGGCCAATGACATCCAGAGATGGGGCATATCACACTGCTGGAGTGGTCTCAGATCAAGGACCTATGCACCCTTCTCCACAGTTTTGAGATGGCGACGAAGATGTTTAGTGCTGTCATGCCATTATCAGCATGACTATTCCGGTTATCTACATGCTGGAGCACACTCTAAACAGTATTCGGAGTCAGGTGGTGGGACAAGAGGAGGTGGAGGAAGTACAGGAGGAGTCGTATGCGGAAGGAATAACAAGATCTCCAAGGTCCAGACGGTCGGCAGCACCAAGGTGGCAGACATTGGAGGGTGGGGGACAGGGATTAACAAGGGCACATGGTAGCAACCAAACTGTTGAGGAAGGTGCAGGAGCCCATGAAGAAATGGAGGATGAACTGTTGATGGGCATGGAAGAATCAGCAGATGAGGGAGAGCTTGATGACAATTCTGTTGTGCAAGGTTGGGTGGAGAGGGCAGAGGAAGGAAGCATGATTCTCACCAACACAACAAGGACTTGGTCCTCCTGGATGCGCAAAACACATGAGCGCATTCTTGCTGCGCTACCTTCACCTTGACCCTTCGATTGTCCGAATTAGAAGTGATGCGACTACTGATTTGCCACACTCTTAGATCCCTGGTACAAGACCAAATTTGCCAAAATAATTCCTGCCATACAAAGGGACGCACGCATGCAGGAGTATCAGCAGAAGCTGATATATAATCTCACATCGGCTTTTCCACAAAACACCTGTGGTACACAGAGTGAATCTCACAGTTCTAACTTGTCAACCATGGGACTGTCGAGTAATCATCACTCACACTGTACCAGTAACACCGTATCTGGTGGTGGTAACAGCAATTTTGTGGCCTCATTTCATGATTTTTTTAGACCATCATTTCCAAGGCCTGAAGACACGAGAAGTCTGACACATAGTCAACGCCTGGAGCGGATTGTACACGAGTATCTCCAACTTAACATCGATGTCTTGACTGGGGAACTGGAGCCTTGCTCATTTTGGGTTTCCAATCTGGACAAATGGCCTGAGCTCGCCACTCACGCCTTGGAGATCTCGTCGTGCCCTGTAGCCAGCGTTCTCTCAGAACGTGTCTTCAGCACTGCTGGTGGTGTGCTGACAGAAAAGTGCACGCGTCTCTCCACCCAGAATATGAACAGACTAATGTTCATCAAGATGAACAATGTATGAATCCGCAAGGACTTTTCTACCCCTCTGTCATCCTGGGGAGACTAAAGGCTTGTGGATTTTTGCATTCAAGTCAACATTTTAAGTTTGCAACTGTGGGGCAATTGATGCCACTTGAATGGTGTCTGTGCCCAAATTTTTGGAAAAAATGGAGACTCTTGTTGCAGTCCCCTAAATGTGCACGAGGCCTTACAGATACTAAGGTAAACACCTCACCAAATACTCATCCTATGCACGAGACCTTAAAATGATGAGGAAAAACCTCAACAAATACACATTGTATGCACAAAGCCTTACAAATACTAAGGAAAAACTTCACCAAATACTCATCGTATGCATGAGCCCTTACAACCACCAAGGAAAAAACTCACAAAATACTCATCATGTGCATGAAGCCTTACAAATACTGTGGAAAAACCTCACCAAATACTCATCGTATGCACAAACCATTACAAATACTGAGGAAAAAACTCATAGAATACTCATCGTGTGCATGAGAAATAAAAGATACTGAAGTAAAACTCACTAAATACTCATCATGTGCATAAGGCCTTACAAGTACTGGAATAAAACTGGATTTTATAAGGGCATGACATGCCTATATCTGTATCTCCTTCTCCTTTTACTCATCCATCTCTTCTTTTCGCATTTTTATATGTACTTGTCACTTTTTTATGTGTTTGTTGAATATTCTGAGTAGTTTGTCACCTTTTGGACACCTTAGAAGGTGTTTTCTATTTATTTTCTAAGTATTTGTATATGTTTGTGTTTGCCTGCTATTGTTTTCAATGGTGTTCGACTGTGTTCGACGAACAATCGACGAACACACCCCCAATTCGACAAATCAAATCGAATTCGAACACTAGGGTGGTGGCTCATCTCTACTGATGAAGCAAACTTTGGTGTTGTCAATGTTGGATTCCAGGACAGTGTGGGGTTCTATTTCCCACTGATCATCTAGCTTGTGTCTTCTCCGTTTTCTCTTTAATACAATACTTCTGGGTAGTATTGGTTCTGCTGGTGCACTTTTGTTGAATTTTCTTTCTTGTCTTTTTCTGGACTTTTCTAGATTATCTTCAACACAGTCTTAGACTTGTCTATACTGGTCTAGACGGTTGGTATTCCAGTCAGAGTTGGAAGTATCTGCTTTGGGTTCAACAACTCCGAATTCCAGATCTATAGGTAGTCTTCCTGTACGGGCTCTCGTAAGATAGATGGGTGTACAGTAAATGGAGCTCACTGGAATGTGATTGTACATATCAACCCGATCAGGCAGTTTTTCTGGCCATAGGTTTCTTTCTTCAAGAGGCAGTATCTTGAGCATGTCAATCACAACGTTATTCATCTTTTCACATAACCCATTGGATTGGGGATGATATGGTGTAGTTCTTATTTTCTTATAACCGTAAAGATGACAAAACGCTTGGAAGATCTCGGCTTCAAACGCTGAACCTTTATCTGATAAAACTTGTTCTTGATAGCCTAGTGGTCTACAGAGGACATTCTGGAAGGTCTTTGCGGTTGTTGCAGCTATAAGATCTTTTACGGATGCGACCATCAGGAATTGGGAGTAGTGGTCCACCATTGTCAAAGCATAAGTGTAGCCTGTCCTGCTTGAAGTCAGTTTCACATGGTCCAAGGCTACAATTTGGAGTGGTTGTGTTGTTATGATAGGTGGGAGTGGTGCTCTTTGACTTTGCTAGTCTTTTCTGCGTAGGCTACATGGTCCACAGTCTTTACACCATCTTTCTATGGATCCTAGCATGCCAACCCAGTAAAATCTGTCTTTGAGCAACATTTCCAGTTTTTTCCACCCAAAGTGTCCAGTTTGGTTGTGGTAGGATTTCAGTATCTCAGGATCTCTGTTCTGGGTTCCATGATCTGCCAGACCATCTCATGGGTTCTGGGATTGATATACCTTCTGCAGAGCTTTTTCTGGTAAATGAACAGCTTGCTTCTCTCATTCCACAGGTGTTTAGCTTCTGGTGGAGGATTTGAAGGTAGATTTGCGGACTCCTGAGTTATCAGTCCTTTTACTAAACTGATAGCCGGGTCACTATCTTGAGATTCCTTCCAACTGAAGTGTGGTAACGGGTTCACTTCTTTCTCAGGAAGTTCTGTGTGGATTTGCTGACATTGGGACATCCTCAACTGATGGAAGGCAGGTAGCTCTATCTCTTCCAGCTCAACCTTGTCTGCTCCCATATCTGCTAAGTGAGGCATCCTGGATAAGGCATCTGCATTGCTATTGTAATGCCCAGCCCGGTACTTGATGGTAAACTGGTAATTGGATAATCTGGCCATCCATCTCTGTTCCATGGCACATAATTTTGCAGTTTCCAGGTGGGTCAAGGGATTATTATCCGTGAAGGTAGTAAACTTGTTTTATGCCAGGTAATGTTTAACTCTTTCTGTGACGGCCCAGACCAAGGCCAGGAACTCCAACTTGAACGAGTTGTAGTTGTCAGGGTTCCTCTCTGTAGGGTGAAGCTTCCTGCTAGCATAGGCAATCACTCTTTCTATGCCTTCTTGCTTCTGGGAGAGTACAGCTCCTAACCTCACGTTACTGTCATCGGTGTATAACAGGAATGGTAGTTGTAGTCGGGGTAAGCCAAGATCTCTTCACCTGTTATGGTCTCTTTCATCTGCTGGAACAACTCTTCCTGTTCCTTGCCCCACTCCAAGGGAGGATCTCTGGACTTGCCTTTCTTGGGTTGGACAACTAGGAGGTTTTGCAGTGGAGTAGACTTCTTCATGTACTCCTTGATGAATCGCATGTAGTATCCCACCGATCCCAGTAACTGACCTACTTCCTTGAGGATCTTTGGTTTTGGCCATTCCCTGATGACAGTGACCTTGTCTGGATCTGGGGCCACTCCTTTGGAATTGACTATGTGTCTCAGGTACTGAACCTTCAGCTTCAACAGATGGCATTTGGATGGTTTTAGCTTCATCCCATATTTGGACAAGGCTTCAAATACCTCTGCTAGATGGGTTAGGTGTTCTTCATATGATTTTGAATACACGATAAAATCATCCAGATAAAGCAGTACCATTTCAAAGTTCTTATGCCCCAGGCAACACTCCATCAGCCTCTGGAACGTTCTGGGTGCATTACATAGTCAGAAGGGCATGGTGTTGAATTCACATAGACCCATGGGCGTGGTAAATGCTGTCTTCTTACGGTCTTCCTCTGCAACGGAGACCTGCCAATACCCACTAGTGAGATCTAGGGTTGAAAAGTAATTAGCAGACCTCAATTCAGTTAGTGATTCTTCAATGCGAGGTAACGGGTAAGCATCCTTGTATGTTATGTGATTTATCTGCCTGTAATCTACACACATTCTCATGCTGCCATCCTTCTCTCTGACTAGGACTAGTGGAGTCGCCCATGGACTACAACTATCTCTTATAACCCCTGCGTTCTTCATGTCCTGTAACATCTCTTTGGTTGTTTGATAGTGTGCAGGTGGAATAGGCCTGTATTGCTCTTTGATTACTGGATGTGTGCAGGTGGAATAGGCCTGTATCACTCTTTGATTAGCGGATGTGTACCTGTGGGGATATGATGGTGTACCTCTTTGATCCTACCAAAATCAAGTGGATGCTTACTAAAGACTTTTTGAAATTCTTGGACTACCCAGTAGACACCTTGCTTTTTATGCATGGGAGTGGAATCAGTTCCTACATGGAGCTGCTGACATCAGTCCTCTAGCTGCCCCTTAGCGTTGATATCCTCTGCCTCTTTGGGTAGAGGTAAGGGTCCCACCGTTTGGATCTCGTTGTTATGCACAGTGTACAGCTTAGCAACGGTGGAACACCTGGGTAATTTGACCTCTTCACTGCCACAATTTAAGATGCGAACTGGCACTCTTCCCTTGTGTACATCAACTACCCTCCTGGCTGTCAAGAGTGTAGGCCTGTGTTCTGAGCTGATGGGCTCTACTACCGCCTCATAGTCCTGCCCTCTCAGACCTATAGCTGCTTGACACCAAATCATCATTTCACTCATTGGAGGTATTACAATAGAAAGCGGGTCTGTTACCCGTGCAGTACCAATTTCACCACCTGTAAGTTTTACTTGTTGCTGGTGCAGGAGGGCTCTTATCTCTCTCTGAAGAACCTTCTTCTGCCCAAGTTTGGCAGTGTCTGCAATCTGTTGAAGCAAGAATAACACTTCATCCATGGAATTGCTAACAACATTTGTACCAAGAATAATGTAAGGATCCCGGTTATTGGAATTTTCCTCTACCACAATAATCCCCTGGTCTTGTAACTCCACCCTCCCCATTTTTATGGGTACTTCTCTAACCCCCACTATAGTAAGTGGTTCACCATTAGAAGCATAAATGTTAAGGTTCATATCGGGTGGTTTAAATTCATTACATGACCAAAACTGCTTGTAAAGGATATCAGGGATAGTGGTCACTTGTGATCTAGTTTCCAATAAAGCAGGTGTCGAGATGCCATTTAGTATGATAGACAGGAACTGTCGCTGTCCGATGTAGGTATCATACCAGTTGGCTGGGCCATGTTGAGCTACTCCTGAGGTTCAGCCCGGCCCCCAGGGTTAGCTCGTTTAAAGGACATTATCGTGCGATGTGGCCAGTCTTATTGCAGTGATGACAGATGGGTTCTCTCTTGGAGATGTAACGATTGGTGGTCCTCGCTCTCAGCGATGTGGTCTTCCTTCCTCTCATCCACGGGACATCCTCCAAGCTGTCAGCAAGCTGGGTTGCAGGTTGCAGTTTTGGCTGTGGCTTTGGCCCCTGCTGTAGCTGTAGGGCTTCCATCACTGTGGCGAGGCTCTTGCCCAGCTGGCGCACCTCCAAGCACAAAGAGTCAATCCTATCTGTTGTGAATTCTGCTTGTGGGCTCCCTCCTGTGGTTGTGGCTGGTATTGCAGTTGATCCTGTTTTGCAGTCTTGGTCAGGTGAATTGGATAATTGGAATTTAGACTGGGGTATATAGGTTTGCAGGATTTCCTCAGTCCTTGCCAGTTGTCAATTGGTCCTGGAGGTGTTTCACCTTTGCCTGGTCTCTTCCTGCCCTGCTGCAAAACTTCCAAGCTTAGTGAATGGTTTTGTTTTCTTATGGCTGTGTGCTTGTTTTGGAATTATCTATTTCTGCTCAGAGGGTTGTGGGTTGCATGTCTGTCTTAACCTGCTCTCTGTTAGGAAGTTTTCTTCCTAGGATTTAAGTGCAATTCATTTGTTGTTGGCTTGTACAGCTTTTTGATTGTGTCAGCATTGTTGGATTCACAGGAGTTCTGCAAATTTAGAGGGCGCCGAGTCTTGAGTAGACTCAGGGGTATTTTTGTATTATCTGCTGTGGATATTTTTGAAAGGATTTCTATACTGACTGCAATAGTATTATGTCCTGTCTTTACCTATCTATCTAGAGTGGCCTCATTTGCTAAATTCTGTTTTCTGCCTGAGTGTGTCTTTTCCTCTCATACTCACAGTCAATATTTGTAGGGGGATGTCTATCCTTTGGGGGTTTTGCTCTGAGGCAAGATAGAATTCCTGTTTTTATCTTTAGGGGTAGCTAGTTCTCCGGCCGTGTTGAGGTGTCTAGGATATAGTTAGTCACATCCCACAGCTACTTCTAGTTGTCGGGTTAGGTCAGGAACTGCGGTCAGTATAGGTACCACTTACCCCTGTGAAACATATTCATGCGGCTCCAAGGTCACCGAATCATAACAGTACAACTGGCCCACAATGAGTTAAATGCATCTCAGTGGAAGGGAAGAAAGGTGTTTAGGCATTTTTTTTTCTGCAGTCTGCTTCGTCTTTTCTTCCCTCTTTTTCTCTGGGTGGCTGAGGAGTCTTGTGCTAGCATGGATAGGGTACAGGGAATTTTAGATTATATTGTTCAGACTCCAGTTTTGGAGCTGAAAATTCACACTCCTGATTTGTCTTTTGGTGAGAGGTCCAAATTTTTTAGTTTTAAAAACAACTGTAAACTGTTTATTGGTCTGAGACCTCGATCCTCTGATGATTCTATTCAGCAGGTTAAAATTGTCATCTCCCAGCTGCGTGGTGATCCACAGGATTGGGCGTTTTCTCTTGAATCTGGGAATCCGGCGTTGCTTAATGTTGACTCCTTTTTTCAGGCATTAGGACTGTTATATGATGAACCTAATTCTGTGGCTCAAGCTGAAAAGACATTGTTGGCCCTGGCTCAGGGTCAAGAGGCGGCGGAAGTATATTGTCAAAAATTCAGAAAATAGTCTGTGTTAACTAAAAGGAATGATGATGCTTTGGCGGCAATTTTCAGAAAGGGTCTTTCTGAATTGGTTAAGGATGTAATGGTGGGGTTTCCCACACCTTCCGGTCAGAGTGATTCTATGTCTCTGGCCATTCAGACTGATCGGCGCCCTGTGGAGTTGTCCTCAGATCAGAATCCTGAGCCAATGCAGTGTGATAGGATTCAATCCAGAACTGAACGGCAAGGATTTAAAGGTCAGAATAGGTCGTGTTATTAATGTGGCGACGCTTCTCATGTCATTTCTGTCTGCCCTAAGCGGACAAAGAGGGTTACTAGTTCATATTCCATCAGTACTGTACAACCTAAATTTTTATTATCTGTGTCCTTGATTTGTTCATTGTCATCATTTTCTGTTATGACGTTTGTGGATTCAGGTGCCGCCTTGAACTTAATGGATTTTGAGTTCTCCAGGCGTTGTGGTTTTCCTTTGCAGCCTTTGCACAACCCTATTCCTCTAAGGGGCATCGATGCTACACCCTTGGCTAAAAATAAGCCCCAGTTTTGGACTCAGGTGACCATGCTCATGGCGCCAGCTCATCAGGAAGATTGTCGATTTCTGGTTTTGCATAATTTGCATGATGTGATCGTGTTGGGTTTTCCGTGGCTGCAGGTACATAATCCTGTTTTAGATTGGAAGTCTATGTCTGTGACCAGTTGGGGTGTCAGTGGGTACATAATGATGTTCCTTTGATGTCAATCTTCTCTTCCACTTCTGGGATTACGGAGTTTTTGTCTGATTTTCGGGATGTATTCGATGAGCCCAAATCCAGTTTTCTTCCACCACACAGGGAGTGCGATTGTGCGATTGGCTTGATTCAGGGCTGTAAGTTTCCTAAGGGTTGACTTTTCAACTTGTCTGTGCCTGAACATGCTGTCATGCGAAGCTATATTAAGGAGTCTTTGGAGAAAGGGCATATCTGGCTGTCTTCTTCACCGTTGGGAGCGGGTTTTTTTTTTTGTTGCTAAGAAATATGGCTCTTTGGGACCCTGTATTGATTATTGCCTCTTGAATAAGATCACGGTCAAGTTTCAATACCCTTTACCCTTGATTTCCGACTTGTTTTCTAGGATCAAGGGGGCAAGTTGGTTTACTAAGATTGACCTTTGGGGGGCATATAATTTTGTGCGTATTAAGCAGGGTCACAAATGGAAGACAGCGTTCAACACGCCCGAAGGCCATTTTGAATACCTTGTGATGCCATTCGAGCTCACTAATGCTCCATCCGTTTTTCAGTCCTTTATGCATGATATCTTTAGAAATTATATTGTTAAATTCTTGATTGTTTATTTGGATGAGATTTTGATTTTTTCCGATGATTGGGATTCTCATGTGGAACAGGTCAGGACGGTATTTCAGATCCTTCGTGACAATGCTTTGAATGTTAAGGGGTCTAAGAGTCTCTTTGGGGTTCAGAAGGTTTCTTTTTTGGGCTTCATTTTTTCTCCCTCGTCTATGGAGATGGATCCAGTTAAGGTTCGGGCCATTCATGATTGGGTTCGGCCCACGTCTGTGAAGAGCCTTCAGAAATGTTTGGTTTCGTAAATTTTTATCGCTGGTTTATTGCCAATTTTTCCAGCGTTGTTAAACCGCTAACCGATTTGACGAAGAAAGGCGCTGATGTGGAGAACTGGTTCCCTGCGGCTGTTTCTGCCTTTGTGGAGCTTAAGTGACGGTTTACTTCTGCTCCTGTGTTGCGCCAACCAGATGTCTCTCTTCCGTTTCAGGTTGAGATTGATGCTTCTGAGATTGGGGCAGGGGCTGTTTTGTCTCAGCGGGATCCTGTCAGTTCCTCCATGAAACCGTGTGCCTTCTTTTCCCATAAATTTTCGCCTGCTGAATGCAATTATGATGTCAGCAATCAGGAGTTGTTGGCTATGAAGTGGGCATTTGTGGACTGGAGACATAGGCTTGAGGGGGCTATGCATCGTGTTGTGGTCTTGACCAATCACAAGAATCTGGTTTACTTCGAGTCTGCCAAGAGACTCAATCCTAGTCAGGCTAGATGGTCCATGTTTTTTACCCATTTTGATTTTGTGGTCTAGTACCTTCCTGGTTCTAAGAATGTTAAGGCTGATGCTCTCTCTAGGAGTTTTTTGCCTGATTCTCCTGAGGTCTCGGTGCCGGTCGGCATTTTGAAGGAAGGGGTGGTTCTTTCTGCCATTTCACCTGATTTAAGACGGGTTCTTCAGGAATTTCAGGCTGAGCGATGTCCAGTGGGGAAGTTGTTTGTTCCTGACAGATGGACTAGTAGAGTGATTTCTGAGGTTCACTGTTCTGTGTTGGCTGGTCATCCTGGCATTTTTGGTACCAGGGACTTGGTCAGTAGATCTTTTTGGTGGCCTTCCTTGTCCCGTGATGTGCGTTCTTTTGTGCAGTCCTGTGCGATTTGTGCACGGGCCAAGCCATGTTGTTCACGTTCTAGTGGGTTGCTTTTGCCCATGCCAGTACCTGAGAGGCCTTGGATGCATATTTCTATGGATTTTATTTAGGATCTTCCGGTCTCCCAGAGGATGGCGGTTATCTGGGTTGTTTGTGACAGGTTTCTAAGATGGTTCATTTGGTGCCTTTGCCTAAATTGCCTTCCTCTTCGAAATTCGTTTTGCTGTTTTTTTCAACATGTTGTTTGTTTGCATGGTATTCCGGAGAATATTATGTCTGACAGAGGTTCCCAATTTGTTTCTAGGTTTTGGCGGGCTTTTTGTACTAAGCTGGGTATTGATTTGTCTTTTGCGTCTGCATTTCATCCACAGTCCAATGGTCAGACTGAGAGGACTAATCAAACTTTGGAGACTTATTTGAGATGCTTTGGGTCTGCTGATCAGGATGATTGGGTGGCTTTCTTGCCCTTGGCCGAGTTTGCACTTAACAATAGGGCTAATTCTGCTACTTTGGTTTCGCCCTTCTTTTGTAATTTTGGTTTTCATCCTTGTTTTTCTTCAGGGCAAGTTGAGCCTTCTGCCTGTCCAGGTGTGGATTCGGTGGTGGAGCGGCTGCAGCAGATTTGGGCTCATGTGGTGGACAATTTGGTGTTGTCTCAGGGCACTGCTCAACGTTTTGCTAACCATCGTCGGTGTGTTGTTCCCGGCTTCAGGTTGGCGATTTGGTCTGGTTGTCTTCCAGACATGTCCCTATGAAAGTTTCCTCTCCTAAATTCAAGCCTTGGTTTATTGGTCCTTACAGGATTTCTGAGATCATTAATCCTGTGTCTTTTCAATTGGCGCTTCCGGCCTCTTTTGCGATCTATAATGTCTTCCATAGATCTTTATTGCGGAAGTATGTTGAGCTCGTGGTTCCCACTGTTGCTCCTCCGGACCCTGTGTTTGTCGATGGGGGTTGGAGTATGTGGTAGAGTAGATTATGGATTCTTGTTTTTCGCGGCGGAGGCTTCAGTACCTTGTCATCTTCTGATGTCCATGCCCCTAATTTGGTTCATGCTTTTCATATGGCTCATCCTGATAGGCCTGGGGGTTCTGGTGAGGGTTTGGTGTCACCTCCTCAAGGGGGGGGGGGGTACTGTTGTGAATTCTGCTTGTGGGCTCCCTCCTGTGGTTGTGGCTGGTAATGCAGTTGATCCTGTTTTGCAGTCTTGGTCAGGTGAATTGGATAATTGGAATTTAGACTGGGGTATGTAGGTTTGCAGGATTTCCTCAGTCCTTGCCAGTTGTCAATTGTTCCTGGAGGTGTTTCACCTCTGCCTGGACTCTTCCTGCCTTGCTACAAAACTTCCAAGCTAAGTGAATAGTTTTGTTTTCTTGTGGCACACATGCTGTGTGCTTGTTTTGGAATTGTCTATTTCTGCTCAGAGGGTTGTGGGTTGCATGTCTGTCTTAACCTGCTCTCTGTTAGGAAGTTTTCATCCTAGGATTTAAGTGCAATTCATTTGTTGTTGGCTTGTACAGCTTTTGATTGTGTCAGCATTGTTGGATTCACAGGAGTTCTGCAGATTTAGAGGGTGCCGAGTCTTGAGTAGACTCAGGGGTATATTTGCATTATCTGCTGTGGATATTTTTGAAAGAATTTTTAATCTGACTGCAATAGTATTCTGTCCTGTCTTTACCTAGCTAGCTAGAGTAGCCTCATTAGCTAGATTCTGTTTTCTGCCTGAGTGTGTCTTTTCCTCTCTTACTCACAGTCAATATTTGTAGGGGGCTTTCTATCCTTTGGGGGTTCTGCTTTGAGGCAAGATAGAATTCCTGTTTCTATCTTTAGGGGTTGCTAGTTCTCCGGCCGTGTTGAGGTGTCTAGGGTATGGTTAGTCACATCCCACGGCTACTTCTAGTTGTCGGGTTATGTGAGGAACTGCGTCAGTATAGGTACCACTTACTCCTGTGAAACATATTCATGCGGCTCCAAGGTCACTGGATCATAACACCTATCAGAGTTGGTAGACTGAACACTGCTTTAAACTGCAAGCACGGGTACTGGTGTTGTTGATGCCGAAGCTTTGCCACTGCACCACCGCCGGATGGCAGCTTCAGGAATCTCCACTGGCTGTAACCCAGTTATGGCGATGTCCTTTAAAGTGTTGAAATTAGCGTCCGGGTTGGTTAGGGACCACCAGCGCAATCTTTTATTGTCCTCTGGTGATACTAGCCCCCGGGTAAACTGCTCAGTCAATAGTTTATTCTCATTGGGGACACTAGCAGGGCTGACTTGCTTCAGGGCTCGCAGTGCCTCCTGCAGGCTCCAGGTATAAGTCTGGATATCATCCCCGGCTTTTGATAACAATGATAGAAAGGCATTCTTATGTCTGCCTCATTACAGTACTCAAAGCAACTTTTAATTTGTCAAAGATTATGGCTAATGATTCAGCGGTGGACCTGGATTTGGCCTCTCTTTCTGTTGCATCGGTTAACTGTCCCAATACAACAGCTGCACGCTGCTGACCCATCATTGCATTCATGTCCTACACGCTGCAGATTTTTCTTTTGAAAGTGGACAAAGTATCAGGGTGGCCACCATACTGGGGTAACCACTTAGCACCCGGGATATACAGTAGCGAGATCGTCATGATCGGGACTACGGTGCCCGGTGGGTTGGCGATGCTACCTTTCACAGCCATGGTCGCTTCGGGGTGATTCTCGGGGTCAGCAAATGGGCTGTCGTTGTCGCTGGATGAGGCAGACATTTTTGGAGCCCCCCCTAGTGAATCATGACCAGTCTTTAAACAGTTAAACAGTTTCTGAACCCCGTAGTCAGGGGGTTAAGCAATCAGGAATTTCCAGATTAGGCCGCTGCGCTTCGGAAGTGTTCGGCAGAGCCAGGGGCAGGTTTTGGTTTGCGCTCTGCAAGCGGTTATGCCCCCTTTCTTCCCGCTCCACGGCGCAGTAATGGCGGCTCCGTTTAACAGTCACAAATTACAGTCTTAAACATGTCAAACAGTACCTGGTTGCATCGGATACAGGATCATGTTCATGACGCCAGAAATTGACTAGCCCAGGGTATGGGGAGTCAGGTATCTGGGCTCTCTGCAGTAGGGATGTCACTGGTGGCTTGCCCAGACCTGTGGCCCAGACCTGTGGCCCTGGTGGTCAACTAAAAAGGGGTAATTGGAATGGGAATTAATGTTTATAAGTTTATCGTGACGCCACCTGTGGTAACTGCTGACTGCACCAGCGCTGCGTAGGGCCTCCAGGGATGATGGATGAGCAGCTAGGTGTTGAAGCTCCAAACAGGCAGAGCTGGATCCCTTGGGATTTTGGTGATGATAATGAGGGATGGAGCTTGGACTTGTCCGGGCTGTTGGATAACGGGACAGTCTCTGTGGATGGAAGGGGCATGGGTAAGGAACTCACACACATTGCTGGTTGTTCTTTACCTTTTACTGGTGTAGCTGTAGGTAAACGTCCAGAGCACTGCCGGGTGTTCAGGATGCACTTCTGGGTCTCCACAGCGAGTGGGTATAAAGCCTCCTTGTCTCTTTCCCCGTGTGTGTGAAGCCCCTGCCCCATGTGAAACTTGGCTGGCTTCCTCTGCTCTCTATGATCACCTGTGCTGTCGGCAGGACACCCTGGACTACCGCTGTTCTTCTCTCTGCGGTGCCTGGCTCCCTGGTGAGTGACTGCGCAGATGCCCAGGAGACTGAAGTCTCCACGGTGGACCGGTATTCTCTACTGGGCCCGGTGCTCTCCAGTAGACTTGGACTCCAGTGTCCGGTGTGCTGTTTGGGTGAATCTAACACTGGCTCCTTGGTTTTCACTTTGTTGTTTCTGTTCTCTTCACCTTCTGACCCCACTATTGAGCCTTGCAGGACTACTCGAAGGCTGTTCAGGGTAACTGACTCAGGCCTAATGCAGCACTGACCACCAGTACGTCTTCACAGCTCTTGAAGCGTCTGCACACTCTAACTAACTTCGCCCCTAGCACCAGTATTTATAGGGGACCTTGCCTAAAGGCAGCAAGTTTAGCTCCCCCTACTGTGTCGGGGTGGAAGGTGTTGTTTGTGTCCATGTACCCACTGTGGAAACCCATCCCTGCTGTAGGTGAGTCTGTGGGTGCCTGTGTCAACAGGGTGTCACGCAAGTTAAGGGTACATAAACGCTGGGAGGGGGTTGTGGATTCACGGTCTACGGTGCTGTTTTGTGCAGTGAGCGCTTCCACATGGTCCTGCAGAATTGTGCACTGACCGGTGAGTGGCAGCTTTTTTTCTTCTATTATGTATTATGTATTCATAACTATGTTCTGCATCATATTGTGAGATTTAATATCTCTAAGTTTATTTCACTAGAATTGTACATATTGAAATATTTAATTCAAACTTTTTAATGACAACTACAGTATATTCCACTAAATTAATAATGATACATTAGGAAAGCTATTTCAAATTTAGATATTTCATTTAAGGTACCGTATATGTTTGTTTTATATTGTTGATTATTATGACTTTGAGCTCCAGATACAACTTTGAAAATGAAGCCAGTCTGCCTGCAAAAGTCATAAACTGGTCATAAGTAGCAGGGAATGCTAGAGACAGCTGTTTTTCAATTTTGTGTTAAGCACTAGTCTAGTCAATGGGAAATTATATGCATGAATATAAGAATGACATGATTGTCTGCCAGGCCAATAATAATATAGTAAAAGGTAAAAGAATTTTGCTATAATGCTGAATTACATTAAACTAATGTTCTACAGGAGTAAGAAGTGATTTGCAGTTATAAAAATATGAGGGTTTTTTACTAGTTTCAGTAATTATTATAAACTTAAAAGTGAAGAAAAATGAGCAACGCTAAAAATGTTGAAAATGACCTGTATGTAGCATTATGGCAGAAATGTTTTAATTATGTTTTTAATTTTACATTTATTCATAAATGTAAATATATCATATCATTATATCACAATAATAGCGGTCATGTTTAACCCCTTGTTTCTGCAAGCACTTTTCACTTTTATAATTGAACTTTTTTTACTCTCTCCTCAAAATATCATAACTTTTTCATTATGCCATTGACGTAGGTATGTGAGGAACTGCTTTTTATGGCAGAATGAGCTGTAGTTTTGAATGACACCATCTATTTTATTATATAATATATTGGAAAAAAAATAATAAAATACTCAAAGTGGGATGAAATAGTGAAAAAACTGCATTTCTGCTATTGATTTTTGATTTTTCTTTTTTGGCATTAATTGCGTGAAACCAAGATTCTCTGGGTCATCATGATTATGGTATACTACCGTAACCTTAGAACTATCTTCATTTGTATTTGAGCAGAGAAGAAAATCAACTGTTTATGAAAACAATTTGTTTTGTGTCTCCATTTTCTGAGATCTTTTTTATATATATTTTGTACATCAATAGAGCTGTATGTGGAATTGTGTTTTGTTCCCTGAACCGAAAAACAACAAATCTAGCATTTTGATATTTTTTTCTTTATTCTGTTTGCTGCATTAATTAATTAATTTTAAATCTTGATACATCGGCCATTTATGGATACAGTGATTACAAATATTTTTCTCTTTCCTTTTAATAGTGTTTAAAATAGCAATTCAGATTTTTTCTTCTTTGTTTTATATATATACATATATATATATACCGTATATACTCGTGTATAAGCCGAGTTTTTCAGCACAAAAATTGTGCTGAAAAGTGCCCCCCTCGGCTTATACACGAGTCACTATACAGCTGAGTGGGGGGGGGCCGGTGTCCGGGGGCTGGAGGAGGCAGGGGGAGGCTGCACTATGAGCGGCCGGTCACGTGGGGCCGCTCATTAGTGCAATGCAATATGCACGGCATCCCCCTGTCCATCAGCGGCAGGGGGAGCCGTGCATATTACATTGCTCTCCCCCAGTAGTTTATACAGGCCCCCCGATCCCCCCCCCCCCCGTAGTTTATACAGGCCCCCCGATCCCCCCGCGCCCGTAGTATATACAGGCCCCCCGTAGTTTATGCAGGCCACCCGATCCCCCCCCCCCCGTAGTATATACAGGCCCCCCGATTCCCACCCTCTATGTAGTATATACAGGCCCCCCGCGCTCTATATTACAGGCCCCCGGTTGCAGCCACAGACCTGTAAGAGAATCGCTTTCATACTTACCCTCCTCGCTGTTACCCGCGCTCCTCCGGTCTCCTTCCCGCTTGTACCCGGCGCGTCCACAATGACGTCATTGTGGATGCGCCGGGAAGAAGCTGGAAGGAGACGAGGACGCGCGATGACAGTGAGGAGGGTAAGTATGAAAGCGATTCTCTTACAGGTCTGTGGCTGCAACCGGGGGCCTGTATATAGAGCGCGGGGGGCCTGTATATACTACATAGAGGGTGGGAATCGGGGGGCCTGTATATACTACGGGGGGGGGGGGATCGGGTGGCCTGCATAAACTACGGGGGTGGGTAATCGGGGGGCCTGTATATACCACACTGCTGGGGGCTGCTGCCTGTATATACCACACTGCTGGGGGCTGCTGCCTGTATATACCACACTGCTGGGGGCTGCTGCCTGTATATACCACACTGCTGGGGGCTGCTGCCTGTATATACCACACTGCTGGGGGCTGCTGCCTGTATATACCACACTGCTGGGGGCTGCTGCCTGTATATACCTCACTGCTGGGGGCTGCTGCCTGTATATACCACACTGCTGGGGGCTGCTGCCTGTATATACCACACTGCTGGGGGCTGCTGCCTGTATATACCTCACTGCTGGGGGCTGCTGCCTGTATATACCACACTGCTGGGGGCTGCTGCCTGTATATACCACACTGCTGGGGGCTGCTGCCTGTATATACCACACTGCTGGGGGCTGCTGCCTGTATATACCACACTGCTGGGGGCTGCTGCCTGTATATACCTCACTGCTGGGGGCTGCTGCCTGTATATACCACACTGCTGGGGGCTGCTGCCTGTATATACCACACTGCTGGGGGCTGCTGCCTGTATATACCACACTGCTGGGGGCTGCTGCCTGTATATACCACACTGCTGGGGGCTGCTGCCTGTATATACCACACTGCTGGGGGCTGCTGCCTGTATATACCACACTGCTGGGGGCTGCTGCCTGTATATACCACACTGCTGGGGGCTGCTGCCTGTATATACCTCACTGCTGGGGGCTGCTGCCTGTATATACCACACTGCTGGGGGCTGCTGCCTGTATATACCACACTGCTGGGGGCTGCTGCCTGTATATACCACACTGCTGGGGGCTGCTGCCTGTATATACCACACTGCTGGGGGCTGCTGCCTGTATATACCACACTGCTGGGGGCTGCTGCCTGTATATACCACACTGCTGGGGGCTGCTGCCTGTATATACCACACTGCTGGGGGCTGCTGCCTGTATATACCACACTGCTGGGGGCTGCTGCCTGTATATACCACACTGCTGGGGGCTGCTGCCTGTATATACCTCACTGCTGGGGGCTGCTGCCTGTATATACCACACTGCTGGGGGCTGCTGCCTGTATATACCACACTGCTGGGGGCTGTATACCTGTGCTGGAGTCCACCCTCGGCTTATACACGAGTCAATAGGTTTTCCCAGGTTTTGGGGGCAAAAGTAGGGGGGTCGGCTTATACACGGGTCGGCTTATACACGAGTATATACGGTATATATATATATACATATATATATATATATATATATATAATTTATTTTTGATCATTTGATCATTTGATTGCTTTTGCTGCAATATGAACAATTATTTTGCAATTTGTATTTCTGATCATTTTTATTTAACATCTATATTACTTTTGGTCAATCTAAAAAGGTTAATAAAACTGAAGTTTGAATTTTTAAAAAAAGTAAAAATAAGATTTTGCCTTTCTCAGAGAGCTTTACCACTAATAGCTATGGCCAGTGCACCGGAGTTTCCATGTGTGCCGGCCATAGCTATTAGTGCTAAAATGCTCAGCACCTTGGAGAGCGACGGGTGCTGAACGCATTCAGCGTTAGTACCCTGGACAGCTCCCTGTTCAGGAAGCTGTTTAGAACATTTTCACGGCGCCCTGTCAAATTACAGGAGCCGTCCGGCTTTTAATGCAGGATTATAGCAGAGCCGACATAGTGCGGCTTCTGCAAAGTGGTTGGTTTAACCCTTGAGATGCCAATGTTTTTGACTACATGGCTCCAGGGGAGTGTGGACAATCTCTGGGGCCATGTACCTCAGTGTCATTAACCCATTAAAAACGCGCTTCATACCCGCCGGTTTTTAATGAATGAATCTAGCAGAGCTGACTTAGTGCAGCTTCTGCTAAATACATGATTCAACCTCTGCGCTGCCAATGTTTTGGGCTACATGGCTCCAGGGGAATTTGGCCACTCTCTGGGGCCATGCAGCACAATAACATTAACCCCTTAAACACCGGGTCAATAGCGGCTCTTTCAGCACTGTACCGACAGGTACCACAGAGCTGCAGGAGCGGCTTTACATGTAAACTAAATAACTGCATTTTAAAATAAAACTGTATTAATGACTTTTGCATACAATACTGTGCCAGTGCTGCTGTCACATTATTGTACCGCCATTGCTCTGCTTTTTGGACATCAGACAGAACATTTTCTGTCCGACTTTGGAGAGGTGCCAAAGTTAACAACTTTAATGATATCCTTGTGTATGACGACACACTAATGATATATGCATATCGTTCGTATGATTTCAGACACGTGACTTTTCTAAGGATATCGTTAACGATATCCTTGTTTGTGTGTAACACCACCATAAGTCTCCTGACTCTTGTCTGCTACTCATCTTCCAGCGGCTTCACCTTCTTCCGGCAGTGCTCTGGTTGTTCTATTGGGGATTTGTGATCTGCTGTGAAGGTCACAAATCAAGACATCTCTATGAAAGCCTCATTCTAGTTCTCATAGAGATTGAGCTCTTTTGCTGTAACCTCTGACTTGTGGCCAGTCAGATGTTCTGGGCACAAGATGGTGCCGCGGAACTGAAATGGTGTCAATAAGAGATGAAGACACCATAAGGAGAGTATATGACCAGGTCAGGGGGCTAATATTTAAAGCACAACTGCAATGCTGAAAAAAATGATGGAGTGTAGCTTTTAGACTTGTCCACAATTTCTCAATAGGGTTTAGGTAATTATTTTTTCAATTTTATGACGTTTACTAATTAGTCCAGCAGTGTACTTTGATACATGGAAAACAGCATTGTTCTGCATAGAAATCATGTTTTCATCTTTATTAGCAGTACCCCACCTTTACCTTCTGGCATCTGGGTCTAAGTGGAGGTCTGTGCCAATTACTGAACCAGGCAAGAGCTCATCCATCTTACCCATCAAGTGTCAATCTCATCTCATCAGTGCCTAAAACGTTTAAAAAAAATCTGTCTTCAGATATTTCTTTAAAAAGTCTTGATGTTTTAGGTTATGTGTCTTACCCGGGGTGGTTGAGTTTCAGCCTTCTTTACCTTGGCCAAATAAATGAACACTGACCATCTTGCATTTCTGGGTTCTCCATAGATGTTGAAGTTATGAAACATGACATCCCTGTAGGATAACGTCTTCTCAAATCTTTGGCAGTTAATGTGCCTCTTTTTTTAGTCAACATTGATTTTGCCATCCTGTTGACTATTTGCAATAAAACTTTTGATGGTGCGGTTATCATGTCCAATGTGCATCTTTTTTACTCAAAAAGGATTTTGCCACCCTATTAACTATTTTCATTTTATTTATTGCAATAAAACATTTGATGGTGCTGTTGTCATGTTCAATATCTTAGCAATTTCAAGAATGTTGCATATGACTGCAATACTTAACAATTTTTTATTTTCATACTCAGTCCCTTTTTAGTATAATTTTGCCTGATTAGAACAAGCTGCTTAATATTTCTGCACATCTTGATAAACGGTGTTGATGGCGTTAGCCCAGGGCCGCACCGTCCATTGGACAAGGTGAGCCCTGTCATTCAGGCGGCAGCCGGCAGGGGGAGCGGCAGTGCAGAAGGGGGCGGCGCCTCACGCACACAGCCTCCCCCTGTCATGGCGCCGGCCGCGCACCGGAGGTAAGCGGCGACCCGGGGAGAGAGGCACAGAAGGGGCGGCAGCGCTACCCGCGGGTCAATAGCACCCCCCCGGTTCCCGGTACTCACAGCCGCGGGCGGCAATGACTGCCGGTGCCGCGGCTCAGGCCGGCAGAGGGGGCGGCAGTGCGGGGCTCCAGTAGCACCCCCCCCGTAATCGGTGCCGCGGCTCAGGCGGCAGAGGGGCTTGATGCACCCCTGCGTTAGCCACACCTTTTCTTATAACAAAAATACACATCCCCTGATATGCTTAATCCAATAGACATTCAAGTTTAGTGTAGTGTAATATTACTGCAGTACAGCATATCGTGAAAATTGTTGAATCCCATGAAGCTCAGCCATAGTAGTTCTTTAGTACTCCACAATTATGGTGGGGGTAGCTTAGGGATGAAAGGAGCCCATTTAAATGGTTACCTAGAGAAATCAGAGGTTAGCATGACTTAGAAAAAAGAAATCAGCAGCTCTCGAACTAAATGTAATAGAATGACCAACTACAGGCCAGCGAGTGTAGTGTGCTACTCACACTTTGCTTTAGTCACCAAGTACCTGGGTACTTTTCACCTGCCTTCAAATTCTGGAAGGGGGACTTTGGCAGAGCCCTTCTCTTGTGGCAAATAGCATGGTTATTTATGATTGGGAACACAGGCCACAGTCAGATCAAGCACAGCAAAAAAACAAATAAAACAGTGCAATTCAAAACCAAGTGATTAAAGCTAGGGACAGAGCCTCTAACAGTCAGAGCAGAAGAACAAACAAAGAGAAGAACAACAACTACTAACCTTTACTACACAAACAAAACTGAAATAATTAGCATGACACAGACAATATTGCACATTTAAATCTCCCTTTTAGAGCTCACCTGACATCCCTGAGGTAGCACCCAATTTTCCGCCCTCAGCCCATAGAGGCAAAGAATGGGACCTGTCAGGGGGGATGGAAGGGACCTAACACCACCTAGTTAAACCAACAGACACAGCGTTCTGTATCCGCTGACAATAGCTGATATTAGTGGACCTGGCATCACAGGGCCCCTGAACAACATGATTGCTTACAGCGATGGCGTCCCACCTCACAGCAACACCAGAACTAATTTTCCCAGAGCACAATACAAACCTGCAACAGCTCTGTCGTCTGGAAGCGAAACCCCACCCCTCATGGCCAGTGAGGGTAACCCTCTGGAAAACTGGAATATGCACAGAAGTTCAAGAGGCCCACTCGGGTACAGAACTGCCAAACCTGACAGCACCCCTTGTCAGGAAACTTAGAATCAAAATCATCAATTTATCAGCATTGATGCGCCCCTTAGGGACTCATGACCTCACCTCCGGCCCATATACTTTCCAATGGATTAAATAATTTAATAACTTTCCTGGAGTCAATATTTTGTTCAATTTCACATTCTTCCTGATTGTCAACCAAATCGGGAACGTGAGGGAAATGAGAAACTATAGGCCTTGGGGCTTTCTGGAGGAGAAACCTATGAAAGAAATTGGGATTCTTAATGCTGACAGGAAGCCTCACCCTAAAAGCAACTGCATTGTCCCTCTTAAGATGGGAAGAAGTCCAATCGAGGGCCAAGCTTAGAGCAGGTTACCTTGAGTTTTAGGTTTTTAGTGGATACCCATACCAGATCCCCAACTACTAACTTTCCCCCCCGTGACCAATGTTTGTCAGCCGTAATCTTCTCAAAGATAGTCGCTTTCTGGAGCTACTAGCAAATCCCCTCCCAAACCACCCTTGGTCTGTAAGTGGTTACAAAAACCCATGGAATCTCTTCACACCCTTTGAGGAAGGCAGGAGACCTGGGATGAAACCAAAGTAACAAAAGAAGGGAGAAGTACCCAAATATTCATGATGTCCATTAGTAAGTACAAATTCTGTCAAAGGCAGGTAAGCCCCTATTCGTGCTAATTAGGAGAACAAAAATTTGTAAGGCTGCCTTCAGACTTGCAGATGCCTCCGCAGCGTTTTACAGAGGCATCTGCAAGTATCTGCATGCAGACTGCGGCCCCTATGTTTATAATGGAGCGCACGGCGGTCTGCAGATGCTTGCAGACCGCCGTGCGCTCTCATTGCCCGCCACTTGTGATCTGTGCGCAGGCGGACGCCTGCGCACAAATCACACACTCTTGCCCGCACCAGGGACGCAACATCTCGCGTCCCTGGTGCGGACGAGAGTGTGTGATCTGTACGCAGGCATCCGCCTGTGCACAGATCACTAATGGCGGGCAATGAGAGCGCACGGCGGTCTGCAAGCATCTGCAGACCGCCGTGCGCTCCATTATAAAAATAGGGGCCGCGGTCTGCATGCAGATACTTGCAGATGCCTCTGCAAAACGCTGCGGAGGCATCTGCAAGTCTGAAGGCAGCCTACGTTAAATTTCCAGTGAATAGTTAGCCCCCTGAGAAAGCCCATTATACTGAGGGTAGAATGCAGAAGAAAAAGACAGTTCCATCTCCATACGACCATAAAAAGCCTTCCAAATCCCAGAGATAAACTGTGAACCTTGATAGGACATTATTTTAACAGGGACACCATGCAACTTGACTACATTGTTAATAAACACATTTAATACAATCAAAGAAGAGAGATGCGATGGTACTGGCAGGAGAAATGGTCAACAATACCCCATATGGCAGTCATACCTTCAGAGGTCATAAACTAAGTAATATCATCTAATGAGATGTGTGATCAGGGTCAATATGGATTAGAAAGATGTAGGAGTTTACCATCTTGGGTAGAAAGCGTCTGGTTACTCCTGGTGCACACCTCTAGGACTGAACAAATGCCTCAACATCATGATGTAGAGAAGGCCACAAATATCCTTGTTTAACCAAATGTGTGGTCCCTTTAACCCCTAGGTGGCAATCTAAAATAGAACCATGACAGTCCTGGATAACACAGAGCATAAAGTTAACAGGCACAAGCAAGTTATCATGCTGGGTATCAGTAGGGGCCAAATGTTGTGATTAGAGATGAGCCACCCCCCTAGTGTTCTAATTCGATTCGATAAATTAGTGATTTGTTCGTCGAATGTTCGTCGAATGTTCGACGAACAACTCGAACCCCATTGAAATCAATGGCAGGCTACAAAAAACACATAGAAAATACCCTCAAAGGGCTCCAAAAGCTGCCAAACTACTGGCAGCTGGCAGGTGGGGGCCGATATCGAGGGCTAAAGGGGGCTGAAAGCAGAGCGGCCGGTCACGTGGTGCCGCTCATTTGCTATTCATGATATGCACTGCATCCTCCCGCCCATCAGCGGGGGGATGCAGTGCATATCCCATAATACAGGCTCCCCTCGTATGTATACACATGGGCGTACCCAGCGTGGGGCTGGGGGGGGCAGGTGCCCCCCCCAAGAGGCTGCCCCGGGTGAGCGTGGCACTGCGTACCCCACATGGCACCTACAGTACTGTGACCAGGGCTTTTTTTGCTCCGGAGCGGCCGCCGCCCCCGCCCCCCCTCCTCTTTGGGAGTGAAAGGAGCAGCACTGTCTCCCGGCCGAGTGCTGAGTGAGGGGTCAGACTCCAGAGGAGCGGGCGGGAGCCGGCGGCACAGCACTGTCATGTGAACGGACGGCAGAGGAGATGCAGAGAGGACGGCAGAAGAGAGCAGGTGGTGAGTGGCCCCAAGGAAAGAAGGTGCAGTGTGCTGTGCAGCCAGGTTTTGTGTGCAGAGTGACAGTGTGTGTGTGTGTGTGTGTGCAATGTGTGTGCAATGTGTGTGTGCAATGTGTGTGTGCAATGTTTGTGTGTGTGTGCAATGTGTGTGTGTAATGTGTGTGTGTGTGTGTGTGTGTGTGTGTGAAATGTGTGTGTGTGCAATGTGTGTGTGCAATGTGTGTGTGGGTGTGCAATGTGTGTGTGTGCAATGCTACATGCTGCAGTGCCGGCCCCGGGAGCAGAAGAGCCTGTGCAGCTGCCCTGTGGACTGTGGGGGGCTGGAGGCAGAGACAGAGCAGCCGGAGGATCACAGTGAGTGAAAATAAATGTAAAGTAAATAAAGATAAAGTTGGCTGCACTGTGCTTGTGATGGGGGCCTCCAGCCTCCGTCCTCCTGCGCTCACCCCTCCAGCCTCCGTCCTCCTGCCCTCACCCCTCCAGCCTCCGTCCTCCTGCCCTCACCCCTCCAGCCTCCGTCCTCCTGCCCTCACCCCTCCAGCCTCCGTCCTCCTGCGCTCACCCCTCCAGCCTCCGTCCTCCTGCGCTCACCCCTCCAGCCTCTGTCCTCCTGCGCTCACCCCTCCAGCCTCTGTCCTCCTGCGCTCACCCCTCCAGCCTCTGTCCTCCTGCGCTCACCCCTCCAGCCTCTGTCCTCCTGCGCTCACCCCTCCAGCCTCTGTCCTCCTGCGCTCACCCCTTCAGCCTCTGTCCTCCTGCGCTCACCCCTCCAGCCTTTGTCCTCCTGCGCTCACCCCTCCAGCCTCTGTCCTACTGCGCTCACCCCTCCAGCCTCTGTCCTACTGCGCTCACCCCTCCAGCCTCTGTCCTACTGCGCTCACCCCTCCAGCCTCCGTCCTCCTGCCCTCACCCCTCCAGCCTCCGTCCTCCTGCCCTCACCCCTCCAGCCTCCATCCTCCTGCCCTCACCCCTCCAGCCTCTGTCCTCCTGCGCTCACCCCTCCAGCCTCTGTCCTCCTGCGCTCACCCCTCCAGCCTCTGTCCTCCTGCGCTCACCCCTCCAGCCTCTGTCCTCCTGCGCTCACCCCTCCAGCCTCTGTCCTCCTGCGCTCACCCCTTCAGCCTCTGTCCTCCTGCGCTCACCCCTCCAGCCTTTGTCCTCCTGCGCTCACCCCTCCAGCCTCTGTCCTACTGCGCTCACCCCTCCAGCCTCTGTCCTACTGCGCTCACCCCTCCAGCCTCTGTCCTACTGCGCTCACCCCTCCAGCCTCCGTCCTCCTGCCCTCACCCCTCCAGCCTCCGTCCTCCTGCCCTCACCCCTCCAGCCTCCATCCTCCTGCCCTCACCCCTCCAGCCTCTGTCCTCCTGCGCTCACCCCTCCAGCCTCTGTCCTCCTGCGCTCACCCCTCCAGCCTCTGTCCTCCTGCGCTCCCCCCTCCAGCCTCTGTCCTCCTGCGCTCACCCCTCCAGCCTCTGTCCTCCTGCCCTCATCCCACCAGCCTCTGTCCTCCTGCCCTCACCCCACCAGCCTTCGTCATCCTGCGCTCACCCCTTCAGCCTCCGTCCTCCTGCGCTCACCCCCCAGCCTTCATCCTGGTCTAACCGCCTGCCCACCATATACTGTGCTGCTAACCACTGAGCCATCATACTATGCTAACCACAGAGACATCGCGCAGTGCTAACCACTGAGCCACCGTACAATGCTAACCACTGAGCCACCATATACAGAGCTAACCACTGAGCCACCATATACAGTGCTAACCACTGAGCCACCATACAGTGCTAACCACTGAGCCACCATTTACAGTGCTAATCACTGAGCCACCATATACAGTGCTAACCACTGAGCCACCATATACAGTGCTAACCACTGAGCCACCGTATACAGTGCTAACCACTGAGCCACCGTATACAGTGCTAACCACTGAGCCACCATATACAGTGCTAACCACTGAGCCACCATATACAGTGCTAACCACTGAGCCACCGTATACAGTGCTAAATACTGAGCCACCATATACTGTGCTAACCACTGAGCCACTGTATACAGTGCTAACCACTGAGCCACCGTATACAGTACTAATCACTGAGCCACCATTTACAGTGCTAACCACTGAGCCACCGTACTGCGAGTGTATGCCCCTGCGAGTGTATGCCCCTGTGTGTGTATGCCTCCCCCCTGAAAATAAGACCGGGTGCAACGTTCGGAGCA
This sequence comes from Allobates femoralis, assembly GCA_033576535.1. Lineage (NCBI taxonomy): Eukaryota > Metazoa > Chordata > Amphibia > Anura > Aromobatidae > Allobates > Allobates femoralis. The sequence goes on along the minus strand of JARQOC010000004.1, from coordinate 327,284,477 downwards.
AATATATTAATATATTAAATATATTAATCTCACCCGGCCCCTGACAGCAGCCCGCCCATGTCATATACAGCCCCCGGCCCCCATAGGGCTCCCCAGTGGCGCAATAAGTCTGATGGGCACAGGTGCGCAATGTAGGCCCCCCACCTTCCGCGTGCACGTTGGTCAGATGTATGGGCCCCGTGTAACATTCTAAATCCTATACTCACAAATTGACCCCTCTCCCCCTTCATTATGTATTAATGTCCCTTATCTTGCTGTATATGGTCCTCCTCCTGGAATATGGCCTTTATCGTGGTATATATGTCCCCCATCATGGTTTATATGGTCCTCCTCCTCAGCCACCATAGTCCTCCAATTATTATAATGCATCCCCACATTCCTCCATACATTACAATGTATTCCCATAGTCCTCTAAGTATTATAATGCACCCCATAGTCCCTCATTCATAAGGTACCCCCATAGTCATCCAATTATCATAATGCAACCCCACTATCCTCTATATAGTATAATGTAGCCTCATATGCCTCCATACATTATAATGCACCTCCATACAGTATAATGCACTCCTATAGTTCTCCATATAGTATAATTCACCCCCATAATTCTCCATATAGTATAATTCACCCATAGTCTTCTATACAGTATAATGCACCATCAATAGTCCTCCATGTAGTATAATGCACCCCCATAGTTCTCCATATAGCCCTCCATACAGTCTAATGCACCCTCACAGTCCTGTGTTTAGCATAGTACAGCCTTCCATATAGCACAGTACAGCCTCATAATTCTCCATACAGTATAATGCAGCCACGGTGAGCCACCCCCTTCCCCCCCCCCCATACTCCTCTGGCCAGCGTGTACTCCTTAAAAAAAAATCCTGTACTTACATCTCCTGGTTCCACCACAGCTTCCCAAAATTGAAGATACAGGAGGAGGTCGTGACGCTGAGCGTTGCACAGTGGAACGCATAAAAGCAGGAAGTGACACCTAGTCCACACTAGGAGAAGGTAGTGCTTCCTGCTTTTTATGCGTTCCACTGTGCAATGCATGGCATCACCCCTGTGGTAAGAGGAAGCGCAGGGGGCGGCGCAGGAGGCTCAGTGAAACACATGGGACCCTTAGCGGCCCGTGTGCTGCTGCGCAGTGATGGTACAAGAAGCGGGCACAATCGGAACGACCATGGCTTGCCCCCCCTAGTTTTGATCCTGGGTACACCCATGTGTATACAGGCTCCCCCAGCACTTATACAGGCTCCCCGTATGTATACAGGCTCCCCCAGCACTTATAGTGGCTCCCCCCGTATGTATACAGGCTCCCCCGCACTTATACAGGCTCTTCCCGTATGTATACAGGCTCCCCAGCACTTATACAGACTCTTCCCGTATGTATACAGGACCCCCCTCACTGTTTTGCGGCCCCCTCCCCTCTCAGTACGCCCCTGCAAGCGCAGCACAGCGCACATACTATACCTTAATCAGCTGTCACACGGTCTCCATCCGAACGCTCCTGGCTCTGCTTGCATCTTCTCCTCCTGTCACGTGAACGGCCGGGGTCACGATGACGTCATCGCGACGAGCCCCGGCGGCCACAAGCAGGAGGAGAAGCTGCAGCCAGAGTCAGGAGCGTTCGGATGGAGACCGGGTGACAGCTGATTAAGGTATAGTATGTGCGCTGTGCTGCGCTTGCAGGGGCATACTGTGAGGGGAGTAAGGGCCGCAAAACTGTGGGGCCTGTATACATACGGGAAGAGCCTGTATAAGTGCTGGCGGAGCCTGTATACATACGGGGGGAGCCTGTATAAGTGCTGGGGGAGCCTGTATACATACGGGGGGAGCCTGTATTATGGGATATGCACTGCATCCCCCCGCTGATGGGCGGGAGGATGCAGTGCATATCATGAATAGCAAATGAGCGGCACCACGTGACCGGCCGCTCTGCCTTTATATTTACGGGGGGAGCCTGTATATATGCTGGGGGAGTCGAATCATTTTCGAACATAACCTAGAACTTCTGAATTTGATGCAAATTGTTCGAAATCGACGAATCACTCGAACACAGCCCAAAACAGGTCGAATCTGAGATTGGCGAACATTTCGAATCGAACATCGCTCATCTCTAGTTGTGACTTAACTATTTCCCTTTCAAAAATGGTGGTAGCAACTACCATCTCTGGGAAAAAAATAGGGGTCGGACTAACCTCCTTTGGATGGGACACAGAGTCCTCATGAGTAGTGATCAACCCAGAAACATAAAAATGAAATCAGAAAAAATGGTCAGTCAAAAGAATGAATGGATGTCTGGCTCCGTTCAGAAAATGCCTCCATTCTTCAAGAACTTACTTAATGGCTGAGAATTTCTAGTTACCCACATCATAATTCAAATCAGTGGATGAAAATTTCCTAGCAAAGAATGGACAAGACCGAAGGTGGGTGAGAGAAGCAGACCCCAGAGACAATATCACTCCACTCTGATTTCTGATGCATCAATCTCAACAACAAATGGTCTATCGAGGTCAGGCTGAACAAGGATTGGAGCAGAGGTAAACACCTCCTTGAGGCAAGAAAATGCCCTTGCAGCCTCAATACCTACTTATACACATTGGCTCCTTACAAGTGAGGCCAGTAAGAGGGTTTCACATTCTTAAATAACCCCTTAATGAACCTTCTGTATTAGTTAGCAAAACGCAAAAACCTTTAAAGAGCCTTGAGGCTCTTTGGTTGGACCCAATCCTGTATGTCTTGCTCCCTGGCAGGGTCCATGCAGAAATCAGTGGTTGACAAAATCATCCCAAGAAATCCAATCTCTTCCACTTCAAAAGAATATTTGGGTAAACTCACATACAAAAAATGATCTTTTAACCTTTTAAGGACAATATGAACATGATCCCTGTGGAACAACATATCTTTGGAGAAAATTAAAATATCATCAATATAAAGAATGATTAATACTACCAGAATATCTCTAAATATGTAATTGACCAAAGCCTGAAACAACGCAGGAGCATTGCAAAGACAAAATGGCACTACCAGATACTGATAATGTCCTTCGGGCATGTTAAAGATATTCTTCCACTCATCTCCTGATATGGACAAGTTTACAGGCCCCTTAAGATGCAATTTGGTTAAGAATGTGGCCCCCATTAGTTGGTTGAACACGTCAGGGATGAAATTAAGGGGATCCTGATTTATAACAGTAAACTTATTGATTTTCCAGCAATCAATGCATGCCTTAAACCTCCATCTTTTTTAGCCACAAAAAAAACAGCTCCCACAGGAGATTTAGAGGGTTGGATTAAACCTTTGGAAACATTCTCGCTAACATAATTCTTCATAGCTATACTCTCAGGTTCAAAAAGATTAAAATTCTATCCTTAGGCAGGAGGGCATCTGCAATCAATTGCACCTTGCAATCATAGTCTGATGAGGTGGTAAAATACCACATTTCCCTTTTTAGAAAACACCTCAGTAATCTCCTCCAAGAGCCAGGCGTTTTGAGTAGTACTTGTAGAATACCCAACACATTAGATTTCCTGGAAACATTTACCTCGACTCTTCTCAGTTCAACCAATGACATCCCCACTAATCCAATCGATATAGGGATTATGTTGTCTGAGCCAAGGAAGAACCAGAACCACTGTAGTTGGAAGAGTTTGGAGAACCGTGAATGTTATTTCCTCTTTGAATAGACACACCACCTGAAAGGGTTACGGGACAATGAGTGCAAGTGTCACTGAGAGAGATGGCAGTTGTCAAGTGAAGTAAGTTTAATGGCTGGTTCCAAAGTGTTAAGAGGTAATCCCAAGACCTTGGCCACGAAGATGTCTAAAAAATTTACGTCTGCCCCACAATTAATAAAAGCATTACCTTTCATCTTCCTCCTACAAAAAGCCAAAACAATGGGAAAAAATACTTTTATTTAACATGGTTGGTTGTGTACCTAACTGAGGAGTAGAGGTGAGCGAACACCTGAGCATTCGAATTCAGTTTGGTTCGCTGAATGCGGGGTGTTTGCGGAACCCAACCTAAATCATTGCAACTTGAAACACATAAAAATACCTTCAAAGGTGTCCAAGATCTGACATACACATACAGACACATAAAGGTAATTTTACCAGTCTCCCGCTGCTCTCACTTACTTTTATGAAGCTTCATGCTTATTCATATCACTGGCAGGCAACAGTCAATCAAAGATGCTTATGCTCTGTGAGAGTGTTTGTCAGCTCAGTGTATGAAAACCATCATGGCATCATAGTGTGTAAAAACAATAAATAGAAAAAAATTACATAGCGCCTCTGTGACTTGGCCCGACATTAAGAATTTTGGGCTTAATGCCAGTTGACAATACAAAGCTGGCATTAACCCTTTATTACCCAATATAAAGCAAAACCTTTTTTAAGGGAGAGAGTCCAAGTCCCACGCTTTGTGCAGTTAAAAATCTTCAATTGCTTATTTAGGTTCCATATACAAGATTGAAAACCAGAAAGACCACACAGGATCGTGCCTGATATGTTTGGGGTCCAACACCCTTACTCATAGGCATACACACCTGAAACCAACAAAGCATTAATCACAGACTGCAGAAAGTAAGTTAACCCTTTAGAGAATTTAAAGTTTGAATAATAACCTATATATACCGTATATACTCGTGTATAAGCCGACCCGTGTATAAGCCGACCCCCCTACTTTTGCCCCCAAAACCTGGGAAAACCTATTGACTCGTGTATAAGCCGAGGGTGGACCCCAGCACAGGTATACAGCCCCCAGCAGTGTGGTATACAGCAGCCCCAGAGGTATATACAGCAGCCCCAGTGGTAGTATACAGCAGCAGCCCCAGTGGTATATACAGCAGCAGCCCCAGTGGTTAGTATACAGCAGCCCCAGAGGTGTATACAGCAGCCCCAGTGGTAGTATACAGCAGCCCCAGAGGTATATACAGCCCCAGTGGTAGTATACAGCAGCCCCAGTGGTAGTATACAGCAGCCCCAGTGGTAGTATACAGCAGCCCCAGTGGTAGTATACAGCAGCCCCAGTGGTAGTATACAGCAGCCCCAGTGGTAGTATACAGCAGCCCCAGAGGTATATACAGCCCCAGTGGTAGTATAAAGCAGCCCCAGTGGTAGTATACAGCAGCCCCAGTGGTAGTATACAGCAGCCCCAGTGGTAGTATACAGCAGCCCCAGTGGTAGTATACAGCAGCAGCAGCCCCAGGGCTGTATACACCAGCAGCCCCAGGGCTGTATACACCAGCAGCCCCAGGGCTGTATACACCAGCAGCCCCAGGGCTGTATACAGCAGCAGCCCCAGGGCTGTATACAGCAGCAGCCCCAGGGCTGTATACACCAGCAGCCCCAGGGCTGTATACACCAGCAGCCCCAGGGCTGTATACACCAGCAGCCCCAGGGCTGTATACACCAGCAGCCCCAGGGCTGTATACACCAGCAGCCCCAGGGGTGTATACACCAGCAGCCCCAGGGGTGTATACACCAGCAGCCCCAGGGCTGTATACAGCAGCAGCCCCAGGGCTGTATACACCAGCAGCCCCAGGGCTGTATACAGTAGCAGCAGCCCCAGGGCTGTATACAGCAGCAGCCCCAGGGCTTTATACACCAGCAGCCACAGGGCTGTATACAGCTGCAGCCCCGGAGGTATACAGGCCCCCCATCAAGCTTGCGTGGCAGCCTGTAAAGGAAAATCATACTTATCGCTGTCCCGCCGCTTGCCGACACACGATCCCCGGGCTTCAATCCGCGTCTTCCGGCTTCCGGGTTCCTGTGGTCGCGCGCAATGACGTCATTGCCCGCGACCACAGAAGACGCGGATTGAAGCCCGGGATCGTGATGGCAGCGGCGGGACAGCGATAAGTATGATTCTCCTTTACAGGCTGCCGCGCAAGGGGGGGGGGGGGGCCCTGGAGCTTGATGGGGGTGGCCTGTATACCTCCGGGGCTGCTGCTGTATATATACGGATTACCGTATATACTCGCATATAAGCCGAGGGGGGACTTTTCAGCTCAAATTTTCGGCTGAAAAACTCGGCTTATATGCGAGTATATACGGTATATATACAGCTTTTTAATATGTGTACATATACAAATATCTCATAAGCAAAACCATCTTTCATATATGCATATATGAGACAGAAGATATATCATTGGGATAAACAGAAACATATTCATTTATTTATTTCAACCTCTATTCACAGACACACACAGAATATATGGAGACTAAAGCTGGCTTCACACCACGGTTTTACCGGGTTTCGGGGCTGTCCGGTCTGAACCGGACAGCCCCAGACCCGATTTTGGACATAATGTAGCCCTATGGTGTCGGATAGGGCTGGATGGAAGTAATTTGCCATTCGGTTTTGTCCATGTCCGGTAGCATCAGGCTGCTTTCAATTTTTGCCCCGGACACAAAATTGGATCTTGCAGCATTATTGTGTCCAGGGCAAAAAAGTTAAACAAAACTGGATCCACCCGGATCCTCCCAGATCCGGTGCGATCCGGTGACCAATAACATGGGAGTCTATGGGTGCCGGATCTCTCCGGACCCAACAGAAAAACCTGGCTGGGTGCTGAAGCTCAGTGCCGGATGGCACTGAACTTCAGCACCTGGAGAGCTCCCCTCTAAGATTTCAGAAACAGCGGCAGCAGCTGCGCAGTTCTGAATCCAGCAGAAAACAGAATCAGAGGGCATATTTTACCTCCAGCTCTGTTCTATCCGGAGCTGTCAGGCTGTGTCAGGTGTATCCAGCAAAACACCGGACACAGCCTGACAGCTCCAAAACCGTGGTGTGAAGCCAGCCTAAGAAAAAAAAGAAGAAAACCCTCCTATATATTATATCCATACATCTGCTCTATGTGTCAATAAAAGTACATTAGGTTGGTCTTATAATTAAGCCCTCTGGATACCGGGCATTCTTAGCGACCGCTCCCAATTGCCGCCACATGCAGGCCTCATCACTTTCTCTGTACCTTACACGGTTAAACCATCTATTTTACCATCATGACAATCCTTCAGATGCTTCGATAGGCCCGACATCGATGTACCCACTCACCTTACCAAAGTATCAGCTGCAGAAAGATGTTCCGAAATTCTTTTCTTTAGTGGGTGGGTAGTGCACTCAATATAGTATTTGCAGCAGCTGCAATAAGTCACCACATAAACAACATAGGTGGAATTATAGTTTATATAGGTTTTGATGTTGTATTCTTTTTGTGTTATTGTTCCAAAAAACTATTTTTTTCCATATATCTGCATAAGTTACAGCACTTTCCATCGCATATAACATTCCCCGTATATTTAAGCCAAGCTTGATAGTTCTGTACACTACTAAACAGACTGTAAGATATCATACCACCCACACCACGATCTTTTTGTGCTACCGATCTAAGGCCGGCTTCACACCACGGTTTGGAGCTGTCAGGTTCTGTCCGCTGTTTTGCAGGATGCACCAGACAGAACATGACAGCCCTCTGATCTTGTTTTTTGCAGGATTCGTTTCTGCTTATTCCTGCTGCTGTCCAGTACTGAAATTTCAGCATCGCGTGTGCAGGGGAGCTGAAATTTAAGCCGTGGAGCTCTCCATGGTGCTCAACTTCAACGCCGGCTCTGAAATGCTGCTCCATGGTGCTTCATTTCAGAGTCGCCGCTCTTCAGTAAAGAGGCCTCCGGGAAACGATCTGGTTGGTTTTCCGGATCCGGGGTGATCTGGTGCCCATAGTCTCCTATGTTATGGGCGCCGGACCATCCCGAATCCCGGTTTTGTTAGTTTTTTGCAACGGACACAAAAAATGATGCAGACTCTGATTTTGTGTCCGGTGCAAAAAACGAACACAACCGGATCCTCCGGAAAAGCACAAAACCGGAGGCCAAATAAGGCCAATCCGGCACAATAGGGGCACATGGGACAGCCTTTCCTGTGCGCTGTTGTAAAGCGCACATCCTGGGGCTTTGTGTGTGGCTGACTGCTAAGGTAAACACTGAGTCACTATGGGGCTCCGTTTCCTGGCAGCGTTTAGCGTTAACGCTATGAGCTGCGGGGAAAATTTCTAAGTTTTTAATGCTTGCGTCGTGCTAGGGTCACAACGCAAATGTGACCCTAGCCATAATGATGAATTTATTCTCATCCTCACTATAGATTTTACAATCATTTAGGATCCCAGATATTTCTGAGAGAGCTATTTTTGGGGGGGGATACAGGAATACAATGCAACAACATCCAGTGTTACAAAACTATAATTTTCCTTCTAATCAAAATCCATAAGACTGGCCAAGAGATGTTTCGTATCTCTTATATGGCCCATCATGCCTTCACTAATGGTTATGGTTTTGCATCCACTCCGACAATCTCTCATTCAGGGAACCAATACACGAGAAAATTAGTTGGAGTGGGGGTGGAAAAACTTGTTTATGAGCCTTAGGGAGGGCATGAAAAATTGCACAGACTAAGCTTTTATTCAATAGGAAATTCACTGTTTTTTATCTAAAATACCCAGGAATAGACCTTCCTTGAGGAGATTATCCAATTCCACAATATACATATTAGTGTCATCACCTTTCAATTTTTTATAGGTATTAACATCACAAAACACATTATTTATCTCCCTCTTGTACAGCATTGCATCAAGAATAACTTCCGAACCCATCTCAGAGGGTCGGATTACTTTATGTGTGTTTTTAATCAGATCTTTACGATATGAAGTAAAAAGGTATGATAAAATGAGCGCTAGGGACAGAAACAGGCACTGGGCTCTTATCGAATATTACCTCTCAAATTTATTGTGAACAGTAGATGTTATAGGTCTCCTCGCCACAACATGTTTCGACACTAAAGGTGTCTTTCTCAAGTGGATGTCAGACCCATAGTAAAATTCCCCTTTTATTCTCAACCCCCACTAATCACTGATAAAAAAGAGGTGTTCTACACATTCCTATCTGCAGATTCAACTTATTTAAAGGTATATACATACATTATATCTACCAGAACATAAAAACATACATATACCATATCTATTATATACACCCATATATAAAGATAAAAATACAAACAATACTATAATACAGCTCATTTTATCATACCTTTTTACTTCATATCGTGCTCAAATCCTCCCTTTGGGGAGTGTGGTTTGAGAGCAGCTCTGGGACAGGATTTGGTCAACACAGAGGAGCTGCCCTTCCCTGGGCTCGTGATCTCTGGGAGAGACGTTGAAGTTCCATAAGGAAAGGCTTCTCTACACGTAGCAATGGATTTATGCCTGCGGTTAAATCTCACCTCAAATCATCAACCTAGTTGTGCAGGGGGCGCAACTAGAAAAGGTGAGTGACATATCAATATAACCCCTTGCTTCGGCTAATTTGCACAGTGTGGCGCAACAATTTCTTGGTTTTCTTTTAATCAGATCTTTTAATGTTTTACGGTGGGAAACAAAAAGATTATCCTTGTATTGGATGTTACATGTACTTCCCAATAATTCCCTCAACTCTCTTTCCATACACATATGAAATACATCCATAGATGGCACTCTGGATTTCAAAGGATAATAATATGGATTTGGTATAGATGTTTTGCCTCTCTACTTGTCATGTAATAACAGGGACTCCCCATTATTTTCCATCAAAATCTATGCTGTCATTTGCTCCAGGAATTTACGTCACAAGGAGATAAAGGACCGACTACCATGAGGGAATAAATGACTCTCTGTGTATAGCATATTATTTACAGGTACAAATGTTACATTTCTGCAGCCGATCCTATGGTGAGGCCGGTTAGTGTACGATGTCAGGCCTATCAAAGAATCTGAGGGATTGTCATGAGGGCAAAACAGATGGTTTAACGTTGAAAGATATAGAGAGTGTGATGAGGCACCCACGTGGCGGCAATTGGGAGCAGTTGCTATGCAACCACGAAGCCTTCTGGATACTGGCATTAAATGCCCGGTATCCAGAGGGGCTTAATTGACACATAGAGCGGATGCATGGATATAACATATAGGAGGGTTTTCTTCCCTTTTTTTCTTGGTCTCCATATATTGTGTGTGTGTGAATAGAGGTTGAAATAAATATATGGATATGTTTCTGACAGGGCATGCCTGGAGTAACTGGTATCACTATACTCTATATACAATTCTACAGTACATGCTGTATTATTGTTTGTATGTAGTGTGGACCTGTATATAAAGGATAGTGCTGTGTATACAAGATATACAGCCGGCAGCCTCTGTTCATACGGCCGGCAGGCTCTATGTATACATCGCGCAACCGTAAGCACTTTGCATATGTCCCACAGCCATTTGCATTTTGCATGCATCCCACAGTTGTCTGCATTGTGTATACAGTTGTGGCCAAAAGTATTGACACCACTGCAATTCTGTCAGATAATACTCAGTTTCGCCCTGAAAAAGATTGCAATCACAAATTCTTTGGTATTATTATCTTCATTTAATTTGTCTTCAATGAAAAAACACAAAAATAATTGTCCTAAAGCCAGATTTAATATAATTCCACACCAAATATAAAAAAGAGGGTGGACAAAAGTATTGACACTGTTAGAAAAATCATGTGATGCTTCTCTAATTTGTGTAATTAACAGCACCTGTAACTTACCTGTGGCATCTAATAGGTGTTGGCAATAACTAAATCACACTTGCAGCCAGTTGACATGGATTAAAGTTGACTCAACCTCTGTCCTGTGTCCTTTTGTGTACCACATTGAGCATGGAGAAAAGAAAGAAGACCAAAGAACTGTCTGAGGACTTGAGAAACCAAATTGTGAGGAAGCATGAGTAATCTCAAGGCTACAAGTCCATCTCCAAAGACCTGAATGTTTCTGTGTCTACCGTGTGCAGTGTCATCAATATGTTTAAAGCCCATGGCACTGTGGCTAACCTCCCTAAATGTGGATGGAGAAGAAAAATTAACTAGAGATTTCAATGCAAGACTGTGCGGATGGTGGATAAAGAACCTCAACTAACATCCAAACAAGTTCACGCTGCCCTGCAGTCCTAGGGTACAACAGTGTCAACCCGTACTATCAATCGGCGTCTGAATGAAAAGTGACTGTATGGTAGGATACCCAGGAAAACCCTACTTCTTACCCCGAGACATAAAAAAGACAGGCTGATGTTTGCCAAAACTTACCTGAGAAAGCCTAAAACGTTTTGGAAGAATGTTCTCTGGTCAGATGAGACAAAAGTAGAGCGTTTTGGGCAAAGGCATCAACATAGAGTTTACAGGAGAAAAAAAGAGGCATTCAAAGAAAAGAACACGGTCCCTACAGTCAAACATGGCGGAGGTTCCCTGATGTTTTGGGGTTGCTTTGCTGCCTCTGGCACTGGACTGCTTGACCGTGTGCATGGCATTATGAAGTCTTAAGACTACCAACAAATTTTGCAGCATAATGTAGGGCCCAGTGCGAGAAAGCTGGGTCTCCCTCAGAGGTCATGGGTCTTCCAGCAGGACAATGACCCAAAACACACTTCAAAAAGCACTAGAAAATGGTTTGAGAGAAAGTACTGGAGACTTCTAAGGTGGCCAGCAATGAGTCCAGACCTGAATCCCATAGAACACCTGTGGATAGACCTAAAAATGGCAGTTTGGAGAAGGCACCCTTCAAATATCAGGGACCTGGAGCAGTTTGCCAAAGAAGAATGGCCTAAAATTCCAGCAGAGCATTGTAAGAAACTCATTGATGGTTACTGGAAGCGGTTGATCGCAGTTATTTTGGCTAAAGGTTGTGCAACCAAGTATTAGGCTGAGGGTGCCAATACTTTTGTCTGGCCCATTTTTGGAGCATTGTGTGAAATGATCAATGTTTTGCTCTTTGCTTCATTCTCTTTTGTGTTTTTTCATTGAAGACAAATTAAATGAAGATAATAATACCAAAGAATTTGTGATTGCAATCATTTTCAGGAAGAAATTGAGTATTATCTGACAGAATTGCAGGGGTGCCAATACTTTTGGCCACAACTGTACATCTCGCCGCCATCTTCTTTGTGTATATGTTCAACAGCTGTCTTCATTTTGTATACAGCCCGCAGCTGTCTCTATTGTGCACATGTCCTGTAGCTGTTAGCATTTTGCGTATGTCCCGCAGCTGTGTGCATTCTGCATGCATCCTGCAACCGTCTGCATTGTGTATACCTCCCGCAGCCATCTGCGTTGTGAATACAGCCTGCAGCCGTCTTCCTTGTGGATATCACAAAACAATCACTGATCTCAGGGATGGATACCTGGCTTGTGGTGTTTCCCTTGTCATATTTTTAAACTCATAAAGAGCTGGATATTGACTGAAAGGGCCACTTAATATGATGGTTATGGTGGTCTCGTCAAGAAGCCACCCATGGCTAGGTCCTTCTCTGGAGGGATATCTGGCTAGTCCCGTGTTTGAGACTCCTAAACGAGGCTCCACGGACTCTTTGCATATTCCTTGTGTATATGTCCCGCAGCTGTCTCTATTGTGTATTCTCTATTGTGTGTATAGCCAGCAGCAGTCTTACTGTGTACATGGCTTGCAGCTGTATCCATTGTGTACACGGCCTTCAGCTGTCTCCATTGTCTATATGGCCCACAGCCATCTCTTTTGTGGATACAGCCAGCAGAAGTCTCTATTGTGTATACAGCTACCGTGTATGTGTGTATATACTATATATATGTGTGTGTGTGTATATGTATATATACTGTATAATATATTAGTGCGTGTTTAGGTGGAAGCAAAGCCAGGGTGGAGATGGAGCCTAGGTGGAGGCTGGGCGGAGTCTCAGGGGGGCCCCAAAATTTTGCCAGTGAAGGGACCCAACATTTTTAGTGGCAACCCTATTTCTGTTTATCCCAATGATACATCTTCTCTCCCATATATGAAAGATGATTTTGTACATTTACTTTACTCATGAAATATTTGTATATGTGTACATATGAAAAAGCTGTATCTGACTAACTCCAACCAGATAATACTTGGAATGGTGGCATGAACACACGTGCCAAGAACAAGCAGGGCATTGGAAAGAAAAATCCTCCAGCCCTCTCTGTGAAGCTTCTTCTGTGATTTGCATTCTGCGAGTGACAGAGAGGGGGGAGGGTAAAGCCTGCACAAGCAAAGCAAACAGACAGAGAGAGGGTGGATCATTCAGGCTGCAAAACAACACGCCCTAAAGGCTAAATAATAGAGCCCCTGCTAATTATAATCCCTAATGAGTAAGTATTAAAACGTTTTTATGCACTTTCACAGGATGCTTTTAGAAGACAAAAGGAGTGTGAGATTAGTGATAATATGCTGCAGGGACATGTTTTGGTAGCTTAGGAGGCATTCTGGAGGTGAAAGGATCCCTTTAAATTTTGCACCCACTAATGTGTTTAATTACTTTACAGCACTATAACATCTCCACCTGTTTTCGCTTAAGTTGTTGTTAAAGAAGTTGCACAGCAGGAACCCACTTGACCTACAACCATCAAACACACAGGAGAAAGAAGCACTAGAGGCCCATAGGAAACTCTCTGATGAAACAACTACACAGGCACTAGGTACATTCCCTACTAACATCTACCCCAGATACACAAGATTTCCCCCTCCGTCCGTGTCCTGCTATAAACATTTTTATCAATCTTGTGGCTGAAGAGTATAGACAAATACCAGGTATGAGGCGCAATGATAACCTCAGTCCGAGACACAGCCAAGCAGTTAGAGAATTACAAGCAATGGATAATGTAATTTATAAGTCAGCAGATATGGGGAGTAACATTGTGGTATGGCTGTCTGACAAGTACGAGAGGGAGGCGTACCGGCAGCTTCGTGATAATACCACCTACACCAAACTAGCCCTCTCAGCAAGTTCTCAGCCGAGATCGCAACCATCCCCAGGAGGGCATTGGTGACGGGTATGTAATATATAAAAGCCGAAGGCACTTCCGTCACTTTGTCCGGAGCTATATATAGAAGCCATTGGCACTTCCGTCACTTTGTCCAGAGCTATATATAGAAGCCAATGGCACTTCCGTCACTTTGTCCGGAGCTACGTGACGTCACCGGATCCCTACACCCATTCAGGGTGAGCCAAGTTGGTGGCCGTAAGCGGGAGCGGGACTCATACAGCCTGCTACGCTTACGGCCTCCCCTACAAGGCCCCAAAACACACACACCATCTGAACAACACACTCACACACCCGGACACACACACAAACACACACACTCTCGCTACACTTTCGCAGCACTGCATCCACTCCTCAATCATCACCCCCGCACACATACAGGAGGGGTGAGGAGAGCGTATGCAAGTACCGAAAACCGGCACTACGCCGCCCACAGCCCAGTGTTCCTCCTCCCCCAACATCCGGGAGCTGGACCGGCCCACACTCCCGGCTGGCCAGCCGCTAACCGGAGCTCAGCCGCGGTTACCTGCGGCACGGAGGTCCGCGGCGAGCCAGCCAGGAGATGACCGACGTCAGCCAGTCATTTCCCAGCTGGCGAGCCGCTGACCTCTGTGCCGCAGTAGCCGCGGCTGAGCTCCGATCAGTGGTGAGCTGATCAGCGTCAGCCGGTCATCTCCAGGCTGCTCGCAGCGGTGGTGCCCTTCGCAGCATTCAAACCACGCGCGGTTTGAATGCCGCTCCTGTGATTTGTCGCCGCATTCAGCGTCGACCAATCAGAGAAGCGGCTCGTGCCGTACTGTATTTGAAATATGGTGCCATGGCACGCGCCGCTATTCTGATTGGTCGGCGGTGAACGCGGCGACCAATCAGAACAGCGGTGCGCGCTATGGCGCCATATTTCAAATACACTATACTAAGTGCATTTGAAATATGGCGCCATGGCACGCGCCGCTATTCTGATTGGTCAGCGGTGAACGCTGTGACCAATCAGAATAGCGGCGCACGCTATGGCACCATATTTCAATTACACTATACTCAGTGTATTTGAAATTTGGCGCCATGGCGCACGGCGCTATTCTGATTGGTCACCGCATTCACCGCCGACCAATCAGAACAGCGGCGCGTGCTATGGCGCCACATTTCAAATAAACTATACTCAGTGTATTTAAAATATGGCTCCAAATATCGCACCACTATTCTGATTGATCGGTAGTGAACGCGGGTGGCCAATCAGCATAGCAACGCTCGCCACGGCGCCATGTGTAAAATCTGAAGTAATGGGTGGATTTTACACATGGCGCTGTGGCAAGCCATATACCATAGTGCTGCTATACATGTGCTGTAATGTATCGACATAGAACATAGTGCTGCTATACATGTGCTGTGATGTACCGCCATATACTATAGCGCTGCTATACATGTAATGTAATGTACCACCATATACCATAGCGCTGCTATACATGCACTGCCATATACCATAGCACTGCTATACATGTAGTGTAATGTACCGCCATATACTATAGTGCTGCTATACATGTGCTGTAATGTACCACCATATACCATAGTGCTGCTATATATATATATGTAGTTCACTCACGTTGACTTAACAAGTTCTGTCAGTCACAGTATGTCAACTACATACATATTCTAGAATACCCGATGCGTTAGAATCGGGCCACCATCTAGTATTTATATATGTTTCCAGTTATGTAGAAAACCGGGCACCAACAGGTTATCTGGGTACAAGTGTGAAGCAACCTGGAAGCTACTGGACCCGTTGAAGCAGCAAGAGCTGCAAAACGGCAAGCCATCGTGCGCCGACCACCACTCCCTCTCCCCGCTGATTTGTCTATGCTATGATGAGCAAGACAAAATAAAGGAATTGGCATCTAAAAGGGTGAGTGCCGCTTCTCTTTCTTCCTATATTGGATTTATATATATGTGGTATTATTCAAATTGTATATCCTCTGAACTGTTAACTCACTTTGTGAAGTCTGTAATTATTGCTTCGTTGGTTTCAGGTATATCTTTTCACCTATGTATGGTTTTAAATGTTGGTTGTGGGAAGCATGTGTATCTCTATGAGTAAGAGTGTTCGACCCGAAACATGTCAGGTGAGACCCTGCGTGGTCTGTCTTATTTTCAACCTTGTATATGGAACCTTAATAAAGAATTGAATATTTTTTACTGCACAAAGCGTGGTGCTCGTATTCTCTCCCTTGAAAAAGGTTTTGCTTTATATAATTATTCTGGCAGAAGCCAGCTGCTGTGTCCGGTGTCCCAGGATCCACTCCCATGAGGGTGAGCTAAAGATTTTTTTCTTGTTTAGGAGCACCCTAATTACCCAGTTTGCCACCGCTATATGGCAACTAGGGATGGGCGAGTCTACTCGCTAGGACTCGGGACTCGGCGATTCTGAAGGTACTCGCAGGACTCGTTACTCGGCGAATCTCCAGCTTGGACTCGCACAGTGACGAGTCCAATGGAATTCAATGGCAATAAGCTTGACTCGTCACAGATACCCGCTGTCAGCAGCGAGTCTGAGCGAGTCTACGATTCCGAGTCCTACGAGTCTACGATTCCGAGTCCTGTATACTGTATTCGGGATTCGGACTCTGGAATACAGAATCTGTTATGTTCCGAGTCAGCACAGCGTGCGTGTTAGGTCAGAAAACTTGTGAAGATAGCCAATCATAGTCAGTAATGGCATAGCAAAGTTGGTTGTGTCAGGACTATGATTGGCTGCTGTCCAGCGTCATGCCTATGTCATCTATGACAGGCAAGGCAGTATATAAGGCTTGTCCCCGCCATTTTGGGCACATTCCTGAGACGATCTGACCTAGTATAGGGAGAGAGAGATATATGCTGGAGCAGATCAGGGATTGTCAGTGTAGGGAAGATTCCTTTTATTAACCCAAAAAGCTCTTCTGAGAGCTAGGAGGAGGACGGAGTAGTGCTGTGTAGGCAGGCAGGCAGGGAGGGAAGGAAGGAGAAGCCTTAGAGTGCACACAGGACGGACCTCATAGCTTAGCTTACTCACTCAGCTTTGCTAACAGCTGCAGTCAGAGGCTTAGCTGAGGTGCTGTTTCCTTTTTGTTTTTGCACCAGATCGATTTTTGTTCCTAATAAGCCATAGAGCGTTATTTTTTCTGTGGCAGACCAGTGTGTTGCTGCTAGCACGTACTCCACCTTAGGGAGTGTAGTGTGCGGCTTCACTGCCAAGTGTGAGAGCGCACACTTACCCCGCCAGCAAGTGACGCATTCAGCTAACCTAACCACATCTCGGTGGCTGTGCGCACTTCAAACCAATTTTTTTAGGGAGTGTAGTGTGCGGCTTCACTGCCAAGTGTGAGAGCGCACACTTACCCCGCCAGCAAGTGACGCATTCAGCTAACCTAACCACATCTCGGTGGCTGTGCGCACTTCAAACCAATTTTTTTAGGGAGTGTAGTGTGCGGCTTCACTGCCAAGTGTGAGAGCGCACACTTACCCCGCCAGCAAGTGACGCATTCAGCTAACCTAACCACATCTCGGTGGCTGTGCGCACTTCAAACCAATTTTTTTAGGGAGTGTAGTGTGCGGCTTCACTGCCAAGTGTGAGAGCGCACACTTACCCCGCCAGCAAGTGACGCATTCAGCTAACCTAACCACATCTCGGTGGCTGTGCGCACTTCAAACCAATTTTTTTAGGGAGTGTAGTGTGCGGCTTCACTGCCAAGTGTGAGAGCGCACACTTACCCCGCCAGCAAGTGACGCATTCAGCTAACCTAACCACATCTCGGTGGCTGTGCGCACTTCAAACCAATTTTTTTAGGGAGTGTAGTGTGCGGCTTCACTGCCAAGTGTGAGAGCGCACACTTACCCCGCCAGCAAGTGACGCATTCAGCTAACCTAACCACATCTCGGTGGCTGTGCGCACTTCAAACCAATTTTTTTAGGGAGTGTAGTGTGCGGCTTCACTGCCAAGTGTGAGAGCGCACACTTACCCCGCCAGCAAGTGACGCATTCAGCTAACCTAACCACATCTCGGTGGCTGTGCGCACTTCAAACCAATTTTTTTAGGGAGTGTAGTGTGCGGCTTCACTGCCAAGTGTGAGAGCGCACACTTACCCCGCCAGCAAGTGACGCATTCAGCTAACCTAACCACATCTCGGTGGCTGTGCGCACTTCAAACCAATTTTTTTAGGGAGTGTAGTGTGCGGCTTCACTGCCAAGTGTGAGAGCGCACACTTACCCCGCCAGCAAGTGACGCATACAGCAACACCTAACTCCAACTTGGTGACTGTGCATTCGTCTACAATGTCTCAAAAAAAAACAATTACCAAAAAGGATGTTGCAAAGGGACAGGGACGAGCTCGTGGCCGCAGCAGTCTTGCCCAAGAAGGCACTGGTACAAGTACACAGCCTAGGATTGATAGAACGTCCTTTTTTCTACCTAGAAATCCCAGTACTCAAAGAAAACGTGTGTTGAGGCCGGATGAGCATGACAAGATAACATCTTGGATGGCTCAGACGCCCTCGACCACTGGTTCTTGCAGTACGCAATCATCCGTGGCAAGACATTCTAGTGTCGCTACAGACAATGCAGCGCCATCCAATCCTCAAAGTCGTCATATTGCCTCAACCCATCGGCAGCCAGAGGAAAATTTGAATATGGACCTTGGTCACTCGGATGACTTATTCGGTTCTTATCAAGGGGTTTCTTTGTCACTGCCTGACGAGATACTTGAAGTAGACGAAATGTCTACTCATGGCCAAAGTTTGGAAGTAGCGCGTCCTGAGGAAAGACACTTTCACGAAATGCAAACAGTATCTCAGGAGGTGGATGATGATGAGGATGATGAGACACACATCTCATCTGGCCAGCCTGCTCAGTCAGTTTATCCAGAATCCTTTGAACTGGAAGGGGTGGATGATGACACCACAGATCCTACCTGGATTGCTGAATTGCATAGCCAAGAGAGCAGCCAGGAGGACGAAAGTGGCTATGTACCACTGGCAAAATCACAAAGGCGTACTGTCTCCAGAACACAAACTGTGAGAACAGTTGCCCAAATAGCGTCAACTGTGGCACAAACTGTGCCAACTGTTGCACAAACTGCAAACACAGTTGCCCAAAATGTGTCCACAGTTGGTGTTGAACAGAGTCATCCTCCTCTTCCTCCAATTAAAAATAAAGGACGAACAGCCAGTGTGTGGAAATTTTTTAAGGATAGCCCAACATTACCAAATATGGTTATCTGTAAGATGTGCCAGGCAAGGCTTAGCAGAGGCACGGTAAAAGGAAACCAGAGCACCAGCAGTATGCGCAAGCATATGTCTCTTAAGCACCCAATTCAGTGGGCACCCTATCAGGGTTCAAAATCAGTGCCTTCTGATCCAAACACTTCGAGGCCACCTCAGATACATCCTTCACCAGCAAGTGTTCAGGCTTCAGCTCCTGCTCAAGCGTACTCCTCCCAAGGTGCTTTACAAGACAGACATGACAGTAGTCAATCCTCTTGTCAGTCTGGTCCAAACGTGCAGTTGTCTGTGCCACAGCTGTATGAAAGACAGCGGAAGTTCCAACCGACACACCCATATTCCCAAAAAGTGACAGCGAAAATAGCCAAGTTGTTAGCTGTGGAAATGCTGCCGTTTAGGCTTGTGGGTACAGAGTCTTTTCGGGAGTTGATGGCTGAGGCAGCACCACGATACTCTGTACCCAGCCGGTACTTTTTCTCACGTAGTGCCGTTCCCGCCTTACACCAGCACGTGGTTAACAACTTAAAACGTGCTTTAACAAATGCTGTCACCGCCAAAGTCCACCTAACTACGGACACGTGGACAAGTAGTTGTGGACAGGGCAGATACATTTCACTAACGGCTCACTGGATCAACCTGGTGGAGAGTGTACCAACTTCTAAAACTGTACCATCTGACATACTTCCAACTCCACGAATAGCGGGCCCAACATCATTCCGGGTGTCTGCCTCCTCATATATGTCCAGTGCCCAATCTGCTTCTGCCACTTCCTTGTCCACTGCTGAGCCTCAAGCACCATCACGTCCGAGTTGGGAGCTTTGCAGTACTGCTTCTGCAAGGCGACAACAGGCTCTTCTGAAGCTTATCTGCCTAGGTGACACACGTCACACTGCAACAGAGTTGTGGAAAGGTCTCAAGCAACAGACCGATGAGTGGCTGGCCCCACTGGAACTACAACCAGGTCTAGTTGTGAGCGATAATGGTGCAAACCTTGTGGCGGCAATAAAGCACGGTAAACTTGTACATGTGCCTTGCATGGCTCATGTCCTGAACCTAGTAGTTCAGAAATTCCTCAAAATATACCCAGAGTTATCTGAGCTACTGGATAAGGTGAGGCGAATTTGCGCCCACTTTAGACATTCGTCCACAGCAGCTGCAAGTCTTTCTGCCCTTCAAATCCAATTTAACTTGCCGAAACACAGGCTAATTTGCGACATGCCTACGCGATGGAACTCCACCTTCCATATGCTGGCAAGGTTTAATGAGCAGCAGAAGGCAATAGCGGAATTTCAGCTGCAACATGCCCGTCAACCTGGAAGTCATACCACACACATCACTACTTTCGAGTGGGTCTGGATCGCTGACCTTTGCGAGTTGCTGGATAACTTCGAATACTGTACCAAACTTGTCAGTGGGGATCAGTCGATTATAAGTCTCACCATCCCCATGCTCTGCCTGCTCCAAGAATCCCTATTGAATCTCAAAACAGATGCTTTGAGAGCACAGCGGATGGCTATGGAGCCAGAATTGAACATCGCTGATCCTAGCCACCCTAGCCAATATCAGCAGGCTACATTGGTTCAGGAAGATGGTGATGAGGGTGATGATGAAGAAGATTTATTTTTCTCTGGTACTGATGTGAACCCTGATGGGACTCCCAACCCTACGTTTATGTCGGTACAGCATGGGTGGGCTGAAGAGGAGGAGGCGGACACCGATTTAGAGGCCACGACGCGTAGTGATCTTCATTCTGTTGTAACCGAGGAGATGAGTCTTTGCAGCTTAGCACACATGGCTGA
Source organism: Allobates femoralis (assembly GCA_033576535.1). Lineage (NCBI taxonomy): Eukaryota > Metazoa > Chordata > Amphibia > Anura > Aromobatidae > Allobates > Allobates femoralis. Next base: position 327,263,572 of record JARQOC010000004.1, on the reverse strand, counting down.
AGTAATGTGTCAATGTGTCTCCAAAGATCCACGCGTCATACACATCTATGACAGCGACCTCTACTGGTTGTCAACGTTTTTGGACCCACGGTACAAAGACAAATTTCAGTCGCTGCTGTCGCACTCATCCAGGGGCTTAACGATGGATCATGTAAAGAGGGTTCTTCTTGATATTTTGCTGGCAATATCACCGTCTGAATCCGCTATACATCGAAGAACCAGCTCTTTCCAACAACAGCCTTTGGTTGGGACACAAACGCCATCAATGACAAGAAGAGGTGGGGGTAAGATGTCCGCCAACTGGGCGATGTTCAACAGACCTTCCAATCAAGAACGTAATTTGCCTACGGTGACCTTGAGTAGGAGACAACAATTGTCCAACATGGTGCAGCAGTATCTCAGTGACAGTACCAGCTTCCTAACCGACCCTTCTGTACCCTTTAATTACTGGGTTTCCAAGCTGCACACTTGGACTGAGCTGTCATTGTATGCCTTGGAGGTGCTGGCATGCCCAGCTGCTAGTGTGACATCAGAGCGTGTTTTCAGTGCCGCTGGGGGTATAGTCACTGATAGAAGGTCCCGCCTCACCACAGAAAATGCCGACAGGCTCACTCTAATTAAATTCAACAAGGATTGGATATCATCACAGTTCCTAAGCCCTCCTGACGACAGTACACAATCCTAGATTAACCTAATCATAATTAATATGATTGGGATATTGCGCTGTTAACAATATGCCCATTTTTGACAGGAATTAATGACAAGTCCCGTAGCTCTGTTGATTTGATTCGGCACCCAGTCCAAGCAATAATATGCTATGGGCCAAGCGCCCTGCTTTATGTAAAAAAATACTTTATTAAGCCCTTTGGGCTAATTTTTTGAGGCACCAAGCCTAGGACTGCATAGTTGGCCTTGCTTCTTCTATGCTCCTAGTCCAAGCAATAATATGCAATGGGCCAAGCGCCCTGCTTTATTTATAAATAGACTTAATTAAGCCCTTTGGGCTAATTTTTTAAGCCACAAAGGCTAACAAGCTTATCATGCTTTGGGAGACACCCTGGCTAACAAGCTTTTTATGGCCCTTAGGCCTACATTTATACCAAAAATGGGAAACAGCCCCTTGGGCTAATTTTTTGAGCCACACAGGCTAACAAGCTTATCATGCTTTGGGAGACACCCTGGCTAACAAGCTTTTTATGGCCCTTAGGCCTACATTTATACCAAAAATGGATACAGCCCTTGGGCTAATTTTGGAGCCACCCAGGCTAACAAGCTTATCATGCTTTGGGAGACACCCTGGCTAACAAGCTTTTTATGGCCCTTAGGCCTACATTTATACCAAAAATGGGATACAGCCCCTTGGGCTAATTTTTGGAGCCACCCAGGCTAACAAGCTTATCATGCTTTGGGAGACACCCTGGCTAACAAGCTTTTTATGGCCCTTAGGCCTACATTTATACCAAAAATGGGATACAGCCCCTTGGGCTAATTTTTGGAGCCACCCAGGCTAACAAGCTTATCATGCTTTGTGAGACACCCTGGCTAACAAGCTTTTTATGGCCCTTAGGCCTACATTTATACCAAAAATGGGATACAGCCCCTTGGGCTAATTTTTGGAGCCACCCAGGCTAACAAGCTTATCATGCTTTGGGAGACACCCTGGCTAACAAGCTTTTTATGGCCCTTAGACCTACATTTATACCAAAAATGGGATACAGCCCCTTGGGCTAATTTTTGGAGCCACCCAGGCTAACAAGCTTATCATGCTTTGGGAGACACCCTGGCTAACAAGCTTTTTATGGCCCTTAGGCCTACATTTATACCAAAAATGGGATACAGCCCCTTGGGCTAATTTTTGGAGCCACCCAGGCTAACAAGCTTATCATGCTTTGGGAGACACCCTGGCTAACAAGCTTTTTATGGCCCTTAGGCCTACATTTATACCAAAAATGGGATACAGCCCCTTGGGCTAATTTTTGGAGCCACCCAGGCTAACAAGCTTATCATGCTTTGGGAGACACCCTGGCTAACAAGCTTTTTATGGCCCTTAGGCCTACATTTATACCAAAAATGGGAAACAGCCCCTTGGGCTAATTTTTGGAGCCACCAAGGCTAACAAGCTTATCATGGTTTGGGAGACACACTGGCTAACAAGCTTTTTATGGCCCTTAGGCCTACATTTATACCAAAAATGGGATACAGCCCCTTGGGCTAATTTTTGGAGCCACCCAGGCTAACAAGCTTATCATGCTTTGGGAGACACCCTGGCTAACAAGCTTTTTATGGCCCTTAGGCCTACATTTATACCAAAAATGGGAAACAGCCCCTTGGGCTAATTTTTGGAGCCACCAAGGCTAACAAGCTTATCATGGTTTGGGAGACACACTGGCTAACAAGCTTTTTATGGCCCTTAGGCCTACATTTATACCAAAAATGGGAAACAGCCCCTTGGGCTAATTTTTCCAGGCACCAATCCAATGCCTGCATCGTGGGCGTTGCTTGGACTATCATCCTGCTGGAGCCTGTTGAAGGGTCCCACTGTACGCTCCATACAAAACGCGTAGACGCGATGTGTAGCATGTAGACGTCCCAGCCTCTCACATGTGTGTTCATAGTCTTGTTGCCATAGCGAGGCAGAAAGTAACCCCCCAAACATAGGCACTGTTTGTCAGCAACAGTTGTATGTGGAGTCATGATTTGACACTTAGTAACCAAGGTGACTTCATGCGCCATGCGGGCCGTAAAGTACTTGCTAATGATGCTCTCTCCCCTGTCCCCCACGCCAAATGTCTCGGGGTAATCCTTGACTCCTCCCTCTCCTTCAAGCCCCACCTGTAGTCCCTAACCAAGTCCCTGTGACTCCAACTCAAAAATATTTAACCAATTCGGTCGTTCCTCAATCCTGACACTGCTGAAACACTCATAAATGCCCTCATCATCTCCCGCCTTGACTACTGCAACCTCCTTCGCATAGGTCTCCCTGCCAACTCTCTTGCACCTCTCCAATCTATACTAAACTCTGCTGCCCGACTAATACATCTGTCCTCACGCTACTCCCCTGCCTACCCCCTCTGCCAAGCCGTTCACTGGCCCCTCCGGCCCACAGAGAGCTCACTTTAAAACACTGACCATGAGATTCAAAGCCTTACACAACCTATCCCCACCATACATCTCCGACCTGATCTCCCGATACCATCCCTCACGCAACCTGCGTTCATCCCAAGAACTTGTCCTACAGTCCACCCTCATCTCCTCTTCCCACAACCGCATACAGGATTTCTCCCGGTAATCCGCCATGCTATGGAACTCCCTGCCCCACCTCATCAGTCAGTCGCCTACCCTCTGAACCTTAAAGATACTTCTAAAGACTCACCTCTTCCGACAGGCCTACAACCTGCCATGAGACCCCGCTACACGCCCCACGACCGACACCTTCCCCACCCTATTGTATCCCCACCCACCCCTCGTAGAATGTGAGCCCACGCGTACAGGGTCCTCTACTATTGTACCTATATGACCTTATTGTCTATGTTTATTGTACTTGTCCTTCTCTACCTTTTCCTCATGTAAAGCGCCATGGAACCTATGGGCGCTATATAAATAAATAATTATAATAATTATGATGACTTGAAGCCCAACCACAAAAATAACTCCACATTCATTCCTTGAAAAAATACAGACACAAAGCTGGTTTTTAAAACTGTGTTTAAAAAAAAAAAATGGCAGCACTGTTTGGACATTCCAAAAAATACTACCTTTTAAAATTGTAGTAACAACAAGAACAACAACAAATGGAGCCCTACAGGTCCTGGTAGGTGGGCTGTCCGTCCTGCAAAAGGTCAAGGGCCCCACGCATGGCCTGGCCGAACCCTTCAGGGTGGATCCTCTGAACAGGTGTAGGGAACGGTGGTAGGTCCCTGTTAGCTGGCCACTGGCAGTGAGGCAAAGCCCTGTGGGGTGGGACATGGCTGTCCCGTGTTGTGGGCCTGCCTAGCCTGTTAGAGTTTATTTTCCACCCATCCAAATATTGGAACACATCACCGGGGTCGTTATTTGGCTGACAGGCTTCCAGCACTATCTGTAATGCTGACCTTGCCCGCAGTAGCCTGTCAAATGGAATATTATCCATGAATGGTATAATACTGCGGGCAAAGTCAGCATTACTCTGTTGCACACTTAAATGTGCTGACCCCGGGATCGGACCATAAGCTGGGCCTGCCGCTGGTGGCGTCGGTGGTGGTGCTGGCCCTGCCGCTGGTGGTGGCGGTGGTGGTGCTGGCCATGCCGCTGGTGGTGGCGGTGGTGGTGCTGGCCCTGCCGCTGGTGGGGCGGTGGTGGTGCGGACCCTGCCGCTGGTGGCGGTGGTGGTGGTGGTGGTGGCGGGGACAGCGGTGGTGGTGTTGATGGCCCTGCCGCTGGTGGGGGCGGTGGTGGTGCGGACCCTGCCGCTGGTGGCGGTGGTGGTGGTGGTGGTGGCGGGGACGGCGGTGGTGGTGTTGATGGCCCTGCCGCTGGTGCCGGCGGTGGTGGTGCTGGCACGGCCGCTGGTGACGGCGGTGGTGGTGCTGGCCCTGGCGCTGCTGGCGGCGATGCTGGTGGTGGTGGTGGCGGCGGCGACGGCGGTGGTGGTGGTGGCGCCGGCCGTGGTGGTGGTGGTGGGTTTACTCCACGCCGCCTTCTGTTTGGAGGTGGAGGATTAGCAGCACGCCGCCCTCTGTAGTAAGCTTCTCTGTGGGTAAAGTAAAAAAAAATTTGGTGAATGCATTGCATTTGGAAACAAAAACATAGGTCAAACATTAAGTTGCATGCTTTTTAGACTCTGTGTATCTGTGTATTCTTAATCAGATATTTGTTATTATTATGAAATAATAACCAACTGTACATAACATAAAGGAATACGTGACTTTCTTTGCTAATTCCATACTAATACATAATTTTTCACCCCCTGATTACCACCCACCCCCCCCCATCCCATCTAATCTAGACGATCAATAACACCAATGGTTCACATGAAAAAAAAAAGTCCCCCTGACTTCACTTTTAACTTGACATACTTAATTCACAAAACTTTTAGCTTATATCATCTATATAAAGCAGGGAAGGGGTTGAAAGGTATACAATATATATATATATAATATATTTATATAATCGGGAGTTTGAAATTCCGGCACTGTAGCCGAATCCCAAACTCCTTAGCGTCACTGCGAGCGGAGACGCGTATGCGCCTTCGCGAGCCGCAGACGCTTAACTCACACAGCCGCTATAGCGTTTTCTCGAGCGGCCTCGCGCCCTCCGCTCACAGCAAGACCTGCGCCCCTCACAGCGCCCAATCCGCCCTGGCATGCTGGCATTTGTACTTCCCCCGTCTGTGCACCCACAGGTCTTAGCAGATCACTGATGCTGACAGCGGGGGGGGGACAACACAGACAATCAAATCAGGAGGAGGTCAGTGTCAGGAGGAGATGACAGCCGCCCGCCGGGGCCTGTGACACTGCAGAGGTCACAGCGGGGCTGTGTGTGTGCGGACAACGGGGAGGCCGGGGGCTACGGACGTACCGGACACGTCCTCTGCTCCTGGAGATGTGCCGCGGTTCCGCGCTCGCAGCGTATCTGACGCGGGAGCCGCGCTCACCACGCCCACACCACGCCCTCTGCCAAACAACCCACACCTCTCACTAACCTCCTGCAGCTAACCACACCCCATGTTTACCTTTGCCATGATGTCATTTAGCTGCGGCCGCTATCTTTAATAAGGTCAGTAATGATGGCAGTAATCGGATCTCTGCTCCCTCTAGCACGCCCCAACACTGTAGCACCATCTATTAACCCTATTCTCATCACCTATATACTCTGCTACCCACTGAGCCGCCTGTATACTCTGCTACCCACAGACCCGCCTGTATACTCTGCTACCCACAGACCCGCCTGTATACTCTGCTACCTCAGACCCGCCTGTATACTCTGCTACCCACAGACCCGCCTGTATACTCTGCTACCCACAGACCCGCCTGTATACTCTGCTACCCACAGACCCGCCTGTATACTCTGCTACCCACAGAGCCGTCTTTATACTCTGCTACCTCAGACCCGCCTGTATACTCTGCTACCCACAGACCCGCCTGTATACTCTGCTACCCACAGAGCCGTCTTTATACTCTGCTACCTCAGACCCGCCTGTATACTCTGCTACCCACAGAGACGCCTGTATACTCTGCTACCTCAGACCCGCCTGTATACTCTGCTACCCACAGACCCGCCTGTATACTCTGCTACCCACAGAGCCGTCTTTATACTCTGCTACCTCAGACCCGCCTGTATACTCTGCTACCCACAGAGACGCCTGTATACTCTGCTACCTCAGACCCGCCTGTATACTCTGCTACCCACAGACCCGCCTGTATACTCTGCTACCCACAGACCCGCCTGTATACTCTGCTACCTCAGACCCGCCTGTATACTCTGCTACCTCAGACCCGCCTGTATACTCTGCTACCCACAGACCCGCCTGTATACTCTGCTACCCACAGACCCGCCTGTATACTCTGCTACCCACAGAGCCACGTGTATACTCAGCTACCCACAGAGCCGAAATGGAACCTAATGTATATATTAATAAATAATACTAAATGTACACAACAGTGCTGCAGACACATACCTTGGCATACGGGCCACCGGGTGAAGGAAGGACAGCCGGTCATAAAAGTGGTAGTGGTTGAGCAATGGAGCGGCTCCCGGTTGTCTCTCTGAGTACTGCCGGTACTGCTTCTTATGCTGGTCCCGGCAGCTCCTCCACCGTTTTTTAAGATGGTCAACTGTGAAATGATTTGAAACCGGGTTTAGAGATGTGTAATATTTGAAACAACAAAAGTATGTGTACAAATCAACAATAACATTTTATTCATTTTGTGTGTGTAATGTGTATACAAGGCACAGTGACACGACAGTGTGGAACATCATCAACAGCATTACGGACATTGAGCTCACGTGGCCACAATCACAAATGAGGCAGGACACATGTCAACGCATAGAGAATGTAATAGTGCGGGCACCAGACTCTGGTCATTAGTGGTATTTATATACACCCAACCCCTTGGCCGAAAGAGCCAGGAGGATCAGACATTAAACTCATTGTACTGTTGTGACCCCATCCAAATATAGGCAACTATGCGGTGGAGCATGATAACACATTCAGGGTCCTGTATACCCTGCTATGGGGGCCCTGTATTCCCACTGCTGGGGGCCCTGTAAACCCACTGGGCCACTGTCTACCCACTGCTGGGGGCCCTGTATACCCACTGCTGGGGGGGCCTGTACACACACTGAAGGCCCTGTATACAGGGACTGACTGGCACCCTACAGTTTGGGTCGCAACCCTCCCTCACCGGCCCGACACAGGTGAGGACGGTGGATGGGGGGGGGGTGATGACTGGCGGCCGCCTCACAGTCACCGCAGCTCCCGCATTCTCCAATGGCTCGCTCCCAGCCGCAGCCTCGCGCTCCTCACAGCCGCTCGCTAACAGTCGCAGCCGCACGCCACTCACAGACGCTCACTCCCGGACGCAGCCGCGTGCTGATGACGTCATCGCGCGCCCAGGAGCTTCCATTTCCGCCTGCTGCTTCAGGGACATGCGGATTATTCATGCTCCTGCAGCCGCATGACCCGTGGCACCTGGGCCAGTCCGCCCCTGCCTGTATACCACAATATGGGGGGATGTATACCCATCTGGGGGCCTGTATACTCTGCAGGGGGAGGTGTATACTCTGCTGGGGGGCTGTCTACCAGTGATAGCCGCTGTATACCAGGATGGCGGTGAATATGTTTTCATAGTTTTTCGGGGCAAAAATAGGGGGGTCGGCTTATACACGGGTCGGCTTATACACGAGTATATATACAGTAAATGCAATATATAACGTGTAAACTCATTTAACTTACTTAGATTGCTCTGTTCCTCATGGTCACTCCGATGGAACGCAGGGAACATCTCTTGGGCGATCTCTCTCCAGGCTGTATTAATTTGGGTCGTATCCCCATAGTCAGGATCTGTAGGGAGCCATAGAAATGGACGAGCCTCCACAAGTGCAATAAGACGCAGTGTGTTCACCGTGCCACGTCCTGCTGCCATGATTGCACTGATGAATGGATTGCTCTGTGTGTGCGCCTGTCAGCGCGACTCGCTTCCTGTTTCCTTAAAGCATGGGGTGTGCTGGCGAATCGCTTTCCTCGCAACATCGGCTACAAGCCTCAAAATAAGAGAAAAACCAGCGAGTTTGGACTCGCACACTTTCAGAGACACATCAGCGAGTTGTAAATGTCATTATTCGCTATTACTCGGGTCCCTATTCATTAACATTGAACTCGCTGGACTCGCAACGAGTCCCGAGTCCTTGACTCGGACTCGTTGGGGTCTTGCGATTCCGAGTCTTTTCGGACTCGCCCATCTCTAATGGCAACTGGAAGAGGCAGGTAAAGTGCCAGGAATTGAAGCTTCTTATGCATGCACCACTTCCTGGGGTGACTGCAGGTTGCTATTCTATAGCATAGGGGGGCCTAATAATGATGGGCCCTCACTCTGCTGAGAATACGAGCGCTCAGCTGCCTACTTTAACCTTCGCTGGCAATTAAAAATAGCGCAGAGCCCAACACTTTTTTCCATTATTTTTTAATTTTATGTCAGGTTATACAACTGGCATCATGCAGCAGGGGATCCCAACGTAGCTTTGCCATGTTGTTTGATCCTCTTTTTTAAGCAGATTTTGAGATTCTGCATATCTATCCTGAAATCAGCAAAGTCTATGAGAGTTCTGAAGTGATGTGATTTTGATGCAGATTCTCAATCTGCGTAAAAAAAGACCCATCAAACAACACACTGTGGGCCCAGTATCGGGTTCTCATTGGCTGCAAGCCATAATCATCAACATTTACAGAAATAAACATTTGAAATAGATCTCTCTGTTTGTAATGACTTTATATAATATATGTGTTTTACCTTGTGTACTGAATTACTGAAATAAATTAACTTTTTGATGATATTCTAGTCCATTGAGATGCACTTTTATATAAACTGGGTTGCGAATACTAAGGCCCCTTTCACATTTGTGCGTCTGTGCAGTTACCTGCAGATGTCTGCCTGCGCTAGCGCAAAAAGCAAGCGCAGGTACTTTCCAGGCAAACGCAGGGCTGCACATGAACGCAGAGAAGGCCATTACCTGCTATGGGGAGTGCAGAAAGTGAAATGCCGGGACGCAGGTCTGAAGAGGGGTGAAGTCTGAGCGCACGCGTCACTCATGACGCGCTGGAGACGCCGTTCACGACTGTTCCGGCGTGTTCATATCATGGCTGCTGCGGTGCCCAGCATGGTACATGTAGAGTAGGGAGGATGAAGGGTTAAACACTGTGCAGACGTATTCCACGAGACATCAAACGGTGAATATAACATTGATTTATTGATCAGTGCATTTCAGGGCTCCCTAGCCCCTTCCTCAGGACAATCAGTATCATATTGCCATGTTTCATGATGTTTCAGGGAGCCCTAAAACGCATTAACTAATAAATCAATATTATATGCACCGTTTGCTGTCTAGTGGAATATGGCAGCACAGTTTTTAACCCTACATCCTCCCTACTCTATATGCACCACGCTGGGGACTGCAGGAGCCATGATATACTTTTATAGTGGTTGTGACTCTCACAACCACACAAGGTGAAGCCTCTGATAACTATTTAGGTAATATTATATCTCTCAGACCCTTTTTGATGATATTCTAATTCATTGAGAAGCACTTGTACTTCTGTAAATATTATATAAAAGATATACATGTTGAGAACTGGTTACTTCTCAGGATTCTATTCTTTGGTGCCAGAATTGTTGGACATCGTCTGCCATGATTTACAATGGTCACTTAATTCACTGCCTTAAGCATTATTTCTGTTATACATATTCCAAGTTAATTTTTCCATAGACATTGTAAGAAAATAAACAGCAATAGTAAGATTCACCTCCCATAAGATTTTACACAATAGTAAAAAATAAATGAGACTCGGTATCAAGAGATATCTAGCATATAAATGAAACAAGAATAATATATGACAGTAGAAATTAACATAATTAAATAACCCATCCTCCCCCTACCTACCTTAACATTCACAAGCTGCTCTTATCTCAAACTACAGAACCTAATTAAACGTAATAGAAAAGGCTGTTTGTGGGTTTACATTTTTTTTCCAAAAGACATATATTTTGGACAGTTCCTATAGAAAAAAGCATGTATCTTGAATTATTAATAGCTTACAAATTTGCAATAAACTAAACAGAGAATTTAATTTAGCAAACCATAGCTCACAAAATATTGAAAAAAAAAATCATTAGTAAGCAAATGAGGTTACTAAATGCTAATGTGACATCGTGATGATGTTGAGCAATTCTCTGGTGATAGTTTGAGGAGCTGTCAATCACCGAAACCTACAGAGGAATTCTTATTAAGGTTGCCCTGTATTTTACAACGCTCTCCATATCTCAGGTCAGTGCTAAAATAATCCAAATTGCACTTTAATAATGGAAAAGCTAAACTGCATTTGTACTATATTTTTACTGGTGATAGTCTTGACATGATTGTTGATTAATCATCTTTCATTATGTTATGCTTTCAAATATATTATTATTGTTTGTTTTTAAAGGCGCTTTACAGAATTAGAACATTTTCAATTTCTTAAGAAAACATAGCGCACCTGCAATTGATTGAGACTTGTATTGCAACTCAGCACCATTGACCTCAATGGGGCTCAGAAGCGGTACCGCACTACTTGTAGACAGATGCAGAATTCTTCCATAAAGGAGAAAAGTGTCTGTTCTTTTTAAATTCTATACAAATTGTTTTAAAAAAAAAATTTATAGAAAAAATTAAAAACATTTTACATTCAACACATAGTATTAGTGTCATAGAGTTAATTATTCCATATCCAAGAGGCAAAATTTAAAGTATATCAGATAAATGTGTTCATATTATTATTTTAAAGATATTCTGTCAGCAGGTTTTTGCTATGTAATCTAAGGGCCCTTTCACATCAGCGGTATTTTCAAATCGCGGCAGATGCGGTGAAAAAACCGCATCTGCTGCGATTACCGCATAACCGCGACACTTGTGGCAAGCCCCATGCAATGTCTATGGGGCTTGCGGTGAGGGTGCGGCTGGTGCGGCAAGTGTGGTTTCAGCACTTGCGGCAGGTGCGGCCGCGAAAAAAAAACGCTGCTTGCAGCATTTTTTTTCGCGGCTGCACCTTCCGCAAGTGCCGAAACCGCACTTGCCGCACCCTTACCGCAAGCCCCATAGACATTGCATGGGGCTTGCCGCAAGTGTGCTGCAAGTGTCGCGGTTATGTGGTAATCGCGGCAGATGCGTTTTTTTCACTGCATCTGCCGCGAATTGAAAATACCGCTGATGTGAAAGGGCCCTAAGGCTACTTTCACATTACAATTTTTGAAGGGAGCCGATGCTGTCCGATAAATTCGCCCTATCCTTCTGATGCCAAATAGGCATCCAATTCCGGCAGAAAATCGTAGCCTCCGGGCAAAAAAAAAAAAGTTTATGCTCACCTCTCCCCGAACCCCCGCCGTCTTCCTGCAGGTTCCCGGTGGCTTCCGCAGTCTCCCGGTGTCTGCAGAGGTCTTCTTCTGCTGTACAGGACCTGCGGTGATGTCACAGTCACGTAACAGCAGGTTCCACCATGGTAACCCGCAGTCCTGTACAGCAGAAGAAGACCTCTGCAGACACCGAGAGCCTGCGGAAGCCACCGGGAGCCTGCAGGACGACGGCGGGGGGTCGGGGAGAGGTGAGCATAAACTTTTTTTTTTTTTAACCCTTGCACTCCCAGTTTGGAGCATTTTTACTGTACTGAGCATGCTCAGTAAAGTAAAGTCGGGTCCGAGGAGACATCAGATGTTTCCTCGGACCCTGCTCCATAGGGCCCCATGTTAAATTAATCGGGTCGGATCGGATGTGCACTAAATGCCATCCGATTCGGTCCGATCCGATTCTGTCAGATTTTATTTTCGGTGCAAAAATCACAGCAGGCTCCGATTTTTGCACCGATAAAAAAATCGGACAGAATCGGATCGGACCAAATCGGATGGCATTTAGTGCACATCCGATTCGGTCCGATGCCCATAGGGCTGCATGGGGCCCAAAATTGGTCCGAAGCTGTCCGATTTTTATCGGACAGCATCGGATTTAAAAAGATACTGATTCCAACAATGTGTCACTAATTAGTGTGCTGTAGTTTTAATGAAATCATTGTTTTATAAGCAGGAGGTTACCACTACAGGACTAGAAAAACAAAAGTATATACAAATTATGTCAAAATAGCCTTCAATTGTCTGGTGGTTAGTGTGAACATTCTCTACAGGCATGTTCACTAATATCTGCTCTAATTCTGTTTTTCGTATTTTCAATTTAGCTACTTGTCTCCTGACAAGTTAGGGTGAGCACCATACCTCCTTTTACTGAGCAGAGCATTTACATCACATTCCATTGCTGTGTGTCCATTTTGGGACCCCGGTCATACTCTGCATCCTGCTTCCGATGAGGTCAGAGGGCACAGGAGTAGGTTTTAATACAGTTAGAGTAGGGACCGTCCTGACGTGTGTACACCTTGATGAGTTGGGATGGCTTAGTACATTCCTTGCAAAAACCATATGTACCAAGTACCGTATGTTTTTATAGCATTTGCTTTTACTTATTCATTGCAGAGTATGTTGACATAATGTGTATATACCTTTTTTGGGGGGGATTCAATTTGTCTGGTGGTCAGTGTGAACATACTCTACAGGCATGTTCACTAATGTCTGCTCTTACTCAGTTTTTGTATTTTCAATTTAGCTACTTGACTCCTGACAAGTTAAGGAGAGCCCACCCCTCCTTCTGAGCAGAGCATTTATATCACATCCCATTTCTGTGTGTCCATTTTGGGACCCAAGTCATACTCTGCATCCTGCTTCCGATGAGGTCAGTGGGCACAGGGACAGGTTTTAATACGGTTATAGTAGGGTCCATCCTGAAAAGGGTACACCTTGATGAGGTGGGATAAATAAGTACATTAATTTGCAAAAAATGTATGTACCAAGTACCCTGTGTTTTTATAGCACTTGCTTTTACTTATTTATCACAGGGTATTTTGACATAATTTGTATATACCTTTGTTGGGGGATTCAGGTTTTCTGGTGATCAGTGTGAACTTGGTCTACCGGCATGTTCACTAATGTCTGCTTTGACTCAGTTTTTTGTATTTTCACTCCAGGACTAGTTGTCTTGCACCTTCCAATCCACTCGCTCTGTTAAATCAATACAACTAACAATGATAAGCAGCTTTCTGTCAATGTACTGTCAATGTACTGAGCGCGGCGACCAATCAGCGCTCTTGGCGCGTCATTTAAATCCCGCTTTGCTGAGCCGCTGTGACCAATCCACGAAGCGGGATTTAAAACACGCGCCAAGACTGCTGATTGGTTGCCGCTGAGCGCGGCGACTAATCAGCGAAGCGAGACGGTGGCCATATCGGAATACCCAAAAATTGGGTCTTCCAATATGGTGGTCGGGGTACTACGGCTGTGAGCAGACCGTCATCTCCTGGCTGCTCGCAGCGGTAGTACCCTGACCGCCATATTGGAACACTCAAGTTATAGGTATTCTGATATGGCCACTGCGCCGCTTTGCTGATTGGTCACCGTTCTCAACAGCAACCAACCATGCTCTTGGTGTGTGATATGAATCCCACACCGCTGATTGGTTGCCGCGCTCAGCCAGCCGCGGTGACCAATCAGCGGCGCGAGTTTCATATCCCCACCAAGCAGTGGGCCGCTTTACTGATTGGTCGCTGCCGGCTGCGGCGACCAAACAGCGAAGTGCACTTTAAAATAGACGTCAAGTGCGCTGATTGGTCGCCGCTGAGTGTGGCAATCAATCAGCGATATTGACGTGGAATTTAACCTCCACTCACAGCGTGACCTATTTCACTCATGTTTACAAGTTCTGTCAGTCATAGGGTGACGTTGTTCAGTCAAGTTCTGTCAGTCACAGTGTCACCTACTTTAGTCACATTTACTGAATACGTTCTGTCAGTTACAGTGTCAGTACAGTCAGTTCTGTGACTTCTGTCAGTTCTGTCAGTTACAGTGTGACATACTTTAATCACGTTTACTGGACAAATTCTGTTAGCCACAGTGCCACATATTTCAGTCACGTTTACTGAACACGTTCAGTCAGTCACAGCGCGCTGAAGATGATACCTAAATATATCATACATAGATGCATAGCCTGCCTTTCCTATGTGCGAGTGGTGCGGCTGCACAGGGCACCTGTCGCCAGGGGGCGCTGCAGGGAGCAAGTCACTTTTACTTTCTTCTGCGCCAGACTCGGACTGGTCCCCCGGGCTCCTGGCCCTTTAAAATTCCATCTGAGTCCTGTGCGTCATCTGACAAGACCTCTGCAGCGCGCACAGGGCTCTCTCCGTCTGGCCAGTATCAGCGTCTGCAATTGTTTTTTGTGGGCGGGATCCACCCACTACTCTCCAGTCCCGGGGATCCCGCACTGTCTGCTTGATTCATCGTAGGCTCTAGTGATTGCTTATCCACCAATCAGACAACAGGAAACAATCACTAGAGCCTGCAATGTCTCCTACCTGCTCTCTGATTGGTGCACAAACCATCACTGTGGGTTACAGTGTGCCGTGCTCTGCATCAGCAATTGGAGAGCCGGAAGCAGTGAGCAAACTGTGCAGCACCACTGAGGAGATGCTGCTCCACACCATGAAAGTTCTTACAGAAGCTGTAAGTAACAGCAAAGATAATTATCTCCCTGCTGCTTAGGCTACTTTCAGACTACAATTTTTAAGGGAGCCGATGCTAACCGATAAAATCGGACAGCATCGGCTCCCTTCTGATGCCTGGAATCGGATGCCAAATAGGCATCCGATTCCGGCATAAAATCGTAGCCTCCATGCTAAAAAAAAAAAAAGTATATGCTCACCTATCCCCCCCCGTCTCCCACCGTCTCCTGCCGTCTCCCGCCGTCCCCCGGTGTCCTCGCGCTGTCTGCAGAGGTCTTCTACTGCAGTACAGGACCTGCCGTGATGTCACAGTCACGTGACCGCAGGTCACGTGACTGTGACATCACGGCAGGTCCTGTACTGCAGTAGAGGACCTCTGCAGACAGCGCGAGGACACCGGGGGCCGGCGGGAGACGGTGGGGGCCTCGGGGATAGGTGAGCATATACTTTCTTTTTTTTTTAACCCCTGCCTTCCAGTTTGGAGCAGTTTTACTGTGCTGAGCATGCTCAGTACAGTAAAATCGGGTCCGAGGAGACATCAGATGTTTCCTCGGACCCCGCTCCATAGGGCCTCATGCTAAATTGATCGGACCGAATCGGATGTGCACTAAATGCCATCCGATTCGATTTTGTCCGATTTTATTTTCGGTGTAAAAATCGGAGCATGCTCCGATTTTTGCACCGATAAAAAAATCGGACAGAATCAGATCGGACCAAATCGGATGGCATTTAGTGCACATCCGATTCAGTCCGATGCCCATAGGGCTGCATGGGGCCCAAAATCGGTCCGATAAAAATCGGACAGCATCGGATTTGCAAAATCCGTAATGTAAAAGTAGCCTTAGGTGTGTGTTTGTGTGTGTATATGGGGGTGCATGTATGTGGGGTGTGTGTATGTGTTTATGGGTGTGTATATGGGGTGTGTGTATGTGGGGTGTATATAGGTGTCTGTGTATATGGGTGTGTGTGTATATATGGAGGTGTGTATATGGGTGTGTTTGTGTATGTGGGGTGTGTGTATGTGTATATGGGGGCGTGTGTATATGGGTGTGTTTGTGGGGTGTATATAGGTGTCTGTGGGTGTGTGTATGTTTGTGTATATGGGTGTGTGTGGGGGGGTGTATATAGGTGTGTGTATATGGTGTGTGTGTATGTGGGGTGTATATAGGTGTCTGTGCGTGCATGTGGGGTGTATATTGGTGTGGTGTGTATCTGGGATGTGTGTATGTGAGGGTGTGTGTATGTGGGGTGTATTTATATGGGTTTGTATGTGGGGTGTATATAGGTGTCTGTGGGGTGTGTGTATGTATGTGTATATGTGTATATATGTGTGTGTAGGGTGTATATAGGTGTCTGTGTGTGTGTATATGGGTGTGTGTATGTGGGGTGTGTTTATGTGTATATGCGGATATATGTGTGTGTATGGGGATAATTGGGGTAGATAGGGGTGAAACCCAGCTAGAGGGGTCAGACAAGCAGAAACCGGAGAGGGACATTTTGTGTGATTAATGCAGCCTCAGGTCCATAACTGCGGTGTTTGTGCATCTGTGTATGTTTTGATGTATGTGCATGTGTGTGTCCATGCCCATGGTGATGTAAGTGGTGACATGTGATGTGTGTATCTATGATCGGTGTGTGTGTGGTGATGTATGTATGTGTCCATCCACATGGTGACAATTGTGCGTCGTGTTTGAGATGACAATCTCTTCCTCCCTGACAACGTGTGGCCACCCGGTGTGGCCCCCCAGCTTCATCAGGACGCTGTGCCCAGTGAAGGAGCAGTGACACAGGACTCAGGCAGCCATTAGCGCTAAGTGTGCAAAACTGCGGCCTTGCTGTGTCCTCAATGTTCGCTCTGCCCCCTGAGCCTGCACCGTGTCCTCCATGTCCGCTCTGCCCCCCTGATTCTGCACCGTGTCCTCCATGTCCGATCTGCCCCCCTGATCCTGCACTGTATCCTCCATGTCCGCTCTGCCCCCCTAAGCCTGCACGGTGTCCACCATGTCCGCTCTGCCCCCTGAACCTGCACTATGTCCTCCATGTCCGTTCTGCCCCCTTGAGCCTGCACGGTGTTCTCCATGTCCGATCTGCCCCCCTGATCCTGCACCGTGTCCTCCATGTCCGCTCTGCCCCCCTAAGCCTGCACGGTGTCCACCATGTCCGCTCTGCCCCCTGAACCTGCACTATGTCTTCCATGTCCGTTCTGCCCCCTTGAGCCTGCACGGTGTTCTCCATGTCCGATCTGCCCCCCTGATCCTGCACTGTGTCCTCCATGTCCGCTCTGCCCCCCCGAGCCTGCACCGTGTCCACCATGTTTGCTCTGCCCCCCTGAGCCTGCACCATGTCCTCCATGTCCGCTCTGCCCCCCTGAGCCTGCACGGTGTTCTCCATGTCCGATCTGCCCCCCTGATCCTGCACTGTGTCCTCCATGTCCGCTCTGCCCCCCCGAGCCTGCACCGTGTCCACCATGTCTGCTCTGCCCCCCTGAGCCTGCACCATGTCCTCCATGTCCGCTCTGCCCCCTGAGCCTGCACCATGTCCTCCATGTCCGTTCTGCCCCCTTGAGCCTGCACGGTGTTCTCCATGTCCGATCTGCCCCCCTGATCCTGCACCGTGTCCTCCATGTCCGCTCTGCCCCCTTAAGCCTGCACGGTGTCCACCATGTCCGCTCTGCCCCCTGAACCTGCACTATGTCCTCCATGTCCGTTCTGCCCCCTTGAGCCTGCACGGTGTTCTCCATGTCCGATCTGCCCCCCTGATCCTGCACTGTGTCCTCCATGTCCGCTCTGCCCCCCCGAGCCTGCACCGTGTCCACCATGTCTGCTCTGCCCCCCTGAGCCTGCACCATGTCCTCCATGTCCGCTCTGCCCCCCTGAGCCTGCACCATGTCCTCCATGTCCGCTCTGCCCCCTGATCCTGCACTGTGTCCTCCATGTCCGCTCTGCCCACCTGATCCTGCACCGTCTCCTCCATGTCCGCTCTGCCCCCTGAGCCTGCATGGTGTTCTTGGTGCAGACATTCACACTGCGTTCATCACGGGAGGCAGAGATGTGCAGAGCTGGCGGTGATGCTGCTCTTGTAAACCATGTCACTCACAGCCACAGGGGCTTGATACCATTAGTGGGAACACTTAGGCTAGGGTCTGATTTGTGTCAGCATATAAGCTGACAAATCCGTCAAAAACATAGTCTCTGGCAGGCGCAGTGCATAGCGTTAACGTCATGTAACGCTATGCGCCAGCTGCCTATTTGTCTCTATGGATACCTGAAGCATAGCGCAGCCGCCGGCTCCACAGAGAATCCCCGGATATGCGATATTGCAAATCGCACAGGAAATGCAGTTTTCAGCATTTTCCTGTGCACTCTGGAATAGCGCATATCCGGGACTTCTGTGTGGAGCCAGCGGCTGGCTATGCTTCAGGTATCCATAGAGACAAATAGGCAGCCGACGCATAGCGTTACATGACATTAACGCTATGCACTGCGCCTGCCAGAAACTATGTTTTTGACGGATTTGTCAGCTTATATGCTGACACAAATCAGACCCTGGCCTTAGATTATGTTCATACAGGACGTTTTTACAGCATTTTTTTCTGCAGCTAAACCTGATGTTTTGATATTAATCAAAGATTTCTTGCCAGTCCAAAGCCTGAGGTTTTTGGCTCTATTTTGCTGTGTTGTTTCTACGTTTTGCACTTTTCCATTGATTTTAAAGCTGTCACATTACAAAACTGAGGCAAAAGGCAGCAGACAATTGCGATGCTCATTCTTTCAAAAACCATTCAGGTTTCAATTTCCAGCAGGAAATAAAACCAATGTGAGTGCACAATTTTTCCACAATCACATCGGCTTTCTGGGAATCAAAAACGCAGGTTAAGGCTACTTCACACATTTGCGCTTTTTTGCGCATGCTTTTCAAAAATGTGCAATGTGTGTGTGCGTCTGCCGGCAAAGTGAATGTGAAATTCACTTTGCCGTGCTGATTCTGCGTAAATATACACAGCGCTTTTATGGGAGAAAGCACGGGCGTAAAAAGAATGACCATGTCTATTCTGTACGCACCTGCGTCTGCGCTTTCTCCCATAGGAGCCCATTATTCCCGCTGGATTTGCACATTGCCATTCAGACAATGCGCAATTCCAGCAAGAATATGCCGGCGCTGATGTCACACAGGGGAGGAACAATCCTGTTCCTCCTCCTCTGTGTGACAACTGTGCCAGCCCCTTTGGGTTTCGTAGTGTATTAATATACAATGCAAAACCCAAATTAAAGTAATTAAAATATGTAAAAAACAATAAATATTGAATACTTACCTTCCACTGAGTGTTTCGGTTACCGGGAGCCGAGAGATCCTCCACAGGTACTGTCCTTCTAGGGCCTGTGATCGCTGATTGGCCACTCGCGGTCATGTGATATGTGATGTGTTATGGCGTGCATATCACATGACTGGGAGCGACCAATCAGCAATAGAGACAGGTCCTGGAAGGTCAATACCTTCAGATGTGTCGGCTCCTGTAACACCCGGCGCACGGTAACTATTCTATTTGTATCATTTTAAGACATTTGGCTTGCTTTAATTTGGGTTTCGCAGTGTATAAATTAATGTCACACATGTCACACAGGGGAGGATTGTTCCTCTCCTGTGTGACATCACTTCTTCCCTGCACTTTAGGGGGAGAAGTAGCCCCGTAAAAAAATGAGGTGTGTGAATGCACTGCGTTTTTTTACGGGGCTTTTTTGTGCTTTTTTGCGAAGGTGCAAAATGCTGAAAAAAAGCGCAAAAAAAGCGAAATGTGTGAACGTAGCCTTAGATGTGCATAAAAACACAACAAAACAAAGCTTTCACGACTAGTCACCACTGATTAATGTCAAAGGTGCAGTTTGGAAATGTATTCTAGGCATATTCAAAAATGTATTAGGAACAGGAAAAATGACATTTTAGGAAGACAAAAAGATGCCGTATATACACAGCTCCACTCTCCATATTTCTCAACACAGTATATAGTGTGGAGCTGTGTATATCATTGAGTGTAGAATACAGCATAGCGGAACGCTTTGAACTGCCCAGGATCAGCCGGCGGTTCTCCTGACCTGAAAATGTCAGCGGCATAGAATTACATGAAGCCATCATGCTCAGATCAGGAAAGCAGTCGGGCGGTGCAATGCAATCCTTGCACAAGTCATATGCTACACTCTGCACAGTACCACTTCTCCTGTTCTGTATACAGGGTGTAATTCTCAGTATCTGTATTATTCTGGATATATACATGGCACAGCACCACTTCTCCTGTCCAGTATACTGGATGTAATCCTCAGCATCTGTATTTTTCTGTGTATATACACTGCACAGCACCACTTTTCATGTCCAGTATACTGGGTGCAATCCTCAGTATCTGTATTATTCTGTATATATACACTGAACAGTACCAATTCTCTTGTCATGTATACTGGGTGTAATCCTCAGGATCTGTATTATTCTGTGTATATACACTGCACGGTACCACCTCTCCTGTCCTGTATACTGGGTGTAATCCTCAGTATCTGTATTATTGTGTATATATACACTGCACAGTACCACTTCTCCTGTCATGTATTCTGGGTGTAATCCTCAGTATCTGTATTATTCTGTATATATACACTGCACAGTACCACTTCTCCTGTCTTGTATGCTGGGTGTAATCCTCAGTATCTGTATTATTCTGTTTATATACACTGCACAGTACTCCTTTTCCTGTCCTGTATACTGGGTGTAATCCTCAGTATCTGTATTATTCTGTTTATATACACTGCACAGTACTCCTTTTCCTGTCCTGTATACTGGGTGTAATCCTCAGTATCTGTATTATTCTGTATATATACACTGCACAGTACCAGTTCTCCTGTCCTGTATACTGGGTGTAATCCTCAGTATCTGTATTATTCTGTATATACACACTGCACAGTACCACTTCTCCTGTCTTGTATGCTGGGTGTAATCCTCAGTATCTGTATTATTCTGTTTATATACACTGCACAGTACTCCTTTTCCTGTCCTGTATACTGGGTGTAATCCTCAGTATCTGTATTATTCTGTATATATACACTGCACAGTACCACTTCTCCTGTCCTGTATACTGGGTGTAATCCTCAGTATCTGTATTATTCTGTATATATACACTGCACAGTACCACTTCTCCTGCCCTGTATACTGGGTGTAATCCTCAGTATCTGTATTACTCTGTATATATACACTGCACAGTACCACTTCTCCTGTCCTGTATACTGGGTGTAATCCTCAGTATCTGTATTATTCTGTATATATACACTGCACAGCACCACTTCTCCTGTCCTGTATACTAGGTGTAATCTTCAGTATCTGTATTATTCTGTTTATATACACTGCACAGTACTCCTTTCCTGTCCTGTATACTGGGTGTAATCCTCAGTATCTGTATTATTCTGTATATATACACTGCACAGTACCAGTTCTCCTGTCCTGTATACTGGATGTAATCCTCATTATCTGTATTATTCTGTATATACACACTGCACAGTACCACTTCTCCTGTCTTGTATGCTGGGTGTAATCCTCAGTATCTGTATTATTCTGTTTATATACACTGCACATTACTCCTTTTCCTGTCCTGTATACTGGGTGTAATCCTCAGGATCTGTATGATTCTGTATATATACACTGCACAGTACCACTTCTCCTGTCCTGTATACTGGGTGTAATCCTCAGTATCTGTATTATTCTGTATATATACACTGCACAGTACCACTTCTCCTGTCCTGTATACTGGGTGTAATCCTCAGTATCTGTATTATTCTGTATATATACACTGCACAGTACCACTTCTCCTGCCCTGTATACTGGGTGTAATCCTCAGTATCTGTATTACTCTGTATATATACACTGCACAGTACCACTTCTCCTGTCCTGTATACTGGGTGTAATCCTCAGTATCTGTATTATTCTGTATATATACACTGCACAGCACCACTTCTCCTGTCCTGTATACTAGGTGTAATCTTCAGTATCTGTATTATTCTGTTTATATACACTGCACAGTACTCCTTTCCTGTCCTGTATACTGGGTGTAATCCTCAGTATCTGTATTATTCTGTATATATACACTGCACAGTACCAGTTCTCCTGTCCTGTATACTGGATGTAATCCTCATTATCTGTATTATTCTGTATATACACACTGCACAGTACCACTTCTCCTGTCTTGTATGCTGGGTGTAATCCTCAGTATCTGTATTATTCTGTTTATATACACTGCACATTACTCCTTTTCCTGTCCTGTATACTGGGTGTAATCCTCAGGATCTGTATGATTCTGTATATATACACTGCACAGTACCACTTCTCCTGTCCTGTATACTGGGTGTAATCCTCAGTATCTGTATTATTCTGTATATATACACTGCACAGTACCACTTCTCCTGTCCTGTATACTGGGTGTAATCCTCAGTATCTGTATTATTCTGTATATATACACTGCACAGTACCACTTCTCCTGCCCTGTATACTGGGTGTAATCCTCAGTATCTGTATTATTCTGTATATATACACTGCACACTATGGGGGGAGCAGTACATGAGGGACAGTGTGAGGGCACACTATGGAGAGAGCAATACATGCAGGACAGTGTGAGAGCACTACGTCTTGTTGCCTGCCTCAACTAGGGGTATATGACCAAAAACGATATCTGATAGAGCACTTTGACTCCATCTTCATCATTACTGTGGATGAGCCCACCAGCACATTCTCCCAAATCCTGTTAGTGTGAAACACTACAGTTGTAAATAGTTACAGAATGTTGTAGAAAACAACTTGTTAAAAAAACAATAAAACACATCCTATTCAACCACTTTCAGGTGGGTCTTTGTCACTGCTCCAGTGTCCATTGTTGTCAGCAGTGCTGATGTCACGTCATCAGCGCTGCAGCCAATCAGTGAGCTTAACCTCTCCTGAATTTACTCGGGCAGAGCCAATGAGCTTTAGTGATTGGATGCTTTGTCTGTGATGCTAGAGCTGCAGAGAACAACAGACACTGGAGTGGGGGCAAAGACTCAGTGTTGAATCTGGGAAAGGTGCGCAAGATAATTTTTTTTCTTCTTTAAAACAACTGCACCTGGGTACACAACTTTTCAGAAGACCCCATTAAGCCCCATATACATATTAGATATCTACAGCCTCATTTAGAAGTCCATTTTTTTTACATGTGGGAAAAGACTGATGGTTTAATTTTAACACTTTCTATGGGAATTCCAGTCACATGACTGACAGCAGCACATCACGAGATTCTGATGTTGAGATAGATGGCAGCACGTTAATGTGTTCTGAGAATACAGAGGGGTGGGGCACCAAAGGACAAATTTGCACAGGGCACCATTCAGCCTAAGGCCGGCCCTGCATAGACGATAGATGCATAGGTAGATGATAGATAGCTATGTACTATAGAATCGTCTAATTCTGTCTGTTTGTCTGTCTCTCTGTAATGCAAACCCCGCGTGGCTGATTGGTCGCGCTCATTCATGAAATGGTTTATATATTTTGATAATCTGTTTAATAATTTCGTTCAGTTGTATTAAGTTCTATAAGCAATAACATTTAATGATAATGTATGTATTTTACCTGGAAATTACTGTGTATTCATTGCATTATTCTTAAATGTTCATTAATCAACTACATACATATTCTAGAATACCCGATGCATTAGAATCGGGCCACCATCTAGTATGATAAATCACTGGAATTGCCCCTGCATAATGCTGCTCTTAGATGACATAGCAAAAACCTCGTTACAAATTCCCTTTAAAATAGATTGTACAAAATAATGTAATTCAAAATTGTATGGTTAGGGTTCAGCTTTTTTGCATAATTGTTTATATATAATTTGAAGAAACATGCTTATAATGTACTCTAAGGAACAATACTTAACTTGTTCCCGACAGCCCACTGTAGATATATGTCGGCACTTCCTGGGCTTTATGCAGTGCCAATGTTTATGTATGGTTGCAGTCAGGATGGGTTTAAAACCCCCAGGGTCTCACTCCTGTGATCTGGGTTCAAAATGCTAGCTCTGATCAGAGACATGATTGGGACCTGATCGGATCAGGTCTAAGTAATGTTAACTGCTTACTATCTTCCATATGTTGTGATCAATATTGATTGATCAAATGCCATGAAAACCCTTGGGGAGCAGAGGGTTGTCATGGGCGCCGGACTTTAAATGATGACCTCCGGCTCTGCCATGTACAATAGCTTGTTAGAACCAGCAAGAAGCAGGATCTAACATGCGATCTGTCAGTGTAAAACTGACAGCTGTAATGTATTGCCTTGTTTATTCATGGCAGTACATTACACCAGCGTTCAGACTAGTAAAAGTTAATGTCCGATATGAGAGTAGATAAAAATGCTTAAAAAAGTTTAAAAAATGGGAAAAAAATATTGTGAAATAATAACAAAATAAATAACAAAAAAATTATACCAATAAGTACAATTATTTACGTAATATCAAAAATAAAATAAACAATACACATATTTGGTGCTGCAGCATCTGGATCGACAATTTCTTTAAAGCTGTCATACTATTTAACCATTTCAATCAACAGCAGAAAAAAATGTGCTAAAAGGTTTTTTTATCATAACACTGATTAAAAAAAGTGAGATATAACCGATCAAAAAGTTGAACATAAATAAAAAAGGTATAGCTGGAAAAAACATTTTGTCTTGCAAAAAACAAGCCACCATAAAGCTCCATCAGCAGAGAAATAATAAAACTATAGCTCTCAGGATATAGAGATGCAAAAACAATTTTTTTTTCTTTTAAATTGTTAAACAACGGCAAAACATATTATGAAATCATATAATTGTGGTATGGTTGCAATCAGTGGCATAACAATCGTAGTCGCAGGGGTCGCGGTTGCGACGGGGCCCGGACCTATAAGGGGCCCGGGCCGCCCGCAGCCCCTTGCGACCGCTGATCTCAGTGCCATTCTCCCACTTCACATGGATGTGCATCTCCAAGGACGCACATCCAAGTGACTGCGTGGCCAGTGTGTTGAAGGGGAGGTGGTGGTGCCGGCACCGGTCTGCGTTCATGCAGGCTGGTGTCGGTGGTGTTTGTGGCCACTCCGGCACTCTGGCTTTCACTCTGTGAGGTAGCAGCGACGGCTGCTTGCTGTCTATGGCTGGGAGCCCGAGCATGGCCATGTCCGCGCCTCCTCTGGTAGTGCTGAGCGCTGCTGGGTTTGTACATCCAAGCTCCCGGGGGGGCAGTGAGTGCCGATGATGGAGGTGCACGGACAGGCAGGAGCTGATCTGTCTGCCGGTGTAGCTGTTCCTGAAGCACCTGGTGCGTGGGGGACTGACCAAGCTCAAGTGGCTGGACATTACCCCGGTGGTGTCATGGTGGAGCAGGAGCAGGTGCAGGTGCTGAGGGCCATCCAGCTGGACTTCAACCGCTTGCAAGCTCATCACCAGAAGGGACTTAGAGACCCTTTAACAGGTCAGAGACAATGTTCTGTGCCCCTGCCCCATATACTGTGTGCCCTCTCTATATACTGTACCCCCCTATACTGTGTGCCCCCCATGCCATGCCCTCCCCATATACTTTGTGCCCCCTCCCCATACTGTGCGTGCCCACCCCATATACTGTTCCCCCCTTACTGTGTGCCCACTCCCCAGAGGCGTAACAACCACCGTCGCAGGGGTCGCAGGTGCGACCGGGCCTCAAGGTACAGGGGCCCGCCGACCCCTGTGACCCCTGGCTACACCCAATTTACATGGATGTGCATCCCTGGGGACGCACATCTATGTCCCCAGGCGGCTTATCACAGCCGCTGGATGTATAAAGTCCGCAGCACCGGTTCTCTCTCTGCCCCCACCGTTGTCCTGGCCTATCACAGGCCCGGGGCCAATAACAGGCAAGTCGGCGAATGACATCAGCTACTGGCCTGTGATTGGCTGCCCAGGCGGCTAGTGGCCTGTGCTGGCAGGACAGCGCACCGTACACTACGGCATCGAGACAGGGAGATGACTGCGGTGCCATGCTCCTCATGCTCCTGCAGCTAAGAGAGGTGCCGGTGGGGTGGACCTGTGAGTAGTGTCCCTGTGTCTATGCATCCTGTGTGTGTATGTGTCCCTGTATGTGGGTGTGGTCATGTACTGTCCTGTGTGCATGTCGTTCTTGTGTGTGTGCATGTTCCTGTGTGTGTAGTGTGTGGGAGGATGTTGCTATTGGGGGCTAGGAGCTGATTATTACTTATACTATATGAAGGGCTGTGATGCTGCATTATATTATATGAAGAGCTGTGACCTGCATTTATGTATGTAAGGCTGTGACCTGCATTTATTTGTGATAGGGCTGTGAGCTTGCTGATGTATATATGAGGGCTGTGAATGCTGCATTGTATATATAAAGGTGTGTGGGATAGCTGTGTATGCATTATATGGAAGGGCTGTGAGCTGCATTATGTTACTATTATATATAGAAGGGCTGTGATGCTGCATTATATTATATAAGGGCTGTGATGCTGCATTATATTATGTGGATAGCTGTGACGGCTGCATTATATATATAAAGGCTGTGACGCTGCATTATATTATTGGAAGGGCTGTGAGGCTGTATTATAATATATAAGGGCTGTGATGCTGCATATATATATAAAGGCTGTGACGTTAATTTATTACTGGAGCTGTGAGGCTGCATTATATTATATAAAGGGCTGTGACGCTGCATTATATTATGTGGAAGGCTGTGACGCTGCATTATATTATATAAAGGGCTGTGACGCTGCATTATATTATATAAGGGCTGTGAGCTGCATTATATTATATAAAGGGCTTGAACGCTGCATTATATTATCTGGAAGCTGTGAGGCTGCATTATATTATATAAAGGGCTGTGACGCTGCATTATTTATGTGAAGGGCTGTGAGCTGCATATTTATATAAAGGGCTGTGAGCTGCATATTGAAGCTGTGAGCTGCATTATATTATATAAAGGCTGTGACTGCATTATATTATGTGAAGGGCTGTGACGCTGCATTATATTATTGAAGGGCTGTGAGGCTGCATTATATTATATAAAGGGCTGTGAGGCTGCATTATATTATGTATAAAGGGCTGTGACGCTGCATTATATTATCTGGAGGGCTGTGAGGCTGCATTATTTTTATAAAGGGCTGTGACGCTGCATTATATTATCTGGATGAGCTGTGAGGCTGCATTATATTATATAAAGGGCTGTGACGCTGCATTATATTATATAAAGGGCTGTGACGCTGCATTATATTATATAAAGGGCTGTGATGCTGCATTATATTATCTGGATAGCTGTGAGGCTGCATTATATTATATAAATGGCTGTGACGCTGCATTATATTATGTGAAGGGCTGTGACGCTGTATTATAATATATAAAGGGCTGTGAGCTGCATTATATTATTAAAGGGCTGTGACGCTGCATTATATTATATAAAGGGCTGTGAGCTGCATTATATTATCTGGTTATAAAGGGCTGTGACGCTGCATTATATTATATAAAGGCTGTGACGCTGCATTATATTATTGGATAGCTGTGAGGCTGCATTATTATAATGTTATATTATGTGAAGGGCTGTGAGCTGCATTAATATATATGTGAAGGGCTGTGATGCTGCATTTATAATATATAAAGAGCTGTGACTCTACATTATATTATCTGGAGGGCTGTGAGGCTGCATCATATTATATAAAGGGCTGTGACTCTGCATTATATTATCTGGAGGGCTGTGAGGCTGCATTATATTATATAAAGGGCTGTGACACTGCATTATATTATGTGAACGGCTGTGACGCTGCATTATATTATATTAAAAGGCTGTGACGCTGCATTATATTATGTGAAGGGCTGTGACACTACATTATATTATCTGGAGGGCTGTGAGGCTGCATTATATTATATAAAGGGCTGTGACGCTGAATTATGTTATGTTAAGGGCTGTGAGGCTGCATTATATTATGTGAAGGGCTGTGATCTGCATTATATTATATAAAGGGCTGTGACACTGCATTATATTATGTGACAGGGCGGACATGCATTATATTATTGGAGGCTGTGAGCTGCATTATATTATATAAGGGCTGTGACGCTGCATTATATCTTATGGAGGGCTGTGAGCGCTGCATTATAGTCTTTGGAGGCTGTGAGGCTGCATTATACTATTATGGAGGGCTGTGAAGCTGCATTTTACTATAATGAAGGACTAGGATAAGGGCATATTCCAGGAGGAGGACCATATATAGCAGGATGAGGGACATCAATACAAATGAAGGGGAGACCGGTTCAATTTGTGAGTCTTTATAGGATTTAGAATGTAATTGGTCTACAATTGGGTGCGCGGGGGAAGGGGGAGGCCCAGGTCCATATTTCGCACCAGGCCCTTCGACTCTAGTTACGCCACTGGTTGCAATCATACTGATCTAAAGAATAAACCTGTCTTGCTACTTTTACCAGCGATCGATGTAACTCCCCCATTAAAACTACTACTGAATTGCTGTTTCATGTTTATTCTGCCACCTAAAAATTGAAATAATAAAAACGTATGTGTCCGAAAATTATACAAATAAAATTGTCAACTCACCTGCAAAAAACAAGCTGTCACCTAACCCTCATGGCAGAAATTTAGAAAGATTATAGCTCTGAAAATATGATGATGCAAAATCTTTTTGTTTGGAAAAAAAAGTGTTTTTTAGTGTGTGTTAATAGCCACACATGAAAAACAGTTATAAATCTGTTATTACTGTAATCGCAACCCAAAGAATAAAATCATCTAATCACTCATACCACACAGTGAACATATAATATAAGCACTATGGCTCCCCTCCAAAAGAAGTCCAGAAAAACTCTCAAATATAAAGCTTCCCTTCCCTATGAGTCCCACAGTGTGCCTAAACCACATTTAGTGTCCACATCTTTGCACTTCTGTAGAGATGACAGCCCACTTACAGGGTACATATTCACAGAAGCAGGAGCTGGGGACAATGTACTTGTGCACAATGTACTGGGCACTACAATGGCAGATTTAAAATTTTCACTCAGCAGCATACATTGCTGCTTTTTTCAAAAAACATACATGAGTCACATTATGACTATTTGGCGCCCTTGCAGTCTGGTCGCCACAGAGGTACTGCACCTAATCCATAGGTGTGGCATCCTACTCACAGGTAAGATGGGGACACAATACTGAGACCCACACATATTGAACCCAACACCCATCCTAACTCCAGGCCAGGAGATGAAGGGCAGAAGAAACTCTATATGAGCAGACCCCATCATTAGCTGGATGAGAGAATAGGTTAAAGGGGGTGGGAGGAGAAAGTTAGGGACAGTGGAGAACAGAACAGAGGAGACACAGGAAAGAGTTAGAGAAGCAGCAACAGAAAGATGGAGTGCAGGGGAACTCTGGCACTGGGAAAGGAGTGGGGACCAGTGGATAGGTCCCCATCGAACCCAGGTCAGCGTGAACCCCGAGTTCACCCCCGACTCATGTGTCGTGGTAGAGGAACTGGTTGCAAGAGGGGACCTGCCCCAATCTGGCAACAACACTGCAAGTTTGAGCCAGGAATTAGAGACCACTGAACTTTATGTGCAGTGACCATCTACAGTGGACAATCCTAGGTACAGTGGCAAGGCCTAGAGTCAAGAGGACATGCTGGCTTTTGGTCGACAGGACTTGCAGCCACCTCTTTGAGATCGTGTAGTACGAAGGCACAGGGCAGGAGTAGAGGAGGAACAGTGCAGAGAAGGGCAACCTGGGAAGACATACAAAGGGTGTCTTAGTGGAGTGACCCTGGACGGCCTGAGAGTTGACTGACTGCTGACCCAAAAGACACAGTGCCCCGGCTGGGCTGGAACTACTAAGAACTAGTAAAGGTGAAAGAACTGCACCCCTTTGTGTCCTCCTGTTTATTTCCTGCACCTTCCTTGCTGCAACCTTGCTCCCTGCAAACTGCATTTCTCAGCGCTATACCACCTATCCCCTAGGGCTCATACAGCAGCACTGGTCGTCCCTGAACAGGTACCACAGGTGGCGTCACGTAAAGACTACTAGTCCCTTGTAAATACCCCTATCACTTGCTCGGCCAGGGCCACGGCCTGGACCAACGTCACCGTGACCTCCCTGAAAGACTGCCTGCCCAGCTACCGAGTAACCCAGCCCCTTACGGTCCATGCAACTACACCTGTGGATAAATTGGCCTAAGCCAGATTATACTCCTTCAGGCCAGATTATACCCCATCTGCTGTAGAGCAGATTTTTCATGCTTATGAGAACTATTGAGTGATATACTCAAGAACAGGGCCCCAGGCAGCGCATGGGGCCAGGGTCATATTTTGAGTTCCTGCCGCCCTAGGCACTTTCAGTGGTCGTGCTTTCCCCCAGATCAGTCAGACTAAGCATATGTAGACCCAGCATTTTATTTTCCAGGCAGATCCGCTCAGTATTCCGCCTGAAAAAGCACAAAATAAATGCTAAAAATAATGAACTCATGCACGGCAATGTAAAAACGAATTGCTGTTCATATGATCAGTCTTTTTAAGTTTTCCTTTTTAACTGTGTGTCCTATCTTATCTGAATTCCAGTACTCAGGGGGTCACAGATGTCAGTGCCCATAGCCTTCAGATAGTAGTTAGACCGTCACACACATGAGACTAAAGTTGGCTAAACCTGCGAGGATAGTCTAATGTGTATGGGGGTTCTAACTGATAATTGGTCGAGGGAAATAGGAATCCAGCATGTCAGATTACAGGATATAGGTCCTTTTGTCTTCTAAGGGTCCTTTCACATCAGCGTTTTTCGTAATTCGCGGCAGATGCGGTGAAAAAACGCATCTGCCGCGTTTGCCAATAACCGCTCCACTTGCGGCGCGGTTGCGGTTTTTTCTATGCAAAGTATAGGCGTACTTGCGGCAGGTGCGGCAAGTGCGGTTTTGCACTTGCGGCAGTGCGGCCGCGAAAAAACCGCAGTAAGCCGCGGTTTTTTTCACAGGATGTCACTGCCCATAGCTTCAGAAGAGTTGCCGTCACGACACAGAGCTAAATTGCTAAACCGACGGGATGCTAAGTGTAGCGGTCTACTGTAATTTGTCGGGGAAATAGGAATCCAGCATGTCAGATTACAGGATATAGTCCTTTAAGTCTTCTAAGTGATAAGCTGCAGCCTGAAACATTTAAGGCCCCTTTCACATAAGTGGTTCTGTCTGGATCCGGCCGACTTGCGGTACACTTGCGGCAAGCTCCCATTCATTCTCCTGGGGCTTGCGGCAATTGCAGTTTTGCCATGAGCCGGCAAATCCGGCAGTTGCGGGCACCAAAAAATGTGGTTAGCAACGTTTTTTTTGCCATAGCAAGTGCCAGATCTGGCAGAACTTCAATTGCCGCACCCGACCGCAAGCCCCTTAGACAAGGCATGGGGCTTACCGGATAGGCGCCGCAAGTCAGCCGTTAAGCAGCAGATCCTGCGCCATCTGCCGGATCAGGCGAAAACATCAGCAAACCGCTGATGTGAAAGGGGCCTATCAGCAGCTTCCATCCAGTATACAGGAACACTGGGAATAATGAGTGCTCCTGTATATGGGAAAGCCAAGCAAGCACGCTGCCAGACGAGTGATCGGACACCAATCTATAGTGCTTGGGGGCTTAAGCCAATTGACTGACATTCAGCTGTATTTTTAGTCAAGCACACTTGCCCTATAATGTTTTAGATAGTCGTAATTCAAAGATTACAGTATCCACATGACTACATCACCAACCACCAGCAATACAATAACACATTACTATGAACCCCTGTTAGTATATCACCAGAACCACTGTCAATACAATAATACCTCACCAGAACCACTGTCAGTATATTACCAGAACCGTTGACAATACATTAATACATCACCAAAACCAGGCAATACATCACCAGAACCGCCATCAATACAATAATACATAATCACTATAACCCCTGTCAGTACATCACCAGAACCCCGGCAGTACAATAATTCATAATCAGAACCACCGTCAATACATCACCAGAATAGTATGTTCCCTATATAATTGTGTATGCATATTAAATATCCCATACTGCTCATCCTCCTTCCACATTTTCCATACTGCTCATCCTCCTCCCACATGTCCCATACTATTCACCCAAGTATGTCCCATGCAGCTCATCCTCCATCCATATGTTCCATGCAGCTCATCCTGACCCCCATTCCCCTGAATCCTATGTTGCTTATCCTCCCCATACATCTCATGCAGCTCATCCTTCCCCCCATCCCCTCCCATGTTACACGCAGCCTCTCCCTTTCCGTGTTCCACACAGCCTCTCCCCTCCCATGTTCCAAACAGCTTCTCCCCTCCCATGTTACACACAGCCTCTCCCCCATCCCTCATCCATGTAGCTTCTTCTCCCTCCCATGTTCCATGTAGCTTTTCCCCCATCCTTGCAACTTCTCCCCACGTTCCATGTAGCTTCTCCCCATGTTCCATGTACCTTCTTCTCCCCATCCATCCATGTACCTTCTCCCTCTATCCCCCATCTATCCATGTATGTTCTCCCCCATCCACCCATCCATCCATGTTTTTTATTCCCCATCCACCAAACCATCCATGTACCTTCTCCCCATCCCCCTCCATCCATGTACCTTCTCCCCTATCCATCTTCTCCTCCCTATTTTCCATGCCATCCCCATCCATCCATCTTCTCCCCCTTTTTCATGCCGCTCCCCCACCCATCAATCCACTCCCTCCTTTTCCATGCCACCCCCTCATCCATCCATCCATCAATTCTCACCCTTTTCCATGCTGAACTCCACCCATCCACCCCTTTTGGCCCCCTCTTTCAGGCTGCCTCATCCATCCATCCCATTCTGCACCCTCTACCAGGCCACCACATCCATCCATCCATCCATCTATCCCACTCTGTCCCCACAGGCTGCTATCTTCGGCAGTAACAGTGCCTTACCTGACTCCACGCTCCTGATCCCAGATCCCGGCAGCCTCCTCCTCTGCGACTCCCAGTCTCCTGCTCACTGGCACCAGTCACCCGGCACCAGGCAGCTTCTTCCTCTGCAGCTCCCAGTCTCTGGCACCAGTTACCTGGCACCAGGCACCCGGCACTCAGCACCAGGCAGCTCCCCCAGCACCAGGCAGCTTCTTCTTCTGTGGCTCCCAGTATCTGGCACCAGATACTCAGCAGCTTTTTCCTCTGTGGCTCCCGGTCTCCAGCACCAGGTCCCCAGCACCAGGCACACAGCAGCACAAGGCAACTGACACCAGGCAGCACCAAGCACCCGATAGCACTAGGCACCTGGCACCAGGTACCCGCAGCACCTGGCACCCTGGCACCCCGGCCACAGACACCCTGGCACCAGGCACTTTTTAAAATAAATTAAAAAAAATCTCTCCCCTGGTGCCGCAGCCTGCGATTTGCGCCCCAATCTTTTTAAATGTTGTTACCCAATGTTTACCTTTCAACATTTAATTGTAGTGTCCTTTCACAGCCATTGTACAATTATCAATTATCGCCCCATGTAAAGGTACCTTTATAAGATGAAGTTTCAGAATGTTATGACTTTTATTATATTACTAGATGTGGGCCTGATGCTATTGCATTGGGAGGCAGTGACATCCTGATGGGAGTGGGCTCTGTGGTGTGGGGGCGGTTGCTGTCTCATCCTCCTGTGAGCTGTCTTTCTCCCCCAATTCACTCCCCCTGTATGCTATCTTATCCCCCATGTGCTTTCTACTCCTGTGCTCTCTCCTTTGAGCTGTCTTCCCCCTTTGAGCTCTCCCCACTTTGCCATCTTTTCCTCCTTTTGCTCTCTCCTTTGAGCTGTCTCTCCCAACTGTGTGCTCTTCCCCCTGTGTGCTATCTCTCTCACTGCCCTGTAATGTCTTATCCCCTCATGTGCGCTCTCCTTTGAGCTGTCCCCCCCTGTGCACTCTCTCTTCCCCTTGTGCAGTCTCCATGTCCCCCTGTGCCCTGTCTTTGGGCCCCTGTGTGTTGTCTGTGGCCCCATGCGTTGTCTCTGCCCCCCTGTGCACTGTTTGGGCACCCGTGCACTGTTGGGGGCCTTGTGCGCTGTTTCTGCCCCTCTGTGCGCTGACTAGGGCCCCATTTGCATTCTGGGGCCTTATGTGCTTTCTGGGACCTCGTGTAGTGCCTGGGGCCCTCGTGTGCTGCCTTGGGCTGTATGTGCTTCCTGGGCCTGTGCGCTGTCTGGGACTCTGTCCGCTGTCTCTACCCCTGTGTGCTGTCTGGGGCCCTGTGTGCTGCCTGAGGTCCTGTGAACTTCCTGGGGCCTCATGTGCTGCCTGGGGCCCTGTGTGCTGTCTCTTCCCTCTGTGTGCTGTCTCTGCTCCCCTGAGTGCTGTCTGGGGCTCTGTATGCTGTCTGAGGCTCCATGTGCTGCCTTGGGCATGGTGCACTTCCTGGGGCCCGTGTGCTGCCTGGGCTCCATGTACTGACTGGGGCCCTGTGTGCTTCCTGGAGCTCTGGGCTGTCTGGGGCTCCATGCGCTGTCTCTGCCCCCTGTGTGCTGCCTGGGGCCCTGTGTGCTGCATATGCCCACTGAGTGCTCTCTCTCTGTTCCCCTGAGTGCTGTCTGTGGCCCTTGTGTTGTCTGGGGCCCTGTATGCTGTCTCTGCCCCCGTGTGCTGTCTGGGGCCATGTGTGCTGTCTGGGCCCTGTGTACTGTCTGGAGGCCCATGCGCTGTGCTCTGCCTGGGACCCTGTGCACTGCTTGGGGCCCCATGCACTGCCTGAGGCTCCGTTCTTTAGTATAGCACTCAATGGTTCACATAAGTATGAAAAATCTGATCTAAAGCAGCAAGGGTATAGTCTGGTCTGAAGGGGTATAATCTGGCCTAGGCCAATTAATATCCTGGGGTATAGTTTGCCTAGCCCATAATATACTCAGGGTATAATCTGGCCTAGGCCACTTTAACCCGGATATATTCTTGGCGGGGGGTTAATCTGAAATTACACCGTCTGAAATACAAAATGGGTGATAGGGAAGACAGAGACCGTAGGAACATCGTGTGCATTAGAGGCATCCTAGAATCGGTCTGTGATCCTGAACTCTCTGCTTATTTTAATGAGCTCCACTAAAAATTATGCCGGACTTGCCACGGGACAATTACGAAGTTGACAGAATATACAGAGTTCCTAAGCCCGACCATATTGACACTTCTTTACGACACGACAGGCTGGCCAGAATTCACTTCTTTACCACAAATGGCACCTTCATGTCTGCAGTGAGGAGAATGGCCTTTTCCCCCTGAGCCCAATCACAATCTGGAGATCTACCCTGATTTATCAGCCTTCACATTAACAAGATGCAGAGAATTTGCATGATAATGACATAAAATACTGCTGGGGCACCCAGTTCGGCTGACTTTTTCACACTATGGGGAAACCTACATCTGCTTTTTTCCTGAACAACTTCACAAACTGCTCCAGGACTGGGACATGTTGGAAACCACAAAATCTCCACCTAAGCGTTAAGGTGGTACTTGGAGCAGTGACAAGAAAACACTTGATCCTGAATGGCATGATTGATTGCTTGTCCTTTCTTATTTGGAGCCTTATGCCGCACCTGTGACACCTGGTTTGTCACCAAATGTTTTTTCTTTTTTTTTTTTGCCAGTATCTGTTCTCTGGTAAATTTAGACTGGAGACTTTGTACTATACTGTTCTTACCTCCCCTATCCAGTCAGTAGGACTGTTACAGGCCTATAGGCCTAAATGAGATTTTCTTTTTGCTGATTTGTTCTTTTTTCTGTTATGTGCACTCTCACTCCCCCGCTTTTTCCTCCACTTTCCTACCTTCCCTGGCTAGAACTTCCTTGTCTAGGTATATTCAAGATCCCACTCTCATCATGGGGCTCGGTCTTATCTCACTAAATGTCAATGGTCTGAATTCAACAGGTATGAGGTCCATGTTCTAAAAGAAGCCCTTAAAGGGAACCTGTCACCCCCTTTGGGCATTTTAAACTATGCCCACCAGCTTACATCTTATGTAAATGGACTTCTAGTAATCCCTATATGTGCCCAGACGTGCCCCACATACCTCAGAAAATAACTTTTATTGTGTCCAGCGCTGGCTTCCTTTGAGACCGGGAGGTTAGTATTTAGTTCCTGATGAATGATGTGCTCGCCGCTCCTCCGGGTTGCAAAACCCACTTTTTAAATGTCCCACCCCTCGTCTGGCTGGCACTTGAGTGACAGCCACACTCACGCCGGCGCAGTGGAGCGGGTGTCTGCGCTCCATTGAACAGTGCCAGTGTCTCGTGAGACTTCACAAATCTCGGGAGACATCGGCACTATGCACAGACACCCGCTTCACTGCGCAGGCTCAGGTGTGCCTGTCAGTGCCGACGTCTCGCGAGATTTCCCCTAACTTAGCCCAACTCTCTTTTATCAGGAACCTTGACTGTTCGGCCTTGACTGGGCTTGGTAAGGAACTATCTTGCCTTCCTGGAGAGTTTCACCTTCATAACATTTGGAGACATCAGCATGCATCCAAATAGGACAATACCTTTTTCTCTGCTAGACACGGGTCATATAGTGTGGCGCCCCACTGGTCAGTGCACCACAGAAGGGGTACTGCACCCAGATAAGTGTGTATGGTATCCCTGTCACCAGGGGATGGTAATTTTCAACCTGAGTCCCTCATCCTCGCACTCATACACTTAGAGCTAGAGGACGAATTGGCTAAACCTGTAACCAGGGTAACCGGTCCCGGTGGTAAGACCTTAAATGGAGAGAAAAGAGTGGGAAAGACAGACAGTTAGGCAGTCAGAGTGAAGTGAAGAACCTTGAGAGAGGTTGAGGAGAGAGGATCCTGTGAGGCTCGCAGTGGAGGGTACCAGAAAAGGAAGGCAGACAGAGGGGATCCCTGGCTTGTGCAAGCCGTGCCAGACTGTACCGATAGCCAGTCCGGGAGGGAACCCAGTCCAAGACGGAGAACCGGCTCCGAGTGCGGTGCAGGAAAGTTCATCTCTGAGCCGCCAAATCCGGTGGGTCGTAGGCCTTTTATATAGCCCTGACCTGGTCCGACAAGCACGTCCCCACCAGGAGCTCCAAACCGGATTGAACCCCTTAGAGAGAAGGGTAACCTCTACATACCCAACGGGCCTGGTAGTAAGAGGGGTCCGTGCAGGGCAGTGCACGGATAGTAAGGAGAGTGCAGTAAGAAAGAAGGACAGAGAGTGAAATCTGAAGGAATATCATTGGGGACCTCAGAGAGACTTTGCATCCTTTGGTGACTACCCAGCCAGCAACCCGTGACTGTGTACCTTGTTAACTGCTTGAAAGTCACCAGTAAATACCCGTGCAGAGCTAGAAGGTCTCCTGTGTTTCCTTTCAACTACGACAACCAGTACTTCAGAGGACTACCCTCGGGGCTCTGCTCCACTTGTGGGGAGCGACATCATCCGGCTGCCCATCCATCACCCACCCGATGTCTTCAGCCTCACTGGTGCACTCACCAGAACCGTAGGTGGCGTCACAAACATTGAATTTTATTTTTAATTATTTTTATTAAACCCCTTTTTGAGTGTCCACCAGGGCCACGTGCCAGGGCACCGGCCACCGCTGACAGCATCCATAACTTATGCCTAGGACCCGAGTACCCTGGCCCTGGGGCGGGTAATATAACAGGATTGATTATTTTCTGGTAGACAGTAAACATCTAGATGTATGCAAAAAGGCTTCTGTGGGCGTTATGTCTTGGTGAGATTATGCCCCAGTGAGCTTAACAATTGCTAACCAATTTGAAATTCCTGGTAGCCTTAGGTGGAGAGGTCATTAACATACACATTTATAAGTAATATTTTTTAATAAACGATTATATGGAAACCTCGATAGATTCCCTATGGTCAGCTCACAAGGCATTCATTTGATAGGTTTGCATCAAACTCTCTTCCCTCCAGAAAAAAGCGCAGTTGTCCACACAAAAACAATTTTTGGACACTATTAACCCCTTTATATAGGGAAGGACTGGCATCACCTTATGTCTAGGTGCAATCAAGAAAAAAAATGTTGACATTTAAAGTGAAAGTCTACTGCAACACTGTATGTGAATAGCAGGGCTCTCTGCACAGCTAATAAAGACATAGGGAAAAAAAGACATGGCAGAAACTGCTTGTGAATCTAAAGAAACTTGAGAAAACTTAGCTTTAGCAGTGGCCACTGAAAAAGTGCCTGATAATAATAGTGTTACTAATTTTTGACCGAGCTCCCTTCCCCCACCCAGTAGCCATGTTTGGTATCCATTTTATTGTAGCATGTGCAGGACAACCCCTTAAAGCCGGTTTTATTCGTATGTAGAGGCATGAAAACCCACACATACAGCATTACACCGCAAGAGAGGCACATGGTTAGGACCCGATAAAATGAGAAAGACCTTGATATGGTTATCTGGCAATTTGGCGTGGCCACTGCTAAAGCTAAGTTTTCTCAAGTTTCTTTAGATTCACAAACAGTTTCTGCCAT